>CM020619.1:10752746-10958292 GCA_009829735.1 Pyropia yezoensis
GTCGAGAGGGTGAGGGGGAGAGGGCGCGGCACAACCGGAAAAGGGAGGTTGGGCGAAGGGAGGGGGTGCGGCACACCGTCGAGAGGGTGAGGGGGAGAGGGCGCGGCACAACCGGGAAAGGGAGGGTGGGGGAAGGGAGGGGGGTGCGGCACACCGTCGAGAGGGTGAGGGGAGAGGCGCGGCACGGCCGGGAAAGCGGGGTGAGGGGTGGGACGCACAGAGCGCGGCGGGAGGGCGGTGGGGGGACGGGGCGGCGCGTGCACGCATGCGCGCGTGCATGCCCGTTCAACGGGCGCCGCGCGCATGCATGCGCGCGTGCGTGGGTGCACGAATGCGTGCGCGTCACAGCACCCCGTTTCGAAATCAGAGCGGCAAGTTAATAAATGGTCGAGGAAAAACGACCGTACGTACAGAGGTTGTTTTAGGACAGGACATGTTTTCCTCTTGACGCGATAAATTCCACTCTGCTCGTCTGTGCCCGCCAGGTGGTGGGTCAGTCAACACTCCTTGCACTGTCTGGCGATATTATTGGCATCCTGCATTGCTGTAGACCATGAACGCAGAAATGCAAGCGGGCCTTTGCGCTCCGTAGGCTACCCCCCCGCTTGGACCCCTCTTCACGCTGTCCCCCTGCGCGCGCCCACACCCGCACGCGCGTGTGCATGTGCCCAACGCAATTCGAACCCACCCCACCCCCCCCCGCGTCCCCCCCCCCCCCCCCCCCACGCGAAAATATTGCGGGGCACACAATTGCGGGAAGGCTCCGGGTGACGACTTCGCGAGCATTAACCGATAAAAACTCAGCACGCGGTCTGGTCTCGATAACTGGGTGAGTATCAGCCAGCCAGCACTCTTTATCGTCCAGCACCCCCAGCTGAGAAATGCGTGTTCATGGCCCTTCCATAGCGGGATTCCCGTTTCCACAGTACAATGCGGGTCCGTTTTGACAGCGGCTGTGGGGCGCACATGCAGGGGACGGTCGGGAGACAGAGGTACGCCCTCCGCGTCACATGCTTTTGTAAATAAATAGCACAGCGCATGATGCCTCACATGATGGTCGTATCTATACATGCAGCGCGTGCGTGCGTCGGCCGACGAAACGTCAACAGAAAGTACACAAAAAAAATAGAGAAAGCTGGGGCGGACGGTACCGCGAGAGGGGTTTCGCCATCGCATCCGCAACCCGCAAACCCGATTGAGGGCGTCTTCCTGCACCTTTAGGATGTGCTGGCGACAAAAAAAAACAAAAAAAACTCTGCGCATACCCCTCGACAAGGTTGTCCTCATGCTCCTCACAAAAATGGGGTCTCGCCGGCGCTTCCCCTTCTGGGGGGGGTCCGTAGCGGGGCAAGCGTGTAGTGCATGAACGAGTAGAAGGGCGTTCACACACAGACGGTCTGGCGGGAGCGGAATGCGAGGCGCCGCGCGCGGTCGCACGCCGGGCGGGAGTTGGACGCGCGCGGTCGCAGGCCGGGCGGGAGTTCAAGACTGCCCGGCAATACGCTTAATGTGTGCGCGTGCACGAGTGCCAAGTTCGTTGCGGTGGTTCATCCGTGAAAAACCGGGCCTCTCCCGCCCGACAGTCACCACCAGCGTGACGTGGGCAGGGCGTACACCCTGACACCGGTCATAGCCCTCGCCAGCCTTGCACTCGCCATCAACTCATGGGTAAAGTGTGGGCCCCCCGCGCACTTCATTTACGCTTGGGGACCCACCACCTGCCGCCCCCCTCGCACGCCCGCCCAGCACCGACGCCCCAGCAGACCACCCTTCGCCCCTGGTCCACCCGCCGGTGCAATGCAACGTGCTCCATGGATTGGGTGGGGCAGGCCAAGTACTTGCACCTGCACAGCCCCATTCCACGACCCGCCCGGTGACGGCGACACAAGGTCATGCAAGCGGCTACTCACTCCCCGTAAAGCGCTCCAGAGGAGCCGAGGTACTCAACCACCGGTCCGCATGACATGCACAGGGCAGTTGCCCTTGTCGTGACAACCACTCTTCAATCTCGCCGCTGTGAAACACGCACATACACGGCAGTCGGCGCACCTTGTCCCCAGCCTGAACTCTTCCAAACGGATGCTGCACGGGTCCTCAGCACCAGCCGCGTCTGCAGCCTGCAGTGTGAACGACGGGAGCATAGACATTGCCCATGCGGGCACCGGGCACATGCCACCGGCCCCGCCGCCAGCGCCCCCCACGGGCACGCGCAGACCCGCTGGCAGTGCCGGCCTCGGCCCGCGCGCCACAGGGGCGTTGGCCAACGGCCCAGACGGGGGGGCAGTCGCCACAGAAACCGCACGCATCGTACCCACATCAGGCACCGGGGACATGCCCGGAAGCGAGACATCGACGTGCATCACGGGCACGCGCAGACCCGCTGGCAGTGCCGGCCACGGCCCGTGCGCCACAGGGGCGTTGGCCACCGGCCCAGACGGGGGGGCAGTCGCCACCACCCCCGCCGCAGACCCCCCCTGTGGGATAGAGCCCGCCTGTGGTACACGGCCCATCACAAAGACAACCTGGCCACGCGAGCAATGGGGCGTCGTCGCCGCCGTGCTGAGGTTGTCGAGCGCGGCGCTCAGAGTGCCGGCGGGCGCCGTCGCGGCTGTGGATGACCCCGGCATGGCCGCTGCACCCTGGGAGGCATCGACAGGATCTGTGGCCGTGTCATCGGTCAAATCGATGATGGGCGGGGGGACAGGAGCCCCCCCGTGGACCCCCGCCGAGTACCCGACCGCTCCGCTACCCGTCAAGAGCGCGATATCCGCCTCCGCTCTCTCCGATGAGCGCCCAGCCCGCTCGGCCAACCGAGAGGACCGCCGGCGGGGCCGGCGCCCGTGCCGCCCCCCCGTGTCGTCATCCGAGCTGCGCGGCTGGTAGTTGCGGTCAGCCGACATGTTCCAGGCCCGGCTGGGGTTTGGGACGGGCAAGGCGGGTGCAGAAAAACAGTTTGTGGAGGGTGACGAGGGTGGGAAGGGGGGGGGGGGGGGGGGGGGGGCGGGAGAGCGGGAAGGGTGGCGGAGAGCCCACACAGGCCGACGCGCATCCGTCCTGGGAAGGAGGCCGCCCGCGGGGGAACGGTACTGTGGTGCTGGCAAAGAGGCTACAGGCCCCACGTGTCTCCTCCCTGATAATCCGAGAGGCGCCTTGCACGAGGCAGATCAGGTCCGGTCTCAATACAATAGATTGGGAGCCTGTGATACCATGCCCAGGCCCAAGCACGTCCCGTGTTTCTTGTGCTGGGCCGACAGGACCGACCTCACTCAATCACAGGGTGGAAAGGCGTGCTTGACCACATTCGTGATTGCGTCAAGAGAGGGGGTGTCACACTCCCAAACTGCGCCCTGTCCCCTCGCCGAATGCTGTGTGGCCACTGCGCTGTGGGGCACGGCGTGTGCCGTCCGCGCAGTGATCCTTGAGCCGGGATCCTTGCCAAGCCTGTTTTCCAGCCGTTACGCCACTCCGCGACTTGTCAAGTGGCCCCCTGAACCCTCCTCCACACCCCCGTGCGGGCCGACTGCTTATTTTTGTCTTCGTCTATGAGGCGTGTTAATTGCCTATAGATGTCGCCTTCCCACCATTTTTTATGAGGGTAAGCCAAGACGCACAGCGACGTTGCGTACCACAAGATGGAAGAAAAGGTGGGTTTTTGCCGTCGTTCAGGCGGGGTATGGCCGGCGGGGACGGCCGCTGGGGATGGCCGTCGAGGACAGCCGGAGGGGCTTACCTGTGGCGATTGCCTGCGGCAATTACCGGCGGGGACGGCCGGAGGGGCCTGCCCGCGGCGATTGCCTGCGGGGGCGGCCTGCAGGAATGGCGTGCGGTAGCGGCCGAATGGGGCGGCGTGCGGCAGTGGCCGGCCGCCGCCTTGGCGAGCGGCGGGGCGGGTCGGCGGGGGGGAGGGGGGGGGGGGTGCCGGTGGAGGTGGCTTGTGGCGATTGTACACTACGGTGGCCGGCTGCAGGGGCCGGCGGTAGTGCACTGCGGTGGTGGGCCGCTGCAGGGGGCCGCCTTCGTTGCCGGCGACAGGGGCCAGCGGTGGGGGCCAGCTGTGACGCCTGGCGGCAGCGGTCAATGCGGGGTGTCCTGTGGCGGTGGGTAGCGGCGGTCTGGGGCTTGAGGAAGTTAACAAGAGCGACTAAGAAGCTCTTTCAGATGGGCCACCCCTCTCCCCATCACTTTATCCGTTTACGTCCGCCGTGCAAAAGGAGTCTGCATATAACACCTCTCGGTGCCAGGTTCATTGTTAAATGCCTGGTAACGGGGGGGGGGGGGGGGGGGGGGGGGCCGTTTTAAAGGTTTGACCACTCGAGGAGCCATTATAGAGCCAGCTAAGAGCCCAGAGTGTGCCAGTCCCTGCACGCGTCGTGCTCGCAGGCGGCAGAGGCGAGCTGCCGTACCGCACCCCAGGTGCAACCGGGAGGAGTGGTGCGAGAAGATGGCGGGCAGCAGCAGCCTGTGGCAGTGGCCAGCGAGTGTGCCTTGCGGCGGAGGCAGGTGAGGGTGGCCGACATGGGGAACCGGCGGAGATTGCCTGCGGTGGTGGCCTGCGGCGGCTGCGGAGGCGGTGGCCTGCTGGGGTGGCCGGTGGGGGTGGCCGGCGGCGGCGCTTGACGGCTTTTGCATGCGGCAGTGGCCTTGGGGATGGCTGGCGTGGTTGGCCGGCAGTGGTGGCTGGCGGCGGAGGGGACAGGAGGCTGCGGCCGGCGGCAGTGGCCTCCGGGATGGCTGGCGTGGTTGGCCAGCGGTGGTGGCTGGCGGCAGTGGCGTGGGGTGGCTGCCGGCAGTGGCGTGGGGTGGCTGCCGGCGGGGGGGACAGGAGGCTGTGGCCGGCGGGGTTGGCTGGCGGCGATGGTGAGCGGTGGCGATGGCGACCTGAGGATTCGACCTGAGGTTTCATGCGGCTGTAACCGGTGCGGATGGTCGGTGAGGGTTGCTGGCCAGGATGGCCGGTGGTTGCGGCGGGAAGCGGCTGATGTAGCCGGGAAAGAGTGGCTGCTACCGGCGTGGGTGCGGCTGGTACCGGCATAGAGGGGCGTCTGCTGTGGCCGGGGCGGCGGCTGCTGCTGAGGGGGGGGGGGCGGTGGCTAACACTGGCGGGGGAGCGGGGTCGGTGGGTGCCACCGGGGGTGGGTAGCTGCTTCCGGTGGTGGGCCGTTGCTACTGAGGGCGAGGAGGCTCCTCCCGCTGCTGCAGCCGGGGAGGGAGGGGGGGGGGGGGAGAGGGGCTGTTAGTACGCGTGTGGAGTGACTGTTACCGATGGGGGGCCGCTGGTACCGGCGGTGGGTGCGGCTGCTGCAGTCAGGCGGGTGGCACAGTGCTTGGGTTAGGGTTAGGGGCAGTTGTTGCCTACACGACCCGGGAAGGCCCTCCGGCTGGAGCAGCGTCGTGGTGGGGAAGCAAAGTTAAGTTGACGGCAAGGGGGGGCAGAGATGAATCAAACAAAGACGCCCGGTCCGAGTTGTACAGCGCGTACAGGGCAGTCGCCGTCGCCCAAACGGGCGCGTCGGGTGGTCAATGTATAAAAAACCCATCGTACCAGAGTAGAATCGAAAGGGATTTGGGGGCCCCTACCACAACAGAAACGCTGTACCAGCGACCAGCCTCTGCAGTGTGTAAAGGCGATGAGAGCTAAGGGCGGTGTGAGCCGTCCACCACAGGAAAAGCATGGTCGTGGGCGGGCGCACTGTCCGCCCCCACCAGCATACGCCGCAGCGTGTACAGACGATAAGAGCCGTCCAGCACAGGAAAGGCATGGTCGTGGGCGGGCGCACTGTCCGCCCCCACCAGCATACGCCGCAGCGTGTACAGGCGATGAGAGCCGTCCACCACAGGAAAGGCATGGTCGTGGGCGGAGCGACCAAACTCTCGATGCACGCACATCGTGTCAATCGAGGCCGCGTAGCCAGCTCCACGGAACGACAAGAGAGGAGCGACGTCGCGGTCCACGTTGCCACCGTTGCGATCACCGCCATAGGACGGACGGTGGCGGCGCCCTTCGCCGGTACCACTACCAGATCCACCCCCGTTGCGGTCATCACCGCCACCACCGCCGCTGACACCGACACGAGTGCATCCGCCGTATGGACCACCGTCGTGACCAACACGGCCGCAACCAGAGCTACCGGTGCTGTCGTCGTCGCGTTCGTGGTCATGATGGCCACCACCATTGGCGTCCATCACAGTCGATATGCCCCCGAACCGCCCAGAGGCCTCAGGTTGCCGTCGAGGACTACAGGGAATCGGGAAGGATTGTTCTTCGGCTGGAAAAAATCGTCAGCCGGAAAAAGGCGGTGTGGAAAGGCGGGGGACGTCCGTCGAGTCGAGGGGGAACTGTCCGGCAGGACGACGGCGGTTGGTGGGAAGGAGCAGGAACGGGACGCGCACAACTGTACGTGTCACTCAGCGCCCTGTTCACAAGACCCGCCAGCGCATCCGACAAACGATTTGTGAGGTGTGAAAAAATCAACAACAAACAAAGCTGCTCATGCCATTACACAACCATTTCAGGGGGTACTTAACGGTAACAAGTATCGCGACTTACACTGACGAGTGTGCCGGGGAGAAAGCCATCAAGATCAGGGGGGGGGGGGTGCTGTTATGTACATAACGCGACACAGATCGAGTGGCCCCAACCCCAAGACTTATCAACACAGCGGATCGGGCACTCGATCACATGAATGTGGTTCAGAGGCGGCTTGACCGTTTATTCGGTGGCAAATCACGCGGACTGATCTTGCGAACGAAATCGACAGACATAAAATATACGGACGATCGTGCCCATTTTTGCAGTCGATGACGATGGCGCATGATGCGGCACGGATTTCTTCGCGGTTTAATGCAGAGCGGTTCATGTGGTTGTGTTTTGTACAAAACGAGTGCGGACGCAAAGAGCGACCTGGAGGACCAACACGCACTGGTGACGCTATGTACATAACACGGACCCGCCCTGGTTCCCTGTCTTGGAGAACGTCGGAACACGTAGTAATTGATCGTGGTATGCATTTCATGCCACGTGGCGTCCAACGTGAGTACTTGAATGCTGGACGTGTACTTGGACCACTTGTGCTCACTGAGCAAGAACGAAGCACCGGCATCGTTAACCATCCGACATTTCTACCCGGTGTGTGTCTGTGTGGATACGCGGGCCGCGCCCCACACAGTTGTAGCAGCAGGTGCATGGCCAGTGCACTGGACGAGGTACCACGCCCGCCGTGGACAGAACCGTGAGAGCATATGTCGCTTGGGTGGGAGAGTGTCCACGCACCAGTCCTGTCCGTTCTGTGCACAACTTACCTCGTGATTGGTGCACAACGCCACCTGCTCACACGTCCCCTGTAGGATACGAGCAAGGTACACCAGCGGATGCGTTGGGGAGAAGCCCAGCAGTCTTGCAGCGTCGACCGGCGACGGGAGTTCGTCCATAGCTTCTGCCGTGCACACCTGCCAAGCACGCCTGCGCACGCGCCGCGACCCGCCGGGAGGCCAAGGACGCGCGCGCACCCGCCACGACCGGGCGGGATGCCAGATGCGGCCGAGCACTCCGCGGCGACCCGACCACCAGCCAAACGCGGCGGCGCACCAGCGGCGGCCCAACGGCGGGCCAAACACACCCGTGGCATGATCCGCCAGGACCCCACGGCTGGCTGAAAGCGGCGGGGCACCAGCGGCGACTAGCCGGGTGGAGAAATGCACCCGCTCAACCGCTACGACCGGGCGGGGAGCCAGGAGCGGCCGAGCACCCGTGGCAGACTGCCAGACAGAACAGCCAGGCCGAGAACCCGCCGCGACCACCCAGAAGGTGAAGCGCGGCCAGGCACGCACCGCTACCCGCCGCAACCAGACGGCCGCCCAAAAAGAAGCCGTTGAATGATCCGCGAGGAACCAACGGCCGTCCAATAGCGGTGGGGCATCAGCGGTTACCCGACGGCCAGCCAAAAGCACCAGCGCACCCGCGGCGACCAGACGAGAGACCACAAGCGGTCGAGCACCCGCGGGCACCCGACCGCCGGCCGAAAGTGGCCGAGCACCCGCCGCGACGCGGCGGACAGCCAAAAAGCGACGGCGCACCAGTGGCGAGCCGCCGGCAATGCAGCTCAAAGCGCCCGCGCGCGCAACGGTCCCGTTCCGGCGGGCGGCAGAGGACGCCCGCACGCGCGCCGGCACCCACCCAGCCCGCGACGGTGAGCACACATCGGGTGCCCCCATTGGCCCCAAGACGTGGTCGACTTTGGGGAGCACATAACTGACGGTACTTTTGCCTTCCCTCCTCATAGTTTAGAGAGAACAAGAGGTCTCTGAAAATGAAAAATACCATTTGACTCCCCCCAGTCTCCCCTACAAAGTGGTATGTCGTACATCTCATGCAGTACACAGAGACCAAGGATCGCATCGAGAGTGGTCGACATTAGGTCCAGACTGGCTACGCTACAAAGTGCGTGGACACGCTGAGCGCTGAGCAGCACACGTGGCCTGCCTAATCGAGGGATCTTGGACGCCGTCCGGCACTGCTGTAAGCGCGGTCGGGTCGCCCATGGAAACTGCAGACACGTCTCGCATTGGCAAGATACGACACTCGTTCCGGCCCCCTACCCTGCCAGCGATGTCTGTATATTGAAGCGGCCCGCACGCACTCCGCCCCCTCACCGTGAAGCCGCACCACCACGCGCCATTGTCGGGACGCCCGCTCACCCACGCGCCATTGTCGGGACGCCCGCTCACCCACACCGTCGGACCACCACGACCATCCTATGCGACTTGCCCGATCGTCGTCTGGGCTTTGTTGGTGACCAGGGTTGGTTGGGGCGGGGGGGGGGAGAGGCGGGGGGGGGAGGGAGGGCGCCGCCAGGGAGGTGGATCGGCGGCTTGGCCGGGGGCGGAGCACGGGCGCGGCGGCTCTGTTGGGGGAGGGGGGCGGATCGCGCCAGCACGGTCGGCGCGGTTTTTCAAACGGCGCCGGCACCGCTGCTGGCGTGCCGCCCCCGAGCCGCGCCCCCGCCCCACAGCCGCGTGGCCTCTTCGTTGCTCCTTGCCCTTCACCCCCTCGCCCGCCTCCCGAGGTGGTGGCCAAGTCGGCGGGTGGTGGTGGCGGTGCGGTGCGTGTGTCGCCTGTGAGACCGGTTTTCGAGACCAGCAGCCCCCCCGGGGAACGTTGCCATCGTGCCGGGGCATGCGGCGCACAGCCTTCATGGTGGGGCGGCTCACTTTGCTGTCGATGTGTTTGTAGACTACTTGCGCTTTTTTGGCTTGCTCACGGGTGCCCCCGGCGCCGCCGCTTCCCGTATCAGCGAGGACGCCGCGGCAATGTGTCACGGCGGAATGGCCCTAGCAGCGGTGGCCGTGGCTGTCCAGTGGGAAAACTTGTACTGTGTGGCTGCCCGTGCGAGTGTCGGGCGCCCTCCGGCTCGGGAGCAGCCGGTGGCCTGCGAGCACGTGCCCACGGCCTTGCTCATTGCGTGTCGCGCCGTCTGTCGGCGGCTGCAGAGTTGTGGTCTGGCGGCGGACGCGGCGGAAGCCGATCAAGAGCCCGTGCGGCTGATCAACTCTCTGATGGCGTTCAACGAGGCTGAGGGGCTGTCCGTCGCCATTGCCGAGCTGGCCCTCCGCGCGGTGTGGCAGGACGCCCATCCCACCGTGCGCGCCGCCTCGTTCGTTTCCGTCCCGGACGTTGCGTCCATGCGGCGTGTCGTGGACGCGGCAATGGCTCCCACCGGCACGGGCACGGGTGCATGGCCGTCTGCGGTTTGTATGCCGGCGGATCTGGCCGTTGTCATTAAGTACCCTGACATGCACCTCGTCTTGGAAGCTGGCACCACCGCGACAGCGGCCGCTGTCGCGGGAGAGGCTACGGGGCAGCACGTTGAGGAGGCGGCGGTCCCGGAAGCCTCCCCGCCGTCCCGTCGCCGGAGTCTGCGCCTGGCCATGCGCAGCACACGGGGGCGATAGTGGAGGTAAGGGCCCAAGAAACCTGTTCCGCCTTCTTTTGTCTTTGACCCTGTGCCGTGCATCACCCGGTACATCCACGCCGTGTCGGGAAACGCCCGTTTGGAGAGCGCCTACGGGAGCTCACACGACGACTCTCTTGGTCGTGTGTGCGGTAAGCATGTAAAGGATGCTGCCTTTTCTGTTTGGGGGGGGGGGGGGGCGATTTCTCATGCCCCACCCCTGAGAGCTACTTTGTCGCGTGTGGAACGCCTCTGTGCCAACACTTGACAACATGTTCTGTCTATGGTGGAAGAGATGTGGGCGGGTTGGAGGCGTATCATGCTTTGCATAGACCATTCCCATGCTTCTACACGTTGTGTCTGTGGTCGTGTCCTTGGCCGACCGTGCGTTGGCGTTGTGTAGCGTGCCCCCGGCCCACCACCTGTACAAAAAACCGTATCTTCCACGCGCCCTACTCACCAATGCGGGCCACACTGCGGGGGGGGGGGGGCAGGCAGACAAGTACTTTTTCACCTTCTTGTCCTCGCGCAGCTACGCAACGCGAGCTGCCGCGCCGCAATGGGCGACGCGACAGACACGTCGGCCCACGCCCAGGCGCCCGTGCTGACCTGCTTGGCCGTCACTGTCCTCTTGCGCCTCGAAATCGGACCTCCACACGGGCCGAGGGCGTCTGGGGTACTCCGCATCCGTCCTATGGACCACGAACAAAAGACCGGGGACCCCGACGAGGCCATGGCGTACAGTAGCCGCCAGATAGGGAGGGAGGGGGGGGGGGGGGGGGGGGGCGCCAGCAAGGGGCTTCCCAGGCACCCGTGTGGGGGCCTGGACACGCGATGGACAACGCGATGGAAAACAATTTGTACAAGAGCCACCGATACATCCCCACGGACACCCAGTACCCGTCGTACAGACAAACCACCCACACAGTGCCGGCGCCGTGGACCTCCTACAAAGGGAAATTCGAAAAATAATCCCCCTCGGGATACCCACTCGCACTAAACAAGCCGGCGGGGGGGTCCAGCGCCGACGCGGGCGGGTCCCCATTGTCTCCGATAGGGGCCTTGGCAGCGTCCACACAGTGTCGCATTGCAGAGACGTCCGCCGCGAACGCCGCCAGTGCCACATGTGCCACTGGCGGGTGAGCGTCTTGCCACACCGCCCGGAGGGCGAGCTCTGCAACCGCAACAGCGAGTCCGTCGGCCGCGTTGAGTGCCACCACAGAGGAGATCAGCCGCAGGGGCTCTTCGTCGGCTGCCGCCCCTCGGGGTGTCAGACCCGATCCCTGCAGGCGGTCACAAGCGGCCCTACAGGCAATAAGCATGGCAGTCGGTACATATTGGGCGGCCACAGGCTCTGGCCGCGCCGCCGGCAGGGGGCTGTTGAGACGGCCAGGAACAGAGTACGTGTTGTCCCACTCAAGGGCAATAAAGATCGCCGCCGCAGCCATTCCGCTACGGCTCCTCCCCGCCGTGAGGTCGTTGACGTGGGAGGAGGCGGCGCCGGGGACGCCCGTCAGCAGGCCAAAAAACCGCAGCACGAGCACAAACGTCTCGACGGCACCGTGCAGAGCGCCACCATTGGCGGTATAGATGGACCGACGCGGCATCGTCACGAGTACCCCCCCGCGGCGCACGGACAGGGCACACAGGGAATGCACCAGGGACAGGGGACACAGCCACAAAGACAATAGGGATATATAATCCGGCAGGATGATCGCGTCTGTCGTCTCGCCTTGCACCTTGTTGGCACCCTTTCCACAAAGCACGCATCCGTCCAGCACCACGTCAGCGTTTGCACGGTCGCCCCAGTCCTAGTCGCAGTCTGATTGGTCCATTATTTTCGCTGGGGGGTATCGGTACGTAGCCTGACCGCGGATGACTTGTCGGTATTCGGGGTGGCCGTGAGGCGCTGGCACTGTATCCTTCTCGTGGGACAATCTGACCACGGCGGGTAAATATGACTGGCCAAAGAATCACCAGTTTCATAGTGTTTACATAGGAACCTGCGTCCGTCAGATGGTCCACGAGGTCCCCCATGGACCGTCAAAGCGCGCAAAGGGAGAGGCAGAAGGACAAGCAATGATCGCCGTGGCCGCTAAATAAAAATATTGGACCCGCACAGGCGAGGAGCTCCTGTTCACGTCTTCGCGGGGTGTAGGGGGTGGACCAAAACGTGGAGGTCAACAGAGGTTACAGTACTGTATGTACGGAGGCGCGGAGAGCCCCAGACAGAAATCCGAGCAAGTGCTGTCTTGTTTTTTTTTGTTTTTTTTGTTTGGGCTGGATTTCCAACGAGGTTACCTGTACATACAGTACAGTGCACTGTACGTTCATGGCGTCCTCAGCGCCCAATGCGGTGTCCTGGTTTGGGATACGCTACAGCGCAGCGGTAGAAGATCAGCCGACTGGGGCGGGCGAGGGCCCAGCTGGGTGCCACCTGCATCCAGTCTCTCAGCCAATGGAAATTCTTTCCGTGACGTTGTCCGGACGAGATTTACCATCCCTACACTCATGCTCCCCTGCACGAGGCCGCTCCGCTGCCAGCCGTTCCACGGGCGGCGACGACCGCGCAACAGCCTGCCGCGCATCGCGAGAGCGCGGTGTGGTCGAGAGTTACGTATCGTGATCGCAAATGGCCAGCCGTGACTCGCCCTCGGTCAAGGACGTGCGCACCGCCACGGGGGATCCTCCGAGGTGCGGGGTCGGGCTGTGATGGCGGTGGCGGGGCCGGGCTGTGACTGCACAGGCGGGGCGGTTAGGTCCGTGGGAGGGAGTGCGCGGGGCGGCGACGTTGGTGGGGGGGGTGGAGGCGGGGCGGGGTGGAGGGGCCCAGCCGGACACGGCGTCTTCTAGCGAAAAAGTTGGCCCGTTCCTGATTAAATGTCATCGGCCGGGCACACGCGCAGGGCCGAAGGGTGGGGCGGAGTGGGGGGTTGTGTGGGCCGTGCGTCCGCACCGTGTGTAAATAATCTCGACGACATCATGCCGTGATGGCAAAGCAAGGCGGCCCTCGGGCGGGACGGGGCGGGAAGCGTGGGGGAGCGGGAGGGGGGGGGGGGGGGGGGCCCGCCCCCCATCCCTGGGGACCACAGCAGCGGCTGATGGGGGGTGAGGGTCGTATCTACAAACCGCGATTCCCCGTGCCCCACGTGTCCATTGCATTGCAGATGTGGCAAAAACCACTCGCACACACGGCACCCAAGTTGGGGCGGTGTACAAGGGCTGCTTCCCGTGTCGGGGGAACCGGAAGAAGTGCAAGTCGCACACACTCTGTCCCTGTTGTGGGGCAAACCCCCCACTGACAAACAAGAAGATGGTGTGTGGTCCAACAGTTTCTTGGTCGGGACGGGGACGCAGGGCCAAGCCCCGCTGTCCCTCCCCTTATCCCCCCAGGGTCCACTCAGAATCTCGCCACTCAGAATCTCCCACCCCGGCACCTGCCCACCGGGCCACACGAAAAGTCAAGACGATAAATGCAGAAAACCCTCAAATCCAAGTTGGATTTACTACTAAGCTAACTATCCCAAACTTAGGGAATACGGACCCAAATGCAGGGGGAGGAACGGATCAGGCTAGTGGCCTGCCGCCCCTTGCATGGCACGTGTTGCCCCCCCTACCTGGGGGTCAATACTGCCACACTCCCCTCTCCTCAGTTCCGACCGACCCGGTCGGCCCTGTGAGGGGGTGCGTAAACGCACGTCTCGGCGTTGGGGGACGCGACTTGCTGTCCCCCCCTTGAGTACGTCACGCGGATGTGGAGGCGGTCACGTTGACCGCCCCTCTCCTCAAGCTTGCCCACTTGGCAGCTTGCTCTCCTCGGCTCACACCTCACCACCACCACCACTTCCCCTTCACCTTACACGGGGCCGCCCCACGCTGGGGAGGCCACCCGTCTACCCACGATCCGAGTCCTCCTCAACTCGAGGCGGGTCTCGTGCCGCGATAGCCAGGGCGTCTCTCCCCAACTTGGGGAGAGCCATGGCGACTCCGGGAGTGGAGACGGACTCTCTCGATGAGCGTATGGAGGACACCTCCTACGGTGCAGCGCCCGCCGGGACTTCCGGCGGGGGCTCCGCGATCGCTCCGGGGGATGGGACTCCCGCGTCACCCGGCTTTGGGTTGACGGCGGGATCTCCCCCGGAGGCGGGACAAATTGTCCCGCGTGAGGCCTTGGGGCGGTGGTTTTACCCCGCTTGGCCTCTGTATGAGGAGGGGTTGACCGTTCTTCGCTGTGGCCGACTTGGCGCAGCGATGGGTCGAGTATGGGACCGCCTACGGGAGAAGTATTCCCGTAGGGTCGGGTTCCCTGCCGGCTTCAGGACGGACCAGTTTGCCTTCCTGGACGACGAGGAGGTTGAGGACGTGCAGCGGGCCAAGGCCATGGTGGACCGCGGGGGAACTATCCCGGGTCCCGGCGACTTGCCGACCTTCACTTGGGACGCGGTGGCAACTCGCCCCCCGTACCTTCACGAGGCCGATCCGCACACTCATCACTTTAATGTGCGGATGGAGAAGGACTTCCGACGAGGTCCCTACTTGGTGACCTCGGCTCAACTTGAGTTTCCTCAGCAGTCTGCTGCCAGTAAGGAGCAGTACTATCCGAAGAAACCCGAGTGGTGGCCTCAAGTTGAGGTCCCCTACGGGTTCCCGGCGTTGTTGCCACGGTTGCTTGACCACTTTGGCTCCGTCATGTTGACGGCTGGCCCTGATCACCTGGTGTGGGCCATGTTGGCCACCCAGTGGCTCCTCGAGGTCATGTCGACCTGGGTCTCTTGTGTTCAGCGGCGGGGGATGCTCTGGCATCTCCCCCTCCGGCTCATCCAGGGTTTGGAACAGCTCACCCCTCAGCTAGTTGCTGAGGGGTGCTCGTCAGGACAACTCACTCTACTTGAGGAGATGCTCCGCCTCCACAAGTTTATCGAGTGGGAGAGCATTGAGCAGAAGTTGCGCCGCCCCACTCGTGGGCCCAAGGACGATGGCGCACTTCGCCAGTTCGTGTGGGTCGCTCGTGAACTTCACGACGGCCGTGTGGTCCTCCGAGAGGGGTTGGGCATCGGGGACTACCCGTATGCCCCGGGGGTGGATCGCCACACTGCGCCACCCCCGGACAAGCCCATAGTTATGGCTGTGCCCTCATATGATGATCATAAGACTCAACCTACTGCGGGGGCCCCAAGTCGGGGTCGCAGTTACACCCGGGTTCCGCCACCTCGGCGTGTTCCTCCGCTCCCTCCTGTCCCCTTCCAACCGCACGGGGACATCCCGATTAGCGTGGCCATTGAGTCGTCCACCCCGGTGTCCCCCAACTTGGGGGCCACCCTCCTGACGGTATACCCCAAGTTGGTGTTACCGCCCACGCCTCCAACCTCAGAGATGATGATCACCACGTTGGTGCGCACCATTTCCTGGTTGGCCGCGTCGACCGCAACCCTCCAAACTTCCGAGACTCCTCAACTTGAGGAGCGCGCTCGTACTGCAGTGGCGACCGCGAGTTGCGAGTCGGTGGCGGAGTTTATGACGGCCGAGTTGGCTCGCATTGGGGCTATTATGCCCCAGCCAGCCCCACTTGGGCGTGGCAAGCGTCGTGCGAGCCGGGCATACTCGCCTCCTCGCCGTCGTCGCCGACACTCACGGCGCTCTCCCTCCGTGTCGGAAGACGAGTTGTCTTACTCCGTCTCGGAGTCCTCTACCCCGTCGGAGACGGAGTCTGTCCGGCGTCTGCGTCGCAAACTTGCGCGCAGGACCAGGCAGAAGAGTAGCCACGGTCGGCGCCACTTGCGCGACCGTGAGGGGCGCGACGGGTCCGA
This sequence comes from Pyropia yezoensis, assembly GCA_009829735.1. Lineage (NCBI taxonomy): Eukaryota > Rhodophyta > Bangiophyceae > Bangiales > Bangiaceae > Pyropia > Pyropia yezoensis. The sequence goes on from CM020619.1 coordinate 10,768,501, forward strand.
CGTGGAGCCGCCGGCCCTGCCGACTGGTGGGGAGCGTTACCGCCGCGAGGGCCGTGGGATTGGTGAGTCTAGCATGCATGCCTAGTTGGCAGCTGCCTTTGTTGTGAGAGTGTGAGGGTTAGGGCTGTAGTTAAAAGCCCCTCTGCGTACCACTTCGACTTGAAGCACTCTCTTGGCACTGTTGCTCGGCCTTCCCTCACGTTGAGGGAGGACTGTTAGGGTCTATCTCGTTCCGGGCTCAGCACGCCCGGACCTTCTCAGCGGGAAGGTCCTCCACATATTCCCACGTATCATCCTTGGCCTTGTAGCCAAACCAACGCACCCTCAACATGAGGCGGTCAGTATCCTCATCCCAACCGTGGTCGATGAACTTGTCGAACACGTACTCCTGTGGGTCCTGTTTGGTCGCAGGCAGCGAGGGGAGGCGCCACGCTTTCAACGCACGCGCCCAAGCTGGGTCGCCTGCAGGCGGTGGTGCAACTTTCACCACGTCCTGTCCGTTGACTATGCGGACCCCATCGTCACTTTCGATGGTGAAGCGCCGCCCGTCGGTACGAAGGACCTGGTACGGCCCCTTCGTTTGGAAAACCAACTTACCCCCAGTTGGGGTATGTGAGTGTACCAGCACCCAGTCACCCTGGTCGGGGACATGCTTCGCATTGCGCACCCTTTTGTCAAAGGTACGCTTGTAGCGCTTTTGTGCTTTGTCCATCTCAGCCCTGACTTTAGGGATGAGGCTTTCAAGCCTAGCAGCGAACTCTGCCTTACTCTCAGTAGGAGTAGGCGTACTGCCACCATCCTCCCTAGTTGGGAGCGGCCGCCGCACAGCAATAGACCGCACGCGACGGGGGGTCACAAAAGCGACGGGTACTTCCCCGGTAGATGAGTGAACCTGCGAATTGTAGGCAGTGGTAAGGATAGAAATGTATTGGTCCCACGTCTTTACGTGCTCACTCACATAGTGGCGCAGCTGCCTAACAATAGTTTTGTTGAAGCGCTCCACCTGCCCATTAGTTTGTGGGTGGTAGGGGGTGGCATAGTTTGCCTTAACCCCCAACATATCCAGCACTCCCTGAAACAGTACAGACGCAAATTGCGGTCCATTGTCCGATAGTGTACTATCCGGAATGCCATACGCGGCAACCCAGTGATCTAGGAAGGCTGACACGACCGACATGGCCGTGATCTCTGCCAGTGGTATCGCTCGCGTAAGTTTCGTGAAGCGGTCATAGATGACCAGGAGGTACTGGTTGCCCTCCTCGGTCACTGGCAGTGGCCCAAGGATGTCCATCGCCAACGCGGCGAAGGGCTCCTCGGCCGAGAACAATAGCATAGCCGTAGTAGGCCGCCGTTCCATCAAACGGTTCTGTGCACAACTTGTGCAGGCAGCCACCCAACTGTAGATGTCCACCACCATGGACGGCCAGTAGTACCTGGTCCTCAGGGTCTGGTACAGTTTACTAGACCCCAGGTGTCCACCCGTGGGAGCGTTGTGCTCCCTCTCAAGGATACTGTCCTTGAGGGATGCGGGGACGACAAGTTGTTCGGTCCCCTGGAATACCCCCCTCCTCATGAGGAGGCCATCGTCTCCCAGATAGAACCACGTCTCCGCCACTGTATCCAGTGTATCCCTCTGCGACTTGCAGAAGGGATCCTCGGCCTGGGCCTTCACCACTTCGTCCAGGGACAGGGGCAAGTACTTCTTGTTCCCTGGCGCCTCGGGGTCCAACGCCTGACCCGAGCGCGTGACTACCCCCACGATGGGGATGTCCTCATCGACTGGGGTGGTGTCCAGCCCCTCGGTAGGTACCCGAGAGAGGCCGTCGGCAAGGGCATGTTGCCTGCCAGGTCGGTACTCAATATCAAAGTTGAAGGGTGCAAGTCGCACCCTCCACCGGTTGAGACGAGTATTCGTACAGTCCGTCTTGAAGATGAACTGCAACGCGCGGTGGTCACAGCGGATGAGGAACTTCTCACCCTCTAGGTAGTGACGAAGTGACGTCACCGCCCACACCACTGCGAGTCCTTCCAACTCGGTGACTCCGTAGTTCTTCTCGGCCGAGTTCAGCCCCTTGCTGAAGTATCCCACCGGCAAGTACTCCTTGTCCGGCTGCTGCTGAAGCAACACACAACCAAGTTGGTCGTAGCTAGCGTCCACATCCAGGATGTAGTGGCCTCCCAACCTGGGAATAGCCAGGATAGGGGGCTTCAGCAGGAGGTCCCGAAGAGTCTCAAAGGACTCCTGCTCCACCCGACTTGGGGGAGGCAGGTTCTTTGGTAGCGTTGAGCTCACTAGCTCATTCAACGGCTTCGCCACCTTGGCGAAGCCCTAAGTGAAACGTCGGTACACGTTACACATCCCGAGGAAGCTCCTCATCTGGGTCTGGGTCCGGGGGTACTGAGCCTTACGGATGGCTCTCAAGTTTTTCTCGTTGACACTGAGACGCCCCGGACGGACAACATGTCCCAAGTATTCCACCTCTTGAGTGAAGAGGTGGCACTGACTCGCCTTCAGTGACACACCGGCGTCAGCAAGTAGCTTGAACACCTGGCCAAGATGGCCAATGTGTTCCTCCGGACTTCGGGAGAACACAATGATATCGTCTAGGTACACGAGACAGATCTGCCACCGTACTCCGGCCAGAATCATGTCCATAGCGCGCTGGAAAGTTGCCGGCGCGTTACACAGGCCAAACGGTAGACGCTTGCACTGGTAGGTACCACAGTGACAGGTAAAGGTAGTTTTATGCCTGTCCTCCGGGGCAATGGGAATTTGCCAGTACCCCGCGTTACAGTCCAGGGTAGAGAACACGTTTGCCTCCCCCAGAGAGTCCAGACAGTCATCCATCCTAGGTAGGGGATAACTGTCCTTCACCGTGCTCTCGTTGAGCTTGCGGTAGTCGATACAGAACCGGGGGGTCCCATCAACTTTGGGGACGATAACCACCGGACTCGCCCACTCGGCGTTGCTGGCCTCGATCACATCGAGGGCCTCCATGCGAGCAACTTGCTCCTTAACGAGGGCCCTTGAACGGGGTCCTCCCCTATACGGTTGTTGGCGTATAGGGGGTGCACCGGGCTTCAACTCGATCCGGTGTTGGGTAGCTCTCATGAGTCCCAATTGACCATCCCACAACTTGTGATATTGGTCCAAGAGGCATTCAACTTGAACCCTCAACCTGGGTGGAACACCCTCCATGTTCACATGGGGCCGAGGAGAGGCGGCCGACTTGGCTTGACGCTTCTCCTTTCCGGACTTCGGGTCGCTACTTGCGCCCGCGTTGAGGGTGACCGCTATCACTGGTCCCTCGTGTTGGTCGATATAGCCGAACTTGGCTCCCGACTTGAAGTACTTGGGCGACGAGCTCAGGTTCATCACCTGGATACTCCACGGGACTCCGGCTTTGGAGTCCATCGTGCCAAGGGCAACATGCACTTGGTGCTTGCGAGCAAGACGGGGGTTAGGGTGCACCAACCCGTTCCCCGTATAATCAGTTACAACATCCACGTGCGCCACCGAGTTGGGGGGCAACGTGACTTTACGGGCTAAACGCAGGGTAGCAGTAAACCCTTCCCTCACAGAACAAACAGGCTTCGACTGTGAGACTGTCACAGGAGCCACAGACTTTCCCTTACCAAGGATGGGGATAGTCTCCCCATTCATCAACTTGACCCAGTACTCAGGGCCACAAATCAAAGGCACTTGTGTTACGACATAAGGGGTACCCAGAAGCAGGGGTACCGATATATTCTCAACGACACCATAGGTCACGTCGACCTCATGGGTCCCCAACCTAGTTGGTAGGGTCACAGCACCAACGATGGGAAGTACCCCACCATTGATATCAATCAGATGGTCAGCTTTAGACTTCCAGCGTTGGAGCTTCATCTCCTTTGGTAATAGCGACTCGCAAATCAAGGAGGCTCCTGACCCGGTATCAAGTACGATACGGGCACAACAGGCGCGGCCGGGGGCAAGTTGCACCCGTCCAGCCACCTGGAAGTTCTCACCCGTCAACACCGCGGTGACCCGACGTGGGTTTACGTTCTTGGGGAGTCCTACCCGAGGTGGGCGGACCCCCTTAGGTCGCCGCAGTATCCGACACGGTTGATTCGTCCTTTTGGCCCACTTGGCCGAGGCTGTCGTTGTGAGCTTCGGACGTCCAGCTCCAACGGTCATTCGTTTCCCGCCGACTTGGCGTCCGAATCTGAGGGCGGAGGGGAAGACGACGAGTCCGAGGACGACGTGTCCGCCTCCTCCGCCGAGGGTGTGGCGACCGCCACCACTGGTCGAGACCCACCCTCGCGGCATGAACGTACTTCGTTCGTAGCCGACTTCTTACTCGCATTCCTAACAAGTTGTTGGATGCGTTTACTCAACTTGGGGCAGTCATATGCCCAGTGTCCATCGGAGTTGCAGTTCCAACACCGATTGTCAGTTCCCGGAGGGGTCTTCCCAACTGGGGAAGACGACGAGGTACCTTGGGAAGTTCCCGCGGCAGCTACCACCCTCTGTTTGCGGATTCGGCGTGCCTCTCGCAACTCTCTGGCCTGGCGCGCCTCCTCCCGTTCCTTGGCCAACTCGGCTCGACGCTCCTGGCGTTGTTCCTCCCGCAACTTGCGGTAGGCCTCGCCTCTGCGGTAGGCGAACCTAGCCAACCCGGCCAGGGTCGCCCGGGCAGTGTTATGCTCCCGGGTCTCCATCCGGACTGACCAATGGAGTCCCTCCACAAACCGACTCTTCACCACAGCTTGTGGATGAAGGAACCCACAAAGATTGTTGAGCTTACGGACTCGCTCCGCGAAGGACAACTCGTCCTCCGCCTCTTCCTGATGGGCTTGCGTGAACTCCTCGACTTGGGAAGCCAACGCCGCTTCATCAACCACGGCTCTCAACAACCAGTTGACGAGCTCCAAATAGGACGTCACCTCCCCAGCGCCTCCACTTGAGGAGCTGGGCATGACGGACATAAGTTCTGTCCGCAGGTCTCCCTTCGTAAATTCCTATAGCATGTAAAAAGCCATGCCTTCACTTATGGCATTGTCGTCACAGGCTTTTGTGAAACGACGGAGGAACTCAAAGACACGGAGGGGGGGAGTTCCATCCCACTCCGCTTTGTGCCCAAAAGAATGAAGTGCATTCTTCTTGGCACGGCCCATGGCTCGGGCCTGGTCAGGACCATACGCCACCGACTTGTTGTGGAGGGCGTAGGTCTCACAGTCAAAGATCCTCTGGTAGACCGGGTTGGCTACCTGGATCTTGGGCGGCACCTCACGTTGAGGGAACAGCCGCTGTAGCACGGGGGTAAGTTCACCCTCTGTGCCTGTAGTCCGGCGCGGCGCGCTTGGTGTAGCCGCCGGCGTTGCCGGGGGGAACTCCCCCATGAAGGGCGTATGCCCCACCGAGTATGGTGTGGCTCCCTCTTTGGGAGTCACAGGTGTCGCCCCCTGTTCGGGGCGACCCGAGATAGGCGTGAGGGGGGATTCCCCCTGCGCCTGCGGGCTCGAAAGCCCCAATTCGGTCTGGACATTAAGGCCATCTGGCAATCTCGCCACAATCTGATTCAGAATAGTATTCGTCATCGTGACCACCAGGTCCGGCAAAGTCTGCCGCAACACATTGGTCGCCTCCCGACGGACAGTTTCCGCGAGGAGTGGATTGACGACTCCAGTTGAGTCTCGGTCCGCCTCCGGGAGTCCACCTGAGGGGTAACCACGTTCCTCAGGGGTCTCAACCGGGGGCATGGGCGCAAGCCCATCGCCGACCAACGGAGGTCCGCCGTCCTCCGAAAGCCTAGTTGGCGACGGCTCCATGCCAAAGTTGGCTCCGACCCGAGTGGAACCCGCGGGGACAGTCCTCACCCCTTGGGACGTTCCCGTTGAGTATACCACGCGGTGGCCAGACTTCGGCCCACCCACATCAGAAGTGTCACCCGAGTGAACTCCCGACTGAGTCGGGGTGGCCTGTTGCCCGCACGCACTTCCAGTCCTGCTGGCTTGAGGGACCTCTAGTCCCTCTGCGACCCCAGGTAAACCCACCTGTGTCTCACCAGTATTCAAAGGCACTGAAGTACGTGCGTCACCCGTGTACTCCCCGGACGACGGGGGGTCCGAGCTAGCCATGTTAGCTAACGATCCGTATGACACGGTCCAAGTCCTCCGTTCCTCTGAGACAGAGGGCCCCCTACACCCGGGTGCACCCGGAGGTAAAGTTTACCTCTGTCCCCTGCTGCTCCACCAAATGTGGCAAAAACCACTCGCACACACGGCACCCAAGTTGGGGCGGTGTACAAGGGCTGCCTCCCGTGTCGGGGGAACCGGAAGAAGTGCAAGTCGCACACACTCTGTCCCTGTTGTGGGGCAAACCCCCCACTGACAAACAAGAAGATGGTGTGTGGTCCAACAGTTTCTTGGTCGGGACGGGGACGCAGGGCCAAGCCCCGCTGTCCCTCCCCTTATCCCCCCAGGGTCCACTCAGAATCTCGCCACTCAGAATCTCCCACCCCGGCACCTGCCCACCGGGCCACACGAAAATTCAAGACGGTAAATGCAGAAAACCCTCAAATCCAAGTTGGATTTACTACTAAGCTAACTATCCCAAACTTAGGGAATACGGACCCAAATGCAGGGGGAGGAACGGATCAGGCTAGTGGCCTGCCGCCCCTTGCATGGCACGTGTTGCCCCCCCTACCTGGGGGTCAATACTGCCACAGCAGAGGCTGAGGGGTGGGTGAGGGTCGTGTCTACAAACCGCGATTCCCCGTGCCCCACGTGTCCATCGGCAGGTGGTACCGCCCGTGTGCATTGTCCAAGGCCTGTTACCACAGCTTGGTGTGGCACCCGCGTCGAAATTTTACCCCCCTGTTGGCCCTGGTGCACCACAGCGGGCGACGAGACGCGCCACGTGAAAAGCAAAGCCACACCCTGATTGGATGGTACGAAATTACCCGTCTCTGTGGGACGGGGCCCCTGGAAAAGGCAAACGGGCGTCCGGGGCACGCTCCCACGCCCGCCTACGACTGACAAGGGGAGGGGGGGGGGGGGGGGGTCGCGTACAGTAAGGGTGTCCGAGCAAGCAGCGCTTGCTTCCACATCATCGGGCGAGCGTCCGTGCTGGACTCGCGTGAGTCTGTTGTCAATGGAGCTCTGGAACCCGCTCTCCCATGCACCGTCCAAAAACGCGGCTTCACAGGCCACCCGCGCACCCGCGTCCTGGGAGGCTGTGGACAGGCCCCACACGCACACTGTACGTGGATCGTCAATCGGTCCACATGCGCGCGGCTCGAGCGCGCGTCGCGATGCGCACAGTAAGAACGAGCACACGGCCACTGATCGCATCTCTTTGAACCTCAGCGGCGACACGGTCACGATCGCCGATACTGCCAACCAATGTGGGGCCCGGCTCCAGTGGGGGGCATACAGTGCTGGCCCTTGTCGCGCGGGGGCCGTTGCACACACATAGAGAATGTCGCCTCAGCCGCCTGGGGCGGCCTGGTCCCCACCCCCACCCACACACAACTCGCCCCCGGGGTTAGACGCTTCCCGGAGAGCGCCCCACCCGGCCCTTTTCTCTCAACCGTCATTAGAGGCGCACCCCGTCCCGGATTCCTTGCCCGTGACGGATGATGGGTGCGCTTGTCGAGCACTGCGGACGGCCCAGGTACTGTATGTGCCTCGCGGCGCCGGGGGCGCGCGGCTTCGCACTAATCCCCAGCCGCCCATGGCGGGTGAAGGGGGGGCTTGACTAGTATTGGGGGCGGCCGGGGCCAGCACCCTGCAGCGCATGGGGCGGGCGGGCGTGCCCGGGCCCTGCAGCTCCCCTCCTCCCCCTACCATGGGCGGGGCCCACAGGAAAGGTGGACAAACGCGTGGCGTGAAAAAAATGGTCACGCACGGGAGGGTGCTGTGCGTGGTCGAGGAGCGTGCTCCTGGAGGGGCGCTAGTGTAGCCGATCCGCCGTTGCGGACGCGCTCTCTGTGACACACGCCCGTGCACAGGCAACCTCCAACTCAACCCAACCCGCACCCACACTGTTGGTGGTTGTGCCCTTCCCCGCACCCACCCGCCAGGGCCGCCGCGCCCCCATCACAATCCTGCCCCACCCCTTTCTATCCCCGCGGGCTATTAAAGCCCTGCCGCGGGTGTGCCTCGCCACGGGGTCGTTGCAGGCTCCCCCACCGCCCGCCCCGCACACGGCCTCACGGCAAAGAGACAGGCGGGCCTCACGGGTGTGCTCCACCCCTGTCGTCCAGGCACCTCTCGCCCGTTCCCCAGACCCGCCTCACCGTGACCCCCGCCCCTCGATTGTTTCCCCGCCTGCCCCCCCCCCCCCCACCCCCCCCCCCCCCCACATCGCCTGTGCCTGCCGCCCGGCACGCGGCCCTGATGGAGAACAAAGACGCGCCCAGCTCTCCTGCTATGCCCTTGGTGGCCGCCCCCCCCGCCGCTCGCGGCCCGTCGTGGACCGCGACCCTGGGCGACTGCCGTGCTCGCGACCGCTGGGCGACTCTGCCGACGCACGTCGCCTTTTTTGCGTGGTCGCGATTCACGTCCCTCTTCCCTTTGGCCGCGCCGGTACCGTCCAATGGCGTGGCAACCGACGGGCTGTTCCTGCACACTCCGTCAGAGCGGGTGGAGTTGATGGTCATGAAGCACGTCTGCGACAAGGCCGACCTGCCGGTAGGTAGCCTGCCGTCCTTTGACCCGGACAACTACCCAGGCGACATCCCGACGGCGGTCCACGAGGCGCTCGAGAACAAGGAGAGTGCCGCCCACCTCGAGCGCTTCTTCCGTCGCAAGCACCGGGTACTGGTGTGTGCCTCCCAGGTCGAGGGTGTGTCCATGTCGCACGACAACCTCACTGACCTGTGTCCGGCGCTTCCCTTGTGGTGGTACCAGGTGGAGGTTCCGTACGGCATGCCCGTGGCACTCCACAACGTCGTCTCCCTCCGCGGTAGTCTGCTACAGTCCAACCGGCCTGAGAATGGGGCCGCAGCCGCCTTGTCCAGTTCGTGGCTGCTGAGCGTTGCCGTCGTGCTGGCGGGGTCCGTCGTATCGAAAAAGATTCTGTGGCTCATCCCTCAAGCCTTGGTGGACATCCTCGCCGACGCCGACTATGCGGTGCTGTGCAACGGGGACGACACGCTGCGCCACGTCTTGGGGGCAGCCCTCGAGCTACTACGCGTGCTGTGGATCGAACAGTACGCGGTGGAGGCATTCCTCGGGGAAACCCTAGACGAGCGGCGCGCCTTGCGCTGCGAGAACCGCCCAGAGGGCGGCGCTGGCCGTGTGTACCTGCGGGAAAGCGTGGCTCTCCCGGGCCTCCCCTGCACCTCGGACGTGCTGGCGGACGTCGTGATGCCTAGCGTGGCGCCGGTGCCTTTCATTCCGCCCCCCCCCCATGAGCTTTGGTGAGGGCTTCCCCGCCAGCATGTAGTCGAGTGGTGGCGGAGGTGGTGGCAGCAGTGGCTGGCACGCCTCGTGTACACGAGGCGGGCATGTGCTAGCCGAGTGCGTGCCCTGACAGCAGGGGGGGGGGTTCGTGAGTAGGTGGGCTGGCACCGCCTGTGCGTCAACGTTTGCTTGTCCTGTGGGTCGGGTGGCCTTGTGTTTGCGTGTCCAGATGTTCTCTGTGGTCCCCTGCCATGACGGGTTGTCGTGTGTAGATTTAGAAAAAGGGGTCATTGTGGTCGTGGAAAAACGAGCATACTTGCATGCCAACGGCCGGCCAGAACATCAGCCACAGTGCCACACTATATATGGCCCCTCCGATGCGAGTGGGTGGAGCACCTGCTGTCCCGTAGCCACTGTCACCGCCCCAACAGCCGTACTGGCGAAAAGGGTGACCGGGCACTGAGGCGGCCTGTATATTAGAGACAGGGGAAATGGACAGCGCAAACGTGTCGGAATGAGCTGGGCCGACCGTCTCTAAACGGGACAGCACGCGGATGGGGATCGGCAACCACCCGCTTGGCGCGGGCACGTGCTCGCGCCCGTCACTACCGAGGCGGCGGCGATGGCGGGGGTGGTGGCAAAAAGGGGTGGGGGAGGTGGATGGACTGGGCATGTCTAGGCGGGCGGCCGTCGCGACTTTGGCGGTCGACAAGAGCACCGGTACGTACGCCCAACGCCGGTCGACAACGGCACCGGTACGCCCGACTGGCGTGCGGCGCAGCCACCCCGCCATGGCAAGGGCAAAGAAAGCCGTTTAGTGAAACCGCGATACACCACATTGACAAACCCATTGCACAGTATTTGAGAAGAATTGTCAACATTTAAGTGACCAGCACCGTCTACTTTATCAGTTGTGTGTGTACTTTGAAATATATTTCCTGCGAGTGCCGCGCAGCGCTCCGTTATGTACATAACAAGACGGGTGCGAGTGACCTCGACCGCTGTCGGGGCATGTCGGTAACCAATGAGATCGTGATAGACAAAAACACAAACGTTGTTCACGAGTGCCATTCCCACATACAAAATCGTGCGATCGATGACGTGATCCGATTTTTGATGAATCACGGCACCATATCATATGATAGTGTTCAGGTTACTTTTTCAACTGATGGCGAGGACCACTTCTTAGTTGATAGATAAACCACATTTCCGTCCAACTGTTTCAGTGTGTACGGTTCGCGATCCTCGCGAACCCACATGAAAACAGTCGCGGCCCGGTGAGATCTCTTGGCATCATGTTATGTACATAACGCGACCCCGTCGCTGTGGTCGGTCCGCCTGAGTGCAGTATGAGTTCTGTAAGTACTCGGAGAATTAAGAGGTAAGTATATCTAGGAGTTTTTGCTACCAGATCACTTCACCTCTGTGGATCCGCGTGGGTGCGGGGGGCGGAGGTGGGGGTGGGGGTAGGGGGTGGGTGTGTGGGGGGGGGTGGGGTGGGGGGGGGCGGGGGGGTTGTGAGCCGCGCATTGTTGGTGTGTGCCGAGAGTGGGGTTGGTGGTGGCGGTGGTGGCGGTGGGGGCCAGAGGCCAGCCGACTCCATTGCCGCCTCCACAGCTACGGCTGCCGCCACGCCGCCACGCCGCCACGCCGCCACACCGCCACCGCGGCGCGGCGCCGCCACGCCGCCACGCGGTGCCAGCTGGTGCGCAACGTTTCAGCCTGAGCTGGCGATCGCGGTCGGCACCGCGTCGGCGGCGTCGGCCGCGGACCGTTTCCTGTGGACAATAATCCGGTTTTTATGCTGGTTATTTGGCCCAGGAAATACACATTGCAGGCCAGGAAACGCCCAGGAAACCCTCTCATTGAGACAACGAATCGATAACGGAACGCCGTAGAGAGTGCACCAGCGCAGAGAACATGACGTATGCTGTCCTCGGGAGCATCTCTGATGTAAGAACGCGGCAGTGACGCCACTATCCAGCACTGACGGTTCGGTTGCACAGAACGTCTCGGATGCGCTCCCGAGAAACGCCCCGACTCGACGCCGGGCTGTCCGAACGCGGTGGGACGCGCATATGTCGAGCAGACACCCGGGCGTTCCGGGCTCGGGCTTTCGTCAGGTTCAGATCCGACGAGATGCTGCAGGCGAAGCGGCAGGAGCATCCAGCATGCGTCTGGTTGACAGTAAATAGTTCAATGGACAGGATGACTTGTAGGCACCTCTCTTCGTCATGACCTTCACGTAGATGAGACTACCTTTCCTGTCCAGTATATCCACGAATGGGACGATTCTAACTCGTACAGACTGGGGCGGGAGCTGACTTAAACGTCATGCTTAGGGAAAGACTTGTGCCTAATACATGCATAGAATGATATAGTGTTTCCCGGGGGCTCAACCATCCTTTCCCCACCAGGATAACTCGCCTCCTCGCGACATCGGGCGCTATCAGGCAGCTGTTCCCACGCCCTCGAAGCCTCGCCATTGTCCGGCGTGCTTCCCCTGCGGCGCAGCGGTCACGTCGTTGCCTTGCGCGCCTGCGCACTGCGCATAGCGGGGCCCGTTGGCCTACGTGTCCGAGCGCAGTACCCTCTTCCTTGGTGTCAAGCAGCAACGCCCCTGCCGTTGCCGCCATCGCTCCCGCGACGGCCATCTTCGCTGCCACGGCCGTCGACACTGACGCGGCAGTCGCCCCTGCAACGGCCATTGCCGAGTCGCCCGCCATCACGGCGGCCGCGGTCGTCACCGCAGCCATGGTCGTCACGGAGGCCACGGGATTCGTCCGTGCCACGGTCGTGAGCGCCGTCGCGGTCGTCACCTCGGCAACGGTCGTCGCCCCTGTATGGTCGTCAGGCCACGCCCCTGCCATGGTCGTCAGCGCCGCCACGGCCACGGCCGTCGTCCGTGCCACGGTCGCGAGCACCGCCGCGGTCGTCACCGCGGCAACGGTCGTCGCCGCTGTCATGGTCGTCAGGCCACGCCCCTGCCATGGTCGTCAGCGCCGCCACGGCCACGGCCGTCGTCCGTGCCACGGTCGCGAGCACCGCGGGCGGGCGGGTCGCCCCCGCCGACGCCGCCGCCACCGCCGCCGCCGCCGCTGCCGCTGCCCCCTCCCCCCCCCCTCCACCCGCGGGGTAGGCCGCCCGTTACCGGCGCCAGCGGGGGCGTGCAGCAGAGGGCGGCGGCGGCGGCGCGGGCGGCGGCGGCACCCGACGCGGTGGGCACCAGCGGCAGCACCAGGCTGCCCGCCGCGGCCTCGGCAGCGACCGCGGCGGTGGCGCGGCAGAGCGCTCGGTAGGTAGCCACGTGCGCGAGCGCGCACGGGCAGCCGCTGCCGGCGAGGCGGGCGGCGATGAGGCGGAGGAGGTCGGCGGGCAGGGAGGCGGGCAGGGAGGTGAGGGTGGCCCGCGGGAGGGGCGCGCGCCGGCCGCCGCCGCCGCCGCCGCCATGGCACGGCACGACAGTGGTGACCGCGGGGTCGGTCGCCGCCGCCGCCACCGCCGCTGCGGCAGAGGGCGGGGGGGTAGCCACCGACGCCATGACCATATGTAGGCAACGACTACCGGCCGTGGGGCGACGCGAGGACCGCGACAAGGGGCGGGTGGCGTCGGAAATCCATCAGCGAGGCCCAGTTCTCTTTTTAGATACACAGTTGGTTCATCGAATACGAGCAACGAAAACTGGTATTCTCACTTTCACCTAACCTCCCCCTCGCCTGGGGCACACCGTTTGTCAACCACTGTTGTACTCCTGTCTTCGAGCAGACCGCCAAGCGGGCGACCGCGTATGTCTGGCTCTGCGCCTTGTTCGGGGTGGCGTTTGCGGATGGGCCCGCGGTGAGAGTGGCGTTCGTGGGGCGCTGGGGGCACGCGTTGCTGTTTTGGGTGGGCCCAGGTGACCATGGCCGTAAACGGCCTTGCGTTGCTGGCCGTGCTACAGAGACGATGCTGGTGGCAGGGGCCGGGTGGCCACCGCCACCCCGTGACCAGCTGCCGCAGCTGCTCCAGCGACTAGGGCCAGCCCACCTCGATGCCGCAGCCCTGTCGTAACAGATACTTTTTGAACTCTTCCTGGTACCTTTGAGAATCAGTGCCATGAGTATCAGATACTCTTGACTTGAACGGTACAGTGTACGAGGCGAGTAGTCGATTTTAGTGGAAAGTACTGCTGATACCCTTGATTTCATGCCCGTGTAGTACCTTTGGCCCGATACCCTTGTTCTTGTTCTTGTCCGGATCGGCCAAAATTGGGAGAATAGCTAGAGACCACCTTTTCAACAGTGCCTCCACATACCAAAACATGGTCACTGAAAATTCTCATGGCGACAGAACCATGAGCAGGCGAGGGAGGGGCCCCGCCGGCGCACGCCGGACTGACCGCCGGTGGGGCGGCCAAGGGGGGCAGGTTTGTGGCGGCTGCGCGCCGCCAGAGGCCCGCCAGATGTGCCGGCGGCGCCCCGCGGTGGCGAGGGCGTCGCCAGAGGGGACACGGCGGGCGGGGCAGCCGCCCCCCGCCCCCCCCCCCTGCGCCCCCCCCCAAGTCACCGCGGCGCCTGGCAGCGCCGCGGCCAGGGGTCGCGTCTCCGAGCCTCGCCGCCGCCGTGCGGCGTCGGCCTACCCGCGCCTGCAGGGGCGCGTCCCGCGGGAGTCCCTGGGGTGGGGGGCGGAAGATGCATCCCCTCCCCCCCGCCACCCCCCTGCCCGTCCGGGGCGACGCCGCCCCATGGGACAGCGCCTGCCGCCGGCACGCCACCTGCGCCGCGCGTCGGCGCCACAAGCACGCCGCCCACTGGGGCGGCCTCGTCCGCCGTCTTGCCGCCCAGCGCCGTCTCGGCCCCGCCGCCGCCACGCCGCGCCGCCGCGAAGCCGCCTCGCCGCCGGTCGCCGCCGCCGCCGCGCCACCAGTCGCCGCCGCCGCCGCCGCCGCCGCCAGGCGCCGCCGCCGCCGTACCGCAATGCGCCACCGCCGCCTCCCTGCCGCCGCTCCCCGCCACAGCCTGTCGGCCGGCGGCCCCCGCGGCTCAGTCTCGTCCGCTGCGCGCCGCCACCGCCGCGACGCGCGTCGGCGCCGCCGGCCAAACTTGGCCGGCAGCCGGCGCCGCCCGCACCCCGGCCGGGGCGCGGGCGCCCACGGCGGCGGGGGACAGCGTCACGGAGGGTGGGGCGGCATGGGACGTGGCGGCGTCGGCCCCAGCGGGGGGGCCAACTGGGCCGGGCGACACCCCTTCGTCCAGACCCCCCGCCTCGCCACCCCCACCGCAACGCCCACGCACACGCCCGCCCCACGCCAGGGCACCAACGTCCGCCGCCGCGGCCGTCGTCCACGCCGCGGGGCCCGCCACCACCACGTCGCCGGCAGGGGCCAGAACGGCTGCGGCCGCCGCGGCCGTCGCCGCTCGGGCGTCCGCCACCGCCACGCCCCCGGCGGACGTCGTCGCCGCCGCCGTGGTGCCGACGCGTCGGCCGGCGGCGCAGGCGCCCGCAGAGGCGGCCGTCACGTCCATCGGGGCGGAGGGAAGGCTCGTGGGGGGGTGGCAGGACCACTCCCCAAGCGTACCTGCCCCACCACCCCCACCACCGCCCGCGCCGACACAGCCCGCACCCAGGCGGCAACGTGCGGCGCCAGCTGGGGACAGGGTGGACAGCCAGGGGGGAGGAGCAGGCGGCCATGAGTGGCAACACAGATGCAACGCAGGTCTGGTCAGCTCCGGAGACAACCACCTTAAAGAATCTCGGTTAAAAAGCTTCTCCTACACACACCTGCAGAACATCAAATCAAATCGAAGTCTCAGAACACAGGCATCTCATTGGTCAAGCAGCCTTCGATGTACGAAACGAGCCTTCGATGTACGACAAGTCGTACATCGAATGCGGGAGTCGCCCATCCGCCACCCTCTCTTGCCGCAACCGTCCCTCGTCGGCGACGTAGTGGCCGCCTCCCCTTGGCCCACCGCGGTCCCAGTGGCGAGCGATGCTTGGGCTGATCGCTCGCCGTATGGCTGGCCGGTTTCCTTCCCCGTCTGACTCGTTGCGTGGGTCACCAAGGGTGAACTTGGGCTTTACTTCTTTTCCTGTGCCGCAGCCATGCATGAGCGCCGGTGGGGTCGGCGTGGGCGGTGCTCCTTTGGCGGTGATGCGCCGGTCGACGGGTGTCCAGCGCTGGGTCCTCGGCATGGCCGCCGGCCGCGCCTCGCTTTTGGGTCGCTCTGGCGGCGTTTCCGGAGGTGGTGCATTCGGCACGTGTCGCCGCGCCGCCTCACCGATGCTCTGTGCACCGTTGTCGGCTGCCGCCGGGTCGGATGGCCCGGTGCCGGTCTCTGCCGTGGGCCCTGTGCGCGGGCTGTCCATGGGTGACCGTGAGGCGCTTCTACCATTGGAGTATCCCGAGCATCCCGCCAAGCTGAAGGGCCCGCACAAGCCCGTGGTCGTGAATGGAGTGCTGCGGCGCTTTCTTGGTCGAGGCGTCTCCACGCGCCCCGCCATCACAAGGTATATCTCCCGGTACGTGAGAGCGCGGGGTCTCCAAGTGCAAGACGACCGAACCAAATTCCGCCCTGATGCGAATCTACGCGCCATCCTTGGTGTGGAAGAGTGCACCTTCCTCCAGGTACGTTATGTGACTGATGAGTGTGGTGTGCAGAAGTGGAGGGTAGTGTCATGTTCGTGGTCCTCATGTATGGCAGTTTTTTTAATATCCAGGTCTGCATGGGTCTTCTGGTGCTCGCCTCGTTTGGCCACCGTCACTGACGCTGCTTGCATGCTGCCTCTAACTTGCTGTGCTTCCGCCCACTTACACTCGTGCGCCCACGGTTCTCTGTTCCCCGGTGGCAGATCGGCAAGTATATCTCTCCGCACCTCACCAAGATTGACCTGGAGGACGACGCTGACCGACTCCTCCGGGAGTTCGTGTCGTCCGTCTATGGTAAAGGACCTCTTCCCAATGAGATTTCTCCGGGCCAGCGCCCATCGAATCAACGTCAACACTCCCGATCTCCAGCCGAGGAGGTGAAATGGTGCTACGGCGAAGACCAGATTGTCACTCTGCGTCGCCAGAACGGCTTCTTTGTGGACAAGACGCGCTTCATCGTGATGATGGAGAATGACGCCTCAACTCACCAGGTGCTGCTGCGGCCGAGCCGGTCTGGAAAGTCGCTGCTGACCTCCCAGATGCAGGTATGAGTGTGGCACAGGTCCCTGGCGGCGAGGTTTGGGGTGTCGCATCTCACCTTTTGTCGACTCTGTCGGCGTTCCTCGTTTGAGCAGGACTGTGCATATTGCTATGTTTTTTCTTTGCTTGCTAACCTGTCCCTCCACGGTCCTTCTGCTTCTGTTTGTGTTTATTCAACCCATCGCATGACCATGCATCTCCCATCCAGGTGTACCACGACATCCACACGACCCAGGAGCTGTTCGACGAGGTCTTCCTCAATAGGGATGGATCCCCAACGGACGCATACGTGCTGTCATCGGGCGGCACTGCTGAAGGAGCGCGGGCGTACTGTGTGCTGCCGCTGGACTTCTCCATCCAAGTTCACTCGGGTCCTGACGCTCCTCCCCTGGACAAGCTCTTTCGGGACGTGCTAAACGGAGCTATGCTGGTGTTCATGAACAAATACCGTGTGCACGTCTCGCAATGGCGGGAAGACAATGCTGACGCCAACCTCAAGGCGTTGGCGTCTGGTGTCGGTGCAGCGGGCCATCAACTCCTCGTGCTGGTAGACGAGTACGACCGCACCTTCAACCAGCTGATGCGCGAGGACCCGATCGCATACCAGGATGCAGTCGCACCAGCGCGCGACCGGAGGCCGGCGGGCTTCTTGCGGGCGTTCTACCTCACTCTCAAGAGTCTGCCCAAGCTGATCTCGACAAGAGTGCGGAGCTTCACCACGGGCATTGCACCGATTGCCCTCACCGACTCTTCCGGCTGGAACGTGGCGTGGCCGCTCACCCATCTGGGAGAGTACGCAGAGTGCTGTGGCTTCACCGAGGCGGATGTGGAGCGCGGGCTGTCGCAGGTCGGTCTGACGGAAGCTGAGCGCATCCCAACGTTGAGGCTGATGCGGAAGTTCTACAACGGCTACAAGTTCGAGTCCGAGTCTCAGCCACTCTACCTGGCGGCCTACGTCATTTACTTCTTCAAAACGCTGCAGAGGGGCGGAAAAGAGCGGGCGGCCATCCTCAAGGAGCGGGACGAGAGCAAGGACGCCCTGCTGGCCCACTACATGAAGGATAACAATGTGTCCCTGTCCCACAATGTGACCTCGGTGCTGCGCTCATCTTCTCGAGCGGGTGTCGTCGCGCTGCAGGACGCCTTTCAGGCGTCCAAGGAGCTCACTGTCCCGACTTGGGAATTTGAGAGCCCCTTCACGTTGGCGGAGCTGTCGCCAAGGACCGGCGCATCGGTGGACCTTGTGCGTGACCCCATGACTCAGACCGTTACCGACGCGTCCACCTCACGAGCTTACCACCGGGCGTTGACGCTCCTTTTCTACCACGGCGTCCTGTCGGTGCGGAGGTGCGAGGAGGACGGCACTCTGACGGTGCTCAACCCTCCCAACCTGCTCGCATGCCTGGACCACTTCACCCAGCTTAAGATGGCGTTGGGGTCGGACATTCTCTTCTTGGAGCGGCTGATTGCGACGCCATCCTGCCAGCACATCACCTTGCTGGTGGATGCCGTGCTTCACGGCTGGGACTCGGGGGCTCTTGCACTCGACTCAAACTTTAGCGAGCAGTGCCTGAGCTCTGCCATAGAGGCCGCTGTGGGGGGCTGGCTCAGGACGCAGCCTTCGGTGGATGCCGTCCTGACGACCGGGCGTGGACACCCTGTCGACCTCGGTCCCGGTAGGTTGGGCTTCCACGACCTCATGCTGCAGAACAAGAGCGGATCATCCAGGGTTTTGCTCGAGCTCAAGGTCGTGCGCGTCAACGGCATCTTGTACGACGATGAGGAGCTGACCAAGGCGGCTGGGCGCAGAGGCGACTTTGTGGACGCGAAGGTCGACAGCTACCTGAACTCCCTGTCGTACCAGGAGAAGCTGGACCTCCGCCTCAACTCTAAGTACCTCTACGGCCTCTACTGTGACTGCAAGACGGTGGGAGATCTTGTCATGCTTGCCTTGCGGCAAGTGGAGTCGTACCACTGGGCGGTCGGCCAGCCTGTGCGGTCGTTTGTCGTCGTGTTGGTCGGCACCCGAGCCCTTGTAGCTGAGTACGTGGTTGATGAAACCTCGGCCTAGCCGGGGGACAAGACTGCGCCGGTGGGGAAGGCTTCATCCTGGAGATCGGGCTGCGGTGCAGGCACTGCCGCTCGCGGCGATAGTGGCGCACGCGGCGATGGTGGCGCTCGCGGCGATGGTGGCGCTCGCGGCGATGGTGGCGCTCGCGGCGATGGTAGCGCTCGTGGGGATGGGCAAGATCGAGGGCAAGTGTGGCGCTCCTTTTCGCAGCGTCCGACAGCGACGCGGTGACGGGAAAGGGGGCGGCCGGCGCCGGGTGGTGCGTGGGTGGTGTTGCCGCCCGCTGGTGGCAACTCGCGAGTAGCCACGAAGAGCACGGCCAGAATCGCAGCAGTCTGTCGTGGGGAGGTGCGGGGGGGGGGGTTGCGGTGACACCCAGCCCGCAAGGGGTTTGTGGAGAGGGTCGGAGCAGCAGCACAGAGTGGCAGAGTGCCCACCCCCGCCCCCCCCACGCCGTCCCGCCTGCCCCAGAGCCGGCGCGTGCTGGCGACAACGGCCGGTGGCAGACACCAGCGCCACCCCTCGCCTGTTGCTGCGGAAGGCGGGCGTCGTCAGGTCGCACATGTCGAAGAGAAAGAAGATGCACCGGACGGCCGGCCCGACGCCGGGGCCGGCGGCGGCCAACCCGTTGCCCCCACCCCCTCCCCGACCTGCGGCGCTGCTGCTGGTCCCGCGGCGGCCGTCGGCGACGATTACCCCCCACCCGCCGTGCGCCTCGGCCTCCACACACACACAGCGGAATGCGAAAAGGAGCTCGCAGGCGGTGGCCTCGGCGGTCTTGAAGCGGGAGGCTCCCGACGCGCCCGCGCGACCACACGTTCAGCACCACCAGCCGGTTCGTGTGGGCAACGGCGTCGGGCAACACATCACCGGCGGTGGCCGCCGCGGACCCGCCGGGCGGTGCGGGGGGGAAGGGGTGCAAGGTGCGTGCCGACCCCGGCAGGGCTGGCGGGGGTACCCTCGTCGACATCGCCGCCGCCGTCGCCGCCGCTGCCGCCACCCCCGCCGCTGCCCCCCCCACCACCCACCGCCGCCGCTGCGCCCGTCGAAGCGGTGGAGGGCACCCCACCCCCCCTTGCTCCCACCCCCCCCCCCAGCACTCTCAAAGAGAGCACTCCTGCTTGTGTCAGAGACCATGCAATGGTCCCACCACGGGAGGGAGGAGAGGCCGGGGGGGGTGGTGGGAAGGGGGTGCCGGCTCCAGCCAATGGCGGGGCTGCTGGACACTGAGTGATGTCATACGGTTTCTTGCAAGACTATACATACGAAAACTAAGAATAACGAATAGTAGCTGGGATGGTCCCCAGAACAGTCTGGCGAACAATCCCGAACATATTTCTCGGACAATCTCACGACTGTTCTCATTCAAGTTTGTTTGGGCCACATTGAAGCTTTTCATGAACTGTATCATGGACTGCTCTCCGAAACGCACGATGAGAGTCTTGGGCTTCGACGAGCAAAAGTTCTAGGGACAGTCCTCAGAATCAGGGTTTTCACGAGAAAAACGTATACGTTTAATTTTAATTGATCTATAGATTAATCTATAGATCTGGGGCTCTGCGCTATTAAATAAATCGAAGAACAGTTCCTGTATTGAAACCACGTACAATCCTGATTTCTGAGGCAATTGCGGCAACAGGTGTTCGACTGAGACTGGCTGTTGTATGACCTGAACCCTTCTCCTCATCGCACAAAAGACCCCCCTCGGAGCGCCAGCGGGCCAACAATTTCAGAGTCACGGGGTGGCTCCCAGTGACGCAAGGAACTCATTCTTCCTCCAGCCCGTCCATACCGCGTTCGCCCTGACCCACACAGCCCGTCCATACCGCGTTCGCCCTGACCCACACTATCGGTTGCACAACCACTCTCCCCATCCTCTGCAGCAACTGAACCGAAGAAGTCGAGGTCGTCCTCGCTCATGTTGACGCCGTCCAGGAGCTTGAGGTTCATGTGCACAAACATTAGCTTGGCCACCATGTCAAGGGTCAGCCTGTTCCGGATGAGGGAGTGGATAGACTTCTGCGTTGACAAGGACCTCTCCACAGCCCAGGATGACGGCACCATACTCGCTAGCGTCTTCCCAATCTCGCGCAGGGCGGGCGTGGAGCCCCCAACGATAGACCGCCGGCGATACTGGACCTGATTTATTGTTTTACTCAGCAACGTTGATTAAAAGCAATAAAACTGAAATACGAAAGAACATGTTGCTTAAACCCATAGAATAATCAAGTCGAAACAAGAAAACGTAAAGTTTTTGCCAACAATGCTCACTACTGTTCTCAGAAAGTGTAGAGACATTATTCTGTATTTGTCGTTTTGTTAAGTATGGCTGGTCAACGTGAGTAAATATATTGTAAACCATAAGATGGCTTCTTATAATACTATTGACTTGCAAACCCAGAAGAAACTTAAAGAAAACTATTCCAAGGAGCAGGTCTTGCATATAAATACATGCATTGTGGCAACTTGATGCGTCGAGTCTTGATTGCCGCACGTGCGCACTGTCCTTTTTTTTTTGTCGGATGATAAATAGGTGCTCTGGCGGAGTGTTTTCGAGCCTGGGGCGCGCGAGAAATACTATTTGAGTGTAGTCAAGCGCACGTCCTACTGGGCTTTTTAGTCAGATTAGTGTGTGCTCGACTTGTGTCAAGATTGTCTCTAGCATCCCGGGCCCTGACTTGGCGACGACCCCGGATGGCGACCAGGGGACACCAGGTGCCCGAACACGACTGCTGCGGGGGGATGGTTGGCGGCCGTGGCCCGTGCCCGGTACTGAGCTGCGGTGGACTACGCTACCCACACGTGAGAGAGGGACTTCTGGTGGGTTTTTGCATATTTTTGAGGGACTTGATTTGAAAGAAATTGAGTGTGAGACTAGTGAGGGAGAATAGAAGTAGTAGTGATTGTGGCCCCCGACCTGACGAGGTAAGACTCGGGTCGGGGCCACTCAGGGCTAGGGGGGGGCTACCAGGCCAACGTGCCGAGGCTTCCGCAGATGCACGTTAAAAGGGACGGCGAGGCGCCGTTGGCCTACGCCCTCAGGGAAAAAGAAAGCTGCGCGTTTGCTTTCCTCTTCCCTGTGTGCACCACCGTGCGTATCTGTCGGCCCTGCCGACAGGCACGTGAGGCAACAGGCATACCACTCTTGTAGTTCCTTTTTCTGTGTTACCTGTCCCCTTCCCCAGAGGGATATTGACACGTGTCTGAAGCGGGTCGAGTTTATACCACATATTTGGTGGAGCAGCAGGGGATTGGAGTGTTTGAGGAGAGACATTTTGGAGCACCAATTGGGTTGTACCTGTTTTTTTTTTTCTGTGGTTCGGGAATTTTTTGCACCCGTTCACGGGAATCCCATTCCTGGCTCTCCAATCCCTCTGTTGTGGTCTGACGATCATTGGAGACGCAGGCAACCGGATTGTGGCTGTCAAGAGACCAACGTGGCTACCCCACCGGGCACGACAGTGCCCGAAGGGACAGACCCTGCGTCCCTTGAGGCATCCAGGGTCACTGCGGGGGACGGTGTCCAACCGGGCGTTGTCACAGCGAGCAAAGCAGACCCGGGCGCGACACTCGGTAGCGGGCTGGAGTATCCAGGTGGCCAAGTACCTCCTGCTCCGGTTCCTCCGGCTGTCCTTCCCGTGAAAGCCACCCTGGGGTCAACGGCGGTCGAGTCCGCTCCAAGCAGACGTGTAGCACAATAGGTATCCGCTGCACGTCCACTCTCAGGCAACACTCACCAAGGGGGATCGGCACCAACGTCACCGGGAGGCCAAGGTTGCTGTCTTTGGAGCGCAAGCCACGGGACCAAGATGGGAGCCCAAATGGGAGGGGTTTGTTGTCCTACCTTGGCCGGCGTTGGATTCGCCGCCGGCCCCCTCGTTATGAACCCACGGAGACACTACTAACTACCCTCCACCCCAAGATGCAAGTCCCTCTGGTCATACGTAACTTATAGATACCGTCACCCGTACGGACTCCCAAATTGAAAGTTAAGGGTTATAAGTAGCCCCCCCCATATAGGGTCACAATACGGTCAACCATACTGCTACATATCCCCCCCTTAGATTCGGCCCGTCCTCGGGTCGGGTTGCATTCGGGTTTCCGAATGTAAGTGGGTCGCGGGACCGTTTACCAGTCGGGTGGGGCTTTGCGCCCTGTCGCGACAGACACCCCTTTTCGAGGTTGTCTGAGGGGGGTGCCCCCCTTTGTGCGGTACACACACGATCCGTTTTCCGGACTGTTGAATTCCCGATGCGGGTTTTTGTTCACGATCCCCTTTCCGAGGGGTGGTGCAAGCGGATCCGCCACCAGGCGTCTGGTGGTAGGGGGGCCCCTCTCGTGTGGACGATTGAGTGGGGGGCGGGGGCTGCCCGCGTTGCATGGGGGCGGTTGGGGGTGACCCTCCTTGATTACCCCGTGTGGGGGGGCGTGGCCCCGATCCAGGTGCCTGGGTGGAGCGTCCTCGTAGCTCGGCTGGCGCGGGTCGTCCCGCGCTGCCCTATCGCTCGTGCTGAGCTGTGTGGTTATAAGCGCGGGTGCTCGCGCTTCCCTGGCTCGTCCGCGAGCGTTCCTTGTACCGGGTCGAGCCGGCTGCGGCTTTTTGGCACAGGGCGACCCTGCTACCCCGGCTCCACCATGTCGGACCCCCAGGTACCCGGGGGCGAGGACGACCTTCTGCTTGAGGAGGAGGAGGAGGTGATGCAGGACGACGTTCCCGTCTCCGCCACCGCTACCGAGTGCTTCCTGGCGAGCTCGTCGGACGAAGACGACCGGGTGACCGTCCGTGTGGCCCCGGAAGGCGCGCCGGGCGGGTTGTCGTCCGTGTGCAGCGGCACGACGGCTCCGTCGGGTGGCGGTCAACCGCGTGTAGCGGCTGCCCCTACTCCTACTCCTCCGGCGACCCGGATGGCTCCTGTCGCCGGTGCCGGCGCGGCTCTACCTCAAGACGGCGCAGCCTGTGTGTTGAACGGTCGTGGCGGCACCCCGGCCGGGGCGGCGGGTCAAGACGGTGCGGGTGCCCGCCCGGTTGGTGGTGTGTCCGTGGAGGCGGGTAACGGGTCTACCCCCTCCGTCCCCGTGGTGCCCACGTCGGGCCCGGGTGGCGGCGATGCTCTGCCCGCGGTGCCGCGGGCGACAGGTGGTCAACACGTGTCTTCCCCGATGGCGGTGGACTCCGGGAGCTACTCCGGGCGGGCGCCCGCCCTTCTTCTTCCTCCTCGGCCCCGTGCGCCTACGGCAACGGCCCATCTGCCGGTGGGGCTTCCCCCGGCGCCCCCGATTCTTCATGGGCCCGCCCGGGTTGCCCCGCTGGGTGGCGGCGTCGCCTTGGCGGCGGGTCAACCTGCCGTGTCGATGTCCGACTTGGTGGCTCGGGTTCGAGGCCTAACTGTGCAGGAGTCCATGGACTCCGCTGGGCGGATGCGGGTGGACTTCCACCAGGCGCGTCACCGTGGAGGGTCCTCCCGGCGCGTGAAGTTGGACCCGAGTTGGGAGCGGGAGTTGGTGCGGCTGGTCAACCAGCCGAATGCGGTCCAAGTGGAACATCATTGGGTCCTGAGTCAGCCGGACGACCGGCATGCGCAGCTCTGGCGCACCCGGGTGGGGCGGGGTGAAGTCTTCCTCGACCCCGCCTTCGGGATCTGCGACTTGGTTGCCCCCGCGTTGCCGCGGGAGGTTGACTACCCGGCTAGTGCTCGGAGGGTTGCGTCGGCGGCGGCGCCTGTGCCGTTTGGGGAGACGGTGGACGATACCGGCCGGTATCCCGGGTTTGAGTACTTCCCGGGGGTATCCCCGTATCTGACGTTGACGGCTCCGTACCCGCCCATGGCGGGGTTGAAGTCGGCGTCGAGCTGGCGACGCAGCCATGGTGTCATGGCGGATGCGTTCCGCACCGATATAACGTGTGCGTTGCAGACCGGTAACGGTCGCGCGCCGGTGTACACTTCCGTGCGCCCGCCTCTGTGGCAGGAAGGGTGGGAACCCGCCCTGCTTTCCGGTTTGACACCGGCTCCTGTCTCCGATATTTCGGGAGTGTGTTGGCCTCCCGGCCGGTCCACCCGTTGCAGGGGACCTTCACCCTTGAGGTTACCCTCGGGCAGGTTTCCTCCTTCTTGCTGTCCGTCCGTCGGCAGGGGCGAATGTTCCATCTTCCGACGGGTGTCCGTCGGCATATCGGGCAGCTGGGCGTGGACATGATAGCTGCCAAGACCGGGTTGGCCCGGGAGTTCGAGGCCCTGCTGGCCGTTCACGATGCCGTGAACTGGGCTGGGGTGTTGACCCTTCCCCCGTACCGGGACCCGCAGGCTGGGGCTGCCCCCTTGCCTCGTCACTCGTTGCGCATCCGGCGTACTCAGCCGGGTGAGCCCAATTGCCGTGGGTGGGCGTCCACCGAGGCTGTTCCTGACCTGGGTATTCCCATGGTTATCCATGACCCTCTTCAGATCCTCGCCCCGTGGTTCGGTAACCCGATACCGTTGGCGGTTGGCCGTCGTCACCGAGAGTGGGACTCTGCGGGTGGGGAGCGTGAGGTGTCCCGTCGTCGGGCGGAGCCCCGCAGGGTTTACGGTGGAGCCCCTTCAGTGGGGTACTACCGGGCCTCGTATCAGGCGCCACCGGCTCCGGTGGTAGCCGTGTCGGCTCCTGTGGCTCCTCTGGCTCCGCCAGTGTCACCTTCCGCCCCTGTCATGCGTGACGGGGGTCCCCGTCTATGGTATGAGGGCGTTGACGCCCTCATTGCCCGCGAGATGCGGGAGGGTCTCTCTGTTAGCTGGGGGGATATCCCCCCAGGTGCTGCGCTGGTTGGGTCCGCGCGTTGCTTCGGAGGCGTGCTGGACAGCCTCCAGGCAGCTCTGGAGGACGTGGAGGCTGGTCGCTGCACGCTCGTCCAGCTATGCACCGAGGTAACTCGGGCGATTGACCGTCGCAAGATTGCCGACCGGTGGAGCATGGAGGTGTACGCGTTTACGCGTGAGTGGCCTCCCTCAGGCAGCGGGTCTACCCACTGAGGAGTGCTATTGTTTGTGAGGGAGAGGGACCCGGTGACCCTTATGGTCGCCGTGTAGTAGTGAGTATAAACTCATCCCCCGCTGGGGCGTTTGCATGATACCAATGCCTGCCTTGGGGAGTACCCCGTCTGACTTAGCCGTGGCCTGCCTCGGTTCTTTCTCGCGCCCCAACCCATCCTGGTTGGTTAATACTCATGAAGGTCTACCTTCCTTGGTCCGTCACTTGCCCCATGCATGAGGGTTTACATTGGTGTAAGCCTCAGGTTACTTTGAAATATCGGAGTTAGTCACCTCCTTCAAGTAAACTTGTAAAAGTCAGTAGCTTACTGAGTTTGCCTAAGTCCGCTCCAACTTAGTGAACCAAAGTCTTGCCGAATCCATGTGACACCCTTCTTAGTAGGTATAAGCCTCACCCCCCAACAGCCGAAGTCGGTGTCGGTTGGGTTGTTACAGTAGGCGTCGTCGCCTCATGTAAGGCATGAGAAGTTGGCGGGGTATATTCGCCGCCTGTTCCCAGGTGGGTGAGTCGTATCCGACCCACATCACCTTGACGTACCAGGGTCCTGGTAAGTCCGCGTCGGTGTGTCCGACCACGCTCTCTACTTGGTATGGAATCCCATCCGGTCCCACCGGGTCATCTGACCGGTGGGTTGTAAGAGCTTCATGTAGCAACCCAGCCGGTACCGGCTGAGGCTGTTCCGGCTTCGGAGCAGGTGTCACATCATTGAGATTTGTGGCAAAAACCACTTACACACACGGCACCCAAGTTGGGGCGGTGTACAAGGGCTGCCTCCCGTGTCGGGGGAACCGGAAGAAGTGCAAGTCGCACACACTCTGTCCCTGTTGTGGGGCAAACCCCCCACTGACAAACAAGAGGATGGTGTGTGGTCCAACAGTTTCTTGGTCGGGACGGGGACGCAGGGCCAAGCCCCGCTGTCCCTCCCCTTATCCCCCCAGGGTCCCCTCAGAATCTCGCCACTCAGAATCTCCCACCCCAGCACCTGCCCACCGGGCCACACGAAAATTCAAGACGATAAGTGCAGAAAACCCTCAAATCCAAGTTGGATTTACTACTAAGCTAACTATCCCAAACTTAGGGAATACGGACCCAAATGCAGGGGGAGGAACGGATCAGGCTAGTGGCCTGCCGCCCCTTGCATGGCACGTGTTGCCCCCCTACCTGGGGGTCAACACTGCCACACCGCCGACGCTCCTGAAAACTCGTGAAGGTCCCTGACCAGCGCTGGGCAAAGTCATGCCGGGTCAAGGTCGCAAGGAGCTCACCAACCACCGGACTGTCCGACATCAGACCGCTGTCCGCACAAGCAAACACCTGGTCGACCACGTCGTTCAACACGCTGGCATACGTGCCCAGCACCAAGGAAGAACCGACGCCCTCAACCTGCACCGGAAGTCGGCCCATCTGATCCTCGATCATGCCCATGTCGTACCGGTCGCACGCCGGGCCACCTTGAGTCAGGTACCAGTCGGGCACCCAGACGCGGGAAAGGCGTAGCGTCGGCGCCGGAATCTAAAACCGACCTGAGGACGCCAAACCCGGACGGCTAGCACCGATGCCGAAAGCAGGAGTACCCAACTCAAAAGTGAGCACCGAGCCGCCACCAGCCGTAGAAGTCGCACGAGGAGGAGCGGCCGCAGTAGTAGGCGACCGGATGGCACCGCCGGGAGCAACGCCAAGAGCCGCAGCAGGCAAACGTGGTGCCGGAGGAGCCTGAAGCACCGGTGCAGGAAGGGCCTGGCGCGCAAGCGCCGGCGACGGCGAAGGCGAAGCTACCGGTGCAGCAAAAGGAAATGGAGGAGCTTGAACACTTGCAGACGCCCGACCGACCGCCGAAGCCCACCCGGACTCTTGTACCGGCGGAAGCTGCACCTTGGCTGGAGAAGTCTAGTAGACCACCTGCTCCCAACCCGAGCCATCCCGACGCGGACTATTTCGGTCCGCGATCGAGCTCAAGAATATCCGGTCGTGCACCGGGAGCTGACACCGGAAGTCGATCATCGCCTGGAAGAGTTCCTTATACTCCACATCCTGGCTGCACAAAAAGTCGACGGTCAGCTTCTCGACAATCCAGACCATCATCAGGTCCGACAGAAGCCAGAGCCGGTTGGATACCAAGACCGCATGAAGCCAGTGGTTGGCAGCCAAGACCGTCATCTCGGAGGTGTACATCATGCACGGGATCGAGTGGAAGAAGCCCTTGATCGACGCCTGGGTGAGAGCGTCCAGAAAGTACCAGGTGAAGGGGATGCTTGACGGCACGAACCCGACCGGGATCTCGACTTCATGCTGCTGCGGGATGACCTTGGGGTAGTACGCCGCCCATTTGGCCTTGTCCAGCTTCCAGAACTCTTGGTGGTGGCAGCTCACGATGTAGTCCCGCGGGCGCCCCCGCCGCTCGCCTTACTCCCGCGCCGGCGACAACATGGAGTATTTCGGGGTCAAGAAGGGCGGCTCCAGAGCGATTATCTCCGGACGGGGATCACACGTCAAGTTCCCCGGTCCCTTGAGCGCCTCGTCCCAAACCTTGAGCGTCCGGTGGACGTGATCCTCCTCCTCCGGCCACCGGAGCACGGACACAGACACTCGGCGCTCGTTCAAGAGAAGATCCAGCACCAGCGCAAAGGGGAGGTCCTCGAGGCGGGCAACCCAAGACGAACCGGAAAAGCTCTGGGAGCGGTCTTGAGCCAGGCGCATCTGGTCCGCCGTGTACAGGCGCGTCTTGTCCATCTCGGCCAAGACCCCGCGCTGGAACTCCTTACGCCAGATGGCCAGGCGGTCCTGCTGGCACCGAACCGCGCTGACTTTCCCGACCACTGTGGAGTAGCGCCGGGTCGCCAGGGGATCGTCACCGAGAAGCATCTCCGGGAGACCCACGGGGGGGGTCTCGACTAGGCGCGACGCCGGAGCCGGGGGCACTTGATCCGCCTCCTCCGCCGTAACGACCGGCGTCTGCGCCGACACCCGAGGAACCGGAGGCAGGAGAGGGGCACGACCACCCAAGTTCTCCTCCGCGGAACCCGCCACCGGAGCCACGGGCGCAACCTGAATCTCGGAGCTTGACATGCCGTGCAGAACCAGGGGGGACGGGAAGGCCAAGGTGAAGGAAAGAGGAGGGGGGCGGGGCAGGGGGAAGGTGATCACGGCGCAGGGTAAAGACGCTCGACATCGGCACCGGTGTGGACGTGCTCGAGGCTGTGCACGCTGGCACCTGGTACGACCTGAGGACGTGCCGGACTAGGGAGGGAGCTATGTAGCATTCCTGGCCTTGACTTGGCGTCGACCCGGGATGGAGACCAAGGGACACCAGGTGCCAGGACACGCCCGCCGTGTGGGGATGGTTAGCGACCGTGGCCCGTGCCCGGCACTGGGATGCGGTGGACTACGCTACCCACACGTGAGAGAGGGACTTCTGATGGGTTTTTGCACATTTGTGAGGGACTTGATTTGAGAGAATTTGAGTGTGAGATTAGTGAGGGACAATAGAACTAGTAGTGATAGTGGCCCCCGACCTGACGAGGATAGACTCGGGTCGGGGCCACTCGGGGGTAGGGGGGGGCTACCTGGCCAACGTGCCGAGGCTTCCCCAGAAGCACGTTCAAAGGAAC
Organism: Pyropia yezoensis; assembly: GCA_009829735.1. NCBI lineage: Eukaryota > Rhodophyta > Bangiophyceae > Bangiales > Bangiaceae > Pyropia > Pyropia yezoensis. The sequence continues at coordinate 10,797,764 of CM020619.1, forward strand.
AGCGAGGCGCCCTTGGCCCGCGCCCTCAGGGAAAAAGACAACTGCGCGTTTGCTTTCCTCTTCCCCGTGTGCACTACCGAGCGTATCTGTTGGCTCTGCCAGCAGGCACGTGAGGCAACAAGCATACCACTCTCGTAGTTCCCCTTTCTGTGTTTCCTGTCCCTTTCCCCCGAGGGATACTGACACGTGTCTGAGAGGATCGAGTTTTATACCACAGTCCCGCGAGCGGTCTTGGTGCGACATCGCGACAAGGAAAGCCCGCTGAGCTGCCATGAAACCGAGGGTTCCAAGAAAGCGCGAGAGGAGTCGAATCCGACCCTTGGGAGGCAGCTGTCTTGGTCCGCCTGCTCGGGCGAGGGGTAGGCATGGTGCCGTTCGAGGTGCGGCCGCAGGCGAGCCGCGCACCGAGCAAACCTGCCAGCAGTTGGCACGCGATGGGTGTGAAGGGCGAGGGTGCTGGTCGTGGCACTATTTCTCGCATCAAGCGAGCGAGCCCGATTGTTCACAAAGGACAGTGGGGCAAGAAAGACCTCTGTCGACGCGGTATAAGTAACAAGTGTCCAAGGGATGCTCGACGTCCGAAGGCGATCGAGTGGTGGTTTGGGTCCGATATCTATCATTTTCAGACTGTTAAGTCTCGTTTAAATGTACAATTCCTGGGATGTCGACTTTTCGACTCGGGGCACCGCGCACGCCGCGGTAACTCCTCCGCAGAGGTCGATCATGGTCGATCCTGCTCGTGGACGATCGAATGGATCCCAGTCATCCCTCTTGAGATACCGATAGGTGTCGAAAGGGCCGCTGAGGAAGAAGGGAATGGCGAGCCGCGGCCGCGCGTGCGCGCTCGGATGGCGAGGGCGCGGCGTGAGAGCAATGTACTGTATGTACAGTAAGTACATACGTTGGGGCGAGGATGGTTTGGTTGGGGCGAAAATGGTTTGACTGGGCCGAGAGTGGTTGGATTGAGGTGAGCAACCGTTCTGTACAGTTGAACTTCAAGCTCTCGAAACATTGAACAGTACACATCTGCAGTACAATGGTTTCAAGCCTGGAACGCGTGAACCTAGCATCACGTGGGAAGTCTGTAGAAAAGTTTCATTCGTCCATCGAAGTGCCAGCCAAGTGGTTGATCCTTAGTCCCGTGGCACGAAGACCACGTGGCACCAAGGTGGCGGTGGGCAAGGAGGGCAAGGAGGGCAAGGAGGGCAAAGGGACAGCAGCAGGGGTGTCGTCGCAGTCCGTCAGACACTGCCTGCTGTCCCTCCCCCACGTTCGTGGAGCGTCTTGTTCCCCACCCCCGGCTCATTCCTATTTCTGGCGCCGAGACAGTCCACGGCCCCCTTTCTGGAAGCGCGCCCTCCGCCATGCTTTCCGCCCTCCTCGGCGCCATCTTCTCCGCCACCGCCGTCTACCTCACACTCCACGCGGCGCCTGGCCGGCAGCGGCGGACGGCCGCCGCCGCCGCGTTTGCCGCCTACGAGGCGGGTGCGGTAGCGTATGGCCGTGTCCAGGACGGGCGGGCGGCCTCTCGGGCGGCACGCCTGGGCCACGTCCCCGCCGGGTGGTTGCCGCCTCGCAGCCGGGACGTGGCGCCGCCTCTGCTGCCTCCTCCTGCCAGCCAAGGGGGGGGGGGGCGGCTCTTTGGCGGCATTGGTGGTGAGGATGTGGGCGTTGCCTCCGCACGGCTGCTACAGCCTCCGCGGGATGGCGGTGCGGACGGAGGGGGCAGTGGCCGAGGCGACGGCGGCGGCGGCACCCTCTGGGCTCAGCGCACGGTGGCGGTGCCGCGGGCGGTGGTGGACCCCCCCCGGGGCCTTCGCGGCGTGACGTGGCACTCCCTGACGGGCTTGGGCCCGCCGCCGCTGCGAGTGTCCCCGGTCGAGGGGGTGGTGGCGGGCGTCCTCCCAGAGGTGGCGGACCTCAAGGCCGGCATCGTCCATGTGTACGTCCTTAAGGGCGCGTCGGGGCTGTTTGTCGCGGGAAGTGGCGCCGGCGGGGGGGAAGGGGGCGGAGGCGGCGCCGGTGGCGTCGGCCGTGGCGGCGTGGCGGGAGGGACCTCCCTGGTGGAGCGCCTCGCCACCGCGCTAGGGTTGTGGGGGGTGGGAGATGCCACCGCAGCGAATGCGCTCGCGGCCGCCATCACCGCGTCGCGGTGTGGGGGGCTAGGCGCCGCCGCGGGGGGCGGGGGGGGGGTAAGCCTCCCCGTTGTGGATGGCCACCTTGCCATGGGCGGCGGCCGCCAGTTGTGGATGGTCACAGGTGGGGGCAAGGGGTCTGCCGGCCCACGACTGGTTGTTACTCTGCACGGGGAGCGCTGGTAGGATATCGCTGGGGACGGGGGGGGCTGGGGGTGGGATGAAGGGCCGCATCCTACGTCTTGGGGCTGCCCGGTGATGGCAGTTTGGCAATACAGGCTGCTCCGCTCATGGCTGCCTGGCGCTTCTTGACCGCCAGAAGACCTGGTGGGCTTCACGCCGCACGGAAAAAAAAAAAAATGTACGAGGGCAAGCGAAGGGTCACCTCATCTTGCATGCACGACCGCTCCACCGGCGGGTCGTGCCTTGGCTGGCCAGCCGCTCTTCGCCGCAATGAGGGCCTGTGCTTCCCTGTTCCTTCTTTCGTTGTCGGCATACCTATTTAGCGCAAGCATGTGCTTCTCAAAAGCTATGTGCGTCTGTTGGCGCCGAAACGGTCACGTTGAGGGGCTGTGATGGGGTAGTCGACTGGTCTGCCACCGGAAGTAGGTAGCAGTGCTGGCTGGCCGTGCGAAGAGGATGGCTGGGTGACCGAGGCGGCCGTCGTCATCCTGGCGAAGTCCACGGAAAGCTTCAAAGAGCATTCGAAGGGAAGTTTCACGAATGTACTTTCAGAGCGATGCGTATGACCATCCAGTTTGGGTAGTTAGCTGAACAGACTGCTTGGCAACCCGTAAAAATTTGTCCAATTAGCCCCATTTCATCGCCCTCGTCGACGCCGGTGCCGACGGTGTCTGGCGGTCGTGATACCGAGAAACGTATGCTCCTGCCCTAGTCTGCCGCGACAACTGGTCCGTGCACCGCACCCCTCGTGCCAGCACTGCCCCACCATCGCTGCTGCTAGTCCTATCCCCGGGCATCGCTTCCCTCCTTTTTTTCTGCCATCACCATGGGCAAGTCACTTCGGTCCAAGGTCAAAAAGACCTACCGTGGACTCAAGCGGCAGGTGCTGGAGCCGGCCGCCGCATCGCGGACGCTGCACCTGGCGTCGGCGCTGTACGATACGGCCGGCCTACCACTGCCTGACCCTGCCGAGACGGGTACCGGCAGCGGCACGGGTGGCAACCGGGCGGCGTGGACGCACGGCGGCTTTGTGCCCATCACCTGCTTTGTGCCCACCCCCCCAGCGGTGCGGCTCAACGGCGTCCACGGGCCGCTTGCGGAGGCGGAGTTGACCGCCGCAGCGGAGCGGCAGACCACCCCGCCGCGGAGCGATTATGTGGGGGAGCGGGAGGAGCCGGTCGTGACGGCCAAGGACCTGCCCATCCAGCGGCCGGCCGGGGGGGGGGTGTTTGGCGGTCTCGGCGCCATGCCCGGCGTCACCGCGGTGGCAGCGGTGGTGGCCGAGGCGGCGGGGGGCAAAGAGAAGGGCGCGACATCGGCAGCGGCTGCCGCTGCCGCGAACGGGGCGGCTGTGGTGGGGGAGGTGGAGATGAAAGTGACCGACGGCGCCGCTGCTCGGCGGAGGAAAGAGGCGCGGCGTCCCGGGCGTGGGGTGACAAAAAAGGGCCAGGCACGCGGCGCGGGTATGAAGCGCCACCCGCGCAACAAGGTCAACCGGGTGCACCGAATGCATTAGGCGAGCGCGTCGAGAGAGGGGCAGGCCGGGGCGTTTGCTGGAGCTGGATGCTGGGCCTTTCGTTGGGCCTTTCTCTTGGTTTGTGCCTGTCGGCGCTTGCGCGGTCCTTTATTTTGTGTGCATATATGCGTCTTGCGCTGTTTGTTCTTAAGCGTTTTTGTCGCGTGTGCATCCTGCGTTTGGCATCGTGCGGGGCTGCTCCTACTGTCGAACCGTCAATGACCTGTACGCCAGCATTTGAAGCGCGGGAGCGTGCTCACTCTGCGGGAATGGCACCCACGGCAGACGAACTGCATGACACGACGTAGGTGTCCTGACGCCACGAGCGCTTTGAGTGGTGGAGGCGAACTACGAACTGATCATGAGTGTAAAAATGAAGATTCAAGCAAGAGGCAAGCACGCAATGCATACACAGCAACTCTCACAGCCGTGGACCTAGGCCGCATTGTCCGAGTCGTCTTCGCTCGACGGTGGGGGCGATGCCGAGGCGTAGCCATTGCCCGGCACCGACGTGCGGCGACGCACGTCTCCCACGGCGGCCGGCAGGGCTTCGATGCCGCCATCTCGACTGGCATCGGGAGATGCAGCTGCAGGCGGTGACGCCTTGGCAGGCGAGGCCGCAGCGACGCCTGCCGAAGACGACGCCCGCGCCGGCATCGACTGCGATGGGCCCGCCTCCCGCTTGCGCTTGCCGATTGGGCCTGAGGCGAGCGGTAGGCGCCGCTTGGACGGCGACCCCGAGCCGCCTTCGCCCCGGCCACCCGAACCAACCCCCGCGTCTCCGCTGGGACCCCCGGCCTCAGGCGGAGGCCAAAAAATACGCCGCACGTACGCGGTGCAGCGGTCTACGTTGGGCAGCTCCTGCAGCAGCTCCTGTACAATCACATGCGCAAAGCCAAAGTACTCGGGCCCCGACACATTGACGCGCTGCCGCCGCCGCGATTCCGGCGCCCGATCGCGGATGCCGACCATGACCTGGCCCCACGCAGCAGACGGGCTTTCCCCGAGGAAGGATAAGCTGGTGTCGTCTGCACAGATGACACGAAACTTGGGCGTAGCATCCCCGACGTCCACCACCTCGCAGATGTAGTTGCACTGCTGGTCGGCGTGGACCAAGGAAAGGTAGTTCCGAAGAGAGCGATAGCCAATGGGTAGAGAGTTTGCTCTGTGTGGAAGCCCGGCCGCGTAAACTCAATGACGCCAAGAGACTCGATCGTCAAGACACCCAGGTGCAGTGGCATATTGGGCGTCCCATCTTGATTCCGCAGCACGCGGTGAACCATCGACTGCTTCGGCTCGTTCAACGCCCGGGGAGCCTTTCCCAGCAACGCTCCGTTCCCACGAAAAGACGGCCCACTGGACCCTGAAGTTGGTTGTCGGGGAGCACCCTTCTCAGGCCTCGACCCCGAAGACGTTAGGGATGAGTGTCTCTAGCCGAGCAGCGAACTTCACATTACTCTCAGTTGGAGTAGGGGTCCCTGCACCGGCCTCCCTAGTTGCGAGCGACCGCTGTACAGCGAAAGACCGCACGTGTCGCGGGATCACAAAAGCAATGGGTGCTTCCCCCGTAGAGAAGTGAACCTGCGAGTTCTCGGCTGTAGTCCAAATAGAAATGTATTGGTCCCACGTTTTCACATGCTCACTCACATAGTGGCGCAGCTGTCGAGCAATAGATTGGTTGAAGCGCTCCACCAAATGTGGCAACCCAGTGATCCAGAAATGCGGACTCGACCGACATGCTCGAGAGCTCTGTCAGGGGAATCGCTCGTGTCAGTTTCGTGAAGCGATCACAGATGACCAGGAGGTACTGATTGCCATGCTCAGTCATTGGCAGGGGTCCAAGGAGGTCCATTGCCAACGCAGCGAAGAGCTCCTTGGCCGGGAACAAGAGCATAGCCGTACTAGGCCGCCGTTCCATCAGGCGATTCTGTGCACAACACGTGCATGCAACCACCCGGCCATAGATGTCCACAACCATCGAGGGCCAGTAGTACCGTGTCCTCAGAGTCTGGTGTAGTTTACTAGACCCCAGGTGTCCTCCTGTAGGAACTTTGTGCTCCCGCTCATGGATACTGTCTTTGAGGGATGCGGGGACAACAAGCTGTTCAGTCCCCTGCATCGCCCCTCTCCTCAAGAGGAGGCCATCATCCCCAAAGATGAGCCGAGCCTCCGCCGAGTTCAGCCGCTTGCTGAACTATCCCACCGGCAAGTACTCCTTGTCCGGCTGCTGCTGAAGCAATACACAACCTGGTTGGTCGTAGCTAGCATCCAAATAAAAGACGTCGTGGCCTCCCAACAAAGATGGGGGGGCTCAACAGCTAATCCCGAAGGGTCTCAAAGGTCGTCTGCTCCACCCGCCCATTGGCTTATGGGTGGTATGGGGTGGCATAGTTTGCTCGAACCCCCGGGATGTCCAATACTCCCTGGAAAAAAACGGACACAAACTGCGGTCCGGTATCTGATAAAGTCCTGTCAGGTGTGCTACACGCGACAAGACAGTATGGGACGTCTCCACGCACCACTTGTGCATGTAGGAACCCATCCACATGCGTCAACCTCCATAAGGGCCAGCAGTACCTGGTCCCCAGAATCTAGTATGGTTCACTAGGCCCGAGATACGCACCCCAGGGGGCGTTATGCTCGCCTTAAAGGATCTTGAGGGGTGCTCCGGGGTTCTCCCCGGGGCCATCTTGTAAAATCAACAGTACTTCGGGTTCCTTCTCCCTCGGGCTTTTGTCCTGTTTACCTTTGCCTCGTACCGTGGCGGGCGAGTGGATCAGCAAGGGCTCGTACCTGTTCCTTCCTGGGCTTCGGACTGTGGTCTCTGTGTGTGTGGTTGTGGTTTCTGGGTCCGGGAATCTGGGTCCCATTACATTACATTTATGGTGGAGCAGCAAGGGAGGGCTTCACTCTTCTCCCGTATCGGGACAGCCCTCTTCTTTCTCTGTGGCGTTTGGTTCCTTAGTTCCCGTTTCTGGTGACGAGATCGTTTGGTTCAGGTCGAGTGCCGCACGGCCAACATGACGGACCCTGTCCCTTCGGGCGGTCGGGGCCGTGGTGCGCCGTCGGACGTTTCAATGGTTACTCCCGCTGGCCGTGGCCTTGGCGGTCCCTCGGGTCCGTCGAACCGTGGCGGAGGCGGGCAGACAGGGATTCCTCGTGGAGGGACAGCGCCCCCGGGTGCGATCCGGGCTACAATGGGTCAGGATTTTCGCGGGGACGCGGGTTCCGAGTCAGGGACCCGAGTTCCACCTTCGGCTACTGTTACTGGGTCCCCGGACATTGTGTCCACACTGGAAACGTTTCGAGATGAGAATTTGGCTACTGTTTCCCAGGCCCTGAGCCAGAGTCCTGCTCGCCAGGGTGTGTCCCGTGATACCATTCGTTCCGATCGTTCTCGTTCCCGCCGTTACCTGCGTCGTCATCATTCGAGTGGCTCCTCTTCCTCTTCTTCTTCTGGTACCACATTTTCATCCGTCCTTGACGAGGAGGACCTGGAACCCATTCGAAACCCACGAACCGAGCCCCAGGTAATCAAGTGTTCCGATGATCATTTTGCTCGGGTCCTGGACTATCGTACGTATCGCCTACGGAACAAGAAATCGACCTATGGAACGCGAGAAGCACGCAAGATGGGACGGGTTGCCCGTAACATGAAACACACTTTTGCTGGGTACCCTAATTTCTCTGGGAAAGAGGCCCTTAAGGTGTTCACGTGGATCCGCAAACTGGTTAAGGCATATAACGATAATGGGCTTTCCGAGGGCATGGCCCTGTACGCGATCCCTTATTTCCTGTCTGAAGACGCGGAACTGCGGTACACTCGGGTCCTTCCGGACTCCTCAAGCGCGTCAGGTGGCGGTTCGATCACGAGTTACCCTGAGGCTGATAACTGGTTTCTTGAAACGAACGCTGAACCCCATGCGATGGCACTGGCGCAGGATAAGTTCAGTCGGGCCGCCAAGGAACCAGATGAGGGTATCGAGGCCTTTGCGGTTCGCTTGTGGGGTCTGACGGAACTATGCGGTAACATCCATACCGAAAGCACCATGAAACAGCAGCTCATTCAAGGGCTCCCCGAGTACCTACGTACAGACACATTTGTTTACAATATCCCTGACCGTACGTACCAGCAGCTGGTAACGTTTACTGCGGGCAAGAACAAGGCTGCTACCGAGGTTATCAAGATGGCCCGAGGGTCCTCTGCGACCAAGTCTGGCCCCTCTGGAACCGTCCGCAGACCCACTGAACCGAGGCCCAATCGTTCGTTGGACTCGTCCCCGTTGATGGCCGTTAATCCTATGGGCCCCTCTAGGATGCTTAAGAGCCCCCTTGAGAAGGAAACTGTGAAGAACGGGTCGGGTCAAGTGTTTGGGTTCAAGGGACCCACGCCCCAGTTCGTGGGAGTACGTACCATAGGCAGTCGACGCCCGTACCGTTGTTACCTTTGTTGGGAACCGGGTCATATGGCCCATCAATGTTCCATGTTGTCTGAGGTCCAACGGAAGGCGGTTCTCCAGGCCCGGCACTCGTTCCTTGCGGCCACTCGTGGACGGAGTCAGAGTACCGATGTAAAGCCGAACGCGGACCGCCAGTTCCATCGTCAGATCCGGGTTGCTATGGTTCAGGCCCTTAGTGGAGGGATAAACCTCTCGGATGACGAGGCGGACCAAGGGTACCAAGTGAGCGACAGTTCCCAGGAGCCGGGACCCTCGGGAAAAGAGTAACGGGGGGCGGATCGAGACGGTCCCCTCCCCATCGTCGGGATAGTACCTGCTCGTTTGCAACTGCGTTGGGGTTTTCCAAGATCTTTAAGGGCCCCGTTTTACCTGTACGTTCTGAGTCTCCTATTACTTCGACCACCCCTTGTTCCTGTTTGCCCTCTCTGGCCTGACGATCCAAGTCTGGGCTCCGACGTCGGACGGGGATGAGGAAGCCCTATGGGTTCAAGGGTACCTTTCTTGTACTGCGTAAGAGAAACTTTGTTTTGAATGCTTTGGTTCGATTGGGCAGGGAGGAACCAACGGACACCACTGCTATCCTCGACACTGGTGCTGGGCCACGTGTGGCACGCGAGGACATCCTCCCTGACGGGTGGCGACGACTGGCGTCGAGAGCCCCCAAGTCGACGCATGTATGTGATGCCTTGGTTCAGTTGTTACGGGCCCGTGGGATCGTGGAGCTATCGGGTATTGTGAACGGGAAGCCAATGGAGTTCGAGCTCTTCGTGGTCACGGCCCTCTCGGTACCGTTGATCCTCGGAATGGACTTTCAGAAGGAACACGTTAAGGCGATCTACCCTGGAACAGAGTCTGTGCTTTGGAACCTGGGTTTCCTGGCGTAGGCAAAGAGGACGTGGGACGGAAAGACCCAGAACGCTTTTCCTGTGAAGGGTAACCCCGTACGCCAAGATTCTGATGCCCTGTACCTCTCTAACGGTGTAACTTTGGGACCCCGATCGACAGAAAAAGGCCGTTGGCTGACTAAGCTTAGGTTTGTCGAAACTGGGTAGGGTTGCCGTGGTTGCCAAATCGAGACGGAGTTGCTCCGTCTCCTGACCCAGTTTTTTCACGTACGAAGTAATTTCCGCCCAGTTTTCCGCACTAATTGCAGCAGGGGTACTCGCCCCACTGGTACTGCCAGAAGCCATTGTTGAAAACTAAGCTAACTTTTCAAGAATGCTACTGGCAATATGTTCGACTACTTACGCACCACGCGCAGGTGCGACTTGCTGCGGGTGTGGCGGTCGTAGTGCTCGGAGGACTCGAAGACGCGGTCGCAGTCCCGGCACTTGGGCAGCCTGGGGGGGTTGACCTTGTGGCGGTGGCGACGCGACAGGCGGTGATCGCGCCACACCGCTTCGCCGTAGCACGTCACGTCGCAAGCCTTGCACGTGAAGCGCTTCATGTTGATCCGCCCGTGGGCGTTTCGGTACTCCTCGCGGACCGCCCGGCGCTCCACCGTCTGCGCTGTATGCGGGCGGATAGCCGCCACTTGACGCGGCGCCGGGGGAGTCACGCGAGGCGCCGGCGGGAGAAGAAGGCGGCGGCCGTGCCGGTCGCGGGGAGGAAGCGCCGGAGCACGTTTCGAAGAGGTAGTCGAGGAAGAAGAGCCAGCGGTAGGCGTCGGCACCGGCAGTGAAGCGCTCGCCGAGGAAGACGCCGCCGTCGTTGTCGTCTGGTTCGGAGCCACTAAGGAATCGAGGACAGGACCAAGAACGGGATAAGTACAAAAGCACCAACACTTTGTCAGATCCTCGCTCCTGCTCCTTGCACCTCAGTGGAGAACTGCCGCCGCCCGGGCACGAGGCCACCGGGCGTACGGGAGTCTGCGCTGAGGTGCGCTGGCTAAGCTCGCTGTGCGCCCGTGTAAACACGAAAGTGATGGAGTGGATCGTGACCAGGCTAGAAGCCGGCGACAACCGCAGTCCAAACACTCGCGACCCTGTGGAGGACTGACACGATCCACTTAAGAAGCACGAAGCTCCTGGACCGGGCAAGCCTGCACAGAGTCGCGCGCAGAGGAGCTCAACCAAAGGTCCAACACTCTCAGTCGTCACCCGCCCCGCACGCGCGACGGTACGCCCCGTTGGTACCGGACCGACCTCCCCCGCCAGATGCGCTAGGCAGACTGGGGTGACGGAACGAAGGGGGCCCGGCGAGGGCCGACTCGACCCCGAATGGCACTATGGCCCGGTGGTGTAAGGGCCGGCCCGAGCACAGTGGGGCACCGCGACGAACCGGGGAGAGGCCGGCGAGCCCGAAGGCCACGTTACGGCGCAGAAGCGCTCGGTGTCGGGGGCGCCGCACGCGCACGGAGCGGTAACTATCTGAAGCTACCAAATGTAGGGTCCACGGCGGGCACGCACGCGCACTCGCGGGCGCACGCCGCACGCACCCCACACCCACACCACACCACACACACTCTCGACGGCGGTGACGCACTCGGGGGAGGTGGTGTGGAAGCCGGGGAAGGAGAAGGGTGTCGGGGGGTGGGTGTGTGAAGTGGGGGTGAGCTTGACGTCGGTGGAAAGGGGTTCTCAGGTACAGTGGTTCTTTGCTTCCGTTCTTCGGTCTACCCTCCCCAGGTCTCCCCCTCTCGCCCTCGGTCACTCCGTATATATACCCCTGGGGGGTCCCTCAGAAGGCCCTCCGTGTGGTCCTCTCGCGGTTGGGCACAAGTTTCCCTAGAATCGCCGGTGTGCGGCGACCCCCCTCTCACAGAGCTCGTCTGAGGGGGTCCACGCCCCCCCTCGGGGTCGGTGTGCCCGTGGACGCCCGTAGACATGCTGGTTAGAGGATGGAAGCTTCGGATGTCATGGATGGCAGGCTCTCTTTGGTCGGGATGGCTGATGGCAGCCAGCCGCCTTGACACTCTGAGGCCGGGTGCGCTGTCCGCGCTCGGCCGCCTCGGCGATGTCTCGCTTGAATTGACACTGGCGCTACGTTGCGCTGTCGGCGCCAGTTCTTGGTCAGCGGGTGGATGCCTTGCTCGAATTGACACTGGTGCTACGTTGCGGTGTCGGCGCCAGTTCATGGTCACCAGGTGGATACCGTGTCAGCATTTACGGTGTGCGGCCACGTAGCATTGACAGCCATCGTCCGGTTGCATCGTCATCACGGGGGCAGGCGGGATTGAACCTTGAACCTTCCAGATTCGAAATGTGAATGAAGACCAATCGTCCAGGGAACTCTCTTGCAAATCATGACATCCGGTACGATTTGAGATCCGGCCTCTGGGGGAATTCCAAGTTGCGACTTGGAATTGCAATGTAAGGATTTAGTCCTTACACTGTGCCAGAAGGAGGACCACATGTCCTACTAGTGCCCAACCATTCCCAAGGACCTGCAGGAGAAGCTCAAGCGTCAAGGACTGGTGTTTGCGAAGGCAGTCCGCTGGGCTGACCGGCGAGCACCCTCCAAGATGGACAAGGCACAGGTACACGCAATCCGGGTGGCAACCTTGCAGAGCATCACGGAGGCTCTGGCAAGGGAAGCTCCTACGGACTTTGACCTGGAGACCGAGACCTCTAAGGAATCCTCGGACCCGGGAAATGAGTAGGGCAGGCGCTCTCCCCAAGTGTCTTCCCGAATCTCCGACGGCAGGGTACTTCTACCCGTTCTCCCCTTGCGTGCCGGGAGAAAGGACGGCAGTTACCTGCTCAACTGGTAGCCGCCTGGACACCCTGTTTGTTCAAGGGGACCTTGCTTGTCCTGCGTAAGGAAAACCTCAAGATTAATGCTCGTATGCGTGTGGGGGATAGCCTCCCCCAAGCTGTTACTCCGGTGGTTGACACGGGAGCCGGACCAAGCGTCATCACTGAGAACCTGCTACCTCCGGGCTGGCGTCGACATGCCTGGAGAGCGCCTACCAGGACCCATATTATAGACGCTTCGGGTCAGACCCTACGACCGCTTGGCCGTCTTCCTGTCGCCATCTATGTCAACAATGAACCAACGCTTTTTCCCTTTCTAGTAGTCAAGACTCTATCGGTCCCCCTCATCCTAGGCTGGGACTTCCAGAAGCAGCAGGTCAAGATTATCCTGCCCGGAGTAGGAAAGGTGCAGTTCAACCATGGGTTTGTGTCACCGGTGTTGGAGCATCTGGACGCCCAGGTTCGTGTAGTCATGAATAAGAAGGAACGCATCCCACCCTCTATCTTGACTCTCTTCAAACCGGTGCTCCTACCTCCTCGTTCGGAGACCAAGGTTCAAGTAATCACCCGGACTACGGGTCAATGCCTGATCTACGGACGGAAGGAATTTCTGGCGAAACACCGGTTATACTTGGCCCACGGACATCACAAGAAGGTGGAAAGGCACACCCCATTCTCGGTGCTAATCGTCAACGTGAGCCGGAAGCCAATAACTCTCGCCCAGGGCACTCGAGTTGGAACAGCAGAGCCTTACCGGGGGTCTGCCCGTGCCATGAGCAAGGAGGACCTCTTGAACCTGCAACAAGAACTGGCATCCAACCTAACGGCCTTAGACACACCTCCGGAACAAGAGCAGGCTGGCAGAGTCACCCCGAAGCCCGATCAAGCACCACCCGGGATGCCGAAAGTCCACCAAGAAAGAGTCCCTCCCGACTTGAAGGAGGCACTGGAGAAGCTTCTCCAGGAATATCGGCACCTGTGGTCTCGAGAGCTGGGCAAGATGGACGCCACTCTACACCGGATTCAACTCAAGCCAGATGCCAAGCCAGTGCACCTGCAACCATACCGGGCTGGACCTCATCGCCGGGATGAGATTGAGAAGCAGGTTAACAAGATGCTCAAGATGGATGTTATCGAGCCGTCTGATGGCGAGTGGGCCTTCCCGGTGGTATTCGTCCCGAAACCTGGCGGTCACTTCCGTTTCTGCGTTGACTACAGGCGCCTGAACGAGATGACAGTGAAGGATGTATACCCGATACCCCGGATGGACGATTGCATCGACTTCCTAGGTGATGCCACCCTCTTCTCAACGCTGGATTGTAATGCCGGCTACTGGCAGATCCCTCTGGCTGACGAGGACAAGGACAAGACCACCTTCACGTGCCATCTGGGGCTATTCCGGTGCAAGCGTCTTCCTTTTGGTCTCACCAATGCTCCGGCGACCTTCCAGAGGGCCATCGACATCATCCTGTCGGGGCTAAGGTGGAGAACATGTTTGGTCTACCTGGACGATATTATCGTTTTCTCCAAGACCCCGGCGGAACACCTGGAGCACCTTCGGGAGGTCCTGGCTCTCCTGTCCAAGGCTGGAGCTACCCTGAAGGCCGAGAAGTGCCACCTGTTTGAGACTGAAGTGGAGTACCTGGGACACGTGCTGACTCCGGGGGAGCTCCGGGTCAACAAAAAGAATATCAAGGCCCTCCGGCATGCACGGCAACCTAAGACCCAAATGGAACTCAAGAGCTTTCTGGGCATGTGCAACGTCTACCGCCGGTTCGTGCGGGACTATGCCCTGATTGCGCGACCGTTGACCAAGCTCACCAGCAAGAAGCTCCCCGCACAACTCCCGGTGTTCGACGAGAAGCAGACCGCTGCCTTCGAAGAGCTCAAGAAGCGCCTGACCACGACTCCAGTACTGGCGTTACCCAAGCGGGAGGGCCAGTTTTTCCTGGAGACTGATGCCTGTGGCGTCCAGGTGGGGTGCTCTCTACTCCAGCAGCAACCTGATGGGCACTTCCTCCCGATAGGCTACTACAGTCGCGTCCTAACTCCAGCCGAGAAGAACCATTCCACGACGGAGCGCGAATGCTTGGCGGTCGTCTGGGCTTGCATCCTGTTACGCCCATATCTTGAAGGACAAGAGTTCCTCATCCGGACGGATCACGCCAGCCTAAGGTGGCTGCTATGCATGGACAGCAGCCAAGGAAGAGTCGCCCGGTGGCGCCTACGCCTTTCGGAATTCAAGTACAAGGTGTGCACCAGAGCAGGGAGGGAGCACCACGGCGCCGACACTATGTCCCGGTTGGAGACTCCTTCAGCCGACACCGGCCCTATCCCGGAGGAAATACCTTGTTTCATCCTCCCGAATGTCCGACGTGGCTGGCATGTTCCCCTACATGAGACACCTGATGCTAATCAACCGGTAACCGTTCACCGGATGCGGGAGGCACAGCTGACGGATCCTCAGTGCTTGGAGCTCCGCCACCAAATGGACCTGAACCGGAATAGGCGCTTTTCCGAGTCTACAGATGGACTCCTAATACGGGTGTCACCCTTCGATGGGGAAACTCAAGTCTACGTACCCCGGAGTCCACGAGCTGACATCCTCCGCCTGGAGCACTCGTCTCCCCAGGCCGGACATCCTGGCATCAACCGGATGTATGCCTCGATGCGACGATAGTACTACTGGGAAGCCATGGCAAGTGACGTCCATAAACACCTAGAGGCTTGCGTCTCCTGTGCAAGGAACCGGTTGTCCCAGAGGAAGAAGACTTCTATTTCTAAGCTACGCCTGTTCCCTGCAGCGGAGCCCTTTGCAAGCTTAAGCATGGACATCCTGGGGCCCCTACCTGAAGCATCCAGTGGCAACATATACCTGCTCATCATTTGCGACCGGTTCTCCAAGCTCACTCGAGCGATCCCGCTGAGGACCGTCACGGCCCTGGATGTCACGTCAGCCTTCTGCGAGTACTGGATAGCTGCCTACGGCCCTCCAGACTCCGTATTAACCGACAATGGCCCCCAGTTTGCATCCCTGTTCTTCCAAAGAGTCTGTGACTTGATGGGTATCAAGAACTTGTTCACCACGACGTATCACCCACAGACGAACGGCCAGGTGGAACGATTCAACCGGACCCTGGTGGACATGCTACGGCACTACGTTGAGGAGCATCAAGATGACTGGGACGAGCCCCTGGCTGTCCTCACGCAAGCCTACAACTCTCGAGTTCACCGGACAACGGGGGTTGCTCCACTCGACTTTGTCACCCCAAGGCGGCTGACCAACCTCTCCCTGGAAAGAGTACCAGACGGTCTCCAGCCTGCACTGAAGTCAGGTCCCAAGGCAAAAGATGCGTTCCTGGAACAACTGAAGCCCCTGCTCCCAAGAGTCAAGGAGTCAATCTCAAAGACCCAGGAGCGATACAAGCGGGACTACGACAAGGGTGTCCGGGAAAAGGACAAGGAACTGGGTGGTGGAGACTGGGTTTTTGTGGACAATCATAGCAAGACCCGGGGGAAGCTGGACTCCAAGACGGATGGGCCCTATGAGATACTGAATACGGACGGCTGGACCTTCCTTCTGGACGTGAATGGCTCCCCGTACCGGGTGAGCAGCGACCATGTCACCCGAGCTCCACCGCCAAGCAAACGGGATCTGACCCGGCGCAAGCGGGCCGCAGTACCCTGATTATCCCAAGAAGAAGGACGAGAATATGTCTAAGTCAAGTTTGTTGACCACGCCTGCAGGGACGGGCGCTTGTACCTGCGAGTACGCTGGTTCGGGTTCAACCCGGCGGATGATACCTGGGAACCCTCCAACCGGTTACCCATTGCGGACGTCTGCGCCTACACGCGACGGAACGGGATTGAGGGCACTCCGGTGGCCAGAGCCGGCAAGATCCAGGAATCGGACTCGGAGGATGACGAGAAGGAAGGGGCTGATCAAGACCCGCGGGACGAGCCGAGCTCACCCGCAACAGACGCGGAACGAAAAGATTGAGAAAAAGGGAACGGGTGTATCAAGGAAAACAAGCAATGCAAGCATGGAACTGTCAAGAAAAACAAGCACCCGCTCGAGCAACCCTTCTCTCCGCCTCTTCCCTCCTCACTCCTCCCTAGACTCTCATCCTCCTTGCCTCCGGGTACTACTCCCGGCGCGGACGCTGCGCCGCGGGGGCGTCCTCCAGCGCCGCTTCCGCGGCACGACGGGACCCAGAGGAAGGCGGGATGACGTAGTGCGGTGGGCGAGGCGCTTCCACGTACGACGCCACCGGAGCAGTACCGGTAGTTGCCGGGCGCTCCCGCTCATTCAGATATACCTGTCGGCGCTCCTGGAAGCTAGTGAAGGTCCCCGACCACTGCTGGGCCAAGCCATGCCGCGTCAAGGTCGCCAGAAGCTCACCAACCACTGGGCTGTCCGACATCTGGCCGCTGTCCGCGCCAGCAAGCACCCGGTCGACCACATCGTTCAAGACGCTGGCGTACGTGCCCAGCACCAAGGAAGACCCGACGCCTTCGACCTGCACCGGAAGACGACCCAGCTGGTCCTCAATCATGCCAACGTCGTACTGGTCGCACGTCGGGCCACCCTGGGTCAGGTACCAGTCAGGCACCCGAAAGCGGGAAAGGCGCAAAGTCGACCCCGGGATCTCAAATCGACCCGAGGTTGCCACCACCGGACGGTTAGCAATGGCACCGGAAACCGGGGTCCCCAACTCAAGGGTGGGCACAGGGCCGCCGCCAGTTGAAGAAGGCGCCCGAAAAGGAACGGCCGGAGTAGTCGGCGACCGGACGGCCACGCCAAAACTCGCTGCAGACAAGCGCGGTGCCGGAGGAGCCTGAAGTACCGGCACAGCCAGAGCGGGGCGCAAACGCGCCGGCGACGGTTCGGGCAAGGCCACCGGGGTAACAGGCGCGACTGGAGGAAGCGGAGCCGCCGCAGACGTCCGACCAACCGCCGCGGCCCATCCCGACTCTTGTACCGGCGGCCCAGTCGGCAGAAGATCGAGAGCGGCCGGAGCAGGAAGACTGCCTAGCTGCGGCCACGCCGGCAGCGGCGTCGCCAGCTGCACCTTGGCCGGAGAAGACTGGTAGACCACCTGCACCCAACCCGAGCCATCCCAACGCGGGCTGTTCTGGTCGGCAATCACGTTCAAGAAACTCCGGTTATGCACCGGGAGCTGACGCCGGAAGTCAATCATCTCCTGGAAGAGCTCCTTGTACTCCTCGTCCTGGCTGCACAAGAAGTCGACGGTCAACTTGTCGACGATCCAGACCATCAGGAGGTCGGGGAGAAGCCAGAGCCGGTTGGACACCAAGACCTCGTGGAGCCAGTGGTTGGCCGCCAAGACCGTCATCTCGGAGGCGTACATCATATACGGGATGGAGTGGAAGAAGCCCTTGATCGACGCCTGGGTCAAGGCGTCCAGAAAGTACCAGGTAAAGGGGATGCTGGACGGAGCAAACCCTACCGGGATCTCGACTTCCTGCTGCTGCAGGATGACCTTGGGGTAGTACGCCGCCCGGTTGGCCTTGTCCAGCTTCCAGAACTCATGATGATTGCAGCTCACGATGTAGTCACGCTGGCGCCCGCGCCGCTCGCCTTGCTCCCGCGCCGGCGACAACATGGAGTACTTCGGGGTCAAGAAAGGCGGCTCCAGGGCGACCATACTCGGACGGGGATCACAATTCAGTCTCCCCGACCCCTTGAGCGCCTCGTCCCAGACCTTGAGCGCTCGTTGGACGTACCCTTCCTCCTCCGGCCACCGGAGAACGGACGCAGACACGCGACGCTCGGTCAAGGGAGAATCCGGCACCAGCGCAAAGGGGAGGTCCTCGAGGCGGGCAACCCAAGACGAACCGGAAAAGCTCTGGGAGCGGTCTTGAGCCAGGCGCATCTGGTCCGCCGCATGGAGGCGCGTCTTATCCATCTCAGTCAAGACTCCGCGCTGGAGTTCCTTGCGCCAGATGACCAGGCAATCCTGCGGGCATTGGGCCGCGCTGGCGTTGCCGACCACCGTAGAGTAGCGCCGGCCCGCCAGAGGATCCTGCCCAAGAAGCACCCCCGGGAGACCCGCCGGGGGGGTCTCGACCGGGCGCGACGCAGAAGCCGGGGGAACTCGATCCGCCTCCGCCGTGGCGACCGACGCCGGCACCGACACCCGAGGAACCGGAGGCAAGGGAAGGGCACGGCCGCCCGAGCTCTCCTCTGCAACACTCGCCGCCGGAGCCGCGGGCCCAACTCGGATCTCGGAACTGGACATGACGTCCAGAATCCGGGGGACGGGAAGGTCTAGGTAAAGGGGGGGGCAGGATTGGGGCAGGTGATCGTGCTCGGGGTGAAGACGCTCGACCTCGGCACCGGTATGGACGTGCTCGAGGCTGTGCACGGTGGCACCTGGTTCGGCCCGAGGACGTGCCGGACTAGGGAGGGAGCTATGTAGCATCCCTGGCCCCGACTTGGCGCCGACCCGGGACTGCGACCAGAGGGCACCAGGTGCCAGAACACGCCCGCCGTGTGGTGATGGTTGGCGGCCGTGGCCCGTGCCCGACACTGGGATGCGGTGGACTACGCTACCCACACGTGAGAGAGGGATTTCTGATGGGTTTTGGCATACTTGTGAGGGACTTGATTTGAGAGAATTTGAGTGCGAGATTAGTGAGTGGGAATGGAATTAGTAGTGATAGTGGCCCCCGACCTGACGAGGTTAGACTCGGGTCGGGGCCACTCGGGGTTATGGGGGGGCTACCTGGCCAACGTGCCGAGGCTCCCCCAGATGCACGTTAAGAGGGACAGCGAGGCGCCCTTGGCCCGCGCCCTCAGGAAAAAGACAACTGCGCGTTTGCTTTCCTCTTCCCCGTGTGCACTACCGTGCGTATCTGCTTGCTCTGCCAGCAGGCACGTGAGGCAACAGGCATACCACTCTCGTAGTTCCGCTTTCTGTGTTACCTGTCCCTTTCCTCCGAGGGATATTGACACGTGTCTGAGAGGATCGAGTTTTTTACCACAGAGCGCCCGCCCCTCTGTCACGGCCCCATTGACCCGCACAACTCCCCGTTCCGGGATGGTTTGCGGCGGTCGGTCCCGGCATACCTCCCTGGAGCGCGCCCCCCCCCCCCTCTCACGGCCTCATCCACCCACACAACCCCCTGCCATGACGTCGGTCGGCGGGGGGGCGAGCGTCGCGCCATACCGCCTTGGCAGGGCGATCCCCCCCTCAGTACGGCATCGTCGGACTCTCCGATCAGCCTCAAAACCTTCAAGCATCTGTTCAAACTTTCACGTCGGACCTCGTTCTAGGGCAATAAACGGCAATATGCCTTCCCATATCCCGAAACGAGATGGTCGCGACCAACTCGGAAGCAAACTTGGGGCACTTGGGCCCCAAGTTGGTTTCCGAGTCGGTCGTGACCGACTCGGGTATTCTTGTGATGCACGTCCCTTTTTCGGGGGCGTGCAGGCGTGACACGCCCTAAACACGCCTTAAGCACGCCCTCAAAAGTTCATCCCGCCCTGCACGCCCCAAGAAATTAGCACAATTTTACCAGACGAGTGCAAGTTATGTAGAAGCTCTGCCACCATGGACGGTTGCTTCAGGTGGTTGCTTGGGTCGCGCCGGACTCTTTCTGTCAGAATCGGGCACACTGGCTGCAGTCACTCGTGGCGGCGCCCGTGGAGCACATATGCCTGCTCTGGCCCCCACTGCGCCATGAAAGCGAGCAAGCAGACAGCCACGTCACGCGCGACTGCCTCGTAGTCCTCACGACAAACACAGCATGTGCGCCAGCTGGGCGCAGGCAATTCCAGGCTGGATGCACGTAGCATTGCTCCCGCCCGGTATACAGAACTGGATGGCCTCTTTGGCTGGGCCCGTGACAACCATTCTATTAGGGCTTCATTGCGCGATGCGAAGTATCTGAACGTATGCAAATCTATTGAAAGTACGATCCCGTCCTAGTGCACGCCCCAAAATCTCGGGCGTGCAGGCGTGACACGCCCTAAAACACGTCTAATCCCGCCCGGGGCGTGCAGCTTAGTGCACGCCCTGGGCGTGCAGCAAAAGCCTAAAATCGGGACTAACGTGGGCGTAAACGTGGCACGCAAGACTTGAATCAACCCCGTCAACTCCATTCGGCCCTCAACCTGAAACGGAGGCCCGAATCTGACCGAATCGGGACGCCACCGGACTCCGGCGGCGGCCCAGAAGCGCCCGGTGGGCTCTCATTGGCCGAGAGACGTTTCGGAGCCACGTGCGGGCTCAATTGAAACCTGCGAAAGTATATGCGACTTGGTATCGAGTTGGTTGTGACGTTGTTGGAAACACTCTTAGCGTTGGCAACGGGGCGGACCACTGAAATCCTCCCTTGTCCTTAGATGAATACTACGTATAGTTCATTTATCACTGACAATGGCTGTCGACTGAGCCTGTTTCCTCTTCTCGCGCAGTCCATCCAGTATCCGTGGAAGTTCGCGGGGAAGCGCCAGTGATCCTACCCAACTGCGCGGCTCGGAAGCAGATAAATACGCCGCGCGCGCACCTCGAATGGCACGTCTAACTGTATACAGTACATGTACATGGCAACAACTGCCATGTATGGCGTATGCACACGCTCATGGAGGGAGGACCTCGCCGACGCACCGTGCACGGCGAGGTCATGGCCGTGGGCCGCCCACTCCCCGGGCCCCCACCCTTTCCCCCCCCCGCCCGCCTCATCCGTTACACAGTCCGTAGACTGGCGCCCAGCGCAACCGGCTGCCTTCCTCCCCACCAACCCTCTCCCCCCCCCCGCTCACCCAGCACTTCCCCCCCTGCGCATCCCCAGACAATTCCATGAGCTACCGCTGCCGTCTGCCTCCCGCGGGGCGGCCCACCCCCTGCGTGAGTTCCCCCTGTGCGGGCTCGCCCGTCCAGCCGCCCAGCCCCCTGCCCCCCTCCGCATCCCGTCTCCCACTGTGATCCGCAAGGCTCCCCGCCCGGCTCACCCGGCTCTTCCTGCCCCTGCGCACCCGGCCCCCATTCAATGAGCCAGCACCTGAGCCGTCTGCCATCCATGGCCCGCCCTCCTTCCTTCCGCATGGGGCTCCCCTCCGCCCATGCCGCAGTCCCCCCTCTCCGTCAGCCCAATCTCCGCCCCCGCCTCCCTCCTCTGCATCGCGGGTGCCTTCCCCCACCCCCCCGCCAAGCCATCATTGCCCTCCCGCCCCCCTCCATCCCCTCACCCAATCCATTCAATGGGCCGTGACCCGTCCGTCCCATCCATGGGTAACCTGACCGGCGCGGCCGGCCTCCCCCCCCACCGCCACTGCTTCACCCTGCCCCGGTCGCTGTCCCCCCCCCCCCCCTGCCGTCCCTCCATCATCCACCGCCACCCACACGACGTGCGGCGGCGCAGAATGCTGCAAAGCGGCGGGTGGGCACCACCCCCGCTCCTCTCCAAGGCTGGGCTGCCGACGCGCCTGTCGTCCCCCGTGGTGTGACCAGCCGGGGGAGGGTGCGCAGGGGGCACCATGGCCAGCGGCTTGCGCCGACGGGGGACGGCGAGCGGTGGGTCCCGTTGCGCTGTGCGCTGCTGCGGATGGTACCCGCCTCTGTCGGCGGGAAGGGGGGCGGCGGCGGCGTGGAACGGGCCGCCTCCAGCGTGCGCGCGGGCCGGCACGTCGGCGCCGCCCGCCCAGGCACTGGCCGCCGCCCCTCAGAGGGCGGTCCAGTACTGGGCGCTCCCCCCTTCCCGCCGGCCGGCCGGGCGCCGGGGTGGGGGACATAAGAGCGGCCGGTGACTGTGGGAAAGGCTTGCCCACCACCAGAGCACCCAACTCACCGCAAGCACCACTTCATCGCCTTCCCATCACCAGACCAAGACAAGCAACTTCCTCTGTCCCACCCCCCCCCCCCCCCCCCTTTCTACCCCCAACGCCGACCGCGCTCAAGCTCTTGTTCCTGCTGCACCGCCTGCTGCGCTCTCCCCCCTCGCGAGCGCTTTTCAAGATGAAGTTCACCACCGCCGCTGCCGCTGTGGCGGCCACCACCGCGGTCTGTGCGTCGGTCGTGGCGGCCGCTCCGCCGCCGCATCCCCACATGGCGGTAGCCTACCACGCCCCGGTGGGGATGCGGGCGGCGCGCGGCAACGCAGGACGCCTGGCCGCCGTGTCGCGCCAGGAGGAGGGCGCCGACGGCAAGGGCGGCGACGATGGGAAGTGGGAGGGCGGCGACGATGGGAAGTGGGAGGGCGGCCCCGACGGAGAGTGGGAGGGCGGCCCTGACGGGGAAGGGGAGGGCGCCGGCCCCTTCGGCAAGGGCGACGGGCCCGCCCCCCGGGGCCGCCACGGGCGGTACGGGTATGGCGGTTACGGCGGGTATGGCGGCTGGGGGTACCCTGGCTGGGGGTATGGCGGCTATGGGGGCTACGGATGGGGCGGCTGGGGCGGCTGGGGCGGCTACTACGGCCGCGGGTGGTACTGAGGAGGGCCCGGGGCGGGGGGTAGGTGGAGGACCCTTCAAGGGGGCGGTGAGCCAACGGAGGCAACCGCCCATGCAAGCAGCACGTCGGCCGGCAGGAGTGTTAGCGGGTACGGCGGACGGACGGTGGTGGGGATTGTTGTGAGAGAATGGATAGAGCAGCTGTAGACGTACGCTGGCGGGACTACGCTGGCACGTATTGTTGTTTTTTTTGCTCTTTCTTGTCCAGCCCTTGACTTGTTGTCCATTCGCACTGCGTGTTGCGTGAGGGGGATCGGGGTGGCGCCAGTTGCATCTCAAAGTGATCGACAAGAGGGAAGTACGCAGGCAGCCAGAGCGCCCTTTGTGGGAGACACACAACGGGGTGGACGCACGTAGACAGTGGCAATGACAATGAGCCCCACTTGGAGGCGCACGTTGCTGGCCCACAAACCGCCCCAGCCCACATGCGGGGCGTCGGGCACCCACAAGCGAAGCAGGCACTACACACACTCAGGATTATTGCGTGGGGGGTTGGGTGCGAGAGGTGGGGGCGCGGCAACGGCGGTGTGCACCCTTTCGATATGTACTCGTCCATACGGCTCAGGAGAGCCAAGGTTGGACGCGAAAAGCCCACCTATTTCTATTTAGACTGGAATACGGACTACCCGCTAATCAGGCACGATCTATGGCTATGGTAATGCGCTGCCCACCACCGCATCTTCCTCTTGCTGCATTCTCGCGCGCGCCACCACCCCGCACGGTGACAGGTGCTCTTGAATCCACCGCGGCGGCATTGGCAGCCTGTAGCGGGCGGCGGTGGCCGTCCCGGGGCGTATACGACAGCGAGGGAAGAGAAGAATAGAAGGGAAAAAATAGAAAAGGCTGGGCGTGTGGCGCGACGCTGAACCCGTCCAGTCGTCTCCCTGTCGTGCGCATTCCCTTGTCCCTACCGCGGCCAGGCATCGTTCCCTCACCACCCACGGCAAAAGGGCCGCTCAGCCCTTCTTCCCTCTTCCCCCACCGCTCCCCACCAACAGTACACTTCCAGGCAGGCAGTGCCCACCCCGTCCCCCACACCCCTCCCGCGCCCACCAACAGGAGGCAGTGCCCGCCCCGTCCCCGACCCCAGTCGCCCCGTCGCTCCGGAAGTAGCAAGTTTACCGGGAGGAGTGATCCAATGTGATAGTGCAATAGAGTTTAGTTCTATGTGGGCTACTTTGCGCGTGACCAGCGCTAAAAAAGGGCGTGATTACGCCGTGATCGGGCGTGATCGGGCGTGATCGCTCGTCACGTACGGGCATTGGCCACGTGGAATACGTAGACCTACACCTGACCGCCCGTACCATATGTACATGAACTGTATGTACACCCTGTACCGCGAAGCAGATTGGCGTCTGGGTGGGTCGCCAACGCCGAGGAGAGGTCATCATGCAGGCAGGCGACTCCCCCGTCCCGTCTTGCTCCCCCTCCCACGCGCACACACCTACGCCCGCTACGCAGCGCGGCGGTGCGCTGGCAGTGGACGCCCCTCCCACCGCTGGTTGTCCCACCGCCTCCCATTGGAAGACGACGCCCGGACCTGCGCGCGCTGTCGACGGGACTTGCCCACCGCCACCCCCCCGCCCCTCCCCCAACCCTTCTCGCCCCCTTTCCGCACCCACCCCCCTACCACCACCACCACCCGTCTCGCCCTTTTCCTCTCAACCCTTCTCACCCACTGCCCTGTCCCCCCCCTCCCCCTCCCCGCCATGCACGATGTACCCCCCTCCCCCACTCCCCACCCCCCCCCGCCCCCGCTCACCCCCCTCTCCGCGCTCGCCGCGGCGTGCCGCTGCCACCCCGCCGCGGCGCCGGCGGTGGCGGCCCCCCCCGGCTGGGCCGCCGCCGCCGCCGCCGACGCGGCGGTAACGGCGGCGCTCGCCGCCGCGTCGCGGGCGGCCGCGGCGCCGCCGGCGCCGCCCTACGACACGCCCGCCCGGCTCGCTGCCGCCGCCGCGGCGGCGGCGGCGACCGCCGCCGCTGCCGACGCGGCAACGGCGCTGGGCGGGCGCCTGACGGCCGCCGCTGACGCCGCCACCGAGGCCGCCACCGCCGCCGCCGAGGCCGAGGCTGACCCGCAGGCGGGTACCGATGGGGGGGGTGAGCACTCCGGTGGCGGTGGCGGTGACGGTGGTGACGGTGGCGGTGGCGGTGGTGGTGGTTTCGGCGGTGGTGGTGGTGACGGCGGTGGCGGTGGCGGTGGCGATGGCGGTGGCGGTGGCGGCGGCGGTGGCGGTGGCGGTGGCGTCCCCAGCCCCCCCTCAAACGCTCCCGCCAACGGCCCCAAGGCGGCCACCACCCTCACGACTGCCGACCCGCCCGCGACCTCTGCGGCGGCGGCGGCGGCGGCGGCGACGGCAGCGGCGACGGCAGCAACGGCGGCAGCGGCAGCGGCAGAGCGTCTGGCCGGCCGCCTCTCCCCCCCCCCCCCAGCTGTGCAGCAGCCGCGACCGCCGCGGCGGTGGCGGCAACGGGTGGCCTACTAACCCGCCTGGGCGGCACCCTCCTGGGCGTCACGGTCCCCGCCGCGCTGGCCGCCGCCGCCACCCCAGGGGGGGGGGGCGCCGCCGCCGACGCGCTCGCCGCCGCCGCGGCGGCGACGGCTGCGGTGGCCGCCGCGGCCGCCGCGGCGGCCGACGCGGCCACTGGGGATGTTCACGCGGCTGCCGCCGCCGCCGCCACGGTGGTGGTGGCCCCGCGGGGGAGCGGGCGGGCGGCGGGCGGGCGGCCCGCCGCCGCTGTCGCCGCCGCAACCAACGAGGATGCTGGCGCTACCGGGGAGCCCTTCCCCCCCGCCGCCGCCGCCGCCACCAATGACCCCACCACGGCCATAGGAGAGGTCCCCCTCCTGGTGGCGGGCCTCTACCTCGCCGGCGCCGCCACCGCCGCCGCCGACGCGGCAGCGGCGGCCGCGGCGGCAGCCGCCCCCCGCGCCCTTGCCGCCGTCCAAGCCGCCGACGCGGCGGTCGACGCGACCGCCGCCTCGCGCCAGGCCGCGGCTGCGGCCGCCGACGCCGCGGCGCGCCGCCGCGGCTGGCTCGCCCGCCCCCCCCCGCTCACCGCCCTTGCGCGGGGGGTGTGTGGGGTGGACGACGCGCTCGCCAGGGTGGTGGGGGGTGGGGTGCCCCGGCTGCTGCTGCCGCCCGGCCCGCCACCGCCGCCCCCACCGCCGCCGCCGCCGCCGCCGCCGCCGCCGTCGCCGCCGCCGCCGTCGTCTTCGGCGCTGCTGCCGCCGCGGCCGCTGTCACCGGGGGGGGCGGTCACCCGGCCGCCACGGGCGGCGGCGGCGGCGCCTCCCCCCCCGCCACCGGCTGGTACCGCCGGCAACCCGCCGCTGGAACTCCCCCGCCGTGCTGTCATGGACCCCGACGCGGCGGCCGACGACGCCCCCGACGGCAGCAGCAACGGCACGCTGCTGCCCGCATGGCGGGGGCGCCCGTCCCCTCCCCTCCCCCCCCCCCCCCCCCACCCCCCCCACCCCCCCCATCCCCCCCCGTCCCTTTCCCCGTGCCCCTCAGCCGCCCGCCCGTCCACGGCCGCGCCACCGCCGGCGTGCGCGGGTGGCTGGCCCGCACCGACGAGGACGCTGCGGCCGCCGCCGCCGCCGCCGCTGCCGCGGCGACCGCCGCTACGCGCGCGGGGGCAGCCGTTTACGCCACCGCCGCCGCCGCCGACCGCGCGCTGACGGCGCAGCGGGCGGCAACGGCGGCGGCCGCCGCCGCCGCCGCCGCCGCCGCCGCCGCGTCGTCCCGCCTTGTCCCCGCCCTCCGCACCGCCGCGGCGGCGGCGGGGGGGTGGCGCGGGGGTGGGCGGCCGCCGCCGCGGCGGCCGAGGGAGTGGCCGACGCCGCGGCCGCGGCGGCACGGCTGGTGCGGGCGCTGACCGCCGCGGGGGGCGGGGGGGGGCGGGGAGGGGGGGGGGGGGGCGTGGGGGGCTGGGCGGCTGTGCCGCCCTCGTTGCGGCGGCCGCCACGCTGGTGGGGCGGCTGATGGCGTTTGCGGCGGCGGCGGCTGCCGCTGCCGGCGGGGGCGGGGTAGCCGACGGGACGCTGCCGCCGCCGGCTGAGGGGGGGGGCGGCTGCGGGGCGGCGGGGGGGGGGGCGGCGCCACCACCGTTCCCGCCGACGGGGGAGGCTGCCCCGGCGGTGGCGGCGGCGGCGGTGGCGGCGGCGGCGGCGGTGGCGGCGGCCGCGGCGGTTGGGGAGGGGGGGGTGGGGCCGCCGCCGCCTGCAGGCGGCGGCGGCTGACGCGGGACGCGCCCGCGCCCGGTGCGGGGGCGGCGGCACCGCGCGCCGCGCCGGGCTCCCCACCGCGGGCCGCCCGTCGCTGGCGGGGGGGGGGTGCCACCAGGGGCGGGGGGGGGAGGGCACGACGCGGTGTGTGGGGGGGGGGGGGGACTGGGGGTGAGTGGGGAGCAGAGGGGGGGGGGGTGGGTGGGGAGCAGAGGGAGGGGGGGAAAGGCGGGGCGGCCTTGCCGGCGGGCGCCGCACGCCCCGCTCCCGGCGCCCCCAACCCCCCTCCCCCCCCCACCCCCCCCCTCTTTCTCCAGCGGGTGTGCGGACAAGCGCCGGGCTGCCGCCCCCCGCGGCATCTGCACCCACCGTCGCCAGCACAGCAGCGCCGCCGCCACCCCCCTCCCCCCCCGTCCCGCCAGTGTCGCCGCTCTGGGGAGACGACAACCCGGTAGCATTCGGCGCGGCGGCGGAGGCGGCGGCAGCGGCGACGGGCGGGGAGAGACGCGGACGGCCTTGGGAGGGGTGGGGGCGGCGGCCGCCGCCGCCCCCTCTCCAGAGCATCCGTGGCCAGCACCCCCCCGACCACCGCCCGCCCGCCCCCACCCCTCTCCCCGCCGCCCACCCCTCTCCTGCGCAAGGGAGAGAGGGGCCACCAGGACGGCCGCGGGTGCCCGCCGCCCCCAGCTGCATGCGGGCGGGGGCCGAAGGGAGCCAGGCCGCCCTCCCGCGCGTCGGCCACCACGCGCGCGCATCCACCCCCCCCCGCCTCTCTACGCGGCGGCGGCGGCGGCGGCGGCGGCGGCGGCAGCGATGGACGACTCCCCCCACCGGCGGGCGCGCGGGGCGCAGGGAGGGACGGGCGAGAAAAGAAATAGACGAACACGGGCCGATGACAGCCTATATTGCAGTCGAGGGCCCCCCGCTGGGTTGAGGCAACCGCGTGCGTAGGTATGGACTCGCTGCCGCCAACGCCGCAACCCGCCCCCCTCGACCCCGCCTCCCGCCGCCGGTAGCTACTGTACATACCTACCGCGAGCCCGGCGGCTGGCGTACCAGCCTGCGAGACGGCCGGGCGGCCAGGGGGCCTGCTCCCATCCCGTCCCAACCCCCCCCCCCCCCCCCCTCCCCCCCCCACACCCCCACCCCCCCACGCGCGGGCGGCGCCAAGACGCGCGGCGGGACGCGAGCCGCCCAGCGGGAAGCCGCACCCCGCCACACGGTCTTTGCGGTGGGGGCCGCCGCACCGGTTGGGCGGCTCGTCCCGCCGCGTCGCGCTCGCATCGGCGGCGGGCGTTTTGGGCCACCGCCGACCGGGCGGCGCGGAGGTCAAAGCGGCCGCCGCCGCTGCCGCTGCCGCTACCGCCGCGGCCGCCGCCACCCGCGCCACCACCACCGCCACCGCCGCTGCCGCGCCGGGCCGCCAGCCCCCCAGCCGAGGCACCCCGCGGCGGCGGCTGCGACGGCGGCGGCGGCGGCGGCCGCGGCACGGCGGGCACCAGCCCGCCGCCGCCACCCCCACCCCCACCACCACCACCGCCGCTGCCGCTCCCACTGCCGCCGCCAGGGAGCGCCCGGCGGCCCACCGCCGCTGGTGCCAGCCGCGGGTCGCGGCTGGGAGGTGCCGCGGCGGCGGCGACGGCGGCGGCGGCACCACCACCACCGCCGCCGCCGTCGCCGCGCGTGGTGGCCTCCACGCGTCCCGCTCCCGCTCCCGCTCCTGCTCCCGCTCCCGCTCCCGCTCCCGCTCCCGCTCCCGCTCCCGTTGCCGCACAGACCCCCGCTCCCGTTCCCGCCCCCATTCCCGATCCCGCTCCCGCTCCCCCAGCGGCCCGTCTCGGCCCCTTGACGGCGGCGGCTCGCGGCCCCGCAGCAGAGCGCACGTCACGCTCCCCGCGGGGGCGGCGCGGCGTGCACCCGCGGCGGCGGCGCGTCGCGTGCCCGCACCCGGGGGCGGCGGCGGCGGCGGCGGCGGCGGCGACGACCGCCCGGGCGGCCGCGACCGCACGGGCGGGCGGGACTGGATGGGCGGCGAGGGACCGGATGGGCGGCGGCGGCAGCCGTGGCCGTGGCGACGGCTGTGGGCGGTCCCCCCCCCCCCCGCCCCCCCCGTGGCGGGGGGGAGCAGCCCCGGCCGCGCGGGCGCCGCCGTGGCAGCCGGCCGGGCGCCGCCGCCGCCGCCGCCGCTGCCGCCGCCCGCCGCGTGCCCTGCCGTCGCTGCCGCGGTGGTTGTGGTGAAAGGGGGTACCCCCGCGGCGGTGGTCGGCCGGGGAGGTGGGGGGGAGGAGGCCGCCGCTGCTGCTGCCGCCCGACGAGCGGCGGCGGCGGCTGCAGCGGCTGCAGCGGCGGACGTGGGGGTGGCTGGGGCGTGGCGGGTGGGCGAGCGGCAGCGCGTCCGCGACGGCGCGGCGACGCTCGGCCGCGGCCGACGTGTCGACCGGTGGCGGGGGGGGGGGGGGGGGGGGGGGGGGGGGGGGGGGGGGGCGCCGCCGCCGCGGCGGAGCGCCCGTCCCCGCCGCCGCCGCCGCCGGTGGCGCCCAGCAGCTCGTAGTGTTACTGCGCTGCTTGGTTGTGAATGATGAATTACTTGTGCCAGACGGATACCACCGCCGTTGCTGGCAACGGCGGGTCCGGACCGTGTACTGTACGCCATACCTCGACGAGGCATGCCTCGTCGAGAGGCATGCCTCGTCGAGGTATGGCGGACACTGTCCGGATTGTGGGGAGCCGCCAGCACGGCCCAGCGACGTCAGGGTCTGCCCTTCCCGCGTCTGAATAGATCGCTGCCCGAGACACCGCGCCCACCCACGACAATGTGGAGGGAAGGGGACTGTCGCCGTGGTGCGGTGGTGCGCGCGGGGGTGCCACCACCCCGCGGTGTGCGTGGGATGGACCGCCGCCATTCCGGCGAAATCTCCCGAACGCTCGTAGCTTGGCTGGTTGTTGCAAGCCCTTTTCGTGGCTGCGATGAGCGACAATCTGCCCTGTGAACGCAGCAACTTTGGCTGCACCGGCCATCAGCACGAAAAGGCTGATGGCACCAACCAACCCGGCGGGACCGCGTGTCCCCCGGGCGAGGCCCTCGGACGAACGACACTGTTCCAAGGTGGCCGTGATCGGGCCTCGGCGAGGGATGACTGGACATCACGTATGTATGGTGTACGCCCTTTGAGGTACGGGATGTACTGGTGAGATGACGGGCCCTGGCACGCAGCATCTGTGGGGCTGTGGTGGTGCCCGCGCGGTGGGAATGGTGCTGCAGCATTCGGGCGAGGGGGGGACCCGACAGGCGGGCTGTTCCGTACAGTATTGTCATGGGTGGTGTGCTGCGGGCCGCGGGGGGATGATGCCGCCTCGCTGTCGGGCCCCGCGGTCGACCCCTCTCGCATCGCCTCTCTGAGCCTGTCGCTGTTCCTCCGCTGGGCGGCGTGTCTTGTGTGCAACCAGTACGGTGTCGCCTGATGGCCGCCGTCGTGACATCAGGCTTGGTCCAAAACCACCTTCCAACCGACAACCCCGAGCTCTTCCGCTCGGGGGCGCCTCCCACAAGCCGGTGACCAACCCACGTTGGTCATCCCGCGGAGAGCGAATCGGCAGTGGGCGTCTCCATAGGGGGTTCCCGTCCCAGCGGTGTTGGATTTTGCCGGCACGTCGCGACCTACTTGAAGCGCGCCTCCCTCAGCAGCTGATCATTCAAGCGCCGGCGTGCCCCATAGCGTCGGGAGCATATAGCAAGCGCCCACAGCGCCCTCAACCCCCCCCTTCTCCTCCGCCGCGTACAGATCCTTCATCTCCGCTCCGGCCCCCCTCCCCACCTTTCGGTTCTCATCAGGTGCACCCTGCTCCACCCCGCAGCGCTGTGCCCTTCCGACAAGACAACCGGTCCCTCTCATCCTGGCAGCCATGAGGACGCGCGTCCTGGCCTCGGCCGCGGTGGCCGCGGCAGCGGCCGTGTGGGCGGCGCCCGTTCCCACCGCCGGCCTGCAAACGTACGCGGCGTCGGCCGTGCTGGAGCCGTCGGTGGCGACACTCCACTGGACGCTCAACGACACGTCGGTGCGGTTTGGCCTCGTCATCACCGACGCGGCGGTGGTTACGGCCAATGCGTCTGCCCTGTGGCTGGGCTTGGGCGTCGGCGAGCCCACCTCTGGGGGGATGCTCGGCGCAGACATTGTGACGGGGGAGTTTGGCGACGGCCCGACGTGCCGCCTCGTCGACCGTCACGTCCCGTCGGTGGCCTACCCCTTGGGCTCCAGCGCCGGCGGCGGCCGCGGCGCCTTTCCCGAGCCCGACGACTGCGGGTCGGTGCCGACGTGGGCGCTCGTCGGCTGCGCGGTGGATCCCGCCGCAGGCACGCTGACGCTGGAGGTGTCGCGGGACCTGGCGGCGGGGGACCCCGCGCAGGACCGGCCGATTGTGCCTGGCCGCAACGTCTTCCTCTACTCGTATGGCGACGGCTTTGCTTACCACGGCGCCCGCCGTAAGAGCGTGGCGGTGGACCTCTTGGCCAACGGGCCCGCCGCTACGGGTGACCGCGGCCTGGAAGCGGCGGGCCGCCTCCCCAGTGACGTGGTGGCGAGTCAGCTGCTGACCATGCCCAACTACCTCATCCCCACCAATCGCACCGAGTATGCGTGCGCCTCCTTTACGGTGGACCTCCCGCCGGCGGGAAGCGGCGCCGGAGTGCGGCGACAGGTGGTGGCCGCTGAGGCGGTGGTGGACAAGACGACGACGGCTGGCAAGATGGTCCACCACTTTCTCATCTTCTCTTGTGCCAAGGAGGGGTTTTGGGAACAGTTTGCCTCGCAGCCCGGGCAGTGCTTTGATGAGAGCCCAAACTGCCGCGACGTTGTGTGGGTGTACGTTGGGTGTGAGATACGGGCAGAGAGGGGAGCAAGCGAGGTGAGAGGAGCGGTCAGACGGGCATGGCAGAAGAGGGATTGGAGGGAAGCTTCCCTCAAGTGAGGGGGTGCGAGTACGGCGCTTGCACCTATTCCGGCCGGTCGCGGTGCGGGAGGCGCCAGTCTGCGTGGGCGTTCGTCGCAGCAGCCACTGACCAATCTCTTTCCTCGCGTTGCTGTGCTTGCACTCTTGGACATGAACTTTCGCTGTCTGGTTGGCACCTCTTTCGTTCACTCACTGCCATACAGATGGGCCGCCGGTGCCGACCCGCTGGTGATGCCCCCCGACGTTGGCTTTCCCGTCACCGAAGAGGAACGATACTACGTGGTCCAAACTCATTATGATAACCCTACGGGCGTGGCGGGAGTGGTTGACAACTCGTCGGTGCTGCTTCACTTTTCGGACACGCCTCGCACCCACGAGGCGGGAACGATCTCTGTCGGCGACGCTCTCATCTCCCTGTCCGGCCAGGCCGTCGAGGGCGGTCGAAACTACACCTTTACGTGCCCGTCCGAGTGCACCTCGCAGATGGAGCAGCCATCCATCACCGTGTTTGCGTCCATGCTGCACGCGCACCTGACGGGCCTGCGGCTGTGGACCAACCTGTACCGAAACGGGTCGTTTGTGCGGACCATCGAGGCGGCGGCGTTCTGGTCCAATGAACATCAGAGGAACAGCCTGCTCGAGGCCAACACCACCCTCTTGCCCGGCGACGAGCTGCGCGTGTCGTGCGAGTACGACGTGGCCAAGGTCACGGCCATTGAAGGCGCGCCGCCGGTCTTTGGGCTGGGCACGTCGGAGGAAATGTGCATGTCCTTCCTCTTTGTGTACCCCCGGCCGACGCTGGCGGCCGCCGCCGCTGGCGGGGAACCCCGGCGGCTGGCCTACTGCGCGCCTGTAGAGACGGATGGCAACGGCACGGTGGGCACCTTTTGCGGCGGCCTCACCGCGTTTGGCGACCCCCCGCCAGAGTCTGTGCTGGAAATTGACAGCACCGCGCGGGCCGACACAGGGGGGCTGACGTCCGCGTTTGGGGAGCCCCCGACGTGCACTGCCGCTGCGTAATTGAGCGAGCGGGTGGATGCATTCAGGTGCAGTGAGTGGGGGGGGGGCGGGCGGGGGGGGAGACTTCCGCGCCGCTCCTGCGAGCGTAGATTCAGTAGAAATGTGGTGGAGCCCCTCTTCATCTTTCTCAAGGAAGAGGGCCTTGCATAGAGGACAAGTGGGGGGCGTAGCGAGGTGGGGGGGATAAATGAACGCCGTCACCGTACGCTGCGTGCGTCGGAGCTCCCGGTCCACGTGGCAACGCCGATGGCAACGGGGCTGGGGCGCTTGCCTTCGCCTTTGGCGTGATCCCCATCCTGGTCATCAGCATTGACTGCTGCAGCCTGGACTTTCTCAAAGTATCTTGCCGGACAGTCCAGGTGGGGGTGGACGCGAGAGTAGCCGCGGCGGCGGTGCAATCCCTCACGCACCCAAGCGGCGTGGCGAGCGCGTGCCTGCCCGCCGCCGCGAGCCACGCGCCAAACAACCCCCCGCGGCTCGGTGGTGGCTTGACACTCGCAGCCGATGGCTCGGCCCCCGCTGCCAGGCGGCACGGGCCGTCCCCCCGCGTGACGTGCGCCGGCCGGGCAGCGCCGTTGCCCCTCCCGCCTGTGCCACGCGCCGTCCCAGTGGCAGGCCTGTTGCCACTGTCACGGCGCCGCAGGTGGGGAGCCCGCCAGTGTCGCAGCCACCGTCGACGCACGGCAGCGGGCCCCCGCAGTCGGTCCGACCGCCGGCTGCGCCTCCCCGCCACTGCCGCCCCATCCGTTGGTATCGCCGCCCTCGACGCCCGGCCCCCGCCCATACCACTGCCTATCCACTCCCCCGCCCCCGCCCCCGCCCCCGCCCTCCCCGACCGACACGGGCGGCCTCCCTTCCCACCACCCCCCGCCCCCTCCCCCCCCATCTCCAAGGCTTCCCCCCCTCATCCCCCCCCTTCCGTGCCGCCCCCCCCCCCTCACGACTTCACTCCCCGCCCCCTCACCTCCCCACACTCGACACTGCCGCCTGTCACTATTGCCATGCGTACCCGGCAGCGCGCCGCCCGTGTCGCGGCGCTGGCGACGCTGGCGACCGCCGCCGCCGCCGCCACCTTGGCCGCTGCTGCCGCCGCTGCCGCCATTCTCACCGGCGGCAGCGGCGGCGGCGGCGGTGGCGCGCGCCTCCCAAGCGGCACCAGCCGGCAAGCCTCCGCTGCCTCCCCCGCGCCCGCCGCCGCCGCCGCCACCTCCCCCCCCCCCGGCCCCGTCGTTGACCTGGTCGCCTCGGCGCCGGCGGTGCTCCCCCCCACGGTGGACCTACCCGCGGGCCTGACACCCGGCGGCTTTGCCGGCAGCTACAATGGCGGCGACACGTACTTTGTGTCGGACGCGACGGACGGCTCCCTGTGGGTGGGCACCTACTCGTCGGGCCGCCCGGCCGCCCAGCTGCCCGCGTCGGCGGGGGTGCCCGGCCGCCGGCTGTACGGCATTGACTTTACCGCCCAGGTGGACGTGCTGTGGGCGGCGGGCGGGTCGGCCAACGGGTCGGGCGTTGGGTACGCCCTCGACGCCGCGACGGGGGCCACGCTGGCGACGTACGTGTTTGCGCCCGCCACCGCGGCCAGCTTTGTGGCCACCGTCAGCGGGTATGGCCGGTCGCTGGCGGTGTTTGGGGACGCGGGCGTGCCGGCAGTCTACGCGGTGGGCCACGGGGCGGGGGGGTGGAACCCGTCGTTTGGGCCCGACGGCCGCATCGACACGACCTTCACGCGGGTGGCCGCGCCAGAGGCGGCGTCGGCGGTGGCGTACTTTGGCTTTGGGCTGGCCAGCCCAGAGGAGGTGGAGATAGTCAATGCTGCGTCGGGGGAGAGCTACGCCACCTCCCTCGCCGGCGGGGGGGGGGGGGTGGACCAGTGGCAGTCCCGCGGCCTCGCCGGCACCGCCCGCGCACTGACAGGCGCGGCGGGGGTGCTGGGCACCGCCGGCTTGGGCGGCACCGTCATTGTTGCGCGCCCGTCGGCGGGCGTCCTGACGGTCCTCCGCCAGCCGTTTGATGGCACCCCGACGGTCGTTGGCAACGTGTCAGCCGCGGGTGTCACCGGCCCAGTGGCGATCCAGTACGCCGGGGTGGGGGTGTACGTGCTCAACCGGGACCCGCCGCCGCCACCGTCGCCGCTGCCACCCGCCGCCGGCACAGGCGCGGGCGTGGCAACGTCGGTGCGGCAGGGGGGGGGGCGTTGGGACGCGTATGGCGTGTATGGGGGGGGGTACTCTACGACCGACTGTGGGGGCGCCGGGGGGGGAGGGGGGTCGGCCCCGCCGACCGCGGCTCCGACGGCGGGGCCAACCGTGGCACCGACGGCCGCCCCGACGTCGGCGCCGTCGGCCGCCGCGACGGCGGTGCCGTCGTCTGCCCCGACGGCCGCACCAAAAGCGGCGCCGACGGCAACGGCTGGCGTCTCCCCCGCCCCCTCTGGCTCGCCCGCCGGCAACGTCAAGTGGTCGCTGGTGGCGGTGCCGTACGCGGCACTCGAGGCGGCAGCTCCGGCTTTTTGAGAGCACGTGCGTTTGGAGGCAGGGGGCGTACGATCGGTGGAGGGACGGGGGCGGTCAAAGCACAAGGCATATTTACATACACGGACATAGACATATGTACAAACTAGAAAGAAGAACAGATAAAGGACTGGCATGGCGCAGCTGCAGTGCGTACGAGACGACACCACCCAACAAGGACGTGGACGTTAAAAAAAAAGTCATAGTACCAACAGAACACCATCCAGGTTTGTCTTTTCGTGTTGTGCTGACCGCGCACCAAGGCCGTCCCTTGAATGGCTACCCCCCTTCCCC
Source organism: Pyropia yezoensis (assembly GCA_009829735.1). NCBI lineage: Eukaryota > Rhodophyta > Bangiophyceae > Bangiales > Bangiaceae > Pyropia > Pyropia yezoensis. The sequence goes on from CM020619.1 coordinate 10,833,236, forward strand.
CGGCATCCCCACCGTTGTCGCCCACCGCACAGACCGGCGACTCTTGGGCGGCCGCCCCGTGGCCGCCCCGTCGGTGTCCCAGACGGACGGGCGGGTGGGGGGGGGGGGCTGCTGGCGGCGGCGGCGGCGACCGACGCCGCCGTCGCCGCCGCCCTGCCCGACGGCGGTCGTGACGCCGGCCGGCGCGGATCGCGGCGGCGATGTCCGTGGGGCGGGCGGGTGGCCGACGCGTTTAACGACAGCCGCTGTTGACGTTGACGCCGTTCTACTCGCCGCCGCCGCCGCCGCCGCCGCTGCTGCTGCCGCGATGGCTGCCGCCGACCCGGTGGCGCCGGCGGGGGCCCCCGCGGCCACACCCCCCCCCCCCCCCCCCCGGCCGCTGCCGCCAGCGCCTGGACGAGCAGCGAGCAGGTGGCCTCTAGGGACTGCAACCGGTGCAAGAGTGCTGCCGCGGGGGGTGGCGGCGTGCCCCCCCTGTGGCGGTCGCCGTCTGCCGTCGTGGCCGCCGCCGCTGCCAACGATGCACCGGCCGCCGCTCTCGTCGCTGCTGTCACGGTCGCCGTGGTGGCTGGCGTTTGGGCGGCCGCCAAGGCGGGCGTGGCCACCGCCGCCGCCGCAGACCGCCCTGCGCGGCCGGCGGGCTGTACAATGGCAAGGAGGGGAGCGCCCTCCACGGTGGCAGAGGGTGCAGAAGGGGCGGCGGCTGGGGTGGCGGTGGCACCGTGTGGCCCATCGCTCAAACGCGGCGGCACGGCACGGGGCGTCACTCCTCGTGCCGCGACGACAAGGGCGGACGCCGGCGGGGCGCGTGGCGGCGTGCGCGCCGCCACCGGGTAAGAGGGCCACGCCGGCACCGCGGCCGACGCGCCGGGATCGACAGACGCGTCCATGGCAACGGCCGTCCCGGCGGCGGCCGCCCCGTCGTCGTCAGGGATGTGCAGCGGAGGGTACAGGCCGGTGGGGAGCCACCGACCCGAAGCGTCACGGCCTTGGCGCGATGATGGTGTGGCCGCACCCGCCGCGGCCGCCGCCACCGCCGCCGGGTGGGACGCCCGGCGAGGGGAGGGAACTCTGGCGGGGCCGGTGTCGCCCCCGCTGCCGTGCGGCGGGGGCTCACGAAAGCGGCCGCCCGCATCGCGTGGCTGGCGTGCCGCGCCCGTAGCGCGGCGGTTGACCACCACCGCCAGTGGGGGGGGGTAGGGCCGGGGTAGCGGCTGCGACGGCGGCTGCGGTGACGGCGACGGCGGTGGAGGAGTTTGCGGCAGCGGCGGCAGCGGCAGCGGCCGCTGTGTCGTCCATGGCAGCCGGCGGGGCACGGCTGGCGCGTCGGCCGCCGCCACAGCCGCCCCGCCCAGCGGCCGTGGCGCGGGGCGGGGCGGTGGCGCCACCCGCGGGTGGGGTGGTCGTCGCGGCGGGGGGGACGGGGTGGGGAGGGCAACGAGCGCCGCCGCCGCCGCCCGGTCAGCGGCGGCCGCGTCGATCTGTGGCGGGCGGCCGCCGCCGGCGTCGCGGTCTGTGGCGTCGGTGCCCGGCGAGGCCGCCTCTCCAGGCACCCCCTTCCCCGCAGAGGGGGTGGGCGGCGGCGGCCGCAACGGCGACGGCCATCCTGGCGGTTGCAGGGGCGGCACCGGACGGCCAGGGGCGGGGACGCTGCCGCCGCCCGCGGCGGTGCGCTGGCTGGCGTTCCCGTCCTCGCCAGTTGCCGCCGGCCGGCACGCCACCGTCGGGGCGACGGCCCAAGCAGCTGCACAGAGCGGCGGCGTTGGAGGTCGCCTGGGCGCCTCGGGGATGGACAGCAGCACGGACGTGGGAGACGGGTCGTCCGTGTCGTCGCGGTGACGCGCCCCCCTGCCACGGCCGCCGCTGCCGCCACCGCCGCCACCGCCACCGCCGCCGCCGCGCGCAGCAATGGGGCCGCCGCCGTCCCTGCGGTCCGTCCCGCAACCGCCAGTGCCGCGGCGGTCGCGCTGCCCCGTGGGGGGGACACCCGCCCGCGGGGGGGGAGACGCCTCTGCAATGGCTGCCGCGGCGGCGGCCGCCGCCGCGCGCACCGCACACCCCGCGACGGGGGGCACGGGCGGAGCGGCGGCGGCGGCGGCGGCGGCAGCGTCAGCGGCAGCCGCCGTCGCCGCGGCGGTTGCGGCGGCCATGGCCGCCTCCACCACCCCCGGCGGACAGCCCAGCAGCTGGTGCAGCGGGGTGGGGCGGCGGCCGCCGTCGGCACCCGGCCGCCGACGTAGGATGCGGGGGAGCAGCGGGGGGAGGCGGCGGCTGGAGCGCCCGTGGCGGCGGCGGCGGCGGTCGCCGCGGTGGGCGTCAGCGGCGGCAGCGGTGGCGGCGGCGGTGGCGGTGGCGGCAGGGGGGGGTGGACTCGTGGCGCCCGCCCGCCCCCCCGCATCCCCCGCAGCGCCCCCCACCGACGGCCCGTCGAGCAGCTGCCGCAGCCGCATGTAGTCCCAGTAGCCCGGCAGGGAGGTGCCGCCGTCAACGGCCACCGCGCCGGTCAGCGTCGGGTCGGGTGGCCGGAGGGGGGTGGGCGGCAGGAGCTCCGATGGGGGGGCCCCGGGGGATGGCGTTGCGCCGCCGCCACTCGCCATTGTCTACCCAACGACGGCGGTGGGCGGGTGCGACGGGGAAAAAGGGGGGGGGTGATTTGCTTGGGGGGGAAGGGAAAGAAGGATGAATGGGGGGGGGCGGGTTGTGCGTGCGTGCGGCGCGTGGTCAAGGGGAAGGGGGGGGGGGGTTGAGGGCTGTGACCGCGGGGGGCGTTGACGACTCGCCGCCTCGCCGAGGCCGTCGGGGTGTCAGGACGGTGCCTTGGCAGGGACGGGGTGGCGAAGGTGAGGGGGGGGGGGGGGGGGGGGGAGCGGCGACGTTGGGATGCCAATATGGGGGGGGCGGGGGTGGGAGCAGTGGGCGATGCGTTGACCAGGGACGGCAGGCGCCGGCAGGGCAATGGGACAGCCGCCGAAACGGGGGCGCCGCCGCGGCTGGGGGTGGCCGCCGCGGCGGCTGCCGGCGGGCCCCGCCGGCCGCGCCGCCACCGCCGAGGGGGGCCCGGCGAGGGGCCGGGAAGCGCACCCCCCCCCCCTTCCCGTCCCGCCCCCCCCCCCCCCCCCCCCATCCCACCCCCCCCCCCGCCCGACGAGCGCCACGGCCGCAGGCACCCGTTGGGTGGGCAATGCGGGGGGCGACCCCGCGGGGCCGCCGCCCCCGCCGCCAGCCCGCCGCGCCCGCAGGCGGCGGTGCACCCGCCGCGGGGCGGCACGCGCTGGCCGCCCCCACCCACGGCGGGCCCCCGCGGCAGCGGTGTGCCGCCGCTGCCGTCGCTGCGGCGGCGGCGGCGGCAGCAAGGGGGCAGCCGCTGTCGTCCCGCAGGCGGTGGCGTCGACGTGGCCACACCCCGTCTGGGCGGGCGCCGGCTGCCGCGGTGTCGGGGGGGGGGTGGGGGGGTGGAGGGGGGGGGGGGGTGGGTGGGGGGGGGCGGGGGGAGGGAGGTCTGGGCGGCTGCCGGTTTAAACCGTTGGGTGGGGGGCGATGACCGCGGCGCGTGGCCAAGTCGAGATGAAAAAACAAAACGTGAGAGGAGCGGGTGGCAGCGGCGGGAGGAGGGGAAAGGGGGGGGGGGGGGGGGGGGGGCGGGGAAGGGGTGGGAGTGGGAATGGTGCGTTTGGGATGGTGACCCGAGCGGGGGGGGTGGAGCAGTGGAGCAGTGGGGGGGGGTGGGGCAGTGGGGTGGGGGGGGGGGGGGGTGCACGCCAAGCCGCCCGTGCTGCCGACGGCGGCGGCCGCGCGTCGAGGCGGGCCACAGCGGCTGGACGTGCATCCCACCCCGTGCGTGCCCGCGCCCCGCGTCGTGGCGCGGGGACGGGTGGTGGGGGCGGGGGAGGGGGGGGGCGGGTGCCGTGGCGGTGGTTTGTATTTCCGTGCCGTCCCGGTCTCTTTCAACCCCCCCCCCCCCCTCTAGCCTACCAGCGAGGGGGCGGTATCACGCAGTGCGGGGGGGGCTGCTGCCGCCGCCGGGTGCACGGAAGAGGATGATATGAGGGTGGTGTGGGAGGGGAGGGGGGGGGGGGGGGTGGGCGATAGGTGCTGTTGCTGCAAGGGACTGAGGAGGGGGGGGGAAGGGGGGGGGGGGGGATGGGGCGGCGGCCGCTACGGGCAGCAGCGCCTGTCCGCTGCTCTGGTGCAATGGCGCCGGCGGCGCCTGCGGCAGCGTCGGTGGGGCGGCCGCGGCGTTTGTCTTTTAAAAACGGAGCCAGCGGGGGCAGCCGCCCGTCCTTGACCAGAGGGACCGCCCCCCAGCACAGCGGCTGGACCGCGGTGACGGCCGGGCGGGGGCGGTGTACATACATAGCTACCCATGTACAGTACGTCCCCAGTCATGGCCCCAACCGGGCTGGGGCTGCAGACAGCCGACGAGCGGGGGGGTGCGCCGCCCCCTGCGGTGCCGGTCGGTCGGCCGCCCACGGGCGCGGCCGTGGCGGTGGCCCCCCCCGACCGGCGGGGGGGGATACGGCGCACCAGATCTGCGGCCTGACGTCATGCCCGTGGCGCTGGAGCCGGGACGGCGGGCAAGCGAGTGGTAGGTAGGTCGGGGGATGGGGACCAGAGTCAGAACTTTAAAAGAAAAAAAGAAAACGGTTTCCCTCGTGACCTCGTCTTGCCCAAAACCAAACGACCGGGAAGCACCGTCGCCGCCGCCGTCGCGCCAACTGGGGTGGAGGCAGCCGCTGCAAAGCATCTACCTATTTGGCGCGCGGCGGCTGGGCCGCGCCTCCCGCCGCGCGATGAGAGGGGGGGGGGGGGGGGGGGGGGGGGGGGGGGGGAGAGAAGACAAGACCACTGCCCACCCACGGGACAGCCCTGCCGGCAGCGCGCCGCCAAATGCGGCGGGTGCCGCGGTTCGTCGTGGGTGTGCCTGTGCGGCAAGGCGGGGCTGGGGCGGTCGCCGCCGGCCGCGGGCCGCCGCAGCGGTCGCCACGGCGGGGGGACATGGACGGAGGCGCGGGCGCCCACTCGCCGAGAGGGCGCGGCGGCTGGCCGTTGCCACCCCCCCCCACGCTTCTCACCCCTCGGCGGTCGCCCACGCTGGGCCGCGCTGTCGCTAAAGATCTCTGCTGTGGAAGCTGCGGCGGGCAGGCCGACCACGTGGGGCGGGGGGGGGGGGGAGGGGACGGGAGCGGGTCCCCCCCTCCTTGGCGTTGGGGGGGGGTCCTCGCGGTCTTGGCCGGCACTGGAGCCCTTGCGCTACGGCGGCTGTGAGGGCGTGTGGGGCGTGGGGATGGCAACGGCCCATTGCGCACTCCGCAATGGGCGGAATACGAATGTGGGGGGAACGGGGGGTGAAGGGTGTGAGCGGGGCGGTGGGAGGCGGGAGGACTGACACGTTCTTCTTTCTTGTTCCTTCGTGGGGTGCGCAGGGGACTCCCCCCCCCGACCCCCCCCGCCGCCTCCGTCTGGTTTCCTGTTTTTCTTTTTTTTTTTGGGATGGCGTCCCGCCGTCGCGTGATGGACGGTTGCGGGAATGGGGGGAGGCGGTCTTGGTAGGCCCATAGCCGCGCACTTTTCCAGGGCTGTGCGCGGTGGTGGTGGTAGGGGGGGGCACGCGCCCCCCGCCCTTCCCCGCATCGAGCAACGGGTCCCATACCGGGAACTACCGCCCGCCACATACCCGCCCTACCCCCCCCCCCCCCCTCCCCCTCCTCATTGGCTGTTTTTGAATGGGCTGCTGCAAAAAGGGTCTGGGGCGCAGGGGTGCCGCGTGAGCGAGGTGCGTGACCAGAAGAAGCATGGGTCTCGTACGCCGGTCAGCAGAGTCATCGACAGAGAGCCCAGGCCGAGTTTGTATTCATTTGTCCTTTTGTAAGGCCGGGGAAAGGTCGTCTGATGGGGAGAGGGGAAGGGGGGGTGGAGGAGGGCAGGTGGAGGCAAGCGAGTGTCTGGCTCCCGCCGACGGCCGCGCTGCCGACCAGACACGCACGCGCGCCGGTGGGTTGCCATGGGAGCATTTAGGTACAGTCACCTAGCAATTTTATCCGCACAATTGTGCCACCGTTCGACGGTCCCCAATCTGGTGCCCGAACCCCTCTCGTGGCACCAGATTGCCCCATTCGGCCCGACTTGGTGCCACAGCGCTACGGCGTGCTCCTACTTCAGCGGCGCCCAGCTCGTCCCCCAGGTTGAGACTGAGGGCACCAAGCACCATGGCGGGCTCAAAGCGTCGTCCGCTGTCCGTCGCCGAGCGCGAGGTCATCCAGCGCATGCTGAAACAGGGCAAGTCCCTGGCCACCGTCGGTACAGCGCTGGGGCGTTCCAGAAGCACCATCGCCTACGCGGCTCAAGCTGCTCGCACGGCGGCCACCCGTGCTCGTCCAGACAAGCGAGGGCGTCCGAAAGCCCTGTCCGACCGGGAGCTCCGTACGCTCAGGCGGGCGGTCGACACAGACGGTTTCTCTTGTTTGGCCTCCCTGACGGAAAAGGTCAACAACACGCGCACCCGCGCCGCTGGGGGTCCCAACAAGGGGCCTGTGTCCATCTGGACGGTCCGCAGAGCCGTCAAAGCCATGGGTTTCAACTCGCGTGTGGCCGCCAAGAAACCCTTCCTCTCGAACGCGAACAAGGCCAAGCGTCTGGTGTGGGCCACCGAGAGGAAGGGCTGGACTGTGGAGTGGGCTTCAGTGCTTTTCACCGACGAGAGCTCCTTCGTCGTGCGGGACGTCAGCGCATCGCGCGTTTGGCGGCGCAATGGCGAGCGCTACGACAGCCGTCGTCTGCGCCCTACGTTTAAGAGCGGGCGCCAGAGCGTGATGGTCTGGGGAGGCTTCTCGGCGCGAGGCCGAACCCCCCTGGTGCGCTGCGTCGGTTCCATGAACGCTTCTTCCTATGCTGCTGTCCTGGAAAACCGTGTGGCCCACCAGATATGCGCCGACTATGGCGCGCCAGAGGCGGCGTGGTTGCAGGAGGACCTGGCGCCGTGCCACACGGCGAAGGTGTCTAAGGACGTCAAGGAGGCGCTTGGTCTGCGCGTTCTTCCTTGGGTGGGGCAGAGCCCGGACCTGAACCCGATTGAGAACGCGTGGGCAGAGCTGGAGCGCCGCCTGCGACTGCGCACGAGCGCACCCAAGACCAAGGACGAGCTCTTCTCAGCGCTCTGCGAGGAGTGGGAGGCGATCCCTGAGTCCTTCTTCAAGGAGCTCGTGGAGTCGATGCCTCGCCGAGTGCAGGGCGTGTTGGCGGCGGATGGTGCCAGCACCAAGTACTGACGAGCACATCACTGGGAAACGATGGTGCTGCTGGGGCAATTGGATTTGTACGGATTAGACTTTTCAGGTGTGCGGATAAAATTGCTAGGTGACTGTACACACTCGCGCGCCCCCCCCGCTGGCCGCGCCCCCCTCCTCCCCGTCTCGGGCAGGTTGGTGGGGAGCTCAAGCGCGGGGCGGGCCTGACTCCAGCAGTTTTGCAGCGAGGCGCTCCCCGCTTAGCTAGTCTGGGCCAAATGTCGACCAGTCCCGGAAATGTCGACCTCGCCTCACGGCCCCAGGAAGGCAGGTTCATGACGGACGCATTTTCCTTCGCGACTTTCCAACGCCAGAGCAAGAGAAGTACACATGACCTGGACATAAAAACCACTACGAGAGGATGGAGATAGATGTTGTCCATTTTTTGGCCAAGCATCACCGCTGGGCCGGACTGATCGCGGACCAGGTGTTTCCATTGGCTCCATGAGCTGGTCGACATTACCAGCACTTTCCTGACAGTCACCTTGACTTCTGTCGCTCGTAGCTCCGCGAGAACAGACGTGCTCAGAAAATAAAAAACATCCTCTTACTCCCCTCGGCCTCCTCTACAAGCACGTATGTCGTGCATGTCTTGAAGTACACGAGCACCTTGAATGTCATCGAGAATGGTCGACATTTGGCCCAGACTAGCTAGTCGGCAGGATCAGATCCGTTGAGAACGCATGCGTGTGGCTGGGGACGCGCAGTGGATCTCGTGACCTTGCATGCAGTGTGGGTTCAAAAGACTTCTCTCGTGAGCCTTTCCAAGACCGGGATGAATTGAAAGTATCGCACTTGCTGTGTGGACTCAAGTCCAACTCTCGCTCAATACGTGTATACGTATTTTGTGGCCAGTGCACCAATAATAATATAGTTATACAGATACTTATTTCATATGGCTCCGACCGGTCGCGCTGCCTTGGCCAGTCGGGTGGCCTGCACGCCTAGTTAAGGTGTGCAGCCTGGATCTCTTTACACCAGCCTTTTCAAAGAAACGTGCAGCCCTGTGAGTGGCTAAGAAGAAAATTGGGGTTTTTTCATGACCCCAATTGTCACCCCACGCCACAGAGGCCGTGAGGGATGGTCGTGCGCGGACCCGGTGACGCGGCCACCCCCCCCCTCCGCCGGGGTCTGAAAGCGACAGCCCTTCCCCCGAGATTGACACCATTCCTGTCGCTGTTGCCCCAGGCATTCCCAGGCATCTCTGGGATGCCCCGGGGAAGCGTCCTCGAGCGTACTCTGAGAGTCTAAAACGCTCCAAGACTCAGAGGACCGTGCCTCCGCCACAGGTGGCTGAGTCGCAGACATGGGGGGGCCGAACCCCCCCGAGACGCGAAAAGACGCCCCGTGCGCTGGGCCCACCCCTTTTTGACCTAGCCCACCCCGGGTGTGACGGGGAGTGAGCGTTTGGGGGGTGCACCGGGCGAGGGTGGGGGCCTTTGGGCGCTGTGCGAGGGGATGAGGTGGGGTAGGTGGCACTTCACCAAGGTGTGGTGTTTCGTTCCGGCAGCCGTTCCTTGAGGAACGATTGACTCTCCTCTTTGCATTCTTTTCCATTCTTTTCTATTCCCACCTGCCCCACACGGCCGCGACAACGGGTCCAAGTGAACACGTGTACATTCTTCAACTTCCTGTGGCCCAGAGGAGAAAAAGACCTGACACCTCGCTCTCTTGAGCCAATGCAGTGACAGCATTGCCTCTCACAGTGATCAAATTGATCTTCATCGGCCAATGAGGAGACGAGGGAGCCCGTGAAACCCAGGCTGCACAAGAAACGCCCTCTTAACTAGGCGTGCCTGCAGGCCATTGCCAACGTCTCGCCCCGTTGAGAGCTTGCGAAGCCACACCACAGTGATCGTGCCACGTGGAGTCCTGTTCTAGACCGTCGAAGGCGCTCCAGCGATTCTCTCCGGCTGCTGTTGCGCCCATCTTCCACTCCACCGTGCCCCCCCCCCCCTCCGCCCTCGACCGCCTGCCCACGGCACCCCCGTCCCAGTCGCCCAACAGCCGGCAGACCACGTCGCATTCCATCCTCCCCTTGACGTGGGCCCCTCTTGGCCTGGACAGCCGTCACTGTGTCATTCCAGCGACTCGGGCCCGGTGCGCTGGCGGCACCGTACACGGCCGTGTACTGTTGTGGTGCTTGCAGCGGCCTGGGGGTGCGGCGCGCGCTACGCACGTGTGTGGGGGCCACGCGGGGGCGACGCGCACGGCTTCCCAGACACACCCTGGCGGGGGTGTCGGCACATCAGCTGCGCTTTTGCGCCCACCGCTGTCACCGCGCCTTCGCCGTGCAAGCCGCGCCCGCCACGACTCGACCGTCTCCCACCCACCACCCACACGCCTCAGCTCCCTGGCTGCCACCTCCACCGACCGTCTCTCCGTCTCTACCCTACTTCCCACTTGCCCTCGCCGCTGCCTTTCCGTCCGCTACCTTCCGTCTGCTGCCTGCCCTTCCGCCGCCTTCCGCTGCCTGTGTTCGTGTTGCCGTCTCCGCTACTGTCGTTGCCAACGTCAACCATTTCACTTACTACGATGGCGCCCGCCTTCACGGTTTCGGCCGCCTGCGTGCTGTCGGCAGCGTCTGCGTGGGTGGCCCCCCGGACCGTCCACACCCGCCGCCCTACCGCGGCGGCGGTCGCGTCGCCCGCTCGCCTTGGCCGGTCACTCGTCATGGCGGCGGCAGGCGGGGAGCCCCCCCCCTCATCGGCCCCTCGTTTGACGCCCGAGGAGGCCATGGTCCGGGCCGCGATGCTCTGCGACGATGTGGCGGTGGCGGCCGCCCTTGACGCGGGTGTGTCGGCCAACTATGCGTCGACGCAAGGCGACAGCCGCATGACGGCGCTTATGTGGGCGGCCTCCGAAGGCAACGTGCCGATTGCAAAGGCCTTGCTCGCCGCGGGCGCAGACGTGAATGCTACGAACAACACCGGCCACACGGCGCTCGTCTATGCTTTTGACAACCTGCCGACGACCAAGCCGCGGCCTGCGCCGCCGGCGGGTTTCCCTGGCCTGACGGGCAAGGATGCCAAGAAGGCGCCCAAGCAGATCGAGATTCGCGCCCGGGTGACTGGCCACGCGGGGGTCGCCAAGCTCCTTTTGGTGGCTGGAGCTAACCCTGCAGTGGTGTCTCCGTATGGCGAGACGATGCTCCATCTGGCCGCACGCAAGGGCTACCCTGGCCTCATTGACCTGCTTGTTAGCCGCGGACTGGACGTGAATGCGGTGAGCACGGGGTACAAGCACACGGCCATGCACCTGGCGGCTATTGACAACCACGCCGAGTCGATTCGTGTACTGGCTGGCCTTGGAGCTGACGTGGATGCCAAGAACGTTGTTGGGTGGACTCCTCTGCTGTGGGCGGCCGCCACTGGGAACGTGGATGCTTTGACGGCGCTTGTCGAGGTTGGGGCAGACGTGAATGCCAAGGGCAGCGCGTCTGGCCGCGCGGGTGACGGGGAGACGACACCCCTTCGCGAGGCGCGCAAGTGTGGAGAGGCAGAGAAGGTGTCCAAGGTGCTCATCCGCGCCGGGGCCATCTAAGGGGTCGGGTGGAACTCGCGGATTGTGGCATCGGCTGTATGCAGCTGTTGGCGCCGTGATGCTGTCTGGCGCCGCGGCAGGGCGGTGGGATGGTAGCCGGAGTGCCACGTGACGCCGGCCGCCACTCTCTTGAGTGAGAAGGTCTTGTTGCGTCGGTGTCGAGCGGGAGGCGTGAACGGGGGGCGGCCGTGGCCGCCTGCGTGCTCGTGTGGCGCGCTGAATGCCTGAGATGTACAGAAGTTTGCTCTGACGAGCGGCTGCCGGGCGCCCTCGCGGCTGTGGGTGTATGTATGGACATGTAGTGAGGCCACGGCCGGTCATCCGCTGTGTCCGGCGGTCGTCGAGGCCTTTCTCTCCCTTTGACCTGTCATCTTCAACGCTGGTCGTACACTGGTAGACGCGGTCCAGATCCTATGATGACTGGCCGTCCACTGGACGGTGGTCAGCTCGTAGGGTGCAACGCACATGACAGCGGACGAGTACAAGTCCAGATTTGGAAAGGGAAAAAGTACAGCGGGCCGCCCAACAAGACACCAACGTCTGCGGAACCGTCTTCTCATCAACACATGGGGGGGAGAACGGGGATATGGGGCGATGGTGGGCGGCTTTCAAACAGGGCTCTGTCACACAAGCACAGCAGAGACCCAGCCCCCTGCCAACAAGGCGGCAGCCTGCTCCTTTCGCCTACTCCTTTTGCGGCTTGCGCACCCGGACGGTTGTCTGCACATCTGCTGCTGATGACGGCAACGGCGCCTCGACCGGCACTGCCTCCCCGCCTGCCTCCTCGGCGCGCACACGCTTGCGCACTGTAAACTTGACATCTGTGCCATCGGCACTTGCCCCGGTCGCCGTCGCTTCTGCCACCTCGGCGGCGGCACCCTCCCCGTCGGACCCCGCCTCTTCATCGTCGTAATACTCGTACAGCTCCTCGAGGATGCCCAACACCTCCATCGCCGTGTCGTACTTGGCATTCCGCCGCCAAAACACCTTTTCAGGTGTCACCCCAACCACCTTCTCCGCTAGCTCCACCGCTGAGTCGCCCACCTTCGACTGGAGGTCGGGGTCAGCGCCGGCGGCCAGCAGCGCCCGCACCGTATCGGGGCGTTGGTAGCCGGTCGCCATGTGCAGAGGGGTCAGGCCTTCCGTGTCGGCAGCGTTGATTTCGGCGCCTCGCTCCAGGAGGTCTCCAATGGCCTGTCGCAGGCCGTTCGCAGCGACCATGTGGAGGGCGGTGCGGCCATTGCTGTCGGTCGCCGACGGGCTAGCACCAGCCTCAAGGGCGGCAGAGATGGCGGGGAGCTCGCCGTCCATAGCCGCAGACAGGAGCTGCGCGTCTGCCTCGGTAGGTGCCGACATCACGGCGCCTACATCGTCCTCGTCGTCCTCAGCGGCATCAGCGACGGCGTCACCATTGCTGGCCGCCGGCACGCCGGGGGCTGGCCCACCGGCGGAAGCGGTTACAGGCAGGCGCGCATCATGAACTGCAGGCTGACACACGATGGTCGCCGCTGCCGGTCGGGGCGAACAAAACGCCGAGGACTGCAAGTCGCCCCGGCGGCCGACGGCCGCGCCGCTCAAGGGCCGCAGGGCCACCAACGGTGGAAGGCAAAACGCTTCGAGCGCCATGCTGGGGAGGACGATAGCAACAAAGGAAGGAAGATGAACAGGGGGGTATAGACAGCCGCGCCGCCAAAAGGCGACCGCGGCTGGGTCAGGAGCAGTGGACAGGGTGTGGTGCGTCCGCGACGATACCCTTCAGCGAGGACGCGAACGAAGGTCGTACAGCGGCTTGCTGGGTGCGGTTCCGCGAGGTGCAACGAGAGCGCGATGGAATTGTTTTCGTACAGGAACAAACACGCGTCTTTAAATGTGGGTGCTACTGTTCATATGAACATATCCCAACCGTTGAAGGAGATTGCGCGCCTGCGGACCCCAGCGGCAAGGCCCACGTGGCTCATCTCCCCAGAGACGCGCCGCCGTCGCACCAACCGCCGCCCAGGTTACACGCAGCTCTGCCAATCCTCCGCACGTCGCTCGAGAGCGACGCCCCTCTGCCCGTCCACTCTTCGTCCTGTGCGTCTTGCACCATCTCCACCTACTCGCTCACTTCTCTCGTCCTTCTACGGGCCTACCAGTCTCTACCACTGCCTTCCCTGTCTGCATTGTTGCCTCGACAACCCGCCACCATGAACGCCCCCGCCGTCCACCGGGCGCCCGCCTTCGTCGCCCTTGGTGGTGGCGCCTTCCGCGGCGCCGCCATGGTGGCCCGCCCCGCCGCCGCCGCGATCTGTGGCGCGCCTGTGCTCGCACCCGTGACCGCAGCCCCGCTCGTAGTGGTTGATGGCTTGCCCGCTTTGGGCGGCGACGTGACGATGCGCTGCCGTCGCAACCTGAAGCTGGAGAAGCGCGCCCGCAACCGGGCGAACGGGCGGACGTTCAAGAAGTCCAAGCCCCGCTTCTTCAACCGCCGCTCGGCCGTGGACACGACGACGGACAAGGATACTGAGTTCCTGTCCTCCATCTTTAACGTGTTGACATTTGACGCTCGCTCGTCGGCGACGACGGACGACCGCAAGAAGGGGGGGAACAAGGACCGTCGCCCGCGCAAGGACTAAGGGGGGGGCTGGTAGGGGAGAGGCGGGGGGGCTGGTAGGGGAGAGGCGGGGGGGCTGGTAGGGGAGAGGCGTGGGGGAAGGGGAGGGGGGGGGTGACGTGGGGGGCTGTGGCTCTGGTATGAGCAGCTGCAACGACGGCTGTGGAATACGCTGCGTCCGGCGAGGGCGCGGCTGCGCCGGTTGCTTGAGGCTGGCCTTTTCGCCATGCGGCTGGCGTGGCTTGAGCTCGGTGTTGCCACGCGAATGGGTGCCGCACGCGGGTTTGGATGCTGGTGTTGTCGATGTGGGCGGTGGTCGACCCGATGCATTCGGGCTTGCCTGCCTTTCGCAGCTGGTGTGACGCAGGCGCTAGTTGCGGGCCGTGGTGGCCCGCACGCGGGGTGGGTGGTCGACGACCGTTTCCTTGTGCACGCGGTTTCTTGTGCGCAGCGGTTTCCCTCCCTCGCCCGCCTCGTCGTGTCTGCAGAGGCCTGTTGTCAATAGCTCGTTGGCATCATGCCCGCGCGGGTCTTTTTGTGTTTGAGCAGCTCTAGGTATTGTATTCTTTCTCCTTTACGGGTGACGCTCAGGACGGTGGTTGGTGCACTCCTCGTTCTCACGCGGGTCCGCAGGCACCCGCGTCGGTTCGCAGCGAGCGACAGGCCGCCGCCACTTGGCAAGTGTGCGTGCGGGCACACCCATCGCCAGTTCATTCGTACAGTTTTTTACACCTTGTACATTAGTCCCGCTCTGGTCTTCGCCTCTCGCTCAAGTAACCAGCCATGACCAGTCATGTCGTAGACGCGCACCAGGCAGGACCAAAAATAAAATAAAAGGCGGCACTGAAATAATAGGGTGCGCGCCTCAAAATTGTGTCGCAGCTGCACAGCCACCCACGCGACCTAGACAGCATATGTACAGGTGGGTCGCGGCAGGAGGGTAGCGTCAGGTCCGTGCGGGGGGCGCGGTGCGCCAAGAGCCCGCGACCGACAACAGCATGCAGCCGTGAAGGAAGTAGACGCCGCGCGCCAGCAGTCAGAAGGGAGAGACAGGGCCGAAAAGGGGGCACGCCGAGGGCTCGCAGTCATGCGGAAAACCCTCCGCTGCAATCAGCGGGCTCGGTCATCGGCTGGGACCACGTTCGCGCCCACAAAAAGGTGGCTATGTACAGAGGCCCGCCTGGCCAGGGACAGCCAGGGACAGAAATACAGCAGCCCGTCGGCCACGCGGTTCACGGGCGGCACAAAGGAACAGGGTAGGAACAGCACAAGCAGCCACAGGGCGTCCCCCCAAAGGGAGACGGCCCATGAAGGCTGATGGCGCCACCGCCTCATGCAGCCACGCGCACCGATGTCCGCCGCCCCGACGGGTTGGTTGCGGAGCAGGTCGTTCCCCGATCGTCGCCGCTGACAAAGCTCACGTTGTCGTTCATCCGCAGACGGTACGACGACGGCACGACGCGACCATTGACGAGCGCAACAACGCCCTTGGAGGCAAAGGTGGCCGCCTCAACGACTCCGGTGCGCACTGCCAGGTCCAACAGCGTGGACCCCACCGCCAGACGATGCAGCTGACCTGCAGCACACACAATGACCCAGCTGTCGCGGATCGCGCGGCCAACCGATGCCAATGTGAGCAACGCCGCCTCAGACACCGCTGCATTGCTGCTCTGACCCCGCCGAGATGGCCGCGCTTGCATCTCGCGAAGCTCCGCATGCAGGGTGTCAGTCCCACTCCACGCAGCAGCACCAGCTAGGTCTGCAGCGTAAAAGTGGTCTTGCGCCGGCGACGCGTGCGCAGCCCCAGGAACGGGAACAGGCGCAGAGGCGGCGGGCCTTTGAAGGGAAGAGCTGCGGGGGATACCAAGAACCCGCTGCTCCGCAGTGGTACAAAGAGGCTGTCGGTCCGACGGGTCACCAGAAGAGGAAGACGTCGGCTCTGACGAGCCAGTCTCTTTGTAGATCCAGTGCGCCGCTTGACCATACTCAGCCAACACATGCATCTTCTCTGTGCGCACCTGCACCTCCAGCGGGGTGCCCGACGATGACCGCACCGTCGTATGCAAGGAGCGATAGCCGTTGGGTTTGGGATTGGCCAGGTAGTCCTTGGAACGGGACTCGACCACCGACCACGCGTCATTGACCGCCGTCATCACGTCATAGCACGCCGCCACCTCGTCCGCATCACTGGCCGCACGTGGCTGCACAATGACGCGCAGCGCCAGGAGGTCATGGATATCATCCAGCGACTTGCCCGACCGGGCCATCTTGCGGGCCAAGGAAAAGATGCCCTTGACACGGCCCCGGATCCGCACTGAACGGGCCGACCGGCGCACAGCGGGAGAGCGAGAGAGGGTGCGCTCCAGCTCCCGCTTCGTCTCCTCCAGCGTGACTGCGCACTCACCCATCCGAGCGCCCACCAGCTCCCGCACACGGGCACACTCCTCGGGATAGAGGGCCTCAAAACCCAGCTCCTCAAGCTCCGTCTGAATGGCCCATACGCCCAACTGGTTTGCCAGCGGGGCGTACAGACTCAAGGTGCGGGTGGCCGCCCCGTGGCCCACGTCATTCTCGCCCTCACACGGCACGCCAGACGACGCCATTTGCCGCGCATGAACAACCGCCGTGGCCAACTGCAGGGCAACTGCCCGCACGTCCGTCGCGGTCGCCAAAATCAGCTGCCGCAGTGTCGCAAAATTAGCATCGCTCATGACCGAGTCCTTCGTAACCTCCACCACATTGTCAACAATATGGTTCTGGCGCAGGATGAGCAGCACGTCGCCGCCAACATTGGCCTCCACGTCCGCCTCGGACAGACCCGCCGACGCCGCGTACGAGGTCAGGGCATCATCCGAACATACGCCCGCGAATGTAAGCGACGGTGAGGACACCAGACCGCGCAGAACGGCCGCGATAACCGTATCCACATCCCACTGCAGGTCGGCAACAATGGCGGCGACAGACACGTTCTCCACCAGGAGTGTTGTTTGGGTCTGCACAGGCAGGGTCTGGGCCATCTCAAGCGCTCGCACAACCTTGTTGCGAGCAATCGGCCCCAGGTACGCATACATGGCCGAGTCAAGCTGCCGCACCGCCCCCGCCAACTGCAACGCGCTATCCGCGTCCATTTGGGGCAGCTCGGGCGCCACCGGCAGCAACGGCAGAGCCTTCACGCCGCACACGAAGTCCTCGCCCAACACGTCCGGCATGGACGCGCCCATCGGGAGCAGCTCGGAAAATCGGTCAGCCGTGGAGGGGGAAGCCTCTGCGCCACTCACTGCCGACCGCTCCTCCACCGGCGGCAGCGTTGCAACACTCGACCCTGACCGGTACCGTCCACCCGAGTGGGATGGCGGCCAAAAGCGGGCCCGCATCGTCCACGATGATGAAGCGGGGGAACCAGACGGGGACACGCTCATTGGAGACGTGCCCAACACTCCATCGTCACTCTCCCACAGGTAGTCGCTCGGCCGCGGCCGGTGCCGCTGGTGCAGCAACCGCACGTCCGAGACGAACTTGACGGAGACGGGCGACGACGCCATAAAGGCCGTCCGCGGTTCGGGGGGGGTCAACGCCTCCCCTGCCATGGAAGCGTCCCGCAGAGCGTCACGGTCCCGCACCTGATGCAACATCCCCGAGGCCGAGCGTGGCGTGCAAGAAACCCAAAAAAAGGAGGGATGGGGAGGGGGCGAGCAGACGGGGACCTACGCAGGACGGTGCAACGTGGGGGGAGAACACGAAGAAGAAAGCCCAGTGGTGTTCGCGCGCGGGCAAAGGCCCGCACCGCGACGGGGAGTAGTCGGGTGGTGATGGGGGGCGGACGCAACGGCCCTCGTCAGGCGGGTGGGACGCGGCTGCG
This sequence comes from Pyropia yezoensis, assembly GCA_009829735.1. NCBI lineage: Eukaryota > Rhodophyta > Bangiophyceae > Bangiales > Bangiaceae > Pyropia > Pyropia yezoensis. Next base: position 10,850,514 of record CM020619.1, read on the forward strand.
GCGTGCGGGGGCGCGACCAGGCTGTTTATGTCGCGGGTGCGCAGGGGTCACACGCACGCGCACACCCCACGACGCGTGGCCAGGGGGTCGCGCCTGCAGCGGGGGCGGCGCGGTTGGCTGCTCGAAAACCGGGCCAGCCCGCCACGAAAATGCGCAGCCGGCCCGCCAGCCGCCCGCAGTCGGTGGTGTGGCATGGGAGGCCCCTCTGCGGCACCCCCCCTCGTAGGGGGTGCAAAAAGAGACACTGTCCCAGGCGTGTTTTGGAAGGGGCGGTCCATCCCCCCCCCTCACAGTGGGTGCTGTGCTACCAGGGGTGGCGGCCCCAACACCGGCTCCCACAAGGTTCTGTGCAGGCCAACCCCCACGAGACAGACACACCCCGCGCTTGGTGTGGAGGGGGGGGGGACGGCCGCGGGGGCTGTGGCAGAGTGGAAGGCGGCGGGCGACCGTGGCGGCAACAATCAGCCTTTTGACGGCCAAAAGCGCGCCGAAAAAAAGTCGTGTCACGGCTGGCGGCCGCCAGCGTGCTGCTGGGAGGCACAGCCTGGGCCAGCGACGCGGCGCTGGCCACGATTGTCGTGCCCCCGGTCAGGTGGGCGAGGTGGTGGCGATATCAAGTGGGGCGTCAGACGGCGGCACGCGACCGGGCCGGGTCGGTTTCAGATTTGTGGTGGCGGGCGAGGGGATAGACCCGGCCCGGCAAGGGGCCTCCTCTCGCGCGCCCGCGACCCCGAAAGCGTGCTGATGGCCAGCTGTGGAGGTGGTGGAAGCTCTTGGCCGCGCAAGCGAGCGATGGAGGCCCATGCGCGGGATGTCCGGGCCATCAGGGCCCAGCCAACCTACCACAGTCGTCAAGCTGTCAACGTGGCGCTTCCTGGACCGACAAACGTAAGGAAAAATCTAAGGGTCGCACAAGAGGAGCCACAAACTGGGCTGGCCTGGGGTCCCCAGCCATCGTCTCTCGCCCACAATCGGCGCCTCACAGCTGTCGGTCGAGTCGACGAGCCCCGGAGTGATGCGGCAAAGAAAATTCCTGGGCCATGATCGCTCGCCCGCTGATCGGTTTTGCTCCGCTGGAGACAGGGCATGGCCCGGAGGAGGGGGTCCTCGTTGGGCGATCCTCCGAGCGAGGCTCCCCCCGTTTCTCTTTGCCTGCAGGGCGGGACGCTTTCTCGATCGACCGCCCCGCAAGCGGCCGGCACACGCCCCCTCGAGGCTTTGTGATGTGTGTCACCTAATCTACGGGGTGCATGAGTGGGCCCGAATTTTGTACCCCCTCCCCCGAGTGTTCAAACCGACAGGGTGCCTGCAAGGGGAGATTCGTATCTCGCGAAACGTCGACACTGCTCGAAAGAGGACAGCTGTAAATTGTAACGCTTTTGCGCAGCTCGCATTGCTGGCCCAGCGCTGGGCCTTGTCCTCGGCAAGGTTTGCATCCAGTCGGAGACGTCCATGCAACGTTCGCAGGAGAGTGGCTGGCCGGTGAGGAAGTGCGCCTGCTCGCTCGAGATTTCGAGATACAGGACGCAAGATACAATCACGCAGCGACTGGCGTTGCTGAACGACGACCAAAAAAATTCTTTGCGATCGAGCCTGCCCCTCATTGGTCCGCCCTCGCACGATGATATCGTCTTGTTGCCTCGAGTTTTGTCACTTGGTCTTCACTGTGAGACTTGCATGCCGTTACACTGTCTGGTGTGTATCTTGATTTGGACAGCACCCCGCCAGCTGGCTCCATGCGGCTTCTTTTTCCCGCGTCACGTTCTTTCCGCCATAAATACTTACAAACCTGTTATCCCTGCTGCGCTCCCTACGCAAGGGGTACCAAAAATGAGGGAGGTTCGCATACATACAGACCAGCTCGTGCAGGCGCACAATCCAGCGCTGCCCTCGTCACTGCACATAGTTGTGTGCTTTACGTACGTGTTCCTTGATTTTTGTGTGCTGCACTTGCTCACGGGCAACGTGTCGGCGCTGTTCGGTCATGTGCTGTACACACACATGTAAGTGTACCAGGTGAGGACGTCTGTGCCTGCTGTGTGTCGGCGACAGGGCCCAGCCCACTGCACAGCCAGCCCAGCCCCCATATGGATGCCACACGGAACGCCCCTTCCACGCCCCTCCCCCCGCCCCATAAACGCCGCCGCACACTGTTTTCCCATGAGGGGCGCCCAGCGAGGACGACACCACTGCAGCCGGACCCCACTACCGCCACTCCCTATCAGTGACCAACACTCCCCCGTCGCTACCGCAACGACGTTGCAGGGCTAGCTTGCGGCGGGCGGGCGGGGAGGGGTGAGGGCCACCTCGCGCGACATGGAGCTGACATGGCCCCCGGGCTGGGTTGTACTCCGCGGCCGTCAGTGGAAGGTGGGGGCAACAAGCAGAGAGGATTGGACGGGGGGTGATGACCAGGCAGGAGCAGTTCACGTCGGGCGGTCTGACATGCACCTATTCTCCGCGGGGTGGCCACGCAGCACGGGGGGGTCTGCCAGTGACAGTGGAAGGTGGGTGTACGACAGACGCTGCCCGCTAGACGACCCGGACCAGCGATCGGGGAGAGGGGTAGGGCGAGTATTCGCGGTGTCAACACCTCGACATCGGGTACGTGCCGACCACGGCCTTGCTGCCTTGCTGTTGTCCTTGCCGTCCCAGCACCGTTGGCCATCACCCCTCTCCTCCACTCCCCCCCGCCCTCCCCCCTCCCCTCTCACCCCCCCCGCTCATTGTCGCGCGCTCGCCCACTCTCCACCCCTCCCTCCCCCCATCCCCACCCCCCCGCTCCCCCGACCTCAGTGTGCCTACCCTCCCTCCACCCCCGCCGTCCTCCCCCGCACGTCACAGAAAACCATCCACCCCAAACTGCCACACCCCCCCGTCGCCATCGTACCCCCCCCACGTCAGCCCCGCCGCGTCACAGTGGGCGCGCAGCTTGCGGCGCATCGCCGCGTCGGCGGCCGCCCCCCGCCGCGGCGCGCCGGTTGCCTTGTCCCGCCGCCAAACCCCCACCAGCCGTACCGTGGCGGGAGCGTTGAGGGCGGCCGCGCCCGCCGCGCCGCCGTCCATGCTCACCTGCCGGGGCGCCAGCTCAATCGCCCCCGCCAGGTCTACACCGCGAACGTCCACGGGGTGTGTCCACGTCACTTCCCCAACCCCAGCCCGGCCAACCGTGAAGCCGGGGACGGCGGCAAGGTCGGCGGGGGGGAGCGCGGCCAGTTCCGCCAGCGACGGGCGGGTGTAGTAGTCGGCGGCGGCGAGAGTGGGCAGGTCTGGCCGGTCGAGGGGGGGGCCATTCGCGGCGGTGGTGTCGGCGGCGGCGGCATCTCCTTCCATCTTGGCGTCACGGGCGGGAGTGCTGCCGCGGCGGGGCCGGCCAGCGGACGGCGGCGGGGCCGCCGCCGCCGCCGCCGACCCCCCAGTGCGGGCGTCCCCACCCGCCCGGGCCGGAGTGGGCGCGGCCGCGTCGGCTGCGTCTGCCTCATCGGCGGCCGCCTCGGAGAGCGCGTCGGCCACCGACAGGCGGTGGCGGCCGGGGGTGGTGGCACCCGTCCCGGGCGATGGCGTGCCGCCCGTCGCCGCCCCGCCCCCCGCTGGCGCCGCCGCCACCCCTACCGTGGGCCGTCCGCGGCGTGCCGGCGACGGGTGCGCCACGGGGGTGCCCGCCGCCTCAAACGACGGGCGACGGCGCCCACCGGCGGGCGTGCCGCCGCTGCCACCGCGCCTGTCGGTGGCAGCGTCGGCGTCGGCCGCCACCGTGGCCGCCGCCACGTCCCGTCCGTGCGGTGGGACCGCTGGGGGCAGCGGCGGCGGCTCCAGCACCAGCCGCTTGATCGTCGCCGCACGGCTCGCCGCCCGCACGAGGGTGGAGCCCATGGAAAAAGCGCCGCCCCCCGCCGGGGGGCCGCCGCCCGCCACCCCACCGCCGCCCCCGCCGCCACCAGGGGGGCGCGCAAAAAATGCGTCGGCGGCCACCGCCGGGGCGCCCCACGAGGCAAGCGCGACGGCACCCGCGGCGGCGGCAGCCGCCGACCGCGCGGCGCCCGCGCGGCGGAGCGGGTGGCGCAGCAGGCTGGCCGCGCCCGCAGCCGCGGCAGCGCCGCGGCGGCCCGCCGCCGACATGCCTGGCCGCTCGTACGCCCCGCCCCGGTGGGCGGTGGTGATGGCACCTGGGCGCCGGCCGGCGTTGCCGCCAGCCGCCGACGCAAACAGCGCAGAGCTCCCAAACGGGTGGTCGGTGAGACGCGCCACCAGAGACTGGGAAGCAGCGGCGGCGGCCGCTGCCGCCTGCTGTTGCGCAGCCGTCGCCTGCTGCTGTTGCTGCGTCGCCACGGCGCTGCTGCCAAAGCCGCCCAGACCAAAGCCACCGAGGCCGCCAAGGCCGCCACCGCCACCACCGCTGAGCCCCCCCAGGGTGGATCCCCCAAAAAGGCCACCACCGGCGCCTACGGTCGAGGCGGGGGGCGCGCCAAACAGGCCCCCCCCCCCGCCGAGCCCCCCCCCCAGGCCGCCAAAGAGTCCCCCTCCCGTTGCCCCCGCTCCACTCGATGGAGCAGCCCCAAACAACCCCCCGCCAGAAGCAGGCGCCGCAGTAGCGCCCGACGCCGGCGCGGCCGGCGCCCCAAAGGTGCTGCCAAAGCCGCCGAAGAGTCCCCCCCCACCGGCCGCCCCGGACGTCGCGGGGGCGGCCCCAAAGAGCCCTCCGCCGCCCGCGGCGGGCGCCGCCGCAGACGCGGCGGGGGCGGCACCGCAGCCGCCAAAAAGGCCGCCGCCGGCGGCGGGAGCGGCGGCGGCCGTCCCGGCCGGGGCGGTGGGACCAAAGAGGCCACCCCCACCAAACAGCCCACCCCCGCCCGCGGCAGGCGCCGCCGACACGGGCGGCGGGCCAAAGCCCCCGCCGGCAGGGGCGGAGCCAAAGGCGCCGGTGCCGCCAAAGAGGCTGCCGCTGCCGGCGGCGCCCCCGGCGGCGGGGGTGGACCCGAACGCGCCGCCGCCACTGGAGCCGGGGAGAGAGCCAAAGAGGCCGCCCCCACCCGCGGCACCGGGCGCCGCGCCAAACGCACCCGTCGACGTGGCGCCCACCCCGCCCGTGGGGGCGGCGCCAAAGAGCCCCCCCCCTGCGGTGCCGGTCGACCCAAAGAGCCCGCCGCCCGCGCCCGTTGCAGGGGCGGCCGCCCCAAACGCCCCCGCCCCGGCAGTGCTGCCCAGACCGCCCGACGCGGGGGTGGTGCCAAAGCCACCCCAGCTGCCGGTGCCCCCCGCCGAAGCCCCTCCCCCAAACGGGGTGGTAGACGCCGCCGCCCCCCCCCCAAACAGCCCTCCACCTGATCCAGGCGCGGCCGTCGTCGAAGCACCAAAGAGCCCGCCGCCCCCCGACGCCGAAGCGCCCCCCCCCCCTGTACCGACGCCCTTGTTGCCCGCAGTGTAGTCCTCTAGCCGCAGCTCTTCTGGAGAGAATCCCCGGTACACAGGCATCATCACGAGGGAGGCATAGGGCACCCCCGACACGCCCCCGTCCATCTCTTTGGTGACCGTGTAAGGGGTGTGGGAGGTCCCCTTGGGTGCCCCACCCGTCGCCAGAGCGCCGCCGCCAAAGAGGCCACCGCCGCCCCCCCCCGCGGCAGACCCCCCAAAGAGCCCACCGCCCGTGCCGGCGGGCGCAGCGGCCGCGCCCCAGCCGCCGGCAGCGGCGCCGCTAGCGGCGGGGGCCCCAAAGGCGCCCCCACCCGCAGCAGCCCCCCCAAAGAGCCCCCCGCCCGTGGCAGCAGGTGCGGCGGCCGCGCCCCAGCTGCCAGCAGCGGCCGGGGCAGGGGCGCCAAAGGCGCCCGTGGCGGCGGGCGCGGCGGCGGGTGCCCCCCAACCGCCTGCAGCGCCCCCCGCCGCGGCGGGCGCGCCAAACGCGCCCGACCCCGCTGGCCGCGATCCCGACCCAAACAGCCCCCCCCCGGCGGTCGCGGCGCCCGCCGCGGGCGCGCCAAACAGCCCCGTCGACGGCGCGGCGGCCGGGGTGGGGGCGCCAAACAAACCACCGCCGGGGGCGGTACCCGCCGCGGGAGTGGCCCCAAACGCGGGGGTGGAGCCAAAAAGGGATGGCGCCGCGAAGGGGGTGGTGCCCCCAAACGACATGGCGACGCACCTAGAAGGGGCAGGAAGGGAGGGTGTGCTTGCGAGAAGGAAAGACACAGCAACGGGACAAAAATGGGACCAGAAGACGGCAACGGGGGTGCCGCAGGGGGGGAGGGCACCTCGTCGAGGTGGGCAGCGCGATGGGGGGTGCGACCCAGGCACGGCACCCCTGAGTGCGCAGTGGCCCGCGGCGACGGTGCGACGCGGGATGGTGTTCGGCGCGGGCGCGCTCGACTGTCGATGGCGCATGCGGTCTTGGATGTCTGTACCATGAAGCTTGATAAAACTTATGTGTAATTACAACCCGTCAAATTTACCATGAAGATTAATTTTGGGGGAAAGAATGGGTACTACTTCTGGTATGCGAGAGTGTATGTACCGACTGATCAGCTTCTGCGCGGCGGCCGCCGTATCCCGTGTCGTCCACGGCCTCCCACGTGCTTTCGGTCAGCAGACTCCTGTCCTCTCCTGGATACTACTGTACCCCCCACTCGTCATCGATCCACTTCATTCTGCCCCCGCCTTTGAAGGAATGCAAGGGACCACACCGCTCATCCACTCCGTAGCGCCCGGGGAAGGTGCCACGAGGGGTTGGGCGCTCTGTTGGGAAATTCACTTGGGCAGCCAGCACGTGGGACGACCACGGAAGACGAGATTGGCCCTGTGATGCTTGGCTGACATCAGCTGCCGTCCACTTTCTTCCTTTATCCCTGATTATATTTACTGCAGCAAGCTCTTCGCCGCCCACCTCAGATCTGCCCTCCCACGCAGCCTGTCCACCCGCTCATGGCCTACCATCCCTCTCCAGTATGTGTAGGCAACACAGGGTCTGACCGCGGCCGACGGCTTCCCTTGGGCCCCTCCCGCCAGGGCCACAGGCCTGGGATGTATCCCTTCCCCCCACGGTAGCGAGCGCACCACCTACGGATAGCAGTGAGGTAAGAGCGCTTCCGGTGACGCTGCCACGACTTGGCCACGCCCCCCCCAAAGTGGGCCTCAAAGGAGCTCGGGTCAAGCACAAGCTCCCCTCCCGCCGTCAGCAGCGCTTGCTGGCCAACATGACTCAGGCCCAGGCCCTTGGGAAGGCCGCACACGATATCACCTGCAACGGCCACGCGCCAGTGATACGACACAGCCGAGTTGTAGGCGGCAGCCCACGCCAGGTTTCCCGCCTTAGGGCACCCAAACGTGGCCACAGCCACACGGCCACGCGTCACCCCGCCGCGAGAAAGCCCAGTGCCACCGCCACCGGGCGGTGGGGAGGTGCGCAGGTCGTAGGCGGCAAGGCCCGCGAGTGCGCCGCCCAGGCTGTGCCCGGTGAAGAAGACGTCCTTGGAAGGGTACAATTCAAGGTGAGCGTGTAGTGTTGTCATGAGCTGCTCCCGCACGCTGCCATAGGCATGTGCAAAGCCCGTGTGGAGGCGGGCACGCGCCAGTGGCGTCGGCCGGCGACCCGACAACGCCCGTGCCTGAGCTTGAATGTCCGCAGTGAATAGCCGACCGCTCCGCAGCGTGCTGGTCGGCTCTGCAGTCTGCGCCGCTGCCGACGGCCTCGGCGTGGCCCCTCCAGATGGCCCTGAAGCGCCATCACCTCCTCCACGGGAAGGCGGGAACAGCGAAGTAGCTGGGAGCTGCCCAACCGCGAGATTGGTCTTAACGTTGAGTGCCGACGTGGTACCTCGAAAGGTCACCACCACGCGGTTGGCCGACGACAGCACTAGCGCCATTGTGTCCGTTTCTGCGCTGGTAATCTCGGCCAACACGACGAATCCATCGGCCTTGAGCTGCGCGTCGGCATCAAAAGGGTGGGAGTTGCGCCGGTACGAGTATGCCAACCACGAAAAGTTGAAGAGCGCCACGTGCCGCTCCATAACAAACGTCCATGGGTGGAGGAAGCTGACGGGGTTGGCCACCGCTGGTTCCTGCGACATGTAGGCAAACGGGGCAGGTGCGCAGGTGCAGGGCGGGGAGGGACGGGCGCGGCCGCGAGCACCAAAAGGCCGCACATGTGGCACTCCAGGGGAGGAAGGTGCAAGTTGGACGAGGGGAGGGGGTCGTGGCGATGAAAACGTCGCTGCACGCGGCTCGTTTGCTCCGTCCCCATCAACATGATTGCCGTCGGAACTAAGAGCGCCGACGGCATCGTCCGGAACAGTGTAGTCGCACACAGCAAAGTCCACACCGTCCCCACAGTCCACCTTGTCAACACCACAGGCGTCGTCCGCCAGCCGTGCGAAGCAGTCAGGGGCGCCGCAGTGACGGGGAGCGCCCTCCCACCACCCCCAGAGGCCTCGACTATCCGCTGGAAGGTTCACGTACGCCTCAACAGTGACGTACCAGACAACCGATAAGAAGAGGTAGCTCTGGTCCCGGTTGTACGCGCCCGTCTCCTGATACTTTTCGTAACATAGCACCGCTGGCCTTAGCGACAGGCCGATAAAAAAAATAATGTAGAGCGCGAGGTAGGACAGCCGGTGCAGCAAGTTGTGAAAGACGAAGAAGCGGAAGCCGACGCGCTTCGTGCGGAACTCCATCGGGTCCTGCGCGGCGAGGAAACGGTGGGTACGCACGAAGTCAGACGCGATCACCGCCACAAGCACCGCCTCAACGGCCGTCATGACGCCGATCATCACACCGTGGCCGAGCGGCACCTCACCCACTTTCACGTAGAGCATCGCAGAGAGCAGGGCCGACACCAGAGGCAGGTGTGTCATGATAAGGCCCAAGCGCAAAGCCAGTCCCAGCTTAAACACGTAGATGGTAGCAAGGATGCCGGCGCGCATAGCCGCGTACACAGGGTGACGACCCTGCCGCCGGTACTGCACGCAGCAACTCCACAGGTAGAACAGGTGACAGCAAGTATACGCGCCCGCAATGAGCTCGCCGAGAGTGCCGTTGATAGATGTGAGCACCCCCACGTCTTCTGGCCCGTCATGCAAGCGCTCTAGGATCAAGCGGAGGAGGAAGGGAGGGCAAAACGCGACTGCCGTACACGCCAGAAGGGTGATGACCCACAGCTGCTCCTTTGTTCGCCGCGCCGCGCCAAGCCGCAAGATGCGCACACCAAACATGACCGTCAGCGCGGCGGTCCACGCGGTGGTAACGGAGAGTACAACAATCCATAGCAGGTTCTGCCACTGCAGGGCGCCGTTGGTGGAGACGGCCAGCGGCACCGGCGGCGTGCCGTCGGGCGCAAACTCCGATTCAATCAGCCCGTGGTGAGCCGCCACGAGGACCGCCGCGCACAAGACCACCGACACGGCCACGCCACTCCAGACGACGCGGATGAGGGTGCGGAGCTGGCCCGCACGGATGACGTCAAGCTTGACCAGCGGGGGGGGGGGCGCAAACACTACCACCTCTGGCTCGGGGCCACGACTGCCGCCGCCACCACGACTGCCACCACCACCGCCACGCCCGCCGCTGCGCCCGCCGCCACCATCCCCGCCACCACCAGTGGTGGCCGCCGTCGCCGTCGAGCTGCCCCACCCACTCCACGCGCCACCGCGGAAACGATCGTTGATGTCCCCCTCGCTGAAGCTGCTCCCTTCCGAGTAGGGCCCGTCTGCAGCGGCCGACGAGACACCGGCCGACGACGACTGTGCAGTTCGCCAGCTGCTCGAGCGCGTCAGCGCTCGAGAGTACCATGGCTGCCTGTCGCGAACGCCGCCACCGCCACCACCGCCGCCGTCATCACCGCCGTCGTCGCCGCCGTCGCCACCCCCAACAGGGCCTGCAAGCCACCGCGGCCGCCGCGGAATAGACCGGGAAGACCCTGGGGGAGGAGGAGACGGCGGCGGCAGCGGTGGCATCCCCTCTGGGGACGCCATCGCCGCGGGGGTGCCACGGCGGAGTCTCGTGGGCAAAAACACGGCTGTGGGCGGGTCGCAGGCGGCGTCGGGTGGAGGGGGGGCAAAGGCCGCGAGGAGTGCAAGGGAGGGGGAGGAGGTAGTGCGGGGTAGAGCCAGGGGGAGAGGCGGGAACGCACGACGGTTGTCGGAGGTAGATGCGCAGCGGGTCCCGACCCGCGGTGCTCGGGGATCGGGTCGAGCGGGGCGTCCGCGTGGTAGGGTGATTAACGGACGGCCGGCACCAACGTTGGCAAGCCCCGCTCGTGGGGCTGTGTGCCTGTGGGGGTGGGTGCCGCCACGGCCACCCGCGAGTGCGCGTGCAGTGCTGCGTTCCAACGATGGTTTGCTTGTCAAGACCCCCCCGTGCGCCCTGTCGGACGACCCCCGTGGGAGTGGAAGATTCTTGGGGGTCGAGGGGGGAATGAACATGCGTACGTAGTCTACTGTACAGCGGCGGCAGGCGCGCTACCTGAGGGTAGGGGGAGAAGGCGGCTCGCCTTCCAGAGTGTGGTCAGGAGGGGCGGGCCACGGAGGCCAGCTGCGACCGTGTCCGTGCACGACGCGCGGCACGGGGGCGGGCTGTTGGACGCGCGCGCCTCCCCGTGGCGTCTACGCAGCGCACGGCAGCCGGCAGCCGGGGCCCCGCCGGGGTGGGGTGGTGTCCCGGCGTCCCCTCACCTCCCGTGACAATTTTGGTGGTGGCAAGCGACGAAGGTGGAGAGAAGCAACAGCACATCCGCATCCTGCAAGAGCGAAAGGGGGATCAAGGGGCATTGCCCATTGCCCGAAGGGGCGTTAGAGAGGCCGACGCCGTGGCGTCGGCCCCCCCCCCCTCAAGCTCTCTCTCCTCCGACTGACGAGGCGTTTTCTGTTCGCCGGGCGGGTGAAACCCGGCAGCACGGGAGCGCCAACTTGCCTTGAAGGCGAAGGTGGATGCCCCCGTCCCTTTATCCGGGTCCAGCGCGGGTAGAAAGCCACGGTCGGTGGTGGGCCGTGCAGCTCGGGCGGGGCTTGCGGCTGCCACCTGGATGTCAGCAAACACGGTGAGGTCCTTGCGGCGGCCCGTCCCCCCTCACTGGCCATCTCATGACCCATCACCATGATCAGGAGCGCGTACGTAGGGTCCACAACGGCCGCTGCAAAGCCTTTAATGAAACGGAGCATCCTGATGAGGACCCATGGTGGATTTGTGGATCATGGGCTGTGGGCGCAGCGCGCTAGCGATGGGGAGATCCCCGCGGGATTCTCTGGGGGTGGTCGGCAGTCACTCTGGCGCAGCCACTTCAGAGGCCCAGTAGGCGGAGCGCGCTCCCCTGCCAGTGGGCCATCGGGCCACAGACTTGGCTCGGCACCCGCTCCGGGCCATTGTCAGCCTCGTCAACGGGGCGGCTCCGCACACCTGGTCGGCGGCACACCGGGAAAGCCAACTTGGCTTTCTTGGAAACGGCCTCGAAACAGACCGCCTTTGCAAGCACAGGCGCGAACATCATGAGGCGGGGCACACGAGGCGCCCAGCTTCAAGTCGCCCACTTGTCAAGACCGCGCGGCGGCTACGGCCTCTGAGGGTCCTGGTCACTGTGGCCAAAGGGCCCGACGCAGGCGCGGCCCGGACCTGGGTGGAACCCCCTGGGACCACCTGCTGGGCTGCACCCGGATCAGCCGGTCGGCAGCCGGGGGTGCGCTCAGCCCCAGCCACACGGTCAACGTTCCACCCCCGCCGAGCGGCTGGGTCGCAACGTACCGCGGCCGACGACGCGGTGGCATCAGGTATCGGTGGGGGATCACTTGGTCCGTTTTCTGCACCCAGCCACTGCTCTTCCGTCCCCGCCCCGCGCGACGGTCCTGGGCGGCATGGTTCTCTGGTCACCCCTTAGAGACGCCGACACTGGCTTGGTTTTCCCGTCTGACCGACCACCCGCCGTGGGTGCTGCAGGCGGCACAAACTCCCTGTCAAACATCCAACAGACGGCGCAGCCGAGAGGGGTGACCTGAACTCTAGGCCGCAAGGGTGTGCCTTGCGTTGTCTACGTCGTTGTTTTCTTACTGTGGGCATTCTGCATCCCACTGGCAACAGTCGCGATACCTATGTATGTGTACAGTGCACACATACAGTTATGTGTACAGTGCACACATACAGTGTGTATGTACCGAATCAACAGTATGTACTGTACAGTACAAACATGCTACCTCAAGGAAACGTGTGCCACCGACCTTGCGAACGCGTGGGTGCGACGGGCGTGGCAAGCACGCACTGCTTATTGGGCGGTCACTCCCGTCGGTTGTCACCCACAGCGGCGACGAGCCGCCGACGGCCACGCGCCGTCCACACGAACCCCGCACCCCAACCCCTGTGGCTGACACGGGGGCCCCGCCCTCCCGTTTAGTGCTGTCCCGACCACGGCTGCGGCGAGAACCCCCCCGCCGGCGAAGCGCCTGCTGCCTCGGGCGCGGCAGCTTGGGAGTCTCAGCCGCTGCCATGCCAGCCACGCCGCGGCCACGACAGCGGTGGGGTGTCTCGGCGGGGTGTCTCGGCCACGCGGGGCCACCAGCCTTCAGCGGCGACGGCAGCTCGCTTGTCTTGTGGCGCCGGCCAGGTTGTGCGCAGCCGCCCCAACACCGCGTCGGCGCATCCACTGCGGCGGTCGACACCCGTGGAAGCGCCGCTTCGTTGGGGTGGTGGGGGGAGCGGCCGCCCCCCATCCCGCGCACGGCCGCATCGCCCTCCCGGCCAAAACCGCCAGGCTTGCCCGTTTCCCACCCGCTGCCACCGCCGGCGCGTCTGCGCGAAGGGGACCGCCCCCCCCCCCGCCACGATCCTACCACCTTGACCAGGAAAAGGGATCATCACCCCCCCCCCCCGCCCTCCTGCGTGGCGGCCCACGCCGCGTCCTCCCGGGCGGCGCGAAGGGCCCCCCCCATGTTCCCCCCCGCGTCGTCGAGGTAGTAGGCCGCCTCCTCCGGGGACACCCCCGCACCACGCGCAAGGAGGGCCACCGCCCGGCGGCGGGCCGCGGCCGCATCGGCGGCGGCGGCAGCGTCTGCGGCGTCCACATCCACGGCGTTGCCGAGCTGTGGCACCGCGGTAGCCGAGGAGCCCCGTCGCTCGCGGCCCAGCCGCCCGGCCTCGACAGCAGCCGCGACGGCCGCCACGTCATCGACGGTGGCGCCGCCGGCCTGGCCGTCGCGGCCGCCTGCAGCGGCCGAGCCGCCGCCGCCGGTGGCCCCACTGGGCGGCGGCGGCGGCGGCGCGGGGACGCGGACGAGAAAATACCGCCTGCGGGCGGCAAACCACACCACCTCCACGTGACGCCGGTCACCGCTGCCGCCGCTGCTGCCGCCTCCACCGCCGTCGGCGCCACAGTCGACGCCGTCGACGCTGCAATCGTCGCTGCCGCCGCCGCCGGTGGCGCCCCCTTGCCAAAGCCGCCGCCCCCCCCCGAGCGTATCAAACGGGTGAGGCACTAGCACCAGCGGCAGGCGGTCGACCCCCCCCCCGTTGACCGACGCGAGTAGCCCTGGGGAGACGCCCCACCGCAGCGCCACGCCCGCCAGGGTGGACCCTGCGCTTCGGGTAACGGGCTCGTGGGCGGTGAGGCCCGCCGCGCCCGCGGCGCCGGCCCAGACAAGGAGGCGGGACCATGCGGCGAGCGCAGCGGCCGCCGCAGCAGCTGCACCCCCGTCGCCCTCCCCACCACCACCACCGCCTCCGCCGCCGCCGCCGCCGCCGCCGCCCCTGCCGCCGCAGCCGTCCCGTCGGCCGCCCCCCCCCCCACCGTCGGTGCGGCCGGGAGGGGGTGGCACTGCCGGGGACAGGTGCGTCACCGGCCGGCTGGCACGACTGCCGCGGCGGCCACCACCACAGGTGGTCGCGGCGGCCACGTCCACGGCGTGGACGCCGGCGGCGGCGGCGAGCGCCGCCGGGAGGGCCGCGTCGAGCGCCAGCCGCCGCAGATGCGGGTGCGCCGCGGCGAGCGAAGCAATGGAGAGGGGGGGGAGGGCGGCCATGACGCACAGCAGCAACGCGTCGGGGAGGTCCAGCAACGCCAGGTGGGGGGACATGACGGGGATTGCGGGTTGGGGAGGAAAGGGGAGGGAGGGGTGGGGAGCGTGGGCAGGGGAGGAAAGGGGAAGGAGGTGTGGGGAGGGGGGGGGGGGGTGTGCAATGGTCGCCTCGCTGATAGGGGCAAGCAGGTAAGCACCACAGGTGCGCACGCCGGAAGCCGCAGTGCGACTGCTGTCCCCAGGACTGCCGCCGCTACGGAGGGGTGTGGAAGCACAGTGCGGTGATCGCAACGTCACACCCGGTCAAGGGCCGTCATCATGATCTGCCACCCCCCTCTCTGATTGGCCGACGAATATACCATCCTCCCCTCAGGCCCGTTCGCAGTTGCAATCGGCGTGACGGTATATGCGCGTAACGCCGACCTGATTGGCTGTGCCCGTCCCGACGGTATACCGCAGTATAAACATACGCGGGCGCGCCGCGTATGTTTATACCGCGGTATACCGCGGTATACACTGCAGACGGCAATACTTGCAGCTACCAAATTGCGATCAGCGATGAAATTCCTTGAGACAACTCTTTGGCCAGCGTGCTGTCATTGAAATTTGTCACTCAAGGGGTGGCACGCGCAGATGCGCCGGGCAGGGGTAGAGTTCACAGCGTCCACAACGTCCCACAAGGCGCGGTACAAAGTGGCTGGATGCGCTCCAAACGCCGCGCAAATGTCTATGTAGCTACCGCCGCCCAAGTAGCGCAGGGCCATAGCCGCACGAATCTCCGCCGAGAAGCCTCAACGCGGCAAGCGAGGGCGCAGGACATCGACCAGGCCGTGGAACGTGCTCTCGGACATGCGCACAGCGCGTGGAAAGAGGGCGCCGTAGCGAGCCCAGACGTGGGAAAAAGGAACAGAAGTGTATTGAAAGGGGTCCGAGAGAATACCACGGCGAGCATGTAGGGCGCCACCTACCGAAGTCACAAACGCACTCGCACGCCAGATAGGAGTGGGGTCCATGATGCTGTTCGCCGCGCCGTGGACGGTGGATGGTCTCCGGTGGCATCCGACTTGGGCAGGGCTGGCAAACACCCCGCTCTTCTTCTAGTCACACTCATTTGTGTCTGTCAATCTCAAGGAATCTGGAGAATGTGTAGAATACTTATGTACATGGTATAACGTATACAGCGACCCTGTCTAGTTTCTTTCGCAGCTTTTATACCGTTTATACCGTCGTCACACGTGACGGTACGCGAACTGCGAACGGGCCTCAGCGCTATCCCAGAGGGGTGTATACTTTTTATATATGTCTTCTCGTTGCATCGGAGGATTCTCGTACACCTTCCCGCATGGTTTCGCATGGACTATATAAATGCACCTTTTATTTCTCTGTACTTCAGTGTTTTCTTCTGTGTCGCTTCACGACCCCTTCTGTCCACAGGGTTGCGTCGTTACACCCGAATCACTCCACCGTTCGGCGAATACGGTGTAGTTCGGGCTTCCGAATCCGAACGCGGTTTCGGATAGACTTACACACAAATTAATACGTTTCCAAGAACTTTACGGACAAAAACCGACCAAGAGCTGGGAGATGGCTCCCCACTGGCTCCGTACTGTACAACCCTTGCTCGGGAGCTCTCAAGAGACAGAGGCGGAGCTGTCTTCTAATGCGGTGAGCGAGAATGCACTATTGAGGAGGGCTGCAACCAGCTCACTGGTTGCCGCCGCGCGGCGCCGCCCTACGATGACTGACCCGAGGCACCTTAACAACGTGTCCCACGCTCGTTGATCTGGCGGCTCTGACAGATCCTCGAAACGGTTTGGCAGTGCATCAGATGCTGTCGCCGTGCTGCTGGTGCATGAGCTCTCCCCCCTCCACAGCCTCGCACCTTTCAAGAGCGCACTTCCCTGCGCGGAGCCTGATGCTTGTTCACGGCCGTGAGCGCGGACACCTCACCACTCATTGCAAGACCAGTCATGGCCCTTCCGTCAAGTACGCTTACACGTGGGCAATTGGTCGCCACGTGTTCTCATTGCATGTGTCGTTCGGGTGGAACGCTTCCAGAGTTCGGGCGAATCCACCGTATTCGCGAATCCGAATCCGAAGCCGAATCGACCCCCCACCAACCCTGTCTGTCCAGGAGAAACCGGTATGTACGTACTGTACACATGTCCGCGAAAAACCCCTCTTGCTATGTAGGTGTGACTTGGGGGCTACTGTCTGGATGAGCCTGCCAATTCCAGCGTCCGGTTTTCCTGTGCTCGGCGGTGTCGCCATCATGACTTCCTGTACAAGGACCTCTGCAGAGGTCAGACACATGACAAGGCCGATAGGATAGGGGGTACCATGGGTGCCTCCATCACTGATGGAGGTCAGTAGTCAGATCAGACAGCTTCGGTGTCCGCCCTGAGCGTATTCACGGCCACTACTTCTGCACGTACGTATGAGCCCCTGGATAATAGTTACATACGTATATCCATAGTCTCACGACAGCACGTTCGACCGGACACGACGCCGAGGACTGGTCTGGGCCGCCCCCTTCAGGCGACCCCTCTCCTTTTCGCGCATCCCGAGAGCTTGTTCGACGCCTCAATGGGTGCACCGGCTGCGCCCTTCCGCCACTCTCTCATCTCAACCGCGTCGCGCTCTTACGCACGTTTGTACGTACATACTAGTACGTGGATAGTCACCGCCTCCCGCACGTTTTGTATCCGTCTGCGTCTCCCGCCACAGCCCGGCTGCCTCGGAGCCACCGTTACAAAGTCCCTGAGCACCCCCCCCCCCCACCCCGGCCCCTTCGCAGCTCCATCGCCGGTCTTGATGGAGCCTCCTCAGCCGCCCCCACCTCCCGCGCCTCCTCGACAGGGAGGCTCTGGCGACGTATTTTCCATGGTTCCATTTCCCCTGCCCCCCGACGTCCTCCGTACGCTCCCCGAGGTGCAGCGGTGGGTCGACACGCCCGCCATTGCCGCCTGGGGTGCCCCTTACGCGCCAACCCTCACCGCAGCTGGGGGTGTTGCGGCGGGTGGCGGCCGCCTGCCGTCGTCTGCGGTGCCGTCCCTGCGCCACTCGGTCACCGTGGACGCCTGCGCGTGGCTGAACCGGGGTGGCAAGTCCGCTGCTGCTGGCGCGGACCAGAGCGCCGGTGCCCGCGTGGGCAGCTCCCCCCCTGCTACGGTTGCAGCGTTTGATGACGACCTTGGGGTCCCCGTCTCTGTCAAGTCCATGATGTACGTCCCTGCGACGTCCCCCGACGGTTCCACCGTCTTGGGTGTCACCGTCGCGGACGAGGTGGTGGCCTGTTCAAAGGGCATCGGTCGCAGCGGCTCGGTCGGCTCGCTTGGCCGCTGGGTGCTTTCCCCCAGCGAGGGGGTGCTCACGTATGCGTTTGGGACGGAGGATGGCCGCCATGTCCTCTTTGGCATGATTCGCCAAGGGCAGGCCGAAACAAACTGCGTCATGTCCGTCCTGCGGCGGCCGACCATTCCGGGGGGCGTCCCTTTCCTGGTCAGCCGCTTGTCCACCCTGTCCCAACGGGTGGACGGGGTGGTCAGCTCACCCGCGGGCTTGGCCGACGGCGCGGTCGGTGGCGCCGCCGACGGCGACGCGTCGGCGTCGGTCCTGTCGGCGGCACGTCGGTTTTTCTCCCGCACCGTTGGCACGTTTGGCGAGGCGGCGGTTCCGGCCTTCTCTGACGCCTCGCTCGCGTCGGTGGCTGGGCAGGCGGCGGCCGCCGGTGCGGTGGGTTCCGTCACGTCCACCATTGCGCGAATGGAGATAGCGTCGTCCTCGGTGGTGGTGCGGTTGCGAGCGGCCGCGCTGGCTTCCGCCGGTGTCCACCCAGGGGGGCTTCGCCTTAGCCGCCCAGACGTGTTTAGGGGAGTGGGGGGGGCGCCGTCAGCGGCAATGCGCCCGTCGACCCCCCGTCGGTCGCGGATTGAGCTGGCCACCGTCCCTGACGAGGTCACCCGCGCCCGCATCGTCCGTAACCGCGAGGCCGCCCGTCGCTCCAACGCCAAGCGCCGGGCGCGCACCCAAGAGGCCCGGCAAGTGGCGGCGGTGGCGGCAGCGGCCGTCGAGGCATTACAAGGGGGATTGGCGGAGGGCGGGGGGGCGCTACCATGACATGGCACGAAATGGGGGCAAGCGGCCAGCCCTTCTGCGAGCAAGGCGCAGGAGAGTGCATAATATACGAGTGACGCGTCGCATGCGGGTACAGTCTGGATCTTTCTACGCATCATCGAAGCTATTTTCGAAGCTATTTACTGATCGGGCTGCAGCGCTCGTTGTCCACACTTCATGGCACTGAGATTGAGTCCCAGAAGAATAGTTCATACAGTCCTTCGAAGCTTCGTTTCGGCCCCAGGATCATCCCAGATAAATATTTAGATATTATGTTACTAAGCAATTTTGAACATATATTCGGCTAGAATAATTTGAAAATATCTGACAGTTCGATAGAAACCTAGGGCACGGCTGTTGTCCAATAGATCATGGATAGAACAAAGTAGATTTTGAATCCCAGATATATTACTTGAATGATTCATGTGTGACAAATCGTTTTAAATTAACCCATTGTTTTGTTTTTTGCTGAACTTGGCCTTACCTCGCCGCGCCGCGACGCCGTGGAGCGCGCCCCTCACGTCGTCGCCCAGACACTGCGCTCTTCACCTGCTCGCACCTAGCACTCTGGTTGTTGACGTCTTGCCGCCCAGGGCGGTGCTGAAGGCGGCGATGGGTCGCCTGCTGCCCTCGGCGTGGCGGCAAAGGCGGTAGAGCGAGTGGCCGTAGCAGTCTCGGCGCTGATGTTCTTCAGCGCCGCACCGACCCCCCCCGTACTTGGCGTGTGATAGCATCAGAGTGGAAGGGTCGGCGGCCAGGGTGGCGGCAAGGAAGGTTGCGGTGTCCCGGACAGCAGTGGTGGCACAAGTTGCAGCGTCCGCGTGCGCGACGGACCATCGCGCAGCGACAGTCCTGCTGTGGCACCTCCTCGGCGTGGCAGGGGCTACTAATTGTATTGCAATCTGGACAAGGGGAGAAGAGGGCGCGGGGCAGGAGGGCTCACCTATCATTTAGTTGAAGACACATTAAAAAATCGGGAAAGCGCTCCCTGATTCATCTGGTTAGTTGAATTACTTCAATGCATGGATTTTTTATTGGTGCCATCCATGCATTCATTGTCCCAATCGTCCGCAGCACCGGCACCAAAGAAGTCCTGGTTGCTCTCGCTCATGTCAACGCCGTCGATCAGTTCATGTGCACGAACATGAGCGTGGCCACCTTGTCATGAAACAACCTACCGCTGATGAGGAGGAAGTATAATTCTGTGTTCAGAAGGACCTCTCGACGTCACAGGATAATTGGCTGGGCGAGGAACCCGCGGGTCGGTGTGCGTGGTCGAGGGTCGGTGATAGGTGCTACTAATGTACTCAACTTGTTTTGGGCGTCCTTCAGTACCTAGCTGATGGACATACTTGTGATGGTTGGATACATGGCAGTAAAAAGAAAATCCAGAAAGGTACTGCTTGGATCTGTAGATTGAACGAAAAGGAGAGCACAAGTTGTTACGCTTTTGCGATCCATGAGATATTGTGCCATCACTGCGACTGTTTGAGATACAATCGCGATTTAAAAGTGGACCTTGGCAAAGTGACACGACAGCAGAGGTGTGACTTAAATCTTTTCCCCCGCAGTTAAAATCAACCCCTGATTTTAAATCCTATAGGGCGATTTTAACGATTTAAATCATCGTATCTTGATTTTTATTGCAAGAAGGTGATTTTTATTGCCTGCAGTACGTCGTCACTCGACTAGCACGACTCCAGAGCTCGCCTGATCATTGACGTTCCTCTCTACGTGGACATCAACATCGGACACAAGGCTTCTTACGTACGATACGACGAGCACTCGCTGGCGGGCCGCCCACGTCTTTACGACGGCAGCTCAGGGGCTAAAGGCCCGCCAGCTGGGATAGGGCCCTTGGGAGGCGAGTTATCCCTCATGGCAGTTTGTGTCAGGACGAACAGAGGGGGATGGTGGTTCGTGGCAGTACACCAAAGCACAAGCGCGGTGGTCCAAAGCAAGGGGGCTGGGTGTATCACACGCACTCTGAGCGAGCATTTGCACCCCAAACGACAGGCCGAAGAACGCGGGGGGAGAGGTGCAACGGTCACGATCCCGCAGGCAGGGTAGGGCATGTACCGTGGGGGAGCGCGCAAACCCGTGGAGAACAGAGAAGGTTGCTCGTAGATCCGGGTGGACACGAAGCGCCTTGCCGTCGCCTAAGGGTGCTCATGCGTACACGTGCGAGTGCCGGCCGTGTCCCCGACGCCTCTCGTCAGAGCCAAGTGCACGAGGCAGGTCCCCGCCACGAGTTCTAATCGCGCGCCGTGCCACAGTCATGGCAATTATATACTCACTGACCTGAAAGAATGTGGGAACTACTGCATTTCCGGGTATATGTAGGGCATGTGACTTATATTAGAACGCCCTCGATTATAATTATTTAAACAAAATGAAGGTGATTTAAATCACATTGAAATCACCGTGCATCTCTGCGCGAGAGCGTCTGTGGCGGCTTACGATAGAATCCTAAATAAATATGACTCTAAACACTTTCAAGTTAGACCCATCATTGGACTCGAGACAGAAGTCTTTTCCAGTGGTACATGCCTCGTGTCTGGAATGCGAGGCCCCAGGAAGTTTCGTAAGAAATCTAAAATGACAGATTCTTCGGCGACTTTCGGAGTCGCGCTGTGGTGGTGGGTGCGGGCCGATTTCTCGGGATGACCCTGGATCACCAAGAGTTACTTCAGCGTTTATCTCAGCTTGACCCTGCTCGATGACTATGCATGTTCTATCGTGATGCGCCACATCTTTTTGTCTGTGCTGAGCACTACCCGCCACAACAATATGACAGGGTTACTTGTCCGTCTGACACCAGTTGTTCAAATTCGCATACGAGAAAAGGCTGCAGAGCTGCTTTCTTCTCGGAAAAAAACTAAGCTGACTCAGGAGCTCCTCAGGAGCTCAGATGTGTTGTCCGTTTTTGCAGGCGATGGCTGCTTCCTTAGAAAGAAAAGGTAGCCTCCTTTGGGGGGGGGCACGGGTTGTTCAGAACTCGCTTTTCAAGAAATTTAATCCAACCCGATCGATCACCACGGGTGCTTCACTCCTGGATCGACCACAGTTCACGACTCTGCGCAAAAGGTGGTCAGGGTCGTGCGGTCAGGCCACCTCTCAAGGGGCCTAAATCCCACGACACAGTACAAACCACAGTACCCGCATGCATTACCAACTCCGCCCCTGGGGCGCATTCGCTGCGGTGGTACTGCATGGAATGCACGTCTCGCTGGAGCCTTGGCGACCCTGGTGTACAAAGCCGAGCCTAGCACCTTCGCTGATCATTGTACAATATTGACGAGTTCGAGAATCTGGGGGGGACGGCCCACTTCGTGGGGGGACCGGGGGGGACACCTCCTGAGACGCAATCCTGCGGGGTCGCGGTCCCCCCTGGCCGAATGAGCGTAGATTATCAAAGCTCAGATATAGAAATGGAGTCGCCGAATGTGGGTGGATGGTTGACCGACGCACTACCACTTGAATACGTGGCCTCCTTCTGGACGCTCGTCGGCCGACTTTTGATTCCGATCCAGCAGCTTTTGAGGTCTCCGCCGCGCAACTGGCATCGCAGTCTTGTCATTGGTGGATGAGACTTTGCAGCAACTCCGTCATTGTGGTTTGAATTGCGGGTGAGTTGCCCGCCTGCTTCTCTCGGTAAACAAAGTACATGAGCTGGTCGTGGCCTGCAGCATGTATTATGAAAGTGCAAGCTGGAGGAGTCGCGCCTCGACTCTTCACTACCCGAGGTTGTTCAGCTCTCCCCATTGTGCTGGTCAGTGCTCTCTTGTCGCCGCCCTCTTCTCGGGTCAGCAAGCACCTGCCTCGCCCAGCCGTCCCTCGCCCCTCAAGCGACAGAGCCTGGGTCCTTCGCACTTGGCCATGTTGATCCTCGCTCGCCTTCACCCTGCCTGGGAGGCCCTTATCTCTTCGACCTCTTCTTGCGCAGAAGGGGGAACGACCGCCGCGCTGGCTTGTTGTGCTCGTGGTGTCAGAGAGGGAGCGACAGCGACGGGGGAGGTGAAGCCGGCTGATGGTGGTCGCGGGAGGGAAGCGGGCACACCAGCCCGCAGCGGGTTTTTGTGCGGGAGAGGCAGGCTCGAGAATCTTGTGTGCTGCGTGTGGCCCACCTTCTCTGCCAGCCCCCCCTGTGGCCACGAGGGGGCATATTGGTTTTCTAGTGCGAGACGGATATGGGGATCACGCTCGGAGTTTTGGAGCCGTTCCTCGCTCATTCTGAACTTTATCCGTTCAAAGAAGAACGCACTGAGAGTAGTCAAGGGAAACCAAGAGAGACATGGATGAGCGCCATTGAGATTAACGTGGCACCTAGTTTCCTTGGCTTTAATGAAGATGGTCTCGGTGCGCCAGTTGTTGTTTTGCCCCAATCGACTCTCCGCATTCCCTAGTGCGCGTGAATGCCGTCAACCATTTGATATGGAAGAGTGCGCGTGCGGCCATTGATGGTGAAGGGCTTGTTGCGGGGCGGCCAGTCCCCCGCAGTGATATCCTGGTAGAGCGGCGACTGCTGCATCACGTTGAGGTCATTCATGATTCCGGAGCAGTCGGAAAACATGTGCCAGATATCCAGGTCCTCATCTCAAAAGGTCTCCATGACAACTGCCGGACGCCCCATGCGTGTGGCAAAAACCACAAGCACACACGGCACCCAAGTTGGGGCGGTGTGCTAGGGCTGCCTCCCGTGTCGGGGGAACCGGAAGAAGTGCAAGTCGCACACACTCTGTCCCTGTTGTGGGGCAAACCCCCCACGGACAAACAAGAGGATGGTGTGTGGTCCAACAGTTTCTTGGTCGGGACGGGGACGCAGGGCCAAGCCCCGCTGTCCCTCCCCTTATCCCCCCAGGGTCCACTCAGAATCTCGCCACTCAGAATCTCCCACCCCAGCACCTGCCCACCGGGCCACACGAAAATTCAAGACGATAAATGCAGAAAACCCTCAAATCCAAGTTGGATTTACTACTAAGCTAACTATCCCAAACTTAGGGAATATGGACCCAAATGCAGGGGGAGGAACGGATCAGGCTAGTGGCCTGCCGCCCCTTGCATGGCACGTGTTGCCCCCCTACTTGGGGGTCAATACTGCCACACTCCCCTCTCCTCAGTTCCGACCGACCCGGTCGGCCCTGTGAGGGGGTGCGTAAACGCACGTCTCGGCGTTGGGGGCGCGACTTGCTGTCCCCCATCGAGTACGTAACACGGATGTGGAGGCGGTCACGTTGACCGCCCCTCTCCTCAAGCTTGCCCACTCGGCAGCTTGCTCTCCTCAGTTCACACTTCACCATCACCACCACCTCCCCTTCACCTTCCACTGGGCCGCCCCACGCTGGGGAGGCCACCCGTATACCCACGATCCGAGTCCCCCTCAACTCGAGGCGGGTCTCGTGCTGCGATAGCCAGAGCGTCTCTCCCCAACTTGGGGAGAGCCATGGCGACTCCGGGAGTGGAGACGGACTCTCTTGACGAGCGCATGGAGGACACCTCCTACGGGGCAGCACCCGCCGGGACTTCCGGCGGGGGCTCCGCGATCGCTCCGGGGGACGGGACTCCCGCGTCACCCGGCTTTGGGTTGACGGCGGGGTCTCCCCGGGAGGCGGGACAAGTTGTCCCGCGTGAGGCCTTGGGGCGGTGGTTTTACCCCGCTTGGCCTCTCTATGAGGAGGGGCTGACTGTTCTTCGCTGTGGCCGACTTGGCGCAGCGATGGGCCGGGTATGGGACCGCCTACGGGAGAAGTATCCCCGTAGGGTCGGGTTCCCTGCCGGCTTCAGGACGGACCAGTTTGCCTTCCTGGACGATGAGGAGGTTGAGGACGTTCAGCGTGCCAAGGCCATGGTGGACCGCGGGGGAACTATCCCGGGTCCCGGCGACTTGCCGACCTTCACGTGGGACGCTGTGGCAACTCGCCCACCGTACCTCCACGAGGCCGATCCGCACACTCATCACTTTGATGTGCGGATGGAGAAAGACTTCCGGCGAGGTCCCTACTTGGTGACCTCGGCTCAACTTGAGTTTCCTCAACAGTCTGCTGCCAGTAAGGAGCAGTACTATCCGAAGAAGCCCGAGTGGTGGCCTCAAGTTGAGGTCCCCTACGGGTTCCCGGCGTTGTTGCCACGGTTGCTTGACCACTTCGGCTCCCTCACGTTGACGGCTGCCCCTGATCACCTGGTGTGGGCCATGTTGGCCACCCAGTGGCTCCTCGAGGTCATGTCGACCTGGGTGTCCTGTGTTCAGCGGCGGGGGATGCTCTGGCATCTCCCCCTCCGGCTCCTCCAAGGTTTGGAACAGCTCACCCCTCAGCTAGTTGCTGAGGGGTGCTCATCAGGACAACTCACTCTACTTGAGGAGATGCTCCGGCTCCATAAGTTTATCGAGTGGGAGAGCATTGAGCACAAGTTGCGCCGCCCCACTCGTGGGCCCAAGGACGATGGCGCACTTCGCCAGTTCGTGTGGGTCGCTCGTGAACTTCACGACGGCCGTGTGGTCCTACGAGAGGGATTGGGCATCGGGGACTACCCGTATGCCCCGGGGGTGGATCGCCACACTGCGCCACCCCCGGACAAGCCCATAGTTATGGCCGTGCCGTCCTATGATGACCAAATGACTCAACCCACTGCGGGTGCCCCAAGTCGGGGTCGCAGTTACACCCGGGTACCGCCACCTCGGCGGGCCCCTCCGCTTCCTCCTGTTCCTTTCCAACCTCACGGGAACATCCCGATCAGCGTGGCCGTGGAGTCTTCCACCCCGGTGTCCCCCAACTTGGGGGCCACCCTCCTGACGGTATACCCCAAGTTGGTGTTGCCGCCCACGCCTCTAACCTCAGAGATGATGATCACCACGTTGGTGCGCACCATTTCCTGGTTGGCCGCGTCGACCGCAACCCTACAGAGTTCCGAGACTCCTCAACTTGAGGAGCGCGTTCGTACTGCAGTGGCGACCGCGAGTTGCGAGTCGGTGGCGGAGTTTATGACAGCCGAGTTGGCTCGCATTGGGGCTATTATGCCCCAGCCAGCCCCACTTGGGCGTGGCAAACGTCGCGCGAGCCGGGCATACTCGCCTCCTCGCCGTCGTCGCCGACACTCGCGGCGCTCTCCTTCCGTATCGGAAGACGAGTTGTCTTATTCCGTTTCGGAGTCCTCTACCCCGTCGGAGACGGAGTCTGTCCAGCGTCTGCGTCACAAACTTGCGCGCAAGACCAGGCAGAAGAGTGGCCACGGTCGGCGCCACTTGCGCGACCGTGAGGGACGCGACGGTTCCGACTTGGAGCCGCCGCCCCCTCCAACAAGTGGAGACCGTTATCGGCGTGGGTCTCGCCGCTCGCCTCCACGTGAGGGCGAGGGCCGTGGAGTGGGAGAGTCTAGCATGCGTGCCTAGTTGGCAGCTGCCTTTGTTGTGAGAGTGTGAGGGTTAGGGCTGTAGTTAAAAGCCACTCTGCGTACCACTTCGACTTGAAGCACTCTCTTGGCACTGTTACTCGGCCTTCCCTCACGTTGAGGGAGGGCTGTTAGGGTCTATCTCATTCCGGGCACAGTACGCCCGGACCTTCTCAGCGGGAAGGTCCTCCACATACTCCTACGTATCATCCTTGGCTTTGTAGCCAAACCAACGCACCCTCAACATGAGGCGGTCATTGTCTTCATCCCATCCGTGGTCGATGAACTTATCGAACACGTACTCCTGTGGGCCCTGTTTGGCCGCAGGCAGTGAGGGGAGGCGCCACGATTCCAACGCACGCGCCCAAGCTGGGTCTCCTGCAGGCGGTGGTGCAACTTTCACCACGTCCTGTCCGTTCACTGTGCGGACCCCATCGTCACTTTCGATGGTGAAGCGCCGCCCATCAGTACGAAGGACCTGGTACGGTCCCTTCGTCTGGAATACCAGCTTACCCCCAGTTGGGTTGTGCGAGTGTACCAGCACCCAGTCACCCTGCTCGGGGACATGTTTAGCATTGCGCACCTTTTTGTCAAAGGTACGCTTGTAGCGCTTTTGTGCTTTGTCCATCTCAGCCCTGACTTTAGGGATGAGGTTTTCAAGCCTAGCGGCGAACTCCGCCTTACTCTCAGTAGGAGTAGGCGTACTGCCACCATCCTCCCTAGTTGGGAGCGACCGCCGCACGGCAATAGACCGCACGCGACGGGGGGTCACAAAAGCGAGGGGTACTTCCCCTGTAGATGAGTGAACCTGCGAATTGTAGGCAGTAGTAAGGATAGAAATGTATTGGTCCCACGTCTTTACGTGCTCACTCACATAGTGGCGTAGCTGCCTAACAATAGTTTTGTTGAAGCGCTCCACCTGCCCATTAGTTTGTGGGTGGTAGGGGGTGGCATAGTTTGCCTTAACCCCCAGCATATCCAGCACTCCCTGAAACAGTACAGACGCAAATTGCGGTCCATTGTCCGATAGTGTACTATCTGGGATGCCATACGCGGCAACCCAGTGATCTAGGAAGGCTGACACGACCGACATGGCCGTGATCTCTGCCAGTGGGATCGCTCGCGTAAGTTTCGTGAAGCGGTCACAGATGACCAGGAGGTACTGGTTGCCCTCCTCGGTCACGGGCAGTGGCCCAAGGATGTCCATCGCCAACGCGGCGAAGGGCTCCTTGGCCGGGAACAATAGCATAGCCGTACTAGGCCGCCGTTCCATCAGACGATTCTGTGCACAACTTGTGCAGGCAGCCACCCAACTGTAGATGTCCACCACCATGGACGGCCAGTAGTACCTGGTCCTCAGGGTCTGGTACAGTTTACTAGACTCCAGGTGTCCACCCGTGGGAGCGTTGTGCTCCCTCTCAAGGATACTGTCCTTGAGGGATGCGGGGACGACAAGTTGTTCGGTCCCCTGGAATACCCCCCTCCTCATGAGGAGGCCATCGTCTCCCAGAAAGAAGCGCGTCTCAACCACCGTATCCAGTATATCCCTCTGCGACTTGCAGAAGGGATCCTCGGCCTGGGCCTTCACCACCTCGTCCAGGGACAGGGGCAAGTACTTCTTGTTCCCTGGCGCCTCGGGGTTCAACGCCTGACCCGAGCGCGTGACTACCCCCCCGATGGGGATGTCCTCATCGACTGGGTTAGTGTCCAGCCCCTCGGTAGGTACCCGAGAGAGGCCGTCGGCAAGGGCATGTTGCCTGCCAGGTCGGTACTCAATGTCAAAGTTGAAGGGTGCCAGTCGCACCCTCCACCGGTTGAGACGAGTGTTCGTACAGTCCGTCTTAAAGATGAACTGCAACGCGCGGTGGTCACAGCGGATGAGGAACTTCTCACCCTCCAGGTAGTGACGAAGTGACGTCACCGCCCACACCACTGCGAGTCCTTCCAACTCGGTGACTCCGTAGTTCTTCTCGGCCGAGTTCAGCCCCTTACTAAAGTATCCCACCGGCAAGTACTCCTTGTCCGGCTGCTGCTGAAGCAACACACAACCAAGTTGGTCGTAGCTAGCGTCCACATCCAGGATGTAGTGGCCTTCCAACCTGGTAATAGCCAAGATGTGGGGCTTCAGCAGAAGGTCCCGAAGAGTCTCAAGGGATTCCTGCTCCACCCGACTTGGGGGAGGCAGGTTCTTCGGTAGCGTTGAGCTCACTAGCTCATTCAACGGCTTCGCCACCTTGGCGAAGCCCTTGGTGAAACGTCGGTACACGTTACACATCCCGAGGAAGCTTCTCATCTGGGTCTGGGTCCGGGGGTACTGAGCCTTACGAATGGCCCTCAAGTTCTTCTCGTTAACACTGAGACGCCCCGGATGGACAACATGTCCCAAGTACTCCACCTCTTGAGTAAAGAGGTGGCACTTACTCGCCTTCAGTGACACACCGGCGTCAGCAAGTAGCTTGAACACCTGGCCAAGATGGCCAATGTGTTCCTCCGGACTTCGGGAGAACACAATGATATCGTCTAGGTACACAAGACAGATCTGCCACCGTACTCCGGCCAGAATCATGTCCATAGCGCGCTGGAAAGTTGCCGGCGCGTTACACAGACCAAACGGTAGGCGCTTGCACTGGTAGGTACCACAGTGACAGGTAAAGGTAGTTTTATGCCTGTCCTCCGGGGCAATGGGAATTTGCCAGTACCCCGCGTTACAGTCCAGGGTAGAGAACACGTTTGCCTCCCCCAGAGAGTCCAGACAGTCATCCATCCTAGGTAGGGGATAACTGTCCTTCACCGTGCTCTCGTTGAGCTTACGGTAGTCGATACAAAACCGGGGGGTCCCATCAACTTTGGGGACGATAACCACTGGACTCGCCCACTCGGCGTTGCTGGCCTCGATCACATCGAGGGCCTCCATGCGAGCAACTTGCTCCTTAACGAGGGCCCTTGAACGAGGTCCTCCCCTATACGGTTGTTGGCGTATAGGGGGTGCACCGGGCTTCAACTCGATCCGGTGTTGGGTGGCTCTCATGAGTCCCAATTGACCATCCCACAGCTTGTGATATTGGTCCAAGAGGCGTTCAACTTGAACCCTCAACCTGGGGGGGACACCCTCCATGTTCACATGGGGTCGAGGAGAGGCGGCCGACTTGGTTTGATGCTTCTCCTTTCCGGACTTCGGGTCGCTACTTGCGCCCGCGTTGAGGGTGACCGCTACTACCGGTCCCTCGTGTTGGTCGATATAGCCGAACTTGGCTCCCGACTTGAAGTACTTGGGCGTCGGGCTCAGGTTCATCACCTGGATCCTCCACGGGACTCCGGCTTTGGAGTCCATCGTGCCAAGGGCAACATGCACTTGGTGCTTGCGAGCAAGACGGGGGTGAGGGTGCACCAACCCGTTCCCCGTAAAATCAGTTACAACATCAACGTGCGCCACCGAGTTGGGGGACAACGTGACTTTGCGGGCTAAACGCAGGGTAGCAGTAAACCCTTCCCTCACAGAGCAAACAGGCTTCGACTGTGAGACTGTCACAGGAGCCACAGACTTTCCCTTACCAAGGATGGGGATAGTCTCCCCATTCATCAACTTGACCCAGTACTCAGGGCCACAAATCAAAGGCACTTGTGTAACAACATAAGGGGTACCCAGAAGCAGGGGTACCGATATATTCTCAACTACGCCATAGGTCACGTCGACCTCATGGGTCCCCAACCTAGTTGGTAGGGTCACGGCACCAACGATGGGAAGTACCCCACCATTGATGTCAATCATATGGTCAGCTTTGGACCTCCAGCGTTGGAGCTTCACCTCCTTTGGTAGTAGCGACTTGCGTATCAAGGAGGCTCCTGACCCGGTATCAAGTACGATACGGGTACAGCATGCACGGCCGGGGGCAAGTTGCACCCGTCCAGCCACCTGGAAGTTCTCACCCGTCAGCACCGCGATGACCCGACGTGGGTTTACGTTCTTGGGGAGTCCTACCCGAGGTGGGCGGACTCCCTTAGGTCGCCGCAGTATCCGGCACGGTTGGTTCGTCCTCCTGGCCCACTTGGCCGAGGCTGCCGTTGTGAGCTTCGGACGACCAGCCCCAACGGTCATTCGTTTCCCGCCGACTTGGCGTCCGAATCTGAGGGCGGGGAGGAAGACGACGAGTCCGAGGACGACGTGTCCGCCTCCTCCGCCGAGGGTGTGGCGACCGCAACGACCGGTCGAGACCCACCCTCGCGGCGTGAACGTACTTCGTTCGTAGCCGACTTTTTACTCGCATTCCTAACAAGTTGTTGAATGCGTTTACTCAACTTGGGGCAATCATATGCCCAGTGACCATCGGAGTTGCAGTTCCAACACCGATGGTCCGGTCCGGGAGGGGTCTTCCCAACTGGGGAAGACGAAGGGATACCCTGGGAAGTTCCCACGGCAGCTACCACCCTCTCCTTGCGGATTCGGCGTGCCTCTCTCAACTCTCTGGCCTGGCGCGCCTCCTCCCGTTCCTTGGCCAACTCGGCCTGACGCTCCTGGCGTTGTTCCTCCCGCAACTTGCGGTAGGCCTCGCCTCTGCGATAGGCGAACCTGGCCAACTCGGCCAGGGTCGCCCGGGTAGTGTTATGCTCCCGGGTCTCCATCCGGACTGACCAATGGAGTCCCTCCACAAACCGACTCTTCACCACAGCTTGTGGATGACGAAACCCACAAAAATTGTTGAGCTTACGGACTCGCTCCGCAAAGGACAACTCGTCCTCCGCCTCTTCCTGATGGGCTTGCGTAAACTCCTCGACTTGAGAAGCCAACGCTGCCTCATCAACCATGGCTCTCAACAACCAGTTGACGAGCTCCAAATAGGACGTCACCTCCCCAGCGCCTCCACTTGAGGAGCTGGGCATGACGGACATAAGTTCTGTCCGTAGGTCGCCCTTCGTAAACTCCTGTAGCATGTAAAAAGCCATGCCTTCACTTATGGCATTGTCGTCACAGGCTTTTGTGAAACGACGTAGGAACTCAAAGACACGGAGGGGGGGAGTTCCGTCCCACTCCGCTTTGTGCCCAAAAGAATGAAGTGCATTCTTCTTGGCACGGCCCATGGCTCGGGCCTGGTCAGGACCATACGCCACCGACTTGTTGTGGAGGGCGTAGGTCTCACAGTCAAAGATCCTCTGGTAGACCGGGTTGGCTACCTGGATCTTGGGCGGCACCTCACGTTGAGGGAACAGCCGCTGTGGCACTGGGGTAAGTTCACTCTCAGTGCCTGTAGTCCGGCGCGGCGCGCTTGGTGTAGCCGCCGGCGTTTCCGGGGGGAACTCCCCCGTGAAGGGCGTACGCCCCACCGAGTATGGTGTGGCTCCCTCGTTGGGAGTCACAGGTGTCGCCCCCAGTTCGGGGCGACCAGAGATAGGCGTAAGGGGGGATTCCCCCTGCGCCTGCGGGCTCGAAAGCCCCAATCCGGTCTGGACATTAAGGCCATCTGGCAAACTCGCCACAATCTGATTCAGAATAGTATTCGTCATCGTGACCACCAGGTCCGGCAAAGTCTGCCGCAACACATTGGTCGCCTCCCGACGGACAGTTTCCGCGAGGAGTGGATTGACGACTCCAGTTGAGTCTCGGTCCGCCTCCGGGAGTCCACCTGAGGGGTAACCACGTTCCTCAGGGGTCTCAACCGGGGGCATGGGCGCGAGCCCATCGCCGACCAACGGAGGTCCACCGTCCTCCGAAAGCCTAGTTGGCGACGACTCCAAGCCAAAGTTGGCTCCAACCCGAGTGGAACCCGCGGGGACAGTCCTCACCCCTTGGGACGTTCCCGTTGAGTATACCACGCGGTGGCCAGACTTCGGCCCACCCACATCAGAAGTGTCACCCGAGTGAACTCCCGACTGAGTCGAGGTGGCCTGTTGCCCGCCCGTACTTCCAGTCCTGCTGGCTTGAGGGACCTCTAGTCCCTCTGCGACCCCAGGTAAACCCACCTGTGTCTCACCAGTATTCAAAGGCACTGAAGTACGTGCGTCACCCGTGTACTCCCCGGACGACGGGGGGTCCGAGCTAGCCATGTTGGCTGACGATCCGTATGACACGGTCCAAGACCACCGTTCCTCTGAGACAGAGGGCCCCCTACACCCGGGTGCACCCGGAGATAAAGTTTACCTCTGTCCCCTGCTGCTCCACCAAATGTGGCAAAAACCACAAGCACACACGGCACCCAAGTTGGGGCGGTGTGCTAGGGCTGCCTCCCGTGTCGGGGGAACCGGAAGAAGTGCAAGTCGCACACACTCTGTCCCTGTTGTGGGGCAAACCCCCCACGGACAAAGAAGAGGATGGTGTGTGGTCCAACAGTTTCTTGGTCGGGACGGGGACGCAGGGCCAAGCCCTGCTGTCCCTCCCCTTATCCCCCCAGGGTCCACTCAGAATCTCGCCACTCAGAATCTCCCACCCCAGCACCTGCCCACCGGGCCACACGAAAATTCAAGACGATAAATGCAGAAAACCCTCAAATCCAAGTTGGATTTACTACTAAGCTAACTATCCCAAACTTAGGGAATATGGACCCAAATGCAGGGGGAGGAACGGATCAGGCTAGTGGCCTGCCGCCCCTTGCATGGCACGTGTTGCCCCCCTACCTGGGGGTCAATACTGCCACAATGCGGTTCTGGGACCGCCCAGCCTGCCCTTTGGGACAGTTCTTCCACTCCCACTGGGAGAATTCCAGCGATCCAATGCAGACCGGCATGCCCCTCTCCGCGTTCCTCTTCAGCAGCACGTCCAGATCGGCATCGTTGGGGGGACGCAGAGAGTCTCCTCCAAACTCTTCACCAAAAAGAACGACCAGCTTCTGCACAGCAACCTCAATCGTGGTGGAGGGAATTCGGCATTACTCATCGCCACGGTCAGTGGCTCCCCCATACCCCAGCACTCAAAAAGCAGCAACCAGCTTCTGCACCGGGTGAGCCCGCGGACGGCCGGTGGCATTGACCTTCGGTGCTCACCACGGGCGCTCCTTCAATGCTTGATACACCCAGACAAACACAGCGTGAGGGACGCGAAAGCGACAAAGTTGGCCTCCAAGTACACTGGGGGGCCCCATTCACACCAAAATAGTCACGTAGGATACAAATCGTGCCAAACGCAAAGTCCAGTGGCTTGTTTTGCCCGCCCCGCACAGATCCACGGTACAGCGCCCGCTTTCCACAGCGGGTCGCGTGGAAGCGGTGCCTATATCGCTGCAGATCGGACAGGTGGGGGGCATCAGCGCGCAGCCATCCAGATCGAGTACCCCATCCACGCAGGCAGGCACACACAGGTCAGTTGAAGGAAGGTGTGTAGCCAATGGACGGCGTGCCGGCGCTGGGGGCGACGATGATGGGCGTGACCGCGACGGTGTGCGTGGCGACGATGACGACGACGGCGGCGACGTGAACCGGTTTGGCCATCCCCCCAGGATACTGCCCCGTGGCAAATGTCGCAACGGACGCGCCGCGACCCCCCCCCCCCCAGAAGCCCCAGAACATGCTTGCGGATGGCGGTCGGGTGGCCAGAGCTCGCCAGCACATTTTCATCCTGAAGACGCTCAGTCGGAGCCGAGAAATCGGGCAGGCACCCTGCCCTCTGTACTCCCCCCTCATGGAGTCAACCCAGTGGCACCATGCGGTCGCGCCACCACACGCTCATCCGCCTCCAACAAAAAAAAAAACTTCTGGCAGTAGGAGGGGGCCCGGCGGCCGTTCCCTGGATCTCCCGCCTGCATCAAATAGCGCAATCAGCGGGCCGCAATCACTGTGGCGCCGCCGCTCCTCCACGCCTGGAGCACATTCCACGCAGTTCTGGAGGGGGGGGCTGTTCGCAACGGCTGCAGGAAGTCCACGGTCCCAGGAAGGGGGGATGGCAACAGAGCACACTAGTTTTGTGAACGAGACCACGGCGTGGATCGCAGGCAGCGCGGCCGGCAACACCCACGTCCGGACGGGATATCGGGCGTGCGCTTCGGCACACGAGGGCGAAACTACTTCTGACAGCGGACGGCAGGGCGCGTCGAGCGCCAGGCGGGAGTCGATCGTCGCACGACGCGGACCGGATCGTCTGCGTCTGAAATGGTATTAGGAGAACTGCCACGCAGCACGCAACGGTCGGCCCAGATAGCCTGCCAGAGTGCCTCGAGAATGGAGAACTGTCCTGCTCCTCCCCCATTTCCGAAAAGAGTGCGGCTGGACCAAGACCAAATGCCTTCTTGATTTCCAATCAACAAGGAGTTTCCGTCTGTCGGGTCATTCGATGTGAGCTGTATGCAAATATCATTGGGTCCCAGTGTTGCCACAGGCCACCGACCAACCGGACATTGCCGATTCGACCACATTTGTGCCACATTTGAGTGGTTTGCTGGGCAGTGTTCTGCACCGTGTACATATTCGGGTGGGGTTTGCTGTTGAAGGGCGTGCTCTAGTGACACATGAAGTGCCTCAGATGAAATGGGAAAATAGGAACAAGTTCAAGAGGTATGGTCCCTCAGTATGTAAATTTAACAAAGAGTCCCAGAGCAACGTGTGGTGAGAGCGCCCGTTTCCGCTGGGGCGCAAGAAGAGCCGATATTTAGCACCCTAATTGTATAGCATACGCTTCCCATTATACTTGCCGGCCCCGAAGTTCCTCCTTGTTCCCCCTGATCAGGTCAGCTACTTCAACTCGGAGCACCTGTCCAAAACGAGCTGCTTTGAGCTCTTTAAACTCTGTGCGTTTCTACTGCCCTGGACCGAAGCGCACTTCAAACACCTTTTGGTGTCCCGCAAGATCCGTGCGCCGTCACCAATGAAGCCCAATTTGACGCTCCACTAGCCGGAAGGGACGGAGGGGACGACAGGGGCACTTCTGCCGATGCATCACTGACCGTGTGGCTCGCGTAGTGGTGGAGATGCCAACTAGGGGACATGACCTCCTCTCCAGCGTACAAGAGTTCGAACAAATGCATGTTCGCGTCCAAGAGACCCCCAGAGACCAGAGCGTGTATAGCTCATTCACAGGATTGAATGAATCTCGCAGCCCTGGCTGCACGGCATTGTCCATTCCTGACCGTGTGTCACGAACTAAGCATGGATAGCTCGCAGACGCGCTTGCGCTTCACAAACGTTACCCCCTCTTCGGTTCTGAGAGGTAGACTTGGCGTCAGAGATCCGCAACCTTCAGGAAACCTCCGTTGCACTTCGAAAGCGAACATGAAGTCAAAATCTAAGGATTTCGATTGGCTATCAAGTAAAGGCGCGGTCGCTGCACATGAACTGTCGTCAGGTTCCGAAAATTATTTCATTTCGAGTGAGAGCACATAGGAAACGAGGCATCTGTGGTCTTCCGCGCGACTGTTTCGCTACTGCATTTTCAAGAGTTTACAATTTTAACTTCTCCTGAAGCGGACCGCGATATGCGATTCACAGCTGGGTCAACTGCACGGGTGAGCGAAGATCGCGCACCACGATCGGCACGACTTTGCAATTGACAATCAATGAACGATACCAAGTTTTACTGAATCGGATCGCGTTCTAATGGACCTGCTTTCGTTCTTCGATACCCAGGCTGAGAAAAACTGTTAAAGGAAGAAAGGAGGACTGAGCATATCCATTTGTGTGATGGGGAACTACGGTCAATATCCGTTTTATCCTTGGTGGAAACTCTCCAGGGGGGATGCAATCTGACACACTTACAGGTCGTCAATCGTGGATGATGGTGTGATCATGGCAGGTGAGGGCTTGCCCCAGACTTCTGGGATATTGGCACCTGCCACGGAACATTGATCCTCTGCCATACCTTTTCTTCTCCTCCATCTTACAGAAGAAAGATGGACCTCACCACAACAACCTCGTGATGCAGCCATTCAGCGGCATACACGTTTCGAATTCAGTGAGACAACATACAGGCTGTGCTCGACGTTGTAAAGAACGCTTAGAGCCACGCCAAATTCTCGTCGCACGACACCGTGCGAACCTATCCCTGCCAGAGAGGGAATAAACTGGGTATATGATTGCAAAGCAATAGATACTGATGATGTCACTTTACTGACTGGGTCGTCTAATGCTCTGCCGATAAATGAATCCGCTTGTTGGACGCTTCTTTATTGATGCTTCCCGACATCCCCTACTCCTTCTGAAAGCAGCATTGGATCAGTTCAAATTTAACCTTGGGATGCATGCTGTGAGCGGCCAGGAGCGTAGGGTGGAGGCGCTCCGCCGGCGACACCTAATCAATGACCAGGATCACTATGGATTTTAGCCCTCCATCGGGCTTCCACAGGGTCAGACGCGCGAGTCTCACTGAGGATTAATTAATCATCTGTACCGGACTATGTACTTTTTGTTCCCAAAACGTTAGGCACGCCGGTTCTGCATTGGCTGCCCCTTTCTGAGGACGCGGTGTCTACGGATAGTTAGGCTCCTAGACGCGAACTATGCGCAACTTTGCGCGCCCTGAGCGCCTCTCAGCGCGTCAAGTACCATCCTAGAATTTTGTCTTGTGGCTTACAATACTTCAAAGAAATTGCGCATAAACTATTTATTGGCACGTCCGCTAAAAGTATACATGCGCGTGGGCGGGTCTCCGACGCGCATCAAACTGCTTTTGGATCTCGCGTTCGATTCGTTGTCCGGTGAGAGGCCCAGCCAAGTGCCACTGTAGCTGACCATGCCTGGATATGATTCCTATCCCCGTTGGTGATGGGTTCATGCCCTTGTAGCTGTCGCCCAGTGGACCTGTGGGCCATGCCGTCGGAAGGTGACTTCTAGATAAGCCATCAGCAGACGATCCCGTGAGGTGCACCGCGTGCCCTCTCACCAATCAGAAGCACCCCTGCAAGTCACCAGGCCCCCAAGCCCTTCCATGACAAAAAAAACACCCTTCCAGTTCACCCAGAATTCGCAATAGTTCCTGAAAAGAATGGGTCCCCGTGTTGGGCCCGGCCAGCCCAATTCGAACCCCGCCCCGGTCCAATCCAGGATTAGGACACGCCCCGGCGGCTTAATGCTCGAGGAGCATCAGTTTCTAATGCGTTCTCTGGAACAAGAGAAGTGGAGGCCCAAAACAGAAAATAGAACGCGCCCTGAGGGCAACTGCGCTGTAGTGCTGACCGCCTGTCGAAAACAAAAATTTGGTTTTTTGGTGAGATCCAGGCTATACGAGCACTTGCACACCCCCCGCCAACGTATCATACGCTCAGCTTTTACCCATTATTCTTCCTTTTCGTTTATGTGCCATGTTTTCGATCCGAGGTTACGAGCCACCTCCATGCATCCGGAAGTACACGGAACGGCACAGCACGCATGTGAAGCGATGTATTGATCCGACTATCGGAACGCTTCCGGGTCAGAGGTTGTGCAATGGCACATTTTTTCGTGCAAGCTTTCGCTTTGGCGAAGCAAACGATTGTTCGAGTGCCAGTCAGCGGGAAATTCTCCCTCGGTCGACTGCTGCCTGCTCTGGTTTCAACCCCCAATGAAAACTGCACAAGCGCCTAGATAGACCCACTCCAGGTCTCGTTTTCATTGGTTGATAACGTGTCATTTAGTGGCGAAGATCTCATTGAAGCAATGATGAAGTCGAGCCGGTAAGCAAGACCAAGACAGTCCCTGCTTGTGCACATCACTTCTGTGCTCGAACATGGCAGACATTCGCATAAAAGGAGAGAGAGCGAAAGCCAGAAACGGCCTTGTTCCTTGGCAGGGGATAAGCATAGAAGCGCTGCTGAGGCGGGGCCCAGGGCGCCTGCGAGCCCTAGTAGCGCCCTAAGAGCGACAAAACAGCGCCCGTAAACAGCTCCCGAAGCGCCCAATTCGACTCTCAAAGTCAATCTCATTTAATATGGCACAAGACGGAGGTCCATCTTGACTGACGCGCACTTTCGAAGTCACGGACGCCACCGAGAAAGAAACAGCTGCATGAGAGAGAGCAGCTCACGGACTGTCCTTTGGCGTCAAGACATTGCTCATCAGGGTCATCCTCGACCACGTTATGGCTGTAGCCAATTGCATTGGGTGCAGTTTTTGAGGGCTTCTCATAATTTTCTGTGTTCTCACGAGACCGGGAGAGCCGTCTGCGACTTCTTCTCGCGAGAAGGTCACATTTTGCGCGCGTTACAAATAGAGTCACAAAAACTGACCAAAAAAGCGTGCACTAGTTGACATCTGGAATGTCGGCAAGTGAAGCGTCGGCATGTAGCCAATTGGAGCACTCTAGCGTGCACTTCTTTCGAGCTCTCGTCGCTCTCGCACGGTGGTTTCGAGAGACTCTTTGTTATTCTTCTCATTCCTGCAGTATTGCAATGCCCCGAATTTTGTCTCATGGGGACAACAACACGAACAGACCAATGGCATGCTCAGATGACCCACCTCTGACCAACGTCTGCTCCGCGTTGCTGTGCAAACAGTGCGATCTGAGATTTTCTCGAGATTTCTGGCAGCATCGCAGGGGCAAGAGGCCCAGTTGCGACCTCTCCTACTGTTGTTGAAAGGATCACGCCGTGTATGAGGTTAAACGTACAGGCCTCACTATCTCTGTCGCAACCCAGTTACAGACCAAGTCAAGGGACAGCCCCGCTTGCCTGGGTCATGCAAACTGCTTCCCCCCGTCACTGGCGTGAGCTCCCATCCATGCTACAATGCGCCGCGACGCGACCCATGCCGCCCAAGATATCACCTCCCGCATCATCAGCTCGACGGCCTCGTCTAAATGCTCATAGCGGTGCCGGAACTGGTCGAGCATATCCCCCCGGACCGCCGACGAGTCTAGCGCCGCGCTCAGTAAAAAGGACGCTAGAAAGACGTCATCTTCACTCACAACGTCTGGCATCGCCGCCACCGCCGCCGCCGTTGCACCGTCGGTGTGGCTCAAAGACAGCCCGCGGTACTCAGTGTTGATGAACTGGCTCACGCCCGTGGCCACGGGTGGAGGCAGCCACCGCGTCTCTATCCGCCCCTGCTCCACGACCATGAACCGCAGAGCGTCAGCAATAGCTTCGTTGGGCATCGACCACCAAAGATCCGGCGGCAGCACGACCGACGAGGGGTCAAAAGGCGTGGGCAGCTGCGCCCACACTTCGCGGATGCGGCGAGGGGTAGCCCGCTTTGACCGCGGCATCAAGCACAACTGCATCATCCGGTTCATACCAGCCATAGCCAACGGATACTTACTGGCCGACCGCATTGGCTTGGGAAAAGCGTCGGGGAGTCTGCCGGCGCCCACAAAGATGCTGGCAAAAACGTTCTTGTAAATCGCGTGAATGACCGAGCCAAGTAGCTCCGCCGCGTCGCGCGGCGACATGGGTGGCGGGTGTCGCACCGACTCAGAGTCGGGGTCCCTGACCGCTAGTGCCCAGGTGGCGAGCGTCCGCACACGCTCATCTTGAATGTGCCCCGCATTGCGGTCACGTAGGAGCGTGAGCGCGCCTTCAATGCCCCCCAATCGGGCACACACAGCGTGGCCGTTTGCGCAAAAGTTGCACGAGCTCTGTTGTCGGGATATTTGGGAATGGGGGCAGCAACGTGACAGAATAAGAAGTGCCATCCACCAAGTGAGCCAAGCAAAGCAACAGAGTTGCTGGACCAGGAGTAGGAAACATCAGAACGAGAGCGGTGGGTCAGTCACTGACTGCACGGCGCACAAGACAGCACCTGACACTGTGCACTCACAAACATGTAGCAACCAGATTGGACAACCAATGAACCAACAACGTACAGAAATAGACACACATGCGCAGATAATCTCCTTGATGCCCCGGTCAAAAGCACCGTCGACAAGCGTGGCCTCACGCCAAACGCCATACACTGCCAAAAAGGACGAGAACGCGGGAAAGTGGGCCTCGGGGATGCCCCAGTTGGGCCACCGCTTGACCGCCAGCACCTCATTCGAGAAAAGGTCCAGCATCGCCGCACTGCTGGCGGCATATTCCGACGCAATACGGGGGTCTTCTTCGTCATCATCGACCGGTACCGCGCACAGCAGTAGATGCCTGGTCCCTGTCATGGGGATGGAGAGGTGATGGAGGTTGTTAACGCACCAAACCTGCCAGTGGAAACAGGGATACCCACACCAAGACCCACGCACCCAGACACGCAACAGCGCGAGCCAGAAGAGCGCGTAGCGAAGGGGAAGAAGACGAAGACCGCGGAGGAACGAAGAGAGGAGCGACAAGGCCTACACCTGGCAAAGCAGACGCGTGCAGGGTCATGGCAGTTACACACCGCCTGCAGTGGGAGGCATTGGATATTCTCTGACGAGTGCCCCGCCCGCTCGAAACTCCATGCCGTTACGAGTCACTTGCCGACGCTAATGATGAACCTGCATGAGGACGCCTCAGGTGACCTGACTCAGGTGACGACAGCATGACGATGTAGGCACCCACGCTCAAGAGGTGAGCGGCAGGTGTCCACGTGGCGCCTAAAGTAGATTAGTCACGTTTTTGAAAAAGTCGGGCAAGCTGCGAGACATCTGCTGCAATGATGAGCCGCCTCTCGCTCCCCCCTGCTCGGTACATACCCCATTGCGTCGTAGTCGTTGTCTGGGCCGACGTCGTGTCCCTCCCCCCCGCTGTCCCCCGCCTCACCCCCTCCCCTCTCTGGTTCCCGTCATGTCAGCTGCCGCGGCGCCCGCCGCCGCCCCTCCCCCGCCCCCCTCGGGTGGGGGCAACTCCAACCCCGCGGACCGGCAACCCGAGGCGACGGTCCACATTGGGGGTCTCGGCGACGCACCGCCGCCGACAGAAGCCCTCCTCACCGAGTTGTGCACCCAAGTGGCGCCGGTCAAGCATGTGTACCTGCCGCGGGACCGCATCACGGGGGGGCACCACGGCTACGCCTTTTGTGAATTTTACACAGCCGAAGACGCGGCCTACGCGGCACGGGTGCTGAACTTGGTGCGCCTGTCGGGGCGACCGATCCGGGTGTCCGCCACGGGAGGTGGAGGGGGTGGGGGGGGTGGACCTGGCGGGGTGGGTGGCGATGGCCCTGGCGGCCCAGGCGGCGGGGCCGGTGGCTTTGGCGGCCGCGGCCGCGGCGGTGCGATGCTCTTTGTGGGCAACCTCGACCCAGAGGTGGATGAGGCGACGCTGGGCGACGCCTTCCGCTGCTTTGGGCGGGTACTGGATGTGACGCTGGCGCGGCGCCCCGCGGGCGGCTCGGGCGCCCGGGGGGGCACCGCTGGCGGCGCCCCCCCCGAGCGGCGGTTTGGGTTTGTCAAGATGGCCACCTTTGCGGGCGGCGACGCGGCGATTGCGGGCCTCGGCGGCCAGTACCTCGCCTCCCGCCCGCTCGTCGTGCAGTACGCGCTCAAGAAGGGGGGCGCCCCGGGGGAGCGCCATGGCAGCGCGGCGGAGCGCGCGTTGGCCGCTGCCGCTGCTGCCGCGGCGGGGGAGGAGGAGGAGGAGGTGGCGGTGGGGGGGGCCATCGTGGGGGGGGCTGGCGGTGCCGCACCGCCCGACGTGCCGCCTGGGGGGGGCATCCCCGCCGGGGGGGGCGGTGGCGGAGGCGGGGGAGGTCGCGCAGGCTACGCCGCCGCCACAGCCGCCACTGCGGCGGCGGCAGATGCCGCTGCGGGCAGACCCGCGCCGCCTCCCTCCACCCCCGGCCGCGGGGGTGACTACCTGGGCCTCCCGCCCGGGGTGCGCCCTCCCCCGCCTCCCCCTGGGGGTCACCCCCTCGGCGCGCCCGGGGGCCACCCGCTCGGCGCCCCTGGGGTGGTCGGCCCCGTCGGCCCGTATGGTGGCCACCCTGGCCTCCTCCACCCGCCGGGGCACGGCGGCCCGCCGCGGCTGCCGGGGATGGGGGGTGGCCCTGGGGGCCACCCCGCCGGCCGCGGCGGGCCGCCGCTGCCCTACCCACCGCCGCCCCCCGGCCACCCCCTTTACGGGGGGCCCCCGCCGGGCCACCCTGCGGGCCGGCCGTATGGGCCGGGCGTGGGCGCGCCGCCGTTACCGCCGCCGCCGCCGGGCGCGTACGGACCGATGCCTGGGGGGGGCGGGGGCGGGCAGGGGTACGGCCCGCCGCTGGGGGGGATGCGCCCGCCGGGGGGAGGGGGGGGTGGCTATGGTGGCGGCGGCGGCTTTGGCGGCGGCATGGGCGGCGGCATGGGCGGCCGGGGGGGGGGGCGTGGCGGGGGGGGCTGGGGCTACCGCGGCCCGCCGCCACCGCCGCCGCCGCCGGGCGGCCGGTGGGGGGGACCAGGTGGGGGCCCGCCGCCGCCGGGGGGGGGCGGACGGGGGGGAGGGGTGGCTGGTGGCCGCCCTGGTAGCCTGGGCGGTGGGCCTGCCGGTGGCGGAGGGCCTCCGATGGGGGGGGGGCGGGGAGGGGGGCGGCCACCGCCGCCGCCGTCGCCTCACGCGCTCGGCCCGCCAGGCGCGCCACCACCGCCGCCACCACCACCACCGCCCGCGAAGCGATGAAGCGGTGATCGTCACCTTGGCCACGCCCCCACCGCAGCGGGGCCACATGCCACGTATGATGTAAAGTGAACCCTGTCGTATACTTATATATTGGCGTCCAGGTGCAGTCGTGGGACATGTGGCGCTCTTGTGTTTTTCCACGTCTCTGCTCCGCGCGGTCTTGTCCTGCTGTCTTGCCGCTCCCCCTTACCCCGCTTCCATCTCGCCTCCTCCCTTTTCCCGTGCCCTGCCCCTTGGTCCTCCGCCATGTCCTCCGCCCTCGCCTCTCACATAGTTGCCTCCCCTTCCCCCGCCGACGCGGCCGTCCCCTTCGCTTCCCCCATTTCCTTATCTGCCGCCGCGCTCGCGGCCCTCCCTGAACTCCGCCCGTGGCTCGCCGACCCGGCCGCCGCCGCCTGGGCCGCCCCGTTTGCGCCGACCGTGACCGCCGCCGCGGCTGCTGCTACGACAGACACTGCGGGGGCGGGAGGGGGAGTGTTCCCGCCAGACGCGGTCCGGTGCCTCCGCCACGCCATCACGTTTGACCATGTCGTGTGGCCGCAGGGGGTCGGCCGGGGGACGGATGAGCTCAACGGGGGAGGTGCGGACGGGGCGGACTCTGCGGAGGGTAGCGAGGCTTCCATCGACGCCGACCTCGGCCCTCCGGCTGCCATCAAGTCAATGATGAACGTCCCGGTATCGGCTGTGGGCGACGACGGCTCTACCATTCTTGGCGTGACCGTGTGTGAAGAGACTTTGGGCACCGGCGGGTTTGTAGGCGGCCACGACGGCCTTGGCGGCAGCCCTGCGGGCGATGGCGCCTCCTCTGAGGCCAACGGGGGCGGCAGCGGTGGCGACGTGCTCGACGGCTTGACGTCGCTGGGCCTCCTCGGCCGGTGGTCCCTCCACCCCGCCGACGGGACGCTGGCCTACACGGGCGCGACGGTCGATGGTGGGCGCGTCCTTTTCTCCCTCTTTTCCTGGACGGCCCCCTCCGAGCTGCGCTACGTTGCCTCCCTGCTGCAGAGGCCCGCCGTTGCGGGCGGGGAGCCCCTCCTCGTTCGTCGCTTATCGGTGTTGCTGACGCCCGCAGGGGTGGCAGGGGGGGGGGCAGGTGAGTCCCTGTGTGGGGCTCTAGGCGCCGCGGCGCCACCGCCGCCAGCGCTCGCAGCGGCCATGTCGTTTTTCGGGCGGGAACTCGGCACGTATGGCGCCGCGACGGTCGCTGCGCCGCCGCCGCCGCCGCCGCCGCCGTCGTCGTCGTCGGCTTCGTCGTCTTCCCTGATCGGCGGCGGGGGTGACGGCTGGGGAGGCGGCGCTGCGGCAAACGTTCTCGCCGACATTCCCGGCGCGGGCCCCGTGTTGGCTAGTGTCATGCGGTTGGAGCTGGCGAGCGTGTCGGTGGTGGCCCGGCTGCGGTCCCTGGCGCTGGGCGCCCGGGGGGTGCACCCGGGGGGGCTCCGGCTGGGCCGCCCGGCGGTCCGAGCGCGCGGCAGGGGCCACGGCGGCGGGAGAGGGGCGACGCGGGCGCACGCACTGGGCACTCCCGCGCCGCCGCTGGCCCTGCCCGCCCCGTCGTCCGGGGCACCCGTGGCCATTGCGCCAGCCCCCACCGCGGGAGCGGCGAGCCTGCCGCCGCCGCTGTCGGGTGTTGCAGCACCACCACCTCCAGTTACGTGGACCGGAGGCGGTGCCGCCTCCGCCGCCCCGCCTCTGCCGTCGCCTTCGGCCCTATCCGCGACGACGTCGCCGGCAGCAGTGAGCGGCGCGGGCGCGCCGGCAGGCGCTCTGCCGCCCGCGCCCGCGACGCAGCCACCGCCGCGCCCCCCTGGGGTCGACGGGCGCGCCGGCAAGCGGTCGCGGGTGGAGCTGGAGGCCATCACAGACCCCGAGGCGCGGGAGCGGATCCTCCGCAACCGCGAGGCGGCGCGGCGGAGCAACGCCAAGCGCAAGGCGCGCGCCGACGCGGCGCGGGCGGCGGCTGCCGAAGCGGCCGCCGCGTGGCCGCTTGCGCCAAAGTAGCGGGGGAGGAGGTTTTCCAAAAAAAAAAAGGCTGGCAAGGGAGGCGGGTGGGTTCGCGCCGTCGCTGGGTGGACTTCCGGGACGGCGGTGACCGCGGGGCCGATCCCAATGATGTCATGGGCGCTTTTCTGGGAAAGACTCGTGCGGGGAGACCACCGTTGCTGGCTGGGGTGTCATTGCCGGCATTCGTGGGCAGGAGGGGTATCGTTGGCTATGTGCTCTAGGCCCAGCTCATAGCCAACGGTCCCCCTCCCGTCTACTCGCGGCATTGAGTGTTTTCCACCAGAGCCGCGTGGGATACGGGCGCACTCCCTTCGCAATTTCGCTGTGTGCGGGGCGGATCGGCCACGTGTCGGCAGCATCTGTTCGCGTCACCCATCGGTGGCGCACCACCCCCTTGACCCGTCCCCGTTGCTGGTCGCATTCCCTTTGCTACCGCGGTTGCCTGCCTTTTCTACTGCTTCCCTTTGCTACCGCGGCCTCCCTCTTTCTTGCTTGGTTATCTTCCCCTGGCTGCCACGCCCTCCCGTCCCCTTGCTGCTGCGCGCCGTGCTGGCCTGTGCCGGTGCTGTGCTCAGTCGGCCTCTGGTCGCGACCCCTTGCATCTCATGGAGCTTCTCCTTGTGTTGCTTCTGCTGGTGCCCGTCGCGGTGGCGACCGCGACGGGTGCGCTGCT
Organism: Pyropia yezoensis; assembly: GCA_009829735.1. Classification (NCBI taxonomy): domain Eukaryota; phylum Rhodophyta; class Bangiophyceae; order Bangiales; family Bangiaceae; genus Pyropia; species Pyropia yezoensis. The sequence goes on from CM020619.1 coordinate 10,895,060, forward strand.
GCTCCGCCGCCGCGCCACCGCGTCGCGCACCGTCGCCGCGTACGCCGGGCGGCACGTGCTCATCACGGGTGGCACGTCGGGGATTGGCCTCGCCGCCGCCACCGCGGCCGTTCGCCTGGGCGCGCGGGTGACGGTGGTAGGCCGTGACGCGGGCCGCCTGGCCGCCGCCGTCGCGCACCTGCGCGCCACTCCCGTCGACGGGCCGCGCGCCGCGGCTGCCCGAGGCGACGGCGACGGCGGTGATGGCGGCGGCGGTGACGGCGCCCGTCGCGTAGTGGGCGTTGCCGCCGACGTTTCGCGGGCGGAAGGGGCGGCGGCCGCCGTCGCGGACGCCATTGTGGCACACGGCGCGCTGGACTCGGTCTTTTGCGTGGCGGGCGGCGCCATTTCGCGGCGGTTTGTGGAGATGGACGCCGCTGCCCTGAACGCGATGGTAGCAACCAACCTCGGCACCGCCCTCCACACCGCCCACGCGGCGGCGCGGTCCATGGCGGCGGTCACCCCCCCACCCGACCACCCGCGGCAGCTGGTGTTGGTCTCCTCCATGGGCGGCCTCGTTGGTGTGACAGGCCTGGCGGCCTACTGTGCGGCCAAGTGGGGCCTCCGTGGCTTGGGCGAGGCTCTCTACTACGAGCTCCGCCCGCTGGGCGTGACCGTCAGCGTCGTCTTTCCGCCCGACACAGCCACACCGGGCTTTGACGCGGAGAATGTGGGCAAGCCGCCCGAGACGATGGCCGTCTCGGAGAGTGGGGGGCTGTGGCAGCCTGCGGACGTGGCGGCCAGGATGCTCGACGCCGCCGCGGCGGGCACGCCGCGCATCACGTTTGGGGCGGAGGGGGCGATGCTCGGCGGCGTTGCCGCGGGCATGGGACCGGGCCTGGGGGGGGAGGTGCTGTGGGGGGGGGTGGTGCGGGTAGTCGCCCAGGGGTACGTTGCGTATTGGAACTGGCTGATTGGACGGGCGCACCGGGAGCGGGCGGCGGCGGCGGCAGCACCAGCAACACCAGCAGCAGCAGCGGATGGAGAGGGGAGGGCCGGGGGGGGGATTGCTGAAACAGCTGCCAGCATGTAGGGGTGGACAGGGGCTGGAGAGTGGCGCGCGGGGGGGGCGGGTGCGATGTTTTGTAGACCGCTGAGCAAGGGGGTGGGGCGCGTCGGCTTGGCCGTGGGTAGGTGTGTGCGGGCACAGTGGGGCTCACGGCTAAGAGACGCACGCGCACAAGACTGCTCGTCCACACGCGTGTGCCCAGGCACCCGTCGATGCGGCCGCGTCCTACATAGATGGCTCGGGCGGCGGCCGCGAGCCCCGCGCCCCGACGACTCGCGACATTGGGCGCAGTGGTGCTGGGTCGCGACGCCCACCCTACCTGTACCCCCCTTCACCGATACAGGCCTGCTTAGGCGCCCCGTCGCGGCGGGACCCTCTTTTCAAAGCACTGGCCAGCCGCATGCCGTCGACAGCAGCGGCGAGCCGGCCTACTCCGCCAGGGGCGCCACGCACACGGCAGCGGCAGCGTGACGTAGGGTCGTCTTGGCGCGCCGCCGTCCAGACGCGGGCGGAAAACGGTTGTGCGCAGCAGTGTGTGGGAGGGCACCAGCCTGAGCCGTCCCGCCGAGCCGCCGCCCGGCCGCCGCCTGGCGGCTGCCTTCATGTGGCAGACGCTTCTCCCCCTTCTCTCCTCCCACACGCAACCTCGCAGCGTCCCACAACCAGGTTTAGAAGAGGATGCTCGCGCGGCCCATGCGGCCGCCGCCAAAGCCACGAAAGCCGCGCCCCCCCCCCTCGGGGGCTCCCAGGCCCGCGCGGACGGTGCCGCCCCCCCGCGCCCTCCCCCTCGCCCCCCCCCCCCCCCCCCACCCCTCCTCGAACTCTTCCTCCCCCTCGTCTTCCAGCGTACACCACACGGTCTTAGCCCCGACCGCGTCTTCCTGCGCGTACGCCTCGTGCGCACACACCGCGTCGTTGACAAAGTCCAGCTCGTACACACACGACGCGGGCTCCCGGATGGCCGCGATGTAGTGGGCCGTCACGGGGCCCGTCGGCGGCGCGCCCTCGCGGGTGCTGGGCGTACCACCGCCCCCGCTGCTGCCGGGTCGGGTGCCCGTCCCACCGGCAGTACTCGACGAGGTGCCCTCCCCGGGGGGGGTGACGCGGGTGGCCAACGGGCCGTGCAGGGCGGTGGAGCACAAGTACCGGATGGTGATGCGGCGCGGGGTGCCGTCGCTCAGGTCGCACGGCGTACCATTGGTGTAAACCTGCACGTAGGGGGGGGCCGTCTGCGGGAGTGGCGGGGGGGAAGCACCTGTGGGAGCGCACGAAAGAACATCGGGTGACAAAAGGAAGAAACCGGGTCAGCACATTCCGCCGCAAACGCAGGGAAACAGGCGGCTACGCGGACGATACAGCCCGACGAGCTGTGATGCCCTCCCCAACGGGTTTGCGATGGCCGACAGCACGACAGCACAGGCGCTCCTCCCTCTCCTCAGCGGCGACGAGACGATGGTGTCAGCCCAAGGCACAGGGGCAGGTCCCAAACATACCTGGTGCAGCGGTCTCCTCTGCGGAGCCAGCACTCCCTTGCGGCGCCCTCACGCCATCACCGCCCCCGGCGCCAACCGCAGACCCCGACGCTGCCCCTGCCGCTGCTGCCGTGGCGGCGGCGTCCGGGTCGCGCGTCGGGGCGACACCCCCCGGCATCGAACCCGACCCACCCGACCCACCCGCCCCTCGCAACGGCGGCTGCGCCAAGCCCAGCGTGTAGGAGGTTTCCTCTTCGCCGTCGCGCGGGATGTGCCGCTGAATGACGCTGGAGCCGTAGCAAAACTCGTACGTCCACCACCCTTCCAGCTGCGTCGGCCAGTAGAGCAGCCAACAGGCAGACAGTAGAATCAAGAAGAAGAAAGAAGAAAAAGCAAACAGGGCACACGAGGTGGTTAGGGCCATGCGCATATATACATGCACAAGAAACACTGAGCCGTAGGATGTCCACATGTCCAAGGCAGCCGCTCTGTGCTACGCGCAACGGCGCAAACTGACAAAGGACAACCGACAGCCAGGGTACTTGCCATCGCCAACAACGCCCCCTCCGCATCCACATGGACATATCTGTTGTCCCCGCTCCCCCCCTCTCCCCCGACGCGCACCAACAAACGTACCCGCAAAAAGCACAAGCCGTCGTACGCGGACAGCAGCGTCTCAATGCCGTCAAAGAGGGCGCCCCGGGAGGCCGCCCGCGCCCGCCGCGCCGCCGCCGCCACAGCCTCCCCCCCCGGCGGGCGCTGCACCGGTACCCCACACTGCAGGCGCTGGCCCGACGGGGTGGTGAGGCCCACCGGCACCGCCTCGTCCGCGTCGGCCAGCGGCCGCCCGCCGGGCGGCACGGTCCCCCCCGTGGGGGGCAGGGCCAGCGTGTACTGGGGGCCAGGGGAGGGAAAGGGCGGCACCCCCGCCGAGACGATCACCTGCAGCGCAACGGCGGGGGTGGGGGGGGAGAGCACCAGGAGCGTCGCCGCCGCCGTCGCCGCCGCCGCCGCCGCGGCAGCCGCCGCAGCGGTGATAACCGCCCTCATGGGCGGTCGCCGTCGCCGACGGGGGGGGCGACTGGCCTTCATCGACTGCATGAACGGTTACCACCCGAAGAACGGGTAAAGGTGAGGGAGTTCGGTGGGAGGTCGGCGGTGCTGTGGACAACAGCCGCAAGGAGAGGGTGCTGGGTCGTGGTCGCGACCACGAGGCAGTCAGCAGTAAACGACCAGCTGGTGAAAAGCAATTTTCGTACTACTTTTTACTTGTCGATGTCCGCGTTTTTTTTAACGTTTTTTCGAACGTAAGCCATCGACACCAGCCAATTCCAGCCTCGTCCTAGTGTCTATTCTACCGACCGGATTCCAGAATCCTCTCCGGATTCTAGAATCCGGTTTTTCGGCTCCTGTTTTTTCGCACTTCCTGCGGTCCGTTGCTCATTCTGACGCCAGAAACGGACCCAGCGCATTTGACTTGACCTTGGGGCAACTCCAGTGCATCCCACGCTGAGGAGAACCCGCGCCAAAAAGTTTTCTCTTTTGCGCGCAGCTGCCCCGCCATCACACCCCACAAAGGGACGCCAGAGGCTCCTTAGGCGGTCTTTGGAAGCAGCGACGGCATCCAGGTGAAGCTCGGGCTGCGAAGGACGCGCCAGTGATCACCAGGCGTGCTGCGACCCCACCCACCGTCACCCACCGCTGTCATCACCGACAGTACTCGTTTCTGTGGCCACATTTTCGTTCCCTCTTCCACACTTGGCTGTTCTGTCCCCTCTCCTTTTTCGTCAGGTTCCCCCCTTCCCACCCATGGCCGAAGCTCCCCGCCCCCGCCACGAGGCCATTCCCCCTCGCCCTCCCCCGACGCCCTCCCCCCCCCTCTTCTCTCCTCTTCCGCTGTCGAAAGCTCCGGCTCATGCCGTCCCTACCCCTGCCAACAGCACTAAGGCCAAAGGACAAGACCTGCGCTTGTCGGTTGGTGTGCCGGTGCACACGGAGGCGATTAACGTGACGAACTTCTCGCCGCTGCCGCTGCCACCCGCCGCCCGCCGCCCGCAGCCTGCCGCCAACCGCCCGCACCCGGTCCCGCCCTCCACGGTCGCGATCGTGCCACGCGCGGACGCGATGCCACGTCCGTACGTCGCGCCGTGGACCCAGAGTGCCGGGAGGAGGGAAAGAAAGGGCTGCCCGGCCGCCGCGGAGGCGCCCCGTAGACTCCGCGCTGAGTGCCCAACCGCGGCCGGCACCATCTGCGCCCGGCAAGGACGGCCGGGGGCCGACACACGAGACAGAGGGGGCATCCGTGGCGGGGAGGGGGTGTCCGCGGCGATGAGGCTCCGTCTGAGGTGGGGGGGAGGCGTCCGAGGCGGGGCAGTGGCATCCGCAGCGGGGCGGTGGCGTCCGAAAACGGGTGGGGATGGCGTCCGAGTGGGGGGGGCCTGGCGCCACTGGCGGCGGAGGGTGTCGTCCGTGTGCGCGCTCGCGGCGTGAGTTTTTTTTTTTTTTTTCTGGCCGTGGGGTGCCTCACACTGGTCAGAATCGACGTTTCTCCTGAGGATTCCAGAATCCTCAGGGCCGGATTCTGGAATCCTCTCTAGCGGTAGAATAGACACTAGGGAGGCCACATGAAGGGGGGTCACATGATGACGAGGCGGCTATGGAAGGAAGAGGCGCGGAACTTTGCGCACCGCTGATTGGCGGGCGGATGGAGACGAAGTGGCCAACCGGCGGCGCGCCTTGGCCGTCTTCGCCGCCGCCTCCGCCCCTGCCGCCGCTTCCGCCCCTGCCCCCGCCCCGCCGCCCCCCTCCGCGTCAGCTGCGGCCGCTACCGGCACTGCTGTGCCCTGCAGGGCGCCACTCCTGCGGTGTGCGCCGCTGCGAAAAGGCCGCAGGGGAGTACGAGGCGCCTCCTGCCCCCCGTCCCAGCTTCCCTCTGCACGGCGCAATGGCCGTCGCGTCGGTCGCAGGGGGTCCATAAGAGGGCTGCCGGCCCCCACCAGGGTGCGGCGGCTCGCCTGCCCGACAACTGCCGTCGCCACCGCCGATTCTTTCCACCCGCTCGTCCCCACCTCTCTGCCTGCCTGCCTGCCTGCCTGCCTGCCAGCTCTTCCTCTCCCCCCCCCCCGAGAGCACCCGCAGGCGGCCTCGCGCTCGTCTCCCGACTTGTACCATGACATCCAAGACGGACGCGTCCCCTCACCCCCCCTCCATCCCCCCCACCATGGCGGCGGTCGTCTACACCCGCCACGGAGAACCCTCAGACGTCCTCTCCCTCGCCGCGGCGGTGCCGACGCCGACGCTGCCGCCACCCCCCTCCGGCCTCTCAACCCCCCCCGCGCCGGTGGTCGCCCACGTGGACACCCCCCCCACCCTCCTCCTCCGCGTCGCTGCAGTCGCCCTCAACCCCGTCGACGGCAAGCGCTGCCGCGGCACCGCGGCGCTGCCCTTCCCCCGGTGGCCCGCCGCCCCCGACATCCCGGCCTTTGACGTGGCGGGCCAGGTCGTTGCGTCGACCGACGCAGACCCGGCGCTCGGCGTCGGCGCGTGGGTGGCGGGCATGGTCCCAGCCGGCGGCGCGCTTGCCGAGTACGTGGCCGTTCCGGGGCGGTGTGTGGCGCCCATCCCGCCGGGCGTTTCGGCGGTGACGGCGGCGGCGGTGCCGCTGGCGGGGCTCACCGCCCTCCAGGTGCTGCGCCGGCTGGGCGTGGTGTTCCCCCAGGGGGAGGTGGGGGGGAAGGGCGGCGCCGGCGGTGGTGGCATCGGCAGCGGTGGCAGCGGAGACAGCTGCGGCGGCGGCGGCGGTGTAGGGGAAGCCGACGGCGACGGGCATGGCGACACGCCGGGCGACGGCGTCCCCCCACCAGCGTCGATGCTCCTGCACGGCGGCGTCGGGGGCGTCGGGTCGTTTGCCGTCCAGCTCGCCGCCCGCGTCGGCCGGGTGCCGCGGGTGGTGGTGTCCGTGTCGGCGGCCAAGGCCGGCCTCGCCACCCGCCTGGGCGCCACCCACACCGTCCCCGCCGGCGCCGCCGCGGCCGTTGCCGCCGCCGTGACCGCCTCCCCCCCCCCCGGCGACGCGGTCGGGGTCGGCGGCGGAGGTCCCGTCGACGCCGCCGCCGACTTTGTCGGCGACGGCGTGCCGGGCCTGTTTGGCGCCCTCGACGGAGGCGGCGGCGGCGGCGGCGGCAACGGCGGCCGCCGCAGCGCCCACCGCCCCATCACCCGCCGGCGGCCGCGGCAGGTGTGCATCCTTGGCCCGTCGTCGGCCGCCTCAGCGGCGCACTGGTTCCCGTGGGGGTCCCCCCCCCCGGGGATGGGCCCCTACCTCGCCGTCCGCGCCGCGCCAACGACGCTCCGCGCGTGGGCGGCGGGGGTGGACTGGGCGCCGCATGTGGTCGCGTCCGACGGCGCAGCGGTGGGGCGGCTGCTGCGCTGGATCGCCGCGGGGGCGGTGGAGGTGGTCCTCGCGGCGGTTGTGGATGGCCTGGCTGCGTGGCGGGAGGCGCTGGCGGTGGTGGAGGGGGGGCACGCGGCGGGTAATGTGGTCATCCGCGTGTGGGGGGGGGATGAGGGGACGGGGGGGGGGGGCGTGAAGGGTCCCCACCCAACGGGAGGGCCGGGGGGGGGGGGGGGGGGGGGTGGGGGCGGCGTGGCACGCGATGCGGGAAGGAAAAAAGCAGGGGGCGCCGCTCCCCCCACCACCGTGCCGCAGAGGGCCCGCGGCTGGTGGCCACTGGTCAGAGGGCGTGGGAGTGCCATTTCTTCACCGTGCATCAGGTGACGCACATGACCCTTGGCCAGCAGGAGCGACGGGGTCCCTTTTGATGTCGGGGGCCCCCGCCGCCAAGCGGCGGCGCATCGGCAGCCGCGCGTAACGGTGGTCGACGGGGATGCGACAGGATAGAACATGGGCGACGCTCCGAAGGTGCACGAGGATTCGGGGCGCTGGGCCTCGTTTTTGAGGGCGTATGTCTGTGGCCATGAGTAGCAGGTCCAGTTGATGGTGGGTGCATGGAAAGTCTACATATGAGTGGTCTCTTGAGGGTTCATGCTCCCCCCCCCCGGAGCCCCCACCCCGCCTTCCCTCGTCTCAATGGCAACCACCCCTGGCCACACGCCACGTTCACGTCCCCCCCCCCCGGCCATCGCCTAGGTATCCTGGTGACAAAGCTGCTCCCGCCGCGCTCCTGTCCACCCGCCTTTGCGCGCCCAATGCCGGCCAAGATGTCCGCGTGGATACGATCGCCCATGACGCCCGCCCCCCGCGGGCGTCATCCTCTCACCGGGCTGCGCCCGCCGTGGCGCTCCCTCGAGGCTCCCGAGGCTGTTCCAGTGTTCGACAGAGCCGCCGTGCGCGGCAGGGAAGGTGGGGCGTCTACGGACGGGGGAGGTGCGTCTGCGGACGGTGGGGTCGATCCCAGGGAGCGGGGAGAGCGCGAGGGCAACGCGCAGGGAGTACCTCATTTTTGGTCGCCAACAGGCATTTTTGGTCGTCATCTTTTTCGAAAATATTTTCCGTCCATGCCCTCGTCTGGAACAATGTCTCTAAACTCCCTGCATCCGACGTGACAACAACCGATACAGACTGTGCCCGCACTTTCTCACCACCGCCGACGGGTGCCTCAGCGCCGCGGCGGGGGTGCAGACGCCACCACCATCGGCGGCGGCGCCCAGTGGGCAGGGGAGCGCGCTGCCCTGCACAATACCGCGCCCCGCAGGCGCGCGGCAGGCAGGCGGTAGTAACCCGTCTATACCTTTGGTCGACCATTCTCTAAACAGGCGACCACTCTACAGGGCCGTGAGCTGCGATCTGGCCACCCCGAGCGACTCTTGTTTTTCTCTTCCGAACGCCATGTATTGCACGAGGACCGGAGCCTGTTCTCGGCCGACGCCCCGCCCTCCCCGTAGGTACTCGTAGCCTCCTCCCTCACCCGTCCTGTTCGACCGCATGCCTCACAACGTCGCACGCGGATGCATGGCGACTTGCCCCTCCCCATCAAATGACGCGACCGTGTCTTCGCTCGGACTCGGCTGAAGAGTGAAAAAAGCAAGCGGCACGGGCTGCCCCCAAGCGGCACACCAGAAGGCCGGCCCCCAACCGGCGGGGATGACCGAGGCGGAGCAGCCGCGGACGCCGGAGAGCTGGACCGCCCAGAGTCACCGTCCGACGGCGGGTCGTCAAAACCGCCCCGTGCCATGCATGAGCCACCCGTCGGGCCCCCCTCCTGGGATATGTCTGGAAGACTCTTTACTCCGGGCGCTACCGCCGTATCACCCGAAGAGCTTTGATGGCGACCTGCTGCATTGCGCGTACGTTCCGTTCCAGGGTCCACAAACGGGTGACCCTCGCCGCTGTGGCCCTCAGCGACAGAGCTGCTGGCCGGGCCCGCGGAAGCGGCAGCAGTCGTTGCTGCTGCAGCAGCAGCGGCCGCGAGACCTAAATAGGTGGCCTCTAACCATGGGCGGCGGCGACCCAGCTGACGACGCATGATGTGACAGCGGCACCAGCGGCAGAGGTGCTCGAACCAACAGTGGGTGGGGACCGGATGGTGGCGCGGAGGGTGACCTGACGGACGGTCGCCGATAGGCGTTAGCCATGGAAGGCCCGGCCGGGAAGGCGACGGGAGGTGCCCCGGCGAAGCAGAGACGCTGGCGGTGGGGTTGGGAACATGCCAAGCTGTGACAGCACCGCCCCACCCCACGGTGAACACCCGTGGATAAGGGTGTGGGCCACGGCATCAAGGTTCCACCGGGGCCGGCGCGGGTCGACCCACCACCGGGGGCATCGACGGTCAGTGCACCGGGGGGGGGAGATAGGCGTCACGTGAACGGGTAGGCGCACGCCGAGTATGAGAAGGCTTTGGGGTAATGCGGTGGGCAGCACGTTGCCTACGGGCGGGAGCTGCTCACTCGCAGCTGTGTGAAGCCGACAGAGAATATCATCAAAGATTTATTCCGCAAGAGGCGACAGGGAGCATGACAACACAAAGCATGTCTGCCGACGCTGTGCCGCATCATGGCCACGGCTCTTCCTGCATACGCAACGTCCAGGTACCTGGTAGAGTCAGGCCCCCCACCTAATCCACCGTCAAACTACACCCACACACAACAACGTGCGGATAAGCACCTCTCGTCTGTCTGGGAGCAAAGCCTCACCCACGCATTTAGATGCCGTGGATCTTGATCATCTTCTTCGCGGCAATCTCCTCCTCAACCAGGAAGCTCGTCACCTTGTTCCGCTGATCACCCTGCAGCTGGATGACGCGGCCAAGCTCCTTGTCATCCACAACGCAGCCGTTGCAGCAAAACTCCTTCTTGAACGCCTTTGTCAGCTTCGCAAGATCCAGCGAGGAGTTGAGGCCCTGGATGGTCGTCAGCGACTTGCGCCCGTTCCGCTGTTGGAGGCGGATGTGCACAATACCCTTTGTTACCACCTGGTCATCGCCTTCAGCGTCCGCAAAGGGATCGAAGGGGGTGAATGGCGCGGAGAGCTCTGCGTCGGTCATGAGGGCGGGAGTGGTGGTGGCGAGACCTCTCAAGTGCGTCGTTCTGCAGGAAGTGTAGAAGGGCAAACAATCGACCATGCCAGATGCGATCGAGGGAAAGAAGGTGAGACAACCCAAGATACGTCAGCAACGAGTATAGAGCAGCAATCATGTCGCTGTCGGCGTCACGTCGTGTGCATAGACGCTTCACATCGTGCAGCCACACAAGAGCCACACGCGCGGCAAGGGGAGCCATCAAAACAGCAGCGCAACAGGAGCAACCACAACAGCTCCCAACGACGAGAGCGCCTAGGCATTACACCACGGCTTCCTACCAACGCAACGCCACAACGATGCGAAGGCGTTGCTGGGGTTTCAACCATCCCATCTCACGCCGAACGGGTCCAACCACGACATCCACAGCAACAAACGCGACAACAAGCGTACCTGAACGAAAGCGAATGAGGGCGCGGAGATGCGACAAACAGACGGCCGGCCGGGGGACGGAGAGCTAGGGCTAGTGGGTGGACGAAAACGGTGGCGGGCAAGAAGTTGCGGGTGTGATGGTCACCTCGAAGGCGGGCGTGCATGCGTCGCCACATGCGCGCTGGCAGCCTTTTATATGGCTGTCTCAAACCGCTGGACAGGCCCGCTTTCGGGCCCGGAGGGCCACTCGGTGTCGCGCCTGCGCGCCAGCGCGCGCAGACTGGGGCGTAGTCCCGAAATTCAGGGACGACACCCTCGAGGGGGGGGCACCCAGTGCCCCCTGGAAACGCCGCCGAGCGGCCCCAATCCAGAGCGGAGGAGCCTCAGGCTGAACGGGCGTGAATTCGTGTCGACCCTGAGACGGAACATCCCAGGGTCAGTCCACGCCCGTGATTTGAGCGCGTTTTATTGGCCACAAGATGCCATGACCTTCGTTGGCGGGGCATTCGGTTGGCCAGCGATGACACTGGCTGGAACAGCTCACGTCGCGAGCTGTGTTGTACACTCGCAGGCTGTCGAGTACGTGGAGCGCAGATTCGATGAGGAAGGGACTGCCAGGTTCAGCATAAATATGGAAGCGAAGTACTGGATACGTCCTACATAACTGTGCCATCCTGAGCACGCAGTCAATTGAGAAATACCCCCGAGTAGACATAAGACAGGTGGCAACTGGATTTATCGAGTGCAGTTGTTAATGTCCTTGTACGCCGTCGATATAACTACGTATCGTCTTCACAAGTGCCTACACTGCTTCTGCGACATTACGCAATATAGAGCACTCCACCCGAAACGGATAAAGAACAGCATGAGAAATTGGAAACATATCCGTGAGTGCGCCAATTGGCGCCAGGGACACGCGGCCAGACTCTGGCGACGGTCGCCGCTTTGGCGATGGGGCGCATCGTGGACGAGCGGATCGACGCGATCATCGTCGTCGCGCCCATCCCCTTCGCCCCGTTGCACCCTCCCCCTTCGTCCGTGTGCCACCCAGCGGCAGTCTCCCCGCTGTCAGGTTCACTCTTGCGTTATTGCCGCTATGGCACGTGGTACGTCTGGCTGACCTCTGCTCGTTTTCTCTGCAACGGGGAAGGGACCGGAGCAGGAGCGTCGTTGCGGGGAGCGTGCGGGTGAGATGGAGGGGGAGCGCTTGCCCGTGTCGCAAGCATTTGTGCTGGGTGGGATGGGGATGGGCGGGATTGTGGGGGGTGGGGGTGGGTGGGGATGCCTGCGTTTTTTGGCGCTACCTCGAACACCCCCTGTATCTGCGTGCGGCGTCTGGGCAAATGCTGCACGACTGCCGCGTGTGGCGCGCTGTTGCTGGCTGGCACGCTGCGGCGCGTTCAGTTTTCCGCTCCATGCCAGCGACGCGGCAGTGGACGGTCCTGTCGTCCCGTGGCGCGCTGGACGCGTGCTGTGGAGCCGACGGCGTATTTGTTGGTTGCGGGTGTGCCGCGCTGCACGGCGCTTGGAGCCCAATGCAGGGGAGGTGCAGCTTCCGATTGTGGGATTTGTGCTGTGTCCGATGGCTGCGGCGCCTCATCCATGACACTGACTCTTTGCCCTGCGGTGCTTGATGCGCGTGTCTTGGTGGTTGGATGGTGCTCTTGTTCCGCTTGTATCTTACCTTCTTTTGCTTGTGGCTCCTGGCTCCCTGTTCGGGTGTTTTGTCCTCGTCTCCTGCTTGTGTGCGGCCTCTGTAGATGGCAAGCCGACCGGTGCGGTGAAGAAGGCCTCCAAGGCGGCTGGTGCCGTGAAGGGCGCGCCCACCAAGAAGATCCGGAAGATCCGCACGTCGGTGCAGTTCCACCGGCCCAAGACCCTGAAGCTGGCTCGGGACCCCAAGTACACCCGTAAGTCGGTCCCGAAGAAGGCGGGCGTGGACAACCTGGCCGTCATCAAGTTCCCCCTGACCACCGAGTCGGCGATGAAGAAGATTGAGGACAACAACACGATTGTGTTCATTGTGGACGTGCGGTCCAACAAGCCCAAGATTATGGATGCCGTCAAGGCCATGTACAAGATCCCTGTCGAGCGGGTCAACACGCTCATCCGCCCCGACGGACAAAAGAAGGCGTACGTGCGGCTGCCAGAGGATACGGACGCCCTGGACGTGGCGTCCAAGATTGGGATCATCTAAGCAGGTCGCGCGGCGGCGCTGGGGGGTCCAAGTGAGGCAGACGACCGCGGGTGGGGTGGCGGACGCACATGCGGGTGGGCGTCCCTTCGTGGGGGCTACGCGAGCACTCGCGTCTGCGCTAGGTTTCTTCCGGGGTTGGTCGCTGAGCCACGGCGCGCTCGCCACGCCCATCCCTGCAGCCCCCACCGTCCACGTCGTACCACTAGGGTCTCGTTGCAAAGCTACATTTCTTTGATTCTTGTTGATGTTGTTGCCGTGTCGTGGTGTCCCTCTGAAGCCGCATTTTTCTGCAGCTCCGCTGGTCGCCCTCAAGAGGAACCGCTGACATCGCCGCGCCATCCGTGGGCCGTCTGTCAGGCCCGTCTACCTGCCATATCCGGTTCACGCCTAATGGGAACAGTGATCGCACTTCAAGGCTCGGCAGCTCCGTTCATTGCGTGCCATTCGCCCCTCATGCGCCCCCCCCTCAGCGGTCGAACGTGCCGAGCCTGACGCGTCTTGCGAGGCGCTCCGTCAGGGCATCTACCTCTTCGTCCGTACCCTCGTCGCCGGCATCTTCATCCCCCTCATCCTCACCCTCCTCCTCTTCCTCGTCCTCATCCTCATCCTCCTCGTTGTCGCTCATGTCCCCAAGCACGTCCTCCGACAGCAGCTCCCGCACGCGCGCCAGCGACTGCTCGGCAATGGCGTTCTCATTCAGCCCCACCGCGGCAACGGCCGGCAGGGCGGCGGCGGCGGTGGCGAGAGCCACCGCCCCACGGCCGCCCACGCCGTTGCCAGTCATGCTTACCGATGCCAGCACGGGGGTGGTGTCGGGCGTCAGTGCGCGGGCAACCTTGAGCGCCCCCGCCGACGTCAGCTCATTGTCATCAAGGAGGAGAGTCGTCAGGGTGGCGCCGGCGGCGCGCAGAAACTTGGCCACCCACCGGGCGCCCTCAGGCGACAGTTCATTGCCCGACAGATCCAACTGGGTGAGGCCCGCGACGCCCGGCACCGCCGCGCCCTTGTCGCCGTCCCCATCTTCCCCGTCAGCGTCTGTGCTCACCTCCTTCCGCAGCTCTTGCGCGGCCGTCAGGGCAGCGAGCACCCGCCGGGCACCAAGGTCGCCCAGCGACGTGTCGCGCAAGTTCAGCACCCCTAGCCGGGGGGCCACGGCCAGAACCCCCTCGGCCAACGCCGCCGCGCCCGCCGCCCCCACCGTGTTGTCCGACAGGTCCAGCACCCGCAGCCGCGAGTGGCCCGGCCCGCCAGCCACCCCCCCGCCCCCCGCCGCGACCGCCCCGGCCAGCGCATCCGCCACGCACGCCATGCCCCGCGCGCCAACGCGCAGCGACGACAGACGCAGGGTGGCCAGGCGGGGCGACGCGGCGATGAGTGGCGCGAGCGACACCATGCCCGCGTCCTCGAGGAGGTTGTTGTGGATGCGCAGCTCAGTCAAAGCCGACACGCGACCGCCGGTAGACGGCTCCTCCCCGGCCTTGGTGGTGGCGGTGGCAGCGGCGGAGCCTTCTTCCCTCCCGTCGGGGAGGGTGAGAAAGTCGGTGATGAGGGCGCCCGCGTCGGCGGCGAGCCCATTGTTTTGAAACGCCACATTGGTCAGCCGGCCAGCCGTCCCCGACAGGGCGGCGCGGAGGGAGCGAATGCCCTTGGCGCCCAGCGCATTGTCCGACACGTCGAGGGAGCGGAGGGACTCGAGGCCCGCCAGCGGTGCCACCAGCACCGCTAGCGCGGCGAGCGCCTCAGCCTCTGGGCGCGCCGCGATCGTATCCGCCACGTCCACGGTGGTGAGGGTGCCGGCGGCGGTGAGCGCAGCGAGCGCGGCGGCGCCCACGGGCGCCGCGTCAGCACCAAAGGAGAGGCCGCCCAGCCGGGCGGTGTGGATGGGCGTGCCCGACGCAGCGGCAGCGGCCACCGCCGCCTGGGCGGGTGCCAGCACAAGCTCCTCCGCGCGGGCGGCGGTGAGGAGCTCCCTCGCGGGGGGGTTCACGGCAAAGACGCCAGCGTCGGCGGTGCCGTTCGAGGACGTCATGGTCACCGTGTCGCCTAGGCGACCAACACACAGTCAAAGGATAAGGGAAGGATAGGGAGAGGGGAGGAGGGGGGGCGTTGTCTAGATCCAGTAGACGCCGAGTGGGGCGCACGCGCTGCCAGGCTTCACAACGTCGACGGCGGCGTGGGGCGTCGCGGGGCCAATGCCGTCGCCCGTGAGCTGTGTTGCAGTCGCGGTCGCAGTCACGGCCACCGCGCGCGCCTGTACGGTTGGCGGGACAGCGGCGGCACAGGCTAAAATAGGGGGGGGCGCCCGTAATTGCCTCTGGATCAAGCGCAGGTTTGAAAGTTCAAACTTCATGACGTTAGTTAGTGAATAGTAGCCCCCTCGGTCCCATTCGACAGTCGCTGCACGGCGCGAAAGGGGACACGACACCAGAGAAGACGACGACTCTGCCGTCGATGTAAGTATGTAAATGTTACATCGTAGACGCAGGCGCGTTCTTGCACAACGACGCAGGCGCGTTGTTACACGAGCGCTCCATCTCTCTGCCCCTCGCCATGGTGTCTCCCCGCGCCGGTCGTGCAAAGACATGCCGCGGTAGTCCTTGTACGTCCCATCTAACGAGTATACAATAAAAAGGACGGTGCCCCGCCACCACGGCCGCTGGGCACCCTCCCACTGCATGGCAACCGTGTCCACCGCCACTCCGTAACGGCCTCAAGCGCAGCGCCAGCCCTCGCCCCCGCCCCTGCCTCAAAAGTACCACACCATTCCCCGCCCCCTCAGCCCCCTCACAAGCTCCCCGCCTTTTCCCGAAACACGTACCCCGCCCCACTGATCGGCTGGTAGTATTGCCAGACGACGGCCTCCTCAAACGCCACCCGCACCGCCCGCCGCCGCCTCCGTTGCGTCGTGGGGCCGCCGTCCCCGCATCCGCACCCATCACTCGCCATCGCAGCGGCCGCTCCACCGGCGGGCAGGTGCGGCGAGACGGGCAGCACCGCCGTAGCGAGGCGTTCCAGCACGTCGGGCTCCCACACCGCCTCGGCCGGCGCGGGGACCGTCACGGACAGGACGGCGGCGTCCGATTCGGCGAGCGTCACCGCCACCCCCGCATCGTCCGTGTCATCGTCCCCGTCGCTGTCGTCCCCGTCATCGGGCGCGGCGACAGACGTGGCGGCGGTGCCGGGGGCGGCGACGGCGGCGGTGGCGGTGGCGGGCGACGGCGGCCGCGCTCCCCCCGACGCAGGGATCAGCGCCAGGACGTGGACACCCAGAATGTCCCAGGTGGCCGGCGGCAGCGGCGGTGGCTGCCACGCCGAATGCCCCATCAGAACGGGGACGGGAGCACCCGCCGTCTTGAGCCTCGCCGCCGCTGACAGCGGAACGCCACACGGGAGAGGTGCGCAGCCGCCCGCCCAGCAGGGCGGCGGTGACCCGCCGCGGCCGCCGCAACCCACCGCGGTGGGTGGCGTGGCGCTCCCCCCCCCGCCTCCCTCCCACGGCAGCGACCGCAGCCGCCGCGGCGATAGCGTCGCCTTCCCAAGGGTGACCAGCGACAGGCGCCGCAGGTGCAGCCGCACCGGCGACGCCCCGTGGCTCTGCACCACCACCCGCAGGCAGAGGGTGCGAGCGACGGGGGCGGCCGCCGCCGCCGCCACGGCCGCCGCCGCGGTTGCCTCCTCGGCGCCTCCGCTTCCCCCTCTTCCGTCACCGCCGCCAACACCGCCGCCGCCGCCGCCGCCGCCGCCACCACCACCACCACCGCCGCCGCTGGCACTTCCCAGTGCCCACGCGGCCGCCACATCCGCGGCGTCCTCCCCCCCTCCCGGCGCCACCCCCAGGCGACAGTCATCCGCCGGCGCCAGCGTCACCCACACGCTCACATCCACAGCACAGGCAACGCAGCCGCGGCGGCCGGCAGCGGCGGCGGCAGCTGCAGCGGCAGCGGCAGCGGGGGCGTCCTCCCCGGCACACCCCCCCACCCCCACGCCATTGTCACTGTCCCCTTCCCCCCGGCCGCCGCCGCCGTCGCCGCCCCCCCGACGGCGCCCTCGCGGTGGCCGTGGCGGCCGCGCAAACGCGGGCCACCGGTGGCCACTGTAGGGCGACGCGGGCATGCGGCGGAGGGCACGCCAGTTTTCGTACAGCGCCTGGTAGTCGGCGGTCGCCGGCAGGCCCGGGACCCCCGCGCCCAGGGGCAGGGGCGGCACCGCCCCACCCCCGCCGACCGGGCGGCGGCGGAAGCCGCCGGCGCCCCCCGGCCGGTGGACGACCCCCCGGCCGCCGGCCAGCCCCGCCCCCCCGCCACCGCCCCGCCGCGGTGGGCGGTCGACGTGCCAGCGGCGGAGGACGAGGCGCCGCCACAGCGCGCTGTCGGCGGCGGCGGCGCGGAGGTCGGAAGAGACGGCCTGGACGCGCGCGAGGTCCGCGCCGGGCAGCGCCTCGAGGATGAGCGCCAGCAGCTCGGGGGGGAGGTCCGTCAGGGACAGGGGCGGCAGGCCCGGCGGGGAGGGGGAGGGGGAGTGGATGGAGGAGGGGACCGGCCGTCCCACCGCCGCGGCTGGCGCCATGGCGGCCGCCCCGGCCAGGGGAGGAGGCAGAGGCTGTTGGCCGTCGGTGGCGGGGGGGGGGGGCTTTGGGCCGGGGAAGTATTGGTTGTGGGCACGTGGGGGAAAGGCGCCGGGAGGGCCCCCGACGTTGGCGGCGCGCCACCCGCCGCCGCCCCGCAATGGGACCCGTACGACAGGTATGGGTGCACGCGGAGGTGGCGCCCTTCCCCGCGGCCACGACGACGACCGGCCGCCAACCCGTGCGACACCCGCTTCGCTCGCCCCCTTGCCCCCCCCATCCTCTTCCAACGCCCCACCTCTGACACCACCTCACGCCCCCGGCTGACGCGCGCGGCAGTGGGCGCCCCGAGGCAATCGGAATTGGTTGCCGCCAGGCGGGGGCGGGGCAGGATCTGGACCGGTCAGCAAGGGAGTTGTGGCCAGCGGCCATGTTGTGGAGGGCTCCGTGTGGCCCACCCTCGCTGGACGGCGTCCAGTGGACGCCCTGGAAAGGCTCCGTGGAATTTCTTGGACTTCGATTGGAAGTATAGTACACACGGGCAAGCAGAGTGGAACGCCCCTACTTATCCACGCCAGCACCCGCACCCGTGTATGTGGCTGCAAGTAAGTAAGTATGGGTTGCTTCGAGTAAGGTTGGCACGTCTTTTGTTAATTGGACAGGGTTACTCGATGTGTCCAGCCGTACCTGTACCTCTAACCGAGCACCCGCCCTGGGCGGCAGAAATGGCGCCATTGGCACCAAAAAGGGCGCGCTGGGCGCCAAAAAAGTGGCGCGCACCCGGACCGGCGCACGCCCCCGTCGTCGCCACCCCGCCCCCCGTCGTTGCCACCGCGTCGACCGCCGTCGGCAGCGCGGCCCGGTCGCCGCGCCGGCGCCCCGCGCTGTCGCCACCCCTTCCCGCGTCGTGGCCACCCTGCCCCCGGTCGTCGACACCCCGCCCCCCGTCGGCAGCGCGGCCCCCGTCCTGGGCACTCCGCCCCCCGTCGCCGCGTCGTCGCCGCCCATCGTCGGCACGCCGTCTCCCGTCGCCGCGCCGGCGCCCCCCGTCCTCGCCACCTCGCCCCCCGTCGTGGACACCACCCCCCCCCCCTTTGGGTCATCGTTCCTGCCGACGTCAGTTGCTATCGAGTTGGAGATGGCAACTACAGCGGCCGGAGGGGTGGGAGCTGGAGATGCGCCCCCATTCCCGGCTTCCGGAGCCTCCGACGCCGGTGGGCCGCGTTTGGGTGCAGAAGAGGAAACCTCTCTTCACCTGCCCGTGCTGGAAGTCGGTCCCAGACGGGCCAAGCGAACGCTGACGGCGGAGAAGGTGGTTGAGTGCCTCGTGGTGCCATCCTACCCGCAGACGTCGAGCTCAACGACGAGCGGGGTCCTGACCATGGTGCCAGTCGCATCGGTTGAGACGGGCCTGAGCCCTAAGAGCTTCGTGGCGTACAAGTCGCCGGGGGGGAAGAGCCGCAAGCTGTCGGATCAGCTCTCGCTCAGCTTCGGCTTCTGCACGTACAGCTGGACCGAGTACCCGTGCTCTGGCGTGGACGCCTGCACCAACGTTCCTCGCGCTGTTTTGGACATCTCTCACACGGCGCTTGAAGCGGGGGACGCCGACCAGTACGCCGTCTATGAGAAGGTCTTCGCGGAAGCCAGCTCCGAGACCGCCTCGGCCGACACGGAGCAGCAGGCGCTGGCAAAGGAATGGGACAAGTACACCTCTGTCGTGGCGCCGTTTCAGCACAAGCAGTGCCCCAACGTCCTCTGCGCGCGCTTGGGGACCCCACCGAAGGGCAAGGTCGTGACGATCCTGTCGTCGGGCAGAAAGTTTCTGGGGTGCGCCGGCTACTCAAGCGTCAACCGGATGAACCACAAGAACGCTTCCATTGCCAACATCCAAAACATGAGCAACATTGAGAGCTGGATGAGCGATGAGAGGTACGTTTCTATGCGCGTGGGGGATGCGGCTCGCTTTGAGAATGATTCGTGAGCGAGATGGGCTGTGTTTTTTTACAACGCCCGGCGAGGGAGGTTTGGCGCACCTTTTCACAGCCCACCCCCATTGCACTGATTCTGCTTGAGCCACGACAAGCCCCTACCGATGGCGGTGCTCCCCCGCTTGCCTCTGATCAATGGCCGACACGATTACTCGGCGGTCGACCCCCCGAGGTCGCGTGCCTTGCGGCAGTCCCGCCCCTCAACCATCTCGCCCCGCGGACGTCGCCGTGACATGGACCCCGCCCCCCTCCTCGCGACTGTCGCCGGCGGTGCTGCATTCCCGACGTATCTCTCCCAGTGGCATATGGCGAGGAGTAGTGCACACGCCCGGCCGCGGAGTACGGTGGCCCTATCTGCCCGCCAACTCTTTCACGATGGGCATTGTAGACGCACCCACCTCCATGCAACGGACGACCCCCCCGTCGTTCCTTGGGCGTCCATTCGACCGAGGAGACAGAGGAGCGGTCCCCAATGATGGGCGCCGGCCTCCCCCCCCTCCGCCGTGGTCGTGCGCGGAGTACTGATATCCTGTACCAATCGTTGCTTTTGACGTACTTTTCTCTTCCCTGGCTGCTGTTCTGTTTTTTTTATCTTCCGCAGAAAGGTGACGGATATCCCCGCAGGCGTCGGCACAAACCACCCATGCATGACTATCCGCCCGTCGGGATCGCGATCCGTGTGCAAGTCGCACGCTGGAAAGGCCCAAGCCCTCTCGCGCCACATCGCGTGCAGCAGCACCCTATACGTCGGGGTGCCGCTCACGGACAGCGGCGACCGGGACCTGCGGGGGAGCTTCCTCATCTTCTCAGTCGGCGTGCATACGCACCCCCCCCCCCCATCATGTTCTCTACCCGTGGGCTTCTCGTGACAGCCGCGGAGGTCAAGGAGCACCACCACATCTCGCTCGCGGCGGAGGAGGAGGACGTGCGCGCAAAGCTGGCCGAGGAGTACGGTCGGGTTGTGGCGGCCGTGCCGCAAACGGCGCTGCGGTATGCCCGCCGGCAGGCAGCGGCAGAGAGAAATCCGTGGGGGCAAGGCCGCGACGCGGCCCTACGGATGGTCGCTCGAGCGGTCGTGGCGGGGGACGCGTACTTCCGTGCCCCTTTTGTCTCTGACGCGACCGCGTACATTTTCCCGGCCTTTTTTGAGAGTAACGTGCGCCAGGTGGCGAACGGGGTGCTCGCGATCGAGACGGACGAGTACTACAAGGCGGTGGAGTCGGTCGGGCTGTCGCAGGACGGCGATTTTTTTGTGCTCGCCATCTCCACGACGATCAACAACAAGGGCGTCACTCTGGCGCGCTTCTTTATCCAGCGGGCGACGCGGCTGGTGGCGCGCACCTGCTACCGCCTTTTTTTTCAGGAGGTATTGAGGGTGAACCCCGACTGGGCGCCCTGGCACGTGCTGGTGCTGCGGCAGTTGTCGGTGGTGGACCCCGCGCTCGACGGCGCCCCATCCGCCGAGGTGCTCCGGCGGGCAACCGAAAACACCCGGCGGATGAAGCGCGGCGTGCTGGTGGGCGTCACACTGGACTTTTCCGCGTCGCTTGCGGGGGGGCTCTGCGACGCGCTCATTGACGTCGGCTTTGACGACTTTGACGTCGACGAGCACGCCCGCAGCATCCTCTTTGGCTGCAAGGCCCACGCTAACCGCGTGTGCGACCGGGCGCCGCTGACCGTGCGCGCGACGCTGCGGAGGCTTATTGAGTGTTACAACTTGGAGGAGGCGGAGCGGCTGCGCGCGTTGGTTATCCAGCAGGAGCCGACGCGCGACTCTGCCGGGGTGCTGGGGAACCAGCGCCTGCTTCCTGCGTTCTGTCCCGCCTTCTCTAAGGCCGACCACCTGCAGCGAGAGGTGGCCTCGTCGACAACCAACACTGAGGAGTCCCAGAACGAGCGCGTTTATAAGCTCTGTGGGCGTCGACAGCCGCTGATGGTGGCTATGACTGGCAGCAAGTTTGTTGACCAGCGGGATGCTGAGGAGCTGGAGAACGGCCGTGCCGCAGGCGCGTACACCTCGATGGAGCGTGCGGAGCACTCCCAGCGACGCCGGGAAAAGCGGCGCCGAGCAAACCGACGGCGAGACGGCGGCGGATCAGGGGGAGACGAGGGCACTGGAGAAAGGGGGGCTGAGCGCGCTGGTGAGGAGGAGCTCGTTGGACTGGAAGAGGTGGGTGGGGGGGAGGGAGGTAGGGGAGAGGATGGGGGGGACGCGGGAAGGGGCGAAGAGGGGGAGAGGGAGGGGGAATGGGTGGGAGAGGGCGGCGTGAGAGCACCGCTGGGAGACGGCGGGAACGCCACTCGACCACCCTTGCCAGCTGCCGCGGGCCAGCAGCCGAAGAAGCGGCGCCGGGCCGCTGTACGGGGGCCGCGCGGCACGGCGGCGGAACTCCGCATTGCCGAGCTGGAGAAGCAACTGCTGGAGCAGCGGAACAAGACGCTGGAGGCAGAGAACGCGGCGCTGAGGAGCCGTGCAGTCCTGGAAAGCGGCGGGGCTGGACGCGCGGCGCCAGTTGGCATTATGCCGGCAGCGGCAGTTGCCGCTGTGCCGACAGCGGCTGCTGCCGCTGTGCCGGCAGCCACGCAAGGAGACGCGGCACCGCCGGCCTGGTTCGTCAACCTCATGATGGCGGCGAGTCAGGGGCCTGCGTCAACGCCCCGGCAATGACTGCAGTACCGCCCGTGGAAACAATGACGGTGGCGGCCAGTAGGTTGGCCGTTCAATACTACTGCGTGCTTTTCCCTTGGCTTCTCGGTTGCACCCCAGGGCCCCAACCCCCCCTCCACCCCGCTCATCGACGGGGGGGGGGGATGATGGCCGTGATGCCTCCCCAGTGCTCCTGCGCCTCCCCAGTGCACCCGCGTCAGACCAGAACACGCACACCCCGCTCGCTGCAGCACAAGGACCCCACCTTCGCTGCCAGCCATTGACCGTGACACCCTCCCCCCCCCCCCTCCCCCCCCCCCATCCTCCCCCCCCCCCTCCCCCCCCCCCATCCTCCTCCCCCCCGCGCTTGCCCTCCCCCCCCTCCCCCTGGCCCCCCCCCCCCTCCCGCCCCCCCACCCTCCCCCTCTTCCACCCCTTCCCCCCCCCTCTTGCCGCCGCTGCCGCCATGCACACCCAGAGCATGGTCGCAAATGGAACACCTCACCAACCGAGGCAGCTTTGCGCCGCTCTTCCCCACCGCGCCGCAGAAAGGCGGCCGCCGGAAAGAGGGCGCCCGTTGCTTGGAAGGAGTGGTCCCCGGCGGAGGGTGGCCGCCGCACGTGCGGGGTGGCCGACGCAGTGGGGTGACAGCCGTCGTAGGGGAGTGGCCGTCGCTAAGTGGGTTGGAGGGTGGCCGCGGCCAACAGGGGCTGCGCGTCGCCGCCGCGAGAAAGGCTCGACTGCCCAGCGGCGCCGGTGACGGCCGAAGGAAAGGGACGACAGCCGCGGGGGGGGGACGCCGCCAGGGGGGCCTGGCCACCGCAGAGGTGTGGCCACAAAGGGGGGGTCACGGCGGAAGAGGGGTCGCCGCAGGGGCGGGGTGGCCTCGGTATGAAAAATGGGACCGTTGCAGGGGGGAGGTGGCCATAATTGAGCGATGACAACCTCAGGTGGGGGCGGGGGGGGCATGCCGCGGGTGTCAAGTCCAACTTGCTGAGGGCCAGGAGCGGGGAAGGTGCCGGCGGAGAAGCGTTGCACTGGGGAGTCGGCCGCAGATGAGGGGTAGCCGCCACAGGGGGGCGGGGGCCCCCACATGGGCGACGTGGAATCAGGGCCGGAGGGGGCCGCAGTGGTGGGGTGGCCGCTACAGGGGGGCGAAGGCCACCCCAGGGGCGACGTGGCCGCAGGATGGCAGGTAGCCGGAGGGAGGGGTGACCACCCCACGGGAAAAATCGCCACGCGCGAGGGCCGGCCGCCGGAGGGGGTATCGTCCCTGCGTGATGGACGCCGCGGCAGGGAGGGGGTCGCCGCAGGGGGGTGCCGTGTCCGAGTGCTGGGGGGGGGCGGCTGCCGCCGCAGGACAGGGGGGGGTGACCGCCGGCAGGGGGGTGGCGCTTGGGGGTTGCCGCCGCTGCAGGGTGGTCGCCGGCAGGGGGGGGGCGCGTCCGAGGGGGGGGGGGTGGCTGCCGCCGCAGGAGGGGGGCGGGGGTGGCCGCCGCCGCAGGACAGGGGGGGGTGACCACCGGCAGGGGGGTGGCGCTTGGGGGTTGCCGCCGCTGCAGGGTGGTCGCCGGCAGGGGGGGGGCGCGTCCGAGGGGGGGGGGTGGCTGCCGCCGCAGGAGGGGGGCGGGGGTGGCCGCCGCCGCAGGACAGGGGGGGGTGACCACCGGCAGGGGGGTGGCGCTTGGGGGTTGCCGCCGCTGCAGGGTGGTCGCCGGCAGGGGGGGGGCGCGTCCGAGGGGGGGGGGGGGTAGCCGCCTACGCAGGACAGGGGGGGTCGCCGCTGCAGGGTGGTCGCCGGCCGGGGGGTGCCGCGTCCGACGGGGGGGGGGGGTAGCCGCCTACGCAGGACAGGGGGGGTCGCCGCTGCAGGGTGGTCGCCGGCCGGGGGGTGCCGCGTCCGACGGGGGGGGGGGGGTAGCCGCCTACGCAGGACAGGGGGGGACGCCGCTGGAGGGCGGTCGCGGGCAGGGGGGTGCCGCGTCCGACGGGGGGGGGGGGGTAGCCGCCTACGCAGGACAGGGGGGGACGCCGCTGCAGGGTGGTCGCCGGCCGGGGGGTGCCGCGTCCGACGGGGGGGGGGGGGTAGCCGCCTACGCAGGACAGGGGGGGACGCCGCTGGAGGGCGGTCGCGGGCAGGGGGGTGCCGCGCCCAATGGAGGGGGGCTGGCTGCCGCCGCAGAAGGGGGGGGTGTGGTGGTCGCAGGACACGGGGGGATGACCGTCGGTCGGCGAGGGGGTTCGTTCCCCCTTGTCCCACAGGCGCAGGGGAGGGACGGGTGCGGCGGACACGTGGGCGGCCGACACGCTCGAGGTTCAGGTACGGCTGAGCAAGTATCCCGGCTCCGATCGTCACAGTCGTGCAAACCTTACTCGAAGCAACCCATACTTACTTCCTTGCAGCGCTCACCCCGATCTTGGGAAGGGGCTGTGTCCCTCGTGCATCATCGTCCTCTGCGTCCCCGTCCGCACCGTCTGCTTCCTTCCCTGTCCCCCCTCCCTCCCCCCCCCCCCCTCCTGCTCGTCTCATCCCTCCGTCCCCCCCCTCGTCCCCTTGCGTCCCTTTCATCCTCATTTCCTCTCCCCTCCCTCTCAGTCCGCCCAGCAGCCTCCCTGGGGGTGGCGCCATGCCCCCCCCCGGCCACCCCCGCCCCCCCCCCCTCCTCCCCTGCGGGCACCCCCCCCCGCCCCCCGCCGTCACCCACCCCCGCTACGCCCGCGCCTTTGCCGCCACCGCCCGTGCGGCCTCCGCCGCCGCTGCGGCTGCCGCCGCGGGCCGCCCCGCCGTGACGGCGGCCGCCAACGCGGTGCTGCGGCTGCGGGCCGTGGCGGCAGCCGGGACGGGGGGGGGGCGGGCGGCGGCGGCGGCCGACGCGGACCCCACCGTCGTGTACCCCGTCGCGTGGGAGGGCGCCGCTGGGGAGGAGGGGGAGGGCGGGTGGTTGGAGGCGGCGGCGGAGGCAGAGGCAGCGGCGGGGGGGGGGGCGGTGGGTGCCGCCGCCGCCGACGGGGCGGCGGCGGTCGCCGACCTGACCGCCACCGTTGACCGCCTCCGGCGGGTGGCGGCGGGGGTGGCGCGGGCGGCCGCCGCGTGCCGCGCGTGTGAGGTGTGTGGGGCGGGTGCAGCGGGGGCGGTGGCGGCCGCCGCCGCTGCCGCCGGCCGCCCCCGTGACGCGGTGGAGGAGGCGGCGGCGACCGCGGCGACCGCGGCGGTGGCGGGGCCCCCAACGGTGGCCACCACCCTGGCGGCGGCGGCGGCGGCTGCGGCCGCTGCCGCCGCGGCGGGCGCCCCCCCCGTGGCGGCCACCCTCCCCGCCGCCGCGCTGGACGTGCTGCTCGCCGCCGCGGCGGCGGCGCTGGCCGCGGACGTGGCGTCCAAGGCGGCGGTCGTGGCCGCCCTGACGGCCACCGACCCCGCCGCCGCGGCGGGCGCGGCGGGCGCGCCCGCCCTGGCGGTGGCGGCATCGTGGGTGGGCCTGTGGGTGGAGGCGCCCGCGCTGGGCGCGGGGGGGGCCCTGCTCCCGGCGCTGGTCGCCGCGTGGGAGGCAGACGCGGCGGCGGCAGACGCGGCGGCAGCCGCCGCCGAGGGGGGGGCGCTCGCCGCCGCCGCGGCGGCGGCCGCGGCGGACGGGGGGAGGGGACGGGGGGGGGGGGGGGGGAGGTGTCCCCGGCGCTCGCCTTTTTGCTGGGCTAACGGGCCGCCGCGGCTGGTGGGCGCAAGCGCGCGTGCGCGCCCGCAGTGCGCGCGGTTAAAAGGGGCGCGTAGGGGTGGGGGGCGGAGGAGAGAAGCGTGTGCCTACGGGCGTCGGGCGCCAGGAGTACTACAAGCGCCACGAGCCCCCCCCACCGCCACCCATCACCCACCGTCGTATCCTTCTGCTACCACCCGCCGCGGCGGGCGGGTCTCCCGCCCGCTCCCCCCCTCCCCCCCATCCCCATCCCCAACTCCTCAACTACCGCATCTCCCCTGCCCTCACCAACCCACCCCTGCGGGTGTTTGCCCACCCTTGCCCCCCCTGCGCCCGCTGCCGCTCCCCTTCGCCGCGGCGGCCGCCGCCTTGGCGGCCTTGGCGGGTGCTCCCGACGACGCCGCCGCCGACGCCGACGACGCCAACGACGGTGGCGGCGACGGCACTGCCACCACCTGTGGCGGCGCGGTGACGCTCAGCACGTGGCGGCGGCAGAGGAGGCGGTCGACGAGCGCGCCGCCGGCGCCGCCGCTCCCCCCCGCTGCCCCTACCGCTGCCGCCGCCGCGGCCGGCCGCCGCCGCCGTCTTGGTGGCGCGGCCGCCGCCGCCGCGGCGGTGACGCCGTGGCCGCCCACCCCCCGCCCGCGGCCGCCGCCGCCGCCCAGCGGAGGCAGGCAGCAGCCGGGCACGCCCGCCACGCCGCTGCCGCCAGCCACCGCCGTCCGGAGCACCCCCGCCGCCGACGCGGGGGTGGCGGCGGCTGCCGCCGCCGCCCAGCCACCGCCACCGCCGCCGCCACCGCCACCACCACTGCCACCCCCCCGGTGGCGCCTGCCGTCGGCGGCGGCGAGCGCCGCCTCGGCAGCCACGGCGCGGGCCTCGGCGGCGGTGGCGCGGGCCTCGGCGGCGGCCAGGGCCGCGTCCGCGTCGGCGGCGCCGTCGGCGGCGGCGGCAAGCAGCGCGTGCAGGTGCTCCCGCTCGCCCGCCGAGAGGGCGTGGCCCGCCCGCCGGGAGGTGGCGGGCGTCGCCGCCGCGGCGGCGGCGGCGGCGGCAGAGGCAGCGGCGGCGGCCGCGTTGGCGGCGGCCGTGGCCGCAGAGGAGGGCGTCGGCGACAGGCCGTCGCCGCTGTGGCTGCCGCCGCTTGTGCTGCGGCCGTCGCTGCCGCCCCAGCCGGCGCTCCCCGCGGACGAAGGGGGGGAAGCCACCCCGTCGGCGCCGACGGGGGGGGCACGAGCATGCGGCGGGCTGCCGGCGACCGACAGCCCGGCGTCGGGGGGGGACTGCCGGGACGGGGGCGCGGTGGCGCCCGCTGGCGCCCCCGCCGCGCCGCCGTCGGTGCCGGCCGTCGACACGGCCGAGGCGCTCACCCAGCCGCCGTCGCTGGCCGACGCCCCCGTGCCGTCGGTGCCGCCCACCGAGCCGCCGTCGCTGCTCCGCGGCCCCGTGCCGCTGCCGCCGCTGCCCCGCGCGGCTGCTGCTGCTGCTGCGCCCGCGGCGGCCGTGTCGGCCGGGCGCCCCCCCGCCGCCGCCGCCGCCGCCGCCGCCGCCTCCAGTGCCCGCACCCGCGCGGCGGCGGCGTCCAGGTCGGCCGCCGCCGCCGCGCGGACGCCCGACAGCTCCGCCGCCGCGTCGGCGGCCGCCGCCGCGGCCACCCCCCGCACCCGGTCCAGTTCCGCGGCGGCCGCCGCGGCTTCGGCCCGCCGCTCACGCGACAGGTCGGCGGCGGCCGCCGCCGCCTCTGCGCGCAGGCGGGTGAGCTCGGCGGCCGCCTCGGCCTGCGCGCGGTCCCGCTCCGCGACGGCCGCCGCGGCCGCCGCGTCGGCCGCCCCGACCCGCCGCCGCCAGTCGGCGGCGGCCGCGTCGGCGGCGGCGGCCGCCGCCGCCGCGTCGTCGGCGGCGGCCGCCACCGCCGCGTGCGCGCCGTCCCGCTCGGCGCGGAGGCCCGCAGCGGCGGCCGCTTGCCGTGCGGCCGCCGCGGCGGCAGCGTCCAGGTCGGCGCGGAGGCCCGCGACGGCGGCCGCGTCGCGTGCCGCCGCCGCCGCGGACGCGTCCAGGTCGGCGCGGAGGCCCGCAACGACGCCCGCCGCGCGCTTCGCGTCGGCCGCCGCGGCAGCCGTGGTGGCGGCCGTCGCGGCAGCCGCCGCCGCCGCCGCGGCAGTGGCCCCGTCGGCACGCCGCGCCGCCGCCGCCGCCGCCGCGTCGGCGCGGCCGCCCGCGGCGGTCGCGAGCGTGGCAACGACGGCGGTGGCCTCGGCGGCGGCGGTCGCCGCAGCCGCCGCCGCGTCGGCCGCAGCCGCCCGCTCCTCAGCCGCCGCCGCCCGCACCTCGGCCGCCGCCGCCCGCTCTTCCGCCGCCCCCGCCCGCTGCTCGGCGGCCGCCGCCGCCGACCGCGCGGCGGCGGTGTCGGCGGCCGCGGCGGCCACCGCCGCGGCCGCCTCGTCGGCCGCCACCCGCGACGCCGCGTCGCGGAGGAGCGCGTCGGCGGCGGCAACGGCCCGCGCCTCGGCGGCCGCCGCGGCGACCGCCGCCTCCCCGTCGGCACGCGCGGCGGCGACCGCGGCGGCCGCGCCGGTGGCCGCCGCGTCGGCCGCCGCCGCCGCGGCGGCGCGCTCGGCGGTCGCGTCGGCTGCCGCCGCGTCGAGGGCGGCGGCCGCGTCCCCGCGGGCGGCGTGCAGTGTGGCGGCGGCCTCGTCACGGGCGGTGGCGGCGGCTGCGGCCGCCGCGGCCAGCGCCGCCGCCGCGTCGGCGCGTGCCGCGTCGAGGGCGGCCGCCGCGTCGGCGCGGGCGGCGGCCGTCTCGGCACGCGCCGCGTCGAGGGCGGCGGCCGCGTCGGCGAGCGCCTCGTCCAGCGCGGCGGCAGCGTCAGCGCGCGCCGCCTGCAACGCGGCGGCCGCGTCGGCGCGTGCCGCGTCCAGCACGGCGGCGGCCTCGTCACGGGCGGCGGCCGCGTCGGCGCGGGCGGCGGCGGTCTCGGCTGCCGCCCTGTCCAGGGCGGCGGCGCCGTCGGCGCGCGCAGCGTCGAGGGCGATGGCGCCGTCAGCGCGCGCCGCGGCCACCGCCGCGGCGCCGTCGGCGCGCGCCGCGTCGGCCGCGTCGGCCGCGGCCGCCGCGTCGGCGCGCGCCGCGGCCGCCGCATCGACGGCGGCGGCGGCCTGCTCGTCAGCGCGCCGCCGGTCGGCGGCTGCCACCGCCGCCGCGCCATCCGCGGCCGCCACACGGGCGTCGGCGGCCGCCACCGCCGCCGCCGCGCGGGCGTCGCCGTCGGCCACCGCCGCCGCCGCCTCCCCCCGCGCCGCCGCCGCCTCCCCCCGCGCCGCCGCCGCGTCCGCCGCTGCATGGGCAGCGGCGGTCGTCGCGGCCGCCGCCGCCGCGTCGGCCGCTGCCGCCGCCGCCCTGTCGGTCGCCGCCGCCGCCGCCGCCGCCGCCGCGTCGCGCCGGGCGGCGGCCTCGTTGGCGGCCGCCGCGTCGGCGGCGGCCGCCGCGTCGGCGGCCGCCGCCTCCGCGTCGGCGCGGCGGCGGCGCTCAGAGGCGGCCGCCGCCTCGGCACGGCGCGTCGCGTCGGCCGCCGCGTCGGCGGCCGCCGCCGCGTCGGCGGCGGCCGCCTCGGCCGCCACCCGCCGTTGCCGCTCCGTGTCGGCGGCCGCCGCCGCCGCTGCCTCCCGCTCGTGGCGGTCGGCGGTGGCGGCCGCCTCGGCGGCGCGCCGCCGCTGCCGGTCGCCGTCAGCGGCGGCCGCCGCGGCGGCCGCTGCCGCCTCCGCGGCACCCGCTGCCGCCTCGGCACGCTCCCGCCGCTGCCGCTCAGCGTCCGCGGCGGCCACCGCGGTGGCTGCGGCCGTCTCGGCACCCTCCCGCCGCTGCCGCTCGGCGTCGGCAGTGGCCGCCACCGCCGCCACCGCCGCCGCCGCCGCCGCCTCCCGGCCGTGGCGGTCGGCGGCGGCCGCCGCCTCGACAGCCTCCCGCCGGCGCCGCTCGTCGGCCGCCGCCTGCACCGCCGCCGCCCGTGCCGCGTCGGCGGCTGCCACCGCCGTCGCCGCGCGCTCCTCTTGGGCGGCCGCCGTGGCGGCCGCCGCCTCGGCCGCCTCCACCCGCCGCGCCGCGTCGACGCAGCCACCACAGCCGCCGCCGCCGCCGCCGCCGCCGCCGCCGCCCCCCGCTCCCCCCCACCTGTCGCCATTCGCGTCGCCGTCGGCGGCGCGGCCGGGGCGGCCGCCGCCGCCGCCGCCGCCAGCCATGGCGGCGGTGAGGGCGGCGAGCCGCCGCCGCATGGCCGTCACGGCGGCGGCCGACGCGGCCGCCGCGGCCGCCGCGTCGGCATCGTCTGCGGCGGCGGCGGCCGACCGGTCGTCGGCGCCGTCGTCGTCGGCCGGGACGGGCACGCTCGCCGCCGCGACGCGGCGGGCAGAGCCGGGGTAGGGGGGCAACGCCGAGGGGGGGGGGCGCGCCGCGTACCCGGCGGGGGGGGGGGGGTGGCGGCGGCGGCGGTGGCCGTGGCGGTGGCGGTGGCGGGGGAGGGGGGGCCCGCCCCGGCGGGGTGGTGCTGCTGCTGCTGCCCCGCGCGGGGGGGGTGAGGAGCTCCGAGGCGGGCCGCCGGCGGCGGCGGGGGGACGGGCGGGGGGACGCGTGGACGTCCATGCCGGTGGGCAGCGGGGGTAGGGGTGGGGGTTGGGGGTGGGGGTCGGGGTGGGAGTCCAGAGTCCAAAGTGCAGAGAAAAAGAGAAGGGCGTCAAAGGGACCACTCAAGGGAGGGAGGGGGTGTGGGGACGGGGAGCGCCCCCCCCCTGCTCCCCGTCAGGATGACGACAGGGAGCAGGGGGGGGGGCAAAGCGAGACAGGGAGGAAGGGGCGACGCCGAGATGACGACGGGACAGAGGGGAGGAGAGAGTAGGGGGGGAATAAAAAGGAGGCGGCGCGGAAAAAGGGAAGGGCGGCGGCGGCACCAAGGAAACAACGACGGGGGGGGGCCGACGTTGTTCGGCCAGCCGTCTGTCGGCACCGGTGGATGGGGCAGCGGTGAGGCAGAGGGTTGGATGGGGTTGGGCCCGGAGGAGGGGAAGCGGGACCAAGAGCCGCGTCGGCGGCGGCCAGCCGCGGCTGCCCAGGGGTGGACAAACCCGCAGGCCCCCTCGTCGCGCACGGGGGTGGGTGAGGGGCACTGGCTGCGGCGGCCGCCGCCGCCGGAACGCCAGTTCGGGCAGGGGTTGTGGCAGCGTGCGGCCAGACAGGGGGGGTGCGGCGGGGCGCGGTGCGGTGGGGTGTGGCGCTGTATGGCAACAGGTGCGGGGGTGGGGGTGGGGGTGGGGGTGGGGTGAGGGGGTGAGGAGGGCGAGGCACAGCCGGCCGCCTGGTATCGCCCGCGGCGGCGATAGGGGTGTGGCGCCAGCGTCGGCGGCGGTGGGGACGCCCCCCCCCCTCCCCCCTCACAGCTCGTCGCTCACCCCCCCTCCACCCCCCCCCCCAGAACTCGTCGCTCGTTCCTAGTAGGCTGGGAGGGGGGGAGGGAGAGAGCGCACCACCCGCCGCTCCCGGTGGAGGGCCGCGCGCTGGACGGGGGAGGCGGCGGCGGTGGTGGTGGCGGCGGCGGTGGGCCGTCGCTGCGCCCGACAGGCGACGGTGCCCGTGGTGTGGGCGGCAGCGCGGGACAGAGGCAGACGCGGCGGGGGGGTGTGGCGCGGGATAGGGGGCAGAGGGGCGGGCGACGGTCGGCAGTTGCCAGGGGGTGTGTGGGCGGGGGTGCCCCCCCAAGAGAAGGTGACGGGGAGGGGGGGAAGGGGGGGAGGGGGGAGGCGGGGGGGGGGGGGCGGGGGGTGGGGAGGACACGCCAATGGTCGTTGTGGGCGGGGGAGGAGCAGGGAGAGGGGGGAGGGAGCGGGGTCGACGCCGTTGGTGGCCGCCTGACGCACCGCCCCTGCCAAATGGCCCCTGTACAAAGTGGGACGGGGCGAGCGGCTGCTGCCCGCGGCGGCTGCGCCCGTCGCCGCCCTTCCACCGGCGGGCGCATACAAAACGGTCGCGACCGCTGGGCATTGGGCGGCAGTGGCAACTTGCCTGCTCCCCCCCCCCCTGAAGGGGGGGGGAGCAGCCGCCCCACCAACGCGTCGGAGGAGAGCGTCGGCGAGGCTGTTGTGGAGGGGGGAGCCGCACAGGCAACGCGCCAGGCGCGTCCGCTGGAGAGAGAGGGGGAGCACACCCCACCTGCCGAGGCGGCCAGCCGCGCTGCCTGCCGCCTCGCTGCGCGCGTGCGGGGGATGGCAGCGGTTGGCTTCCCGCCAACATCGAGGGCGTTGGCGCCAGGCGGGGCGACCCAAAAAAGAAAAACACCCGCAAACGGATGCTGCTGGGAGGGGGTGCTCGTGGGGGGGCGGCGGTGGGGGGCTGGGTGCCTCGTCCCAGCCGTTTCGGAATTCAAACGGAGAGCGTGGACGCCGCCCAATGAGAGTGGCGCGTGTGCCGTCACGGCAGAGAGGGGGAGGGCCTTGCAGAGGCATCTCGTTTCCCCGCACACCTTTGCGGGGAGCGGGATACAGTACACAATACATACAGGACATCGGGTCGGGTGGGGCCCGTGTCCTTCCGATGCGCTGCGGTGGCGGGTGGTTAGAAAGTCGTCGGCTGTTGGGGTGCGGGGGGAGGGTGGGCGGGTGTGCCCAGCAGCGGCACGTCGGCCGCTCCACCGCCACCGCCACCGCCACCGCCACCACCACCACCCCCACCGCCACGTTTTGTGTCCCACCGCCACCGCCACCGCTGCGTGGGCGGTCGCGGCAGCGGTGTGGCCGGGGGCCGCTTGCCGGCGCGCCGGCCCCCTATCCGCCAGTCCCAGTCAATGGCGTGTTTAGTTTTGCTGCGGGAGGGGAGGGCCACACGCCGTGGCCGGCGCGCGGGGTGGCCCGCCGCGCGAGCGGGGGCCCCCGAGGGGGGCCCCCCCTCCCGCGGCCCCCCCCCACCCCCCCCACCCCTCCCGCCTCTCCAGCGCCCCACACCCGCGCGGCGTACCTACGGTCTACACACCCGATGGGCGGCAACCTCCTCATTCTTGGCGGGCCTCCCACTTACGCATCCCCGTCGCTCTGTCCCCCCCCCCTGCCCCCGCCCCCTCCCCCAGTGGTGTTTGGCGCGACCAGGTGGGTGGGGGCGGCGAACAGGGTGGAGGCACCCGCTCTCAAGCCTCCACCGCGTCGGCCGCTTCGGCGGCGAGCATCCCAAAGGCGACGACGCGGCCGACGAGGCGGTCGACGGCCACCCCCACCGCCATCCCCGCCGCGCGGTCGTCGGCCAGCTCCCGCAGCAGCCGCTCCACCGCCAGCTCCACGTACGTCACCCGGTCGTCGAGGGCGGCCAGCTGCGCGTCGCTCACCCCGCCGCCGCCGCCCCCCCCCGCCCCGTCGGTGAGGTAGGCACAGACTCGCGGGGTCAGCGCCGCGGCCGCCGCGTCCAGCGCCGCCACTTCCGCCCCCACCGACGCGGCGGCGGTGCGGAAGGCGTCGCCGGTCAGGCGCGTCGCGACTGTCGCCACGTCCCCGCGGGCGTCGATGATGGCGTCATAGGCAACTGCCAGGGGGTCCGTCTCGGCGAGCGCCGCCCCCCCGCCGGCGGCAGTGTACAGGCGCAGGGCCACCTCTGACGCCTCGTCGGCGGTGGCGACCGCGGCGGCCTTGTCGGCGAGGATCCGCTCCGCCGCCACGCGGGCGGGGACGGCCACGTCGGCAATGGCGGCGGCCTCGCGGAGGAGCTCCCCAATCTGGGCGGGGTCCGCCTCGGCGGCGGCGGTGGGGGTGGGCGTCGGCGTTGGCGTCTCCTCCACCACCCGAAAGGCCGACAGGAAGGGGTTCTCGCTGGCCTGGCCGTACAGGCTCGGCTGCAGGTAGATGGCGACCGTGTCCTTGACGTACATGGCGTCCGCCCCCGGGGGGGGGTAGGACAGGGCGTAGGGGGTGGCGTTGCCCGCCACCGCGTACACGTCCAGGCCCGTGGCCAGCTCCACCGGCTGCCGCCCGTCGACGGCCACGTAGACGTCCATGGAGCGGGCGCCGGGGCCGGCCACGAAGATCTCGGCCCAGTGGAGCGTCAGCCGGTAGGTGGACGCCGCCGCCACCCGGCGGGCGTAGGTCATGGACCGCGGCGAGTACCGGTTGGTCCGCAGCAGCGCCGGCAGGTCCGTGTTGGACGGCGTGCCATAGACGGCGCTGTCCCGCGGCGGCGCCCCCGCCCCCTCCCCGTCCGTGTCGGCCACCCACGTGACGCCGTCGTAGATGGTAAACGGGCCCCCACAGTTGACGTACATGGACCGCCCGCCGGGGAGCATCCGCGGCGGCAGCGACGCCTGCCGGGTGGCGGTGAGGGCCGCCAGGGAGCCCCCCGCCCCCCGCGCCACCGTCCCAGACCCGCCCCGTGCAATGGCGGCGGCGGCAGCGGCGGTGGCGGCGGCGGTGGCGGCGCGGCGGGCCGTCACGGCCGCCCGCGGCGGCGGCAGGCCGACGGCCGACCGCAGCGGCAGGGGGGCGGCCATAAAGGTGCGGCGGGTGGCGGCGGCGGCGACGGCGCCGGGCGCGGCCGCCGACGCGGCGCCCAGCGCCGCCCACGGGGACGCCACCGTTGGCGGGCCGGCGGCGGCGCCGCCGCGGGGGGCGCCGAGCAGGAAGCCCCCCGACCCCCAGCTGCCGACCGACGCAGCAGCGGCGGCGGCGGCGGCGACAGGCATAGCGGCGGCGACGGCAGCGACGAGGATGGCGGTGGCGGCCAGCGTGGTCAGGCCGGAGGGGGCCATGGCGGTGGGGAAGCAGCAAGTGGGCGGGCGGGGGGGGGGGGGGTGGGAGCAGGAGGGGCTCCGCACTGGCGGTAGAGACGGCCAGGCAACGACGGCCGTCGACGAGGCGACCGCGGGTGTGTGGGCGGCGGCCGTGGTGGCGGCGGCGACGGCTGTGCTCCCTTCCCCTGCTCCCCTCCCGCCGCGGTTTTTCGTAGGAGGGCCCGCTTATGTACAGGGAGGCGACAGGGGGGGGGGGGGGTGACTTGCGGGAGGGAGAGGCGCCGCCGCGCCGCCGCCCCACCGCCGTGGGACCAGCGGCCGTGGCGTCGACGTGGCCCGGTTGTCAGCACCGCCCCGTGCCGCCCCCCCCCCGTGGGGTGGTACTCCCCCGAACAGGGGCCGCTGGCACCACAGGTAGGGACTGCCGGCGGGCGGGCGCGCCGCCCCCTGTCGCAGGCGCTCTCTGACCCGGGCAGACCCCTCCACCCCCCCCCCCCCCCCCCCCCCCCCCCGACACGCGCAAGCGGTTGTGCCCCCCCTCCCCCTTCCGCGCCTGTCGTCATTCCGCCACACACCCCACCAAAGTACCCCGTCGTCCCCCTGGTCCTGGTGCCTCCCCCCACGCACACACCCCATCTTTGATTTCCTCCCATGGTGCGACTGGCGGCCACGCGTGCTTCCCCCCCCCACCTCTGTCAGATGGCCCTCCCCCGCCTGTTGGTGGGGGGAGAGGGGGGGTTTGAGGGAAGGCTGAGGAAGGGAAGAGCACCAACTCGACAGAAAATCCAGCGTGCCCGTCTCTGGCAGCGCACCCATCGCCGCCGCTGCCGGGGATCCAATGGCGGTCGCAGGGGGGGGGGAGCTGCCGCGCGCCGGTGGCAGGGACAGGCGGCGGCGGTGGGCGGCGGCACACAGCGTGCTGCGTGGAGCGTGCGGGGGGGGCGGTGGGGGCGGCGGCAGCGCCAGTGGCGGGTGGCAGGTTGCCGTGCTGCGGGGCCCGGCGGCCGCCGTCGCCGCCGCCGACTGACACGCCGCCGTCGCCCCGTTCCGCGGGGAGGGGTATGGGGAGAGGGGGGGGGCGGCGGTCGGGGGGGTGCCGAGAGAAATCGTGACTCGCGTCCGGCCTCTCGTCTCGCTGGGCAGACGACTGAGTCAGACGGGGGCTACATACTCGGTCGTCCAACAGCGAGGCGTCTGCCTCGACCCTAACAGAGTAGATCCTGGATATCCGTTCGTCTGACCGAGTGGATGGATGCAGGGTCCCGTCCTGAGCAGGCGGGCGACCCCCACTCCGCTCGCACCCACTTGTGGCTGACTTGTGGCCGCCCTTCGCCTTCGGTGCGGTCTGCAGTGCAAGTGGCCATCTGGTCTTTCTCGTGGCGCCCGCCACCAGAGTACGGTACAATGCCACATACTTGACGTGTATCCGGTCCAACTGCGTTGACAGTAGCGAAGGGGTGCATCATTGACACGTATTTTCAACCGGTGGCCGATCCTATCCCGACGACCTGTCCGTACGGCCACGTATGACCTCGTTCCATGCCATACATGTGCGTTGACAATACAGCACGCCACCTCCCAAGTGCCTGTGATGTCTACCTGGTCAGCATGAGGACGCACCAGGACCAGGACCCGTCCACCGACCAGCCGCCCTTTCCCCCCATCACCACGATGGGGAGTCTCCAGGGCACGGCTGCTTGGCAAGGATGTGCTCTTAAGCGCCTCCTCCAAGTCGGTTTATCGCCCCCCCCCCCTCTCCCCCATGGCCATACTCATCTGCCTGCCTCACTGCCTCCCGCCTCCCTCTCCCTGCTCCGCGCCTAGCGCCTTGCTCCTCTCGCTACCCGCAGTCCACCTCCCGCGCCGCGACTCCCTATCTCTCTTGTCCTCTCCCCAATAGACGTCGAACATGTCTACTTTGTGGGCCTCGCAGGCGTTGCCCTGACCATCATCAGCGGCGAGGGGGAGGGAGGTGGGTGGGGGGGGGGGGGTGCCGGCGGCAGCCAATGGCGGGGCTCCTGGGAAGAGGGGGAGGGAGGTGGGTGGGCGCATGAGGGGTATGGCGGGCGGCTGCTCGGGGGAACCCCACAGGTTGCCACAAGGTCAAGGTTCTCTCACTGATGGGCGCTTCCCCTTGTCTGCCCAGGCAACGGCGATTTGAGGCACCCCCCGACGAAAGAGCCTACGCTGGACAAGGCGTCTCGCACCCTCGTGTGGCTCATGGCCCCGGGCTGATGGGCGTGTACCTTGTCATTCTGGGCGCGTGGGTGTGGCTTGTCTGGGCGCTGGCGACCGGCGCCCTGTCTTCCTCTGCCAACCCGCTGGTGGCGCTTTGGCTCCTCTCGTTGACCGCAGCGCTGCCGCTATGGAAGCAGCAGACGCTGTGCTTTAACGTTGATGCCGACAGTTATCTCTTCCGCGCCATAGTATCGGCCCAGCTGACCGCCTTTTCAGGAGAGCGACTTCGCCGAGCAAGAGGCGTCATTGCCCACCGCCCGGTGGGACGCCTACCACGAATGGCGGGCGGTGCTGTTGGCGGGCCCGGCTCTCCCGCCCCCCAACACCTGGTTTCCGACAACCCCGCCGCCGTCCGCCAGACAGCTGGACTGCGCCGCCAATGGCAATGAGGCCCTGACCTGGGGGGACTGACTGTCCGCAAGTTGGACATGCTGCTGGGCGTCTGCAACGTTGCGACTTTGTTTGCCTTTATCTTTTTCCGGCTGCCCCTGCTGCGTTTCTGCTGGGCATCTCGTACTGGACCACCCGCTTCGCTGCCTATGTCTACATAGCATACTTCAAGGGCCGGATTCCGACCTGTCGGCGTGGGTTCTGTCCGCAAAGTGGTACGAGCAGTGCCTGCAGCGTCCGCCGGGAGCATCCCCGGCTAGCTGCAGCGCGTGGGATGTCTCCCTCCTCTCTGGCCGCCTGTCCCAGCCGCGGTTAAAGGAAATGGTGGCCAAGGCGGACCGTGCCGTAGGGGAACGGCCAGATGGCGGGGCCACGCCGCACAGCGCACCCCTTCCGCAGGGCATAGCCCTGCTCTGTCTATCGGACGAACCACTCCCGCGCAACCCCGCTAGCCAGCGGGAAGTGTTGCTGGCGTTTGTGCTCGCGGTGGTGAGCGGTCGGCCGCTCAATGACACGCACCATTGCGTGGCGCCTGCGGCCGCCGCTCGCGGCGGCGGCAGCGGCGGCGGCAGCGGCGGCGGCGGCGGCGGCGGCGGCGGCGGCGGCGGCGGCGGCGGCGGCGGCGGCGGCGGCGGCGACGCTGAGGGCAATGGCGGCGCCCCGCCGCGGCGGCCCGTGGCCTTTGGGATGCGGCACCCCGGATGGGAGATAAACGAGGTGGTGGGCTGTGAGGTATGGCTGACGGCGTTGTGGACCAAAGAGGGGGGCGCTTTGAAAGAGAGCTGGAGTGAGATGGCAAGCTCGCTGGCGTCGGGCGCACGGCTAAAGTCGCTGCCACAGTCGCTTCTGCTTGCCGACGTAGCCGCCTTTGCCGCCATTGCCGTCATGGCGCTCGTTGCCGTCGCGAAAGCTTTTGGCTCTTCCACCCCCCCCCCCCCCTCCCCTGCCCCCCTCCCGACAGAGACGCAGCACCTGCCCGCCCCCCGCCTTTCACCTACGCCAGCACACAACGGCCCGCCGCGCGGCTCCCCCCCCCCACCCCCCCGCCCCCCCGGCCGTTCATCGCCACTTGCCGCGGGTGCGCATCTGGCACTCACGACCCACAGGGGGGAAGGGTGCACATGCGGGCGCGGTGCGGCGGGTGTTGGGGAGGAGGCGGGCATCGCGACCGAGACAGCCACGAAAAGAGAAGGAAGAGAACACACGCGGCTGCAAGGTGCGGCGGCGGCCACTGGGAATAGGTCGTGGATGCGGTAGTGGGGGCGGCGGCGGCGGCGGCGGCGGCGGCGGCGACGGCGGCGGCCAATCACTCTGAGGACACGACCGTTCTGCCGACTGATGGGGGGAGAGCGCTCACGTCGACCGCCGGCCATCGACGACGGGGGCGGCGCTCGAGGTTTCGCGGCCCCGACGGCCGGGGGGTGGGGGGGGTGGCGGAGATGCCGGCTGGGCCGGGCCCGCCGCCGCCGCCGCCACGCGCCGCCGACCGGGCGTGGGCGGGGGGGGGCGCGGCGGGGGGAGCCCGCGGGCAATGGCCCGGGGGCGGCAGCGGCGGGCGCGCGCCGCCAGTGACTGGCGGCCGGCGGCGGCGGCGGCGGCAACGAGCCCGCGGGCGGGCGGGGGGTCGTGCCGGCGTTGCGGGGGCGCCCCACCGTTTCCGCGCGGCCTCGTCCTCCCACGGCGCGTCCTTGCCACGCCGCGGGCGGCGCTCCCCCGCGCGATTCCTGCGCTCCACAACGTCGCCCTCCCGTTGGCGGCTCCCCACCCCATTGCCCCCCCCCTCCCCACCTCCTGCCGCGGTCCAACAGGGATCACCGCGGGGGGGGGGGGGGGGGGGGGGGGCACCACCGTGGCCGGGGCTGGCGCAGGGGACGCGTCGTGCCTGTGCGTGACGTGGGAGGGAGGGTTTGGGGGGTGGGAGGGGGGGGGGGGGGGGGGGGGGGGGGCGCGGGGGGGCGGCGGCGCTGGCGCACCGAGGTCCCCCGTGACGTGGCTGGTGGCTCCTCCCCCCACCGTGATCGCGGAGGCCGGGGGGGACGGCTGGGGAGTCGGGGGGACGGGGACGGACGTGCGTGACTGGTAGCCGCCACCGCTGCCCCTCCCGCCCGCCCCCGGTGCGTGCGCTCGTGCCCGCCGCTGCCGGCTTCCATCCGGCGACCGTCGGCGGTTCCCCTTTTGCGAAACTCCCCGCCCCCCCCTTCTCCTTGTCCGTGCCGCCACGGTGCATCCATGGGGCAGGGGGGGGGTGGGGGGACGCCCACGCGCTCGGGGGCGGCCGCCATCCTGCCGCGCGCGCGCGCGCCCCCGCCGCGCCGCCTGGTGCGCGGCGACCAGGTGCGTCGGGGTGACGCCGCCCTGGCGGCTGCGCCGTCGCCGCCCCCATGGCGCGTGAGGAGCCGCCACCGTGACCCATTGGCGACAGCAGCGGCGGTGAGGGGGGGAGGGAGGGGGGGGACGCTGCTGCGGGGGTCAGAGCCACGCGGCCGGCGGGCGGCACACGGGCAGCCGTGTGCCTGGCGGCGGGCCGTGCCCAGCCCCGCGGTTGTGGGCAGTGCCCACCCGCACGGCGGGCGCGGCCCTCCCCAGCCCGCGGGCGAGGGGGTAGGGGAGCTCGGCGCCCGTTCCTGCGCGGCGGTGACGCCCCGGCCGCTGGCGGCCAGGTCGCCACCCCGACCGCGGGGTGGGGGTGCATTGGGCGGCGGGTGGCGGGTGGAGGGCCAGCAGCAGCTCCGTGTCTGCTCCCCCCCTTCTCAGCCGCGACCTCCCCTGCTCTCTCTGCGTACGCGCTCGTCTTTGCCCTCCCCGCGCTGCTGCTACCCCCCCTGTAGCACTGGGCGAGTCCCCGTCGTGGTCCATCCCTCAACGCCGCTGCCCCCCCGCGTTCTCCCTCCCAATCCGCCCTTTTTGGTTGCCCCCCCGCCCCCGCCACCTGACCTCGCCCGCGTTTTCCGCCGACCAGTCCCTCTCCAAGCCCCCCACCCCGGCCTCCCCCCCCCCACCTCCCGCCATGCAGCGCTCCCGGCTGTGCGACGTGGCGGCGGCAGGCGTGCTGTTATCGGGCATGTCGGCGGTGCCGGTTGGGATGCTGGTGGCCGGCCGTTTTGACCCTTTTGCCCCCGACGCGGCGGCCACGCGGGTGGCCTTCCTGGCCCTGTCGGTCACCGCGTAGGGGGTGCTGCTCGGCTCGGCGGTGCCACTGGCCACCCGCTTCACTCGGCTCCGCGTCGGGCGCCAAGGCGGCCGCCGACGCCGCGAGCGAGTGTGGGTAGCAGCAGCAGCAGCAGCAGCAGCAGTAGCAGCAGCAGCAGCCGCCGCAGCCGCAGCCGCAGCCGCAGCGGCAGCGCCGCCCGGTGTCGCACCCACCTCACGTCCATCACCGCGGCGGGCTTTCGGGCGATCGCCACCGCGGCAGCGGCGGCGGTGGCGGGGCTGGGGACGCTCGCAGCGGCGGTGGGGGTGTGGCTGGGCGCCTTCTTCCGCACCGCCTGGGCGGCCGAGGCGGTCTATGGGCTGGCCACGCTGGCGGCGGTGGCCGCCGCCGCCGCCGCCGCCGGCCGCACGTACGTCGACGCCCGCGCCTGGGGGCGCGTCGTTGACGCGCGGGACGGCATGCGGGGTGGGGGGGGGGGGGGGGGGGGGGGGGGGGCGGGAGCACCCTGGATTTGGAGGACCCTGCGAGCGCCGAGCCGCAGGCGGCTGGGGAGAGGGGAGGCGGGGGAGGCGGAGAGGTGGGGTGATGGGGACGGGTGGGTGGGCGCGCACTGCAGCGGGGCGGCCGCGACGCCGGCGCCGTGCGCCTCGACCGCTGCCGCCGCCGGCGCCGGCGCTGGCACTGGCCCTGCAATACCGTCACTGGCCCTGCCCTGCCGTCGCCGCTGCTGCTGCCGTTTAGCCATAGCGGTAGAGGCGAGAAGACAAAAGGGAGGATCCACGGCGGTCGCGCTGTGGCACGCGTCCATCAGGTCCGGTGAGTGCAATTCGACACTGTCCGGTGGCGGCGCCCGGCCGAGTCCGCGGCGATAGACCATAGCCGCGCCGCGTTGGGATGCCGAACCAGTGTGTGCCCAGCCCGGGAGTGTGTACATCCGACTGCTCTGGGTATCCTTGACAGAGGTGCTGCGATGGCCGACGAGGAGGGAGGGGGGGAGTGAGGGAGGAGCGGGGGGGAAGGGGGGGTGGGGGGGGTGTGTTGGAGGAGCGGGGGGGAAGGGGGGGTGTCCATTCGTTACGCACCGTAGTTGACAATGGAGACGCAGCCAACAGGAGGGCCCTCCTGTGAAAAGAAAGACAAGGTGGCGAAGAGGTGGAAGAGCATCCCCCCCAACCACCTCAACTCCTAAGGCGGGCGGGGAGCTCTCCCTCCCCCCGCAGCTACCCCTCAGAAGAGTCAGCCCCACCCCCCCCCGAGGAGGCCGCCCGCGCCCACCGCGCGAAGGCCGATGCGGACGTGCCGTCGCGGCCGTCGCGGCCCGGGTGGCACAGCTCGGATGGCAGCGGGCGGTACTCGATGCAGGTGCAGACCCCCGCGGGCTCGAGCACCGCCGCCAGTGCCTCGCGCGACGACGCAAACGGCGGGCCGCCGGTGCGGGTCGCGTCGATTGGGTAGATGAGGGTGACGAGCTCGCCACGCGGGGACAGCAGGCGAGCCATCGTCGCCGCCCATGCGGGGCGGAGGTCTAGCGGGAGGGCGCAAAAAAAAGTATAATCCTGGCAAGGGGGGAGGGGGGGGTAAGGGAGTGGCGGCGACGGCAGCGAGCAGGGGGCGGCAGAGCAGGTGCGGGATGGGGGGGGGGGTGGTTATCTCAAGAGCAGATCATCGCGGTAATCGTACAAGCGTGAGAAGCAGTCCGTGAAGCGAACAAGCCGCACTCTGGCCAGGGAAGGGACAGCGCGCACGGCGCCGCGTGCAGGGTCGATGGTGTCAGCTCCCCTGCCTCCCCCCGCACAGGCGAGGCCACCCCCCCGGCGGGGCAATGTTCCTCACCAGACGATGCCACCCAACCCCACCCTACGCTCCACAGCGTTCCCGCCCATGCCCATCCCCCTCTGTTCATCCCCAACCGGCCAAGTCGACACGGTACGCCCACACGCCCACGGGTGGCGCCTACAGAGCAGACACCATAGCACCCCCACTCCCAACCACCACCTCTCCACCCCCCCCCCCCCCCCCCCCCCCCCCGCGGCACCCCCCACAGACAAACATACATAGATGAGGTCATACCCCCCCGGCACGCCCTCGTACGAAAAGAAGTCGGCACACTCGACGCCCACGCCCGCCGGCACGCCCGCCGCGGCCACGTGCGCGGCGGCCGCCGCCGCTCCTGTCGGCGCAACGTCCAGGCCCGTGACGCCGCCTGTGAAGAGGCCACTCTTTCCCAGCAAGACCACGTCATAGCCGCGGCCACAGCCGGGTACCAGCGCCCGCAGCGGGGCGCCCCCGTCACCGCCGCCCAGGCGGCCGGGTAGCACCGCCCGCCGTTCGAGGGCGTCAACAAGCGCCGGGGAAGGGCCGGAGCGGTCAAAGCGGGTGCCGGGCGCGAGGCCCCCGTCGGCGGTCCAGAGGCCCTCCCAAAACGCCGCGTCGTTGGGGGGGGACGTGGGGGGAGCCGCCATCGTTGGCTGCGGGGAGTGGGGGGGGCGGCTTGCCCGGCCCCGCAGTTGGTGCGAGAGGGGGAGGCGGCCCCAGCGGTGCTGCGTGGCAGCTGCGAGCAGCGGGCGCAGCAGCGGGGAGGCGGGAGCAAAGGCCACTTGACCAAAGGGGGACAGTGAACACGGTGACAAGCGGTGGGCGGGTCGCGGTGGTCGTAGGCCACCAGTGGCCATGTTGGATGGCGTGCAGCTTCAACCGCCCTCATCCATCACACCTTATGGAGGCTTCGGTATCACACCCCAAAAACCGGGGCGTAACGTCCGATCACGCCCGATCACGTCGAAATCACGCCCTTTGGTCAGCGTTACACTTATAAAGAATGTACTTAAGAGTGTTCTAAGTAGCATTGCGGAGTCACGCCCCCAGTCACGTCCTTAGCTGTCGGGGCGTGACGTGTGATCACGTGCTAAATGATGCATGAGATCACGAAAAAATGTGATATTACATGACGTGCGGGGCGTGATACCAAGCCAACTCCATAGACACTACTATTTAGCGTGATGCAAGCCAGGTCGGTCTCACGACTCGTCTGAGTCACGAGAGCGCGCCGGATAGCTTGATCCCTGAGAAACAGGGCACGTGCCTCTAGCTAGCAACTGCCATTTTTTGTCCATCGGCCAAGTGATGCTGTTTCCAGTGAGTGCATTACGGGTCCACTGAGCGCTCGACGACTGAGCATTGGCTGCTGCCGAGATGCCCCGGCAGGCGCGAGAAGAGATGTCACACGGCAACCGCTGTCTTGCAGCTGCCCTCTCTGAGATGACTGTGTCTGCAAGCAGGCGCTCATGACCCCGGGAGTGCCGATCTGAACAGCCACGGGGAATGCACGGTGCCGCGGCGGCCGGCACTGCCGCTGCGCAGTAGTGTCAAACCCCCCCAAGACGTCGGGGGACCGAATTTTGGTCCACACAGCGCGTGCGAACCCGTGCAGACCTCCAAAGACCCGGCCAGAGGGTGCGTGAAGGGCGTTTTTTTTTGCACTGAAGCGCACAGCTCGTGCAAGCGCACAGTGCACTGGCTCCGAAGTGTTCTTTAACCTTCATTGTCTATGGCGTCGATGTCCTCACCAACGACGAAGAGAGGGAGCTACGGAGACCAGGCACAATGTGCTTGCACTGGCTGTGCGCTCCAGTGCAAAAAATACGCCCTTTACGCACCCTCTGAGCCGGGTTTTTCGAGGTCTGCACGGGTTCGCACGCGCTGTGTGGGCCAAAATTCGGTCCCCCGACGTCTTGGGGTTTGACACCACTGCGCTGTCCTGACGGTCGCCCTCTTCGCACGCTGCTTCCTCGTCACTGGCGCCGGTCCTGTACGCCATTGGCTGGAGCCGGCACCCCCCTCCCCCCCCCCTCCTCTGCCCAGCATGCCCCTTCCTCCCCGCCGCCGCTCCTCTTGGTTCCCGCACCCCATTGAGGTGAGCCGCCCTTGCTCGGGCATTCGCTTCACCTCACCACGCCGCCGACGCCGCCCCCGCTGACGCCGCCGCCCCCGCCGACGCCGCCGCCCCCGCCGACGCCGCCGCCCCCGCCGACGCCGCCGCCCCCGCCGACGCCGCCGCCCCCGCCGACGCCGCCGCCCCCGCCGACGCCGCCGCCCCCGCCGACGCCCCCGCCCCCGCCGACGCCGCCGCCGCCGCCGACGCCGAGGCGCCCGCGGGGCGCGCGCCGACTGTCCGCCCCCTCTCTCCGCGTTTCGCAACGTCCCTTGGATATCCTTCCTGCCCCTCTCGTTTCCCTCTCTCCTCCACCCACTCGCTGTTCCATCACTGCCGCCACGGGCGTTTGTGCTCTTTGCCCCGCCGGTCTACGACCCCCTCCCTCCGCACGCCCTCTCGGCCTCCCGGGGGGGGGGGTACGGGGGGGGCGCACATGCCGCCGCCGGAGGAGGACTCTACGGTCGCCGCTGTCGTCGCCGCCGTCGTCGCCGCTGGCCCGCCACCAGGCGGATTTCTCGCCGGCATGAAGACGCCGAGGGCGTCTCCGGCGGCTGCCGCCGTGTCAGACGGGGCGGCAGCAGAGATGGGCGCCGCCAACTACGGCGCTGCCGGTGGCAACGCTCATGCCTCCGCCCCGGGTGCCGCCGTTGGGGCCGGCCCCGGTGCCGCCGCCGCGGCCGCCGCCGCCACCGACGACGCTGCTGCTTCCGTTTCCCACAGGTCTAGCCCCGTGCGCGCCCAAGCGGTGGACACGGCTGCCGCCAACGGCGCGGCCACTGGCGCCGCCGAGACGGCCACCACCGATGCCGCGGGCAAGGCCCCCATTGACACATCCACTTCAAACGTTCGCTCGACCGACTGTGCCCCCCCATCCCCCACGGAGGCCATCCCCC
The DNA here is from genome assembly GCA_009829735.1 of Pyropia yezoensis. NCBI lineage: Eukaryota > Rhodophyta > Bangiophyceae > Bangiales > Bangiaceae > Pyropia > Pyropia yezoensis. The sequence goes on from CM020619.1 coordinate 10,939,924, forward strand.
CCTATCAACGGGCGTCGTTCGTTCCCCCTTTCACTCCCCCACCACCTCATGCGCCCCCCCTCCGCGCCCGCCGCCCGCCCCTCCCCGTCATCAGCGATGGTGCCAACAGCGATGAATCGCTAGATTCCGACCCGGAAATCCGCCCCGCCCGCCTCGAGCCGCAGGCGTCGCCCGCGGAGCGCGACCTCCTCGCGTCGGTCGTGGGGCTGGAGCGGCAAAATCGGCTGCTCCGGTCGGAACTGGACCACGTGTATGGGCGGGGGATGCGGTTTGGGGGGCCACTGACAGGGCCGCCACCGCGGCACCCGCCGCTGTCGCCGCGGCACCTGCCGCCGTCGCCGGGGCACCCGCCGCTGCCGCGGCGGCGCCGTCGCTCGTCGCCACCGCCGACGCCGCCGTCTGTGACGACGATGATGACAGGATCCGGGACGCCCACGGTGGCGGAATCGACGGTGGGCCCGGAGTCAGGGTCGGTCGTTGGCTCCAGGATCCATCATTTCTCGGGGACGGACACCGGCCTGGGGTCGCCCTCGAACAGGCAGACTGTACGCGACCCGCCGCTGGTGTGGAACACCCCGTCAGAGCCGTCCATGGCTTCGACAACCATGGACGGCTCGGAGCCGGGGTCGGCGGTAAGGTCGGGTGATGGTGGAGTGAGGCACCCTGTGTCGGGGGTCGAGGGGGGAGCTGCCGACGAAGACGCATGGACCAGGAGCCCGGCATCTAAGCGGCAGCGTGCGAGGAGCCCCAGTCGAAACTTGGGGGACCCGTCGAGGACACCCCCGGGGAGTGCTGCCCTGGGGTGCGGGCCCCTGCGGCACGCGAAAGACTGACGCCCCCCGGCTGATGGGATGGGGAGAGCGGGAGGAGGGCTGGCGGACCCAAGCGGGAGGGCTGTTGCCCGCGAGGCAGTCAGGATGTGGGAATGCACCATTGAAATAGAGCAGCTCCTTGCCCCGGCACTGAAGTGCTGACGCTTGTCCCTCTCGGCCGTTCGGTATTCTTTTTTTCCAGCCGCGACCCCGCGTCGCGGCCACCCGCACGTCGCGCGGCCGTCACGGGGCCACGGCGGTGCATGGCGACCACGGCCGACAGCGGCGGTGGCCAGCCCGGATGCCACCGCACCACGGCGTGGCCCCCCACGCGGGGCGCCGCCGCCGCCGCCGCCGCAGGGCCGTGGCCGCCGACCGGCGGACAGCCTCCCCCCCTCCCCCTCACCCGCCCGCCTCTGCCACTCTGTGCTCACCACCCCCCTCGACCATGCCTCCGCCCAGCGCCGAAGTCACCCCCCGGACGGTGTCGGCGCCGCTGGCGCCGGAGCCGTGGCAGCAGCAGCAGCAGCTCCCTCCACCTGGGCCGGCGTCTTGAGCGTCATGAGAACCGCGTGAATGTCGGGCATGACGGGCGCCAGGGCGGCGTAGACGAGCCGCTGCCGCGCGAGCAGCCGGTGGCCCTCAAACGCGGGCGACACGACCGTGAGCTTGAAGCTGGTCCCACAGCCACCCGACACGTCCTTGACATCCTGTGGCAGAGGGAGACGGGGGGGGGGCGAGGCAATGACGTGGGTGGGGTTCCCCGGCGGCGACCGGCGCACGGTAAGACGCCCATGGTGACGGCGGTGTTAGGCAAGGCATGCGCCAACTACAGGGGGCCGGGAGCCGTGGCCGCATCCTGCACGAATGACTAGGGGATGGGCGGGGGCGGGAACGCGCCCCTCCTCCCGGCCGGTCGCAGCGCCCCCTCCGCCAGGCGAGGCGGGCGCCAGCAAGGGCGAGCAGGGCGCCACGGTAGGGGCCACGATCGCCCCCGTATCAAAAGACACATACAGACGGAGGTCCCACCGGGAGAGAGGATATGGCCACCTTACCAAGTTGGCAGCCTGGGGGAACGCCTCGGACAGCAGCTCCTCCACCTGCGCAGTCGTCACCTTGGGCACCGCCGCCCCTCCGCCATCCCCGCCGTTGGCGGCAACAGCATCGCCCATCTTAGCTGTCTGGGCGTGCACAAAGGAAGGAGTGAGAGGCCGGGTGTCGGGCAATGTCGATGAGGTCGTGTATCGGCGGCGGCGACAGGGCCGCTCCACTTCGGCGGCCTTTGCTATGTGATTGTAGAGGGACAAGGAAGGGCGGCACGCCGTACTGGCCGCGGGTCGAACCAAACCAAGTGCCGCACGAAGGCCTCCAGCCCCAGGAGCGCGACCGCTTCCGTGGGATCCTTAGATACATAAGTCTGAGATGTAAGAAGACTTCCTGCTTAATTGTCGAGTTCAGAACATGTGTTTCCCCAAAGGAATGAACTCCATCGCGATTGACGAGGGGGTGTCGCAGTCTGGGCAGAGATAGACACAGAGGGAGCACGAACGACGTTCCCAACACTGCTGACCATGAAGTGGAGTCCCGCCTCACAAAACGCGTTCTCGCGCTCGTTTCCGTGGTTCTCCCCAGAGTACATGTTCATGTACCTCAACGATGAATACCCAGGCGAGGTATGACACCTTCGCACACACGGTCAAGGTCAATACACCCACGACACTACGCATGCGCTCAATATTAATCCCTATACAATAGCGCACGTGCACGGTGCTCAGACGGCTGTCGGCATAAGTAAAGAGGAGAACACAGGTCCCAAAAATGTACAGGAAGGGGGGGAAAGCCGTCCAGCATCGGCAGCAGCGGCAGCAGCAGCAATCGGAGCAACAGGTCCAAGCGTGGTGACTACCACCGCGCAATGATGCCCACGACCAAAACACCCGTTCGATGTGTCGCCCTTGTCGACAAAGCTGCTCCCCACGAGGCCAGCGCAGGAGGCAGACGCCTCTTCGTCACAGAGGTAGGTACCGCTGCTACCCCAGCAGAGCACCCGGTGCCACTGTCCGTCCTCCTGGACTCACATCAGCAGGTGGCCAAACGCTTCAGAGCAGACGCGGAGCCCCCCGCCGAGGGCCCACACGCCCCAGCCCGCCCCCCCCAAGAGGATGCCCAGCCCCACCGCCGCGCGGGCACCCACCCGCCCATTCTCCTCCACCAGCTGGAGGCCCGTCAGGTCCCCAAGACTGCCAAGTGCGTCGGCCAGCTCATCCCATTCGCGGGCGGTTGCCGCCGCCTCGACCGCGTCGAGGCGGCGGAGCAGCTCTGCGTGTTCCGCTGCCAGGTCCGCCGACGGCGCCCGCACCGTCGCGGCCACCACCAGCGGCTCATCGTGGGCGGCGCCGCCATTGTCGGGCCCGCCGCTGCCGCCGCCGACAGTGGCGGTAGGAGCAGAGGGCGGGGCCGACGTCGACGCCCCGGCGGGGATGGCCCAGGGGGGGGGGGCACCCGTCGTGGGCGGCGGGTGCGCCCAGCCGCCACGGGCGGCCACGACGCCCAGGGGGTGGTGGCTGGCCGCCACAGACGCGTCGTGGGGGGGCACGGCCGCCAGCGGAAGGGAGGTGGGGGGCGCGGTGGAGCACGGGCTGCCCCCAGAGGGAGTAGATAGTCGCGGCCGCCGCCGCGTGACAGCCAAAGTGGGGCGGAAGGGGGCGGCGCCCGTCAGGGGCGCGAGCGGGACAAACGCCATGGCGGGGACGGTTGGGGAAGGAGCGGGGAGCCCGAGACGCTGCGCGCCGTGGGAGTGACGGGGCGTAGAGGCGGAAAGCGTTAGTGCCGGTGGGAAGGGGTGCACGAGAACAGGTTGCGAGGGTGGAGCCAGACGGGTGTGGGGGAGGGTTGGACGTGTGGTTGCACAAGGTGGGCGGCGGAGGGGGGAGGGACGCGTCGTGAAGGGCGCGCACGCTGGGATGACACTGGCCTCCACGGCAGCCAGCGGCAGACAACAGCCCGTCGCTGGGCGCGTCCCAAAGGCACCACCCCCTGACAGGCGGTGGTAGCCGTCAGACGCCGCCACCTTCCACTCCCTGCTGGCCAAGCGCCGCCACAGCCCCAATGGTGGCAGACAGACGTGGACGAAAACCGCCGTGCGGGGCGGCGCGCCCACCAGCACCGCAGCAGGGCCGCCGGTGACGCCACATCCGCGTCGCGCGGCGGGTGGGGGGCCATGATGGCGCGCCGCTGCGGCCGCCACCGCCCATTTTCGGCCAACCAGATGGCTGCCAGCGGCGGGTCGCCGTTTGCAGAGGGGCCTGCCGTGGCATGCGCCACCATGCGATGTGGACTGTCACGTGGCAAGTGGGAGACCATTTCTCCTTCCTATAGAAAAATGCCGCACGGTTCTGAGTTGAGAACATAACTACACATACTTGTGTTGGACTTGAATTTGAACGTGGTTGTTACCGACAGTATGTCAGAAATCTACAGAAAAGTTCTTGTAGGTACATCAGTTTTACCTTCAATCTGAATTTGTCATGTACCTTCCCACCGTACGTTAGGTTTGGTGATTGGGGGGCTACTTACAGCGCCCACCCTCCTCAGCGCCGCCCCTCGGGGCGCGCCCCCAATCGTGCTGCCCGCCCGCGGCCGTAACAAACCACCCCCCTCCCCCCCCCCTCGCTTTGGCGGGCTTGCGCTGGCGTGCGCGTGGGGCCACGGTCCGAAAAGTTGCCAGTTGGCCGTGGCCACGCTCGGGGGGGGGTGGGGGGGTGGAGGGGGTGGACCGTAACCCAGCGTTCGCGCCGACGCGACGGCGCGCAACGGCGCCCGTCGCCCGCCCTCTTTTTTCCTTCCATCATCGCGGACCGCACCCGCCCGCCATACCATCATCGTCGGTGCCCCCACTTCCCGCCTCCGCCCCCCTCATCTCCCCCCCCGCGCCTTCGCCTTCGCGACCTCTTCCGCGCCTACTCCCCCACCGCTCCCTTTTGTCGGGGCAACGACGACGACGGCACTCGCCGCCTTTTTTTTTCTTTTTCTTTCTTCTCTCTCTTCTTCTGTTGCTTTTGTGAGGAGTCTTGGCTCCCCGCACGTTGGTGGCGGCGCCTTTTTTTTTTTCCGCGCCGTCGCCCTTCCCCCTCCCCCTCTATTTTATCCGCGTCAGCTGAGGTGTGGGGGAGGGGGGGGGGCGAGCCGAGACCTATCCACCCGAGCGGGCGGAAGTTGAAGCGGGACCGCCCCCCCCCCCCCCCCGCCCCCCCCCCCCCCCCGGCCCACCCGCACCCGCCGCGTTCATGCGCCCCCCGCCCGCCCGCCGGCGGCACGCTTACGGCGGCCGGCATGAGCGACGCCGCCGCGCCGGCGGGGGGGCCGGGGGGTGACCCCCGCGCTGATGCGCCCGCCGCACCCTCTTCTGCTGCTGCTGCTGCTGCTGCTGCTGCTGCTGCTGCTGCTGCCGCCGCCGCCGTGGCCACCACGGCCGCCGCCGTGGCCACCGCGGCCACCGCCGCGGCTCCCACCGCCACAGCGGGTGGCGGCCGGCCGGTGGGTGGCCGCCCAGCGGCCTCCTTGATGGCTCCGCCGCCACCGCGGCTGTTTGGCGTTGCGTCTGCGACCACCCCCCCCCCTCCCCCCCCTGCCGCCTCGTGGGTGGCGGCCGCCACGCCGGCCACCGTGCCTGCCACCACCGTGGCCGGTGCGGCCGCCTTGGCCGCCGCGACGTCTCCCCGGCAGCCCAGTTTGCCCCCCGCTGTCGGCGGTGGCGACAGAGGCGACGACGGTGGCGCCTCGACGGACGACCTTGCCGCCCATGAGAGTGACCTGTCGGGCGGCGACGGCCGGCCGCCGCCGCCGCCCGTTATCGGGCCTTTCGCGCCGCCGTTGGGGGGTGGGGGGGGGTGGGCGTCGTCAGACTCGTCCCCCCGCACCGCGTACGCCGGACGCAACCGCGAGCGGTACGCAGACCGCGAGCGGGAGCGGGAGCGGGAGCGCGACCGGGACCGGGACCGAGACCGCGACCGTGACCGAGACCGCGATCGCGACCGAGACCGCGAGCGGGACGGCCACTCGAGGGAGCGGGAGCGTGACCGCGACCGCGACCGCGACCGCGACCGCGACCGGGTGCGGGAGCGGGAGCGGGAGCGGGGGGGCAGCGGCGCCCGCCGGCGGCGGTCGCCCGTGCGCCTCGGGCTGCCGGCGACGGTGGGCACGCCGCGGTCACCGGCGGCTGCGGCCCACCGGTCGCCGCGTCGCGCCGCCTCCTCCCCCACCACGGCGGCGGCGGCGCCGCCGCCCCGCAAGCGCGCCCGCCCCTCCTCCCCGCTGCGCTTTCGTGTTGCGCGCCTCTCTGCGCCGCGCCCGCCGGGGGCGTCCCCCGACCGCCCCACCGGCGGCTCCTCCTCCCGCGACCGCGACGGGGGGCAGGACGGGCACGGGGGTGGTGGCAGCGCGGGGGGGGCGGCAACGTCCGCGCTCGCGCACGCCCCGGCCACCGCCATTGCTGCCGCCGCTACCGCACCCTTGGCGGGCACATCGCCCGCGTCCAGCCGCCGGGCGGTGCCGACCGACCCGTTCCGCCTCGTCTTGTCGGGTGTGGACGTGGCGGCCGCGGGGGTGGCCACCCGCCCCTCCGCCGCAGGGGCGGGGGGCGGGCGCCGCGCCGGTGGCGGCAGCGAAACCAGCCCGACGTCACGGTCGGCGGGGGGAGCGCCGCCACGGCCGTGGGCAAGTGGTGGGGGGGTGGGGGGGGGGGGGACGGCCTGATGGCCCCGCCTCCACCGCGGCCGCCGCCACTGACCCGTGGGGGTGGCAGCAGTAGCGGGGGGGCGGGGCATGCAAGCAGCCGCGGCGGGCAGCTGCCCGCGGCAGCTGCGGTGGCCGCCGCCGCCACCGCCACCGCCGCCGCCGCCGCCCCGACCGGCAGCGTCGGCGGCGGCGACGGCGGTGGCGGTGGCGGTGACGGCGGCCGTGGGGCTGCCCCGATCTACTCGTCTGGCTCGGACTCGGACGAGGGCGGCGGTAGTCGTGCGGCGGTCACCCCGGCTGGCGGCACGCGCCGGTCAGCCTCCCCTGGCGGTTGTCGGGGCAGCGGCGGCAGGGCGGCCGCCATGGGCGGTGGTGGGGAGGCCCGGCGCCCCCTCGCCAGCGATCGCCCCCTCCCCCCCCCCGACGGTGGCGGTGGCGGTGGCGCCGGAGGTGCCGCCCCCGTTCCCCCGGCGGAGGAGGCGGCTGACGATGGCGAGACGACGCGTTGCCCGTGCGGCTCCACCGCGGACGTTGGGTGGATGATTGCGTGTGAGGGGTGCCACACCTGGCAGCACGGCCGCTGCATGGGCTACCGCCGTGAGACAGATGCCCCCGACGCCTACTACTGCGACCGATGCCGGCCAGACCTGATCACCTCGAGCTGCGTGGCGCACCCGCAGTACGCCGAGCGGCGGGCCCGCCGGCGGGCGCTGCGCAAGGCAGCGGCAGAGGAGACGCAGCGGGAGCACCAGGCGCGGCTGTGGCGGATGCTGGATGAGACCAACAGCCGCCGCGCGGGGGGGGGGGGCGGGGGGGGCAGCACCGCCGCCCAATCGGGGGGGGGGGGGGGGGGTAACGGCCGTGACGACCACCCGCACGCGTCGTCAGCGGCGGACACCGCGCCAGGCTCCCCCCGCCAGGCGGGCGGGGGCGACTGGGGGGGCGGGAGGCTTCCGGGTCCCTCTACGTCGCCCAGCGTGGATCCCCTGCTGCGGTCGCCATCGTCCACACGGGGCCGTGGCCGTGGCCACAGCCACGGCCGCAGTGGTGCGGCGGGGGCGGGCTCCGGCGCGGGCGGGGGCGGTCCTCCCTCGCCGCCGCCGCCACTGCCGCCGCCGCGGCTCGACGCGGCGGAGCGGCATCCCGCCGGCGGGGGTGCGTCAGACTCGACGCCGCACTCCGCGCGCGACTCGTCGGCGGTGACCACCCCGGCGGGGCGGTCGCCGTCGTCCAAGCGGCGGCGGTCGGGGGAGCGGCGGCGGCGGCGCAAAGCGACGGCCGCGCCGTCGCCGTCGCCGGCGTCGGCGTCGGCTGGGGGTGGTGGCGGCGGTGGTGGCGGTGGGAGCAGCCGCCGTGCCGACGGCTGCGACGGCGGCGACAGTGGCGACGGCGACGGCTGCGGTCGCGGCGGCGGCGGTGGCAGCGGTTGGCCTGGCGCAAGCGACTCGTCTACGCCTGCGCCAGGTGGGGCCCGAGCGACAGCCATGGACGACGGTGCGTACGGTGACCGCCCAGCCCCGTCTCCTCCACCCCCACCCCACCCCCCGCCTCCACGTCTCCCTCCCGCGCCAACGCTGTCGGGTATTCAGCCGGTGGACCTTCGCCGCCGCGTTGCGGACGACATCCGGTCTGGCCGTTGGGCAGCCGCCCGCGTCGACGACCGCGTGTGTGGGGCGCTATTTGCCACCTACGCAGGCCATGCCTCTGGTCGTTGGCGGGGCGCGCTGGTGGGGGTAGCCACCGGCCTGGTGCTCCTGTCGGGCCTACCGGCGGCGACGGTGGAGGGGCGGCTGGCCGCTGCCATGGCCCGCATCGCGGACGGGAGGGAGGAGGAGGCGCGGGCTGGGCGGGCGGCGAGCCCGCAGCTCGCCCCGACCGACGACCGCTCCCCGCCAGGAGCTGCTGGTCCAGACAACGCCGGCGGCAGGGCGGCAGCGTCAGACGCCGCGCGGCCGCCTCCAGCCGAGCTGTCGTCGCCTTTGACGAGCCGCAACCGCCGGGGCGGGCGGTCGCCCAAGCGGCGGCGACCCCCAGAAGCAAAGGCCGATGCCAATTGCGGTGCACCGAACAGACGGGGGGACGCTGCGGTTGCGGCAACCTCCCCCACTGCTCTTTCTGCGTCGCCACTTGGCGACGTCGGCAGCGGCGGCGGCAGCGGCAGCGGTGGTGGCGGTGGCCCCTTTTTGCTCACGCCCGGTCGCGGCCGCGGCCGCGGCGCGCCGTCCTCCCCAACAAGCGGCAGCCGCTGCGGCCTGGGCGGCGGCGACGGCGGCGACGCGGCGGGCCGCCTCCGCCCGGGCCACCCCGCGTCACCGGCGCGGGGGGGCTCAGACGGCGGCGCGTCGATCCGGTCGGCGGGTCGGTCGGGCGGCCGCCGTGGCGGGGGCGGCGGCACCGACTCGAGCCGATCCCCATCCGCGGGACGCTGGCGGGCAAGGGCGGCGGAGGGCGTCAGCTCTGCAGACGATATGGATCGGCAAGGTGGGGGGGAGGGTGTTCTCCATAACGACCGTGCCACGCCAGTGCGCGGCAGCGGCGGTGGTGGTGGTGGCGGTGGGGGTGGTGTTGGCAGCGGAGGCGGTGGTGGTGGTAGGAGTGGCGGCGGTGGTGGGGATTCCAAGCCCCGGGCGGACCGCAAGGCCGTCCCCGCTGTAGACGCTGGTGGGAGCGACACATCCCCTGCGGGCGGCACCGCTGCCGCTGCCGCTGCGGCGGCCGCTGCGGCCGGCGGCGGGGACCGCGGACTCACCCGCGAGGAGCGCAAGCTCCGCTCGGTGATGCTCCAGTTTGAGCGGATGGAGAAGCGGGACGGCGGGCGTGTGGCGCCGCGAGAAGACCGCAAGCGCCCGCCGTCGGCCGCTGCGTCGTCTACGGTGGAGCGGGGGCGCGACAAGAAGCGCTCCCGGACGGCGGGAGCTGGCGGGGATGCGGGGGCGTCTCCCCACGGGGGAGGGGGCGGGGGGGGGGGGGGGGGGGGCTCTGTGTCGGCGTCGCCCCCCGGCGGGGGGGAGGGGGCGGCGGCGGCGGGGACGGCGGTCAAGCTGGAGGTCCTTCCGCCAGCGCAGCTGGTATTAGGGAGGGTGGCGGTGGAGGGCGACAGTGCCCAACGGACAGCGTCGTCATCCGAGGCGGCGGCCGTGTCGGCGCTGCTAGCCGTGGTCGCCGACGGCGGGGGGGTTGGGGACGGTGGCCGTCGCATCGGCAGTGGTGGCGGCAGCGGCAGCGGCAGCGGGTCGTTGCCAGCGGGGCCTGCCCCATCGGGGGCCGCGGTGGCGACGGTAGCGCCTGCCGCTCGGACAGACCGGCGGGAAAAGCAGGAGCCGTCAGCGGATGGGGGGCCCGCCGCGGGATCTCCCGCGGCGGCGGCAGTCGCCGCCGCCCCCGACGGCCTCCACCCCCACCTCCTCCACCGCAAGGGTGACAATGCGGCGGCGGCGGCGGGGGTGGTGGGAGCGGCAGCGGCGGCGTCACCTGCCCACGGGCCGGCCACCCGGTCGGCGCCACGGCGGAGCGCCAGCCCGACGGGCCTCGTTGTCCGGCAGTCGGGCTCCCGCCGTGGCCTCGGCGGCGCCGTCGGCCATGCGTCCAATACCGGCGCTGGTGCAGGTAACGGCGGCGGCGGCGTCGGCGGCGGCTTTCCCTCCGCCGCCGTTGGCGCGCTAGCCAATGGGGTTGGCGGCGGCGGGGAGCGGGCGAGCCCGCTGCCTCAACGGGCCACGATCCTCAATGGTCCCACTGGGCGGCGGCCATCACGGCTGCCGCTGCCGCAGTTTGCGAGCGGCTTTCTGGACATTGACGATGCAATGGACGAGGACACGGCGGGCAGCGGCGGCGGCGGCGGCGGCGGCGGCGGCGGCTGGGCCACCGGTCTGACGACGCCCGCCGGCGCCTCCCGCGGCCGCGGCAGCGCCGGGTGTGTCGGCAGACTTAGTCCGGCAGGCGTACCTGGCGTGTCGCAAAGCCCGGGCCCGTCGGTGCTGCGGGCGCGACTTGACTGGCACGCTGCTTCCGGGGCAGGGGGGAGCGGCTGCTCGCCGCGGCCTCCACCGTCGGGGGTCGGGGGGGGGGGGGTGTCGGGGGCGGCCTGCGGCACGCCGGGGGTGGTCAGCCGCAAGACGTGGCTGCTCGGTGACAAGCTGTGCCTCCGACCGGGGGGGAGCGAGGGTGCTGTGTTGGGTATCCTCGACTGCCGGTCGGGGCTGCTGTCGCCGGGGGGTGGGGGGGGCGGCGGCGGCGGTTGCGGCGGCGGCGGTGGTGGCGGCGGTATTGGTGGTGGGGGAGGTGGTCATGGGGGTGGTGGTGGGGGTGGCTGCGCGGGTGGCGGCGCCGCCGGAATGATGCCCGTCAAGAAGAAGCTGCTAGCGTCCCTGCGCGCTGTGTCGGCGCCGTCGCTGGTGGCGATTGCCGCCGGTGCCGCCACTGCGGCCGGCGCTGACCCCTTGCGGACGCCCCCGCCGTGCGGGGGGCGGCCGTCGCCGTCGCCTTCCCCCACCCCCGTGGCGTCGTCGCCGTCGCTCACGCTGACGGCGGCGACGGCGGCAGCGGCAACGGCGGCGGCGACGTCAGTCGTGGCGGCGGGAGCGCATGGCGCGCACGGTGGGTACCCGCCCGCCGCTGTCGTTGCGGCTGGCCGCGTCGACGCACGGGCTTTTTGTGCGAAGGCGCAGCTGCTCCGCCGGTCGCTGCCGCCGCTGTCGCCATGCCCGCGTACGCCCGCGTCGCCGGGCCCGACAGCCGCGTCGCCGTCTGCAGGGCCGGTGCCCCCGTCTCCCGGGTGTGGCGGCTGTGGTGGTGGCAGCTGTGGCTGCGGCAGCTGCGGTGGCTCACCCGCCCCCCCCGCCGTCGGCACCCCCCGGCGGGTTGTGGCGCTGCCGCTCACCGCCGCTGCCGAGGCCGACGGCCTGCAGGCGGCGCGTGCGAAGCGGCGGTCCCTGCCGTCGTCGGCGACGGGGCTGGCCCTTAAACGCCGCGTACGGATGCTGGTCGTCGCACCCGCCGGGGCCGCGGGTGCCCCCGTGGGGGCAGCAGTGGCGGCGGAGGCGGCGGAGGCGGCGGCGACAGCGGCGGCGACGCCGGTGGCTGGGGGGGGCACCCAGACGACGTCGCCTGGGGGGGTGGTGGGGATGGACGCGGCGGCACCGATGGCGGTGGGGACGACGACGGCAGGCTCGTCGCCCCGAGGTGCGGTGGTCCCGGCCGCAGAGGCGGTTGCCACGACGCGGCTGAGCCCTCTGCACCTGGTGGCGGAGCGGGCGGCGGTGGCGGTGACAGAGGTGGCGTCAGAGGGTGCGGAGGCGCCGACGCGTGACGTTGGTGATGGAGGAGACCCGTCGCCGGCGGCGCCTGGGGCGGCGGCGCCGCCGTCGTCGTCGGGGTCGGCCGCAGCGGTAACGGGGCCAGACGCGCGGCCTGCCGTAACAGCGGCTGTGCCCGTTCCCGCCGCGTCTGCTGCCGTCGCCTCGTCAGCGGCGACGCCGCCCGGCGGCGGGGGCGCGCGCTCCGTCGTGGCGGGGGGGACGGTGGCGGGGGCGGATGCAGCGCCTCCGCCGCCCACCCCCCCCCCCGTGGGCGTCTTTTCGCCCCCCCGCCCGCGGGTGCGGTCGCCCGCAGCGGCGACGCTGCTGCCTGTGGCCGGCGCCTCCGCCAGCCTGTCCTCCCCACCGCTGCCTGCGGGGAGGACTTCGCCACGCGGCGTGTCGCCCCTGCCAGGGACGGGAAGCGGGCTGCCAGTGGCGGGGTGGCCGCCCGCTGCTGGCGGAGCGTCGCCGCCCGCCGCGGCCTCGTCCACGGCAGCGGCGGTGGCAGCGCCAGCGTGTGCGGCTTCAGCGTCGCCGCGGCCGTCGCCGCCGACCGTGTCGGCAACGGCGGCTGCAGCGGCGGCGGCGGCAGCGGCGGCGGCAGCGGCGGCCCCTTCCGGCAGCGGCCGGCCGCCCACCACCCCCGTGCCGGCGCCGCGTGTGCCGACGCCCGCGCCGTCGCCACGGGCGCCGGCCACGCCCGCCCCGCCGCTGTCGCGGCCGGCCACGCCTGGCCCGCCGTCGCGGCCGGTGACGCCCGCGCCGGCGCCGCGGCCGGCCGGCACGCCCGTGCCGCCGCCACGGCCGCTGACACCCGCGCCGCGGCCACGGCCGGCCGGCACGCCCGTGCCGCCGCCACGGCCGCTGACGCCCGCGCCAGCGCCGCGGCCGGCCGGCACGCCCGTGCCACCACCGCGGCCGCGACGGGGCAGCGGCGGCGGCGTGTCGCCGCCGGTGCCCATGTCGACAGCCGGCGGTACGCCGTGGGCAGGGCAGGCAACGGGCAGCGGCGGTGGGGGCGGCGGCGGCGGCGGGACGCCCTCGCTGCCCCTGCTGACGTGGACGACGCGGCCGCCGCCGCCCGCGGGCGTGCCGCGGCTGCGCGACCTAACGCCCGCCCCGGCAGGGGCGCCAGGAGGTGGCCCACCCGGGGTGACGCCGCTCGCGCTCGCGGGCGAGTCGCCGCTGCCGCCGTCGGCGGGGGGGAGGGCCCCCACCTCCGCCGCCGTCGATGGCGGTGTGGGCGGTCTGCCGCACCCCCGCGGGGGGCGCCCCGTGGATGGGGGCGGTGATGGTGGTGGTGGTGGTGGTGGTGGTGGTGGTGGTGGTGGTGGTGGTGGTGGTGGGGGGGGGGGGGGGGGGGGGGGGGGGGGGGGGGGGAGGGGGAGGTGAGGCTAGGGCCGGCGGTGGCGGCGACGTCTCGGCGGCGTCGGCCAAGCCAAAGGGCCCCGAGCTGTCGGCGAGTGACCTGTTGCAGGCGCGGCTCCGCCAGTTTCTCGACGACCGCCCCGCCGGCGCGTCGCACGCGCGGTCACCATCCGCGCGACGGGGGAGCGGCGGCGGCGGCGGCGGCGGCGGCGGCGGCGGCGGCGGCGGCGGCGGCGGCGGCGGCAGCGGCGGCGGTTGCGGTGGTGTGGTCGGCGGTGGTGGTGGGGTAGGGGGGATGGGGGTGGGGGGGGGAGGGGGGCGCCGCCGCGTGCTGCTGGGCCCGCCCCCCCCGCCGGGCGGAGTGCCGCCGCCGCTGGTCACCAGCATGGGTGGTGGCCCCGGCGGGCACCCGCGGGGGCCGTACGGGCCCCCGCCGGGCGGGGGCGGCGGCGGCGGCGGCGGCGGCGGCCGCGGGGGCGTTCCCCCGCACGGTCTGGTCTTTGCGCCCCTCCCTCTTGGGGGGGGGGGCGGGGGGGTCGCCGCCGCCGCTGCCGCTGCTGCGGCTGCCGCTGCTGCGGCGGTCGGCGGCGGCGCGCTGTCGCCGCCGCGGCCACGGCCGGGCATGCGCGGTGCGTTGTCGCCGCCGCGGCCGCGGCCGGGTGCTGTCGGGGGGGGGGGGGCGGCAGGGGCGGCCTTGTCGCCTCCGCGGCCGCGCGGGCCGCCATTGGGTGGGGGGGGCGGGGTGCCCGCGCCGTCTCCCCTCCGTCGCGGCCGCGTGCCGGCGGCGGGTTGGGGGGGCGCCCCGCCGGGGGGTCCGCCCGCCCCGCGCATGATGGCGGTGGGCGGTGGCGGTGGCAGTGGCGGTGGTGGTGGCGGTGGGGGTGGTGGCGGCGGTGGCGGCGTCGGTCACCCCGGGGCGCCCGGCCGGGGGCTTCCGCTCCCGTCGCCCCCGCCGCCGTCGCCGGGGGTGGTACCGCCGCGTGGCGCGGCCGCCGCGGCCGTGGCGGCCGTGGCGTCGCCAGTGGGGGCATCTACCGGCCGGCGGCAGCCGCCGACGCCGCCGCCGCCGCCGTCGGTGCCGCGGCCGCTGGCCGCGGGGGGCGGGCCGGTCGGGGCGTCCCCGCGGTGGGGGGCGGGGGGGGGCGGGGCGCCCCCGCCGCCGCCACTGCCCTTGCCGCAGGGGGGGGGGGGGGGGGGGGGGGGGGGGGGCGCCTCCGCCCCATCGGGCCCGCCTGGTGGCGGCGCTGCCGGCGGCCGCGGCCGTGGCGCCGACGGCCGGGCGGCGGCGGGAGGGGGAGGGGGTGCGGGAGGGCCGAGGGGCGGCGGTGGCGCCGCCCCGGTGGCCGCGGCGGGTGGCCCCGCCTTGCCGGGGACCGCCGCTGCCGCCGCCGATGGGCGGCCGGCCGGCCCGCCGCTGCTGCTGCCGCCCGTCCACCGGGCGGCCGGGCCGCCGCTGTCGCGGGCGGCGGCCGCGTCGCCGCCGCCGCTCCGGCCGCCCGCCGGCGGCGGCCGGTCGGCTGCCGCAGCCGCCCCGGCGGGGGGGGTGGGGGGGGGGCGCCCGCCGGGGGTGGCCGGCGCTGGGGGGATGCCCGCCCGGCCACTGCCGCCACCGCCTGGTCTCTCCCCCGCGCGGGGGCGGTCGCCCGCCCGCGGCGGCGGTGGAGGTGGCATGGGCGGCGGCGGGGGTGCCTTTGCGTTGGACCGCAGCCGCTTCATGATGGCCGCTGGCGGCGGCGGCGGCGCGGGCGGCGGGCCGCCCTCCGCGCACGGGCCGCTGCCGTATGGAGGGGGCGGGCCGCTGCGCCCCCCCGGCCCCGGCGGCGGCCACTGGGGCGTGCTCCCGCGGCCCATGGGCATGGGCGCGGGGGGGGGGGCGCGCTCCCCGCCGCCCACGCTCCCGCTGCCGCCGCCGCCGCCGGGGGGGGTGGCGGCGCTCCGGCCGGCCCTGCCGGGCGCGGGCTACCCGGCCGCGACGGGGGGGCGGCACGGCCGGCCGCCGGGCGGCGGTGGCGCTGGCGGTGTCGCTGGCGCTGGCGGCGGGCCCGCCGCGGGCGCTGCTGCGGCTGCCGCCGGGGGGGGGGGGCGGGCGCGGCCTGCCCGGCGGGCGCCCGTGGAACGCGCACGGCTATGGCGCGCCGCCGGGAGGGGGTGGCGACCGTGGCGACCGTGGTGGCGGTGGTGGCGGTGGCGGTGGTGGTGGTGGCGGCGGTGGTGGTGGCGGCGGCGGTGGCGGCAGCGGCGGCGGCGGCGGTGGTAATGCGGCCGCCCATGTGGGGGCGGCCACCGCCCGCACGCGGCGGGGCGGGGAGGGGACGGGCGGGGCGGCAGCGGCGGCGGCGGCAACGCCGCCGCAGCTGTCGCGTCCTCCCCCCCCCCCGCCGCCGCCACCGCCGCCACCACCGCCGCCTGCAGCAGCGCCACCCCCTTCCGCTGTGGGGGAGGCCACCGCGGGAGGCGGCCGCCGCGGCCCGCCGGGCGTGTTGGACCGGCTCGGCGACCGGTCGGCCGCGCCGCGGGGGGGAGGAGGGGCCTCGGGTGCCCCGCCGGCCGGCCGCGCCCCCGGGGGGGGGGGGGGGACGCCCGCCGCGGCAGCGGTAGTGGCAGCGGCGCGAGTGCCAATGGTCCGTCGCCGCCACGACCGCCGCCGGCTGCCGACGGTGGTGGTGGCGGCGGCGGCGGCGGACGGGCGGCGGCGGTGACCCCGGCGGCGGCCGCGGGCGGGAGGGGCGCCCGGTCGTTGACGGGCCGGCGGGGGGGGGACGGCCGGTGGGGGGGGGTTGCTGACCGCCGCGGCGGTGGTGGCGGTGGCGGTGGCAGTGGCGGTGGCGGGGGCGGTGGCGGTGGTGGTGGCGGTGGCGGTGGCGGTGGCGGTGGCGGTAGCGGTAGTGGTGGCGGTGACTGTGGCGGTGGCGCCAGTGGGGTTGGTGCTGGCGGTAGCGGCGACCACCGCGACGCCCGTGCGGGCGGTGGGGGTGGTGGCGGTGGTGGCGGTGGTGGCGGCGGGCGTGGCGGCGGCGGCGGCGGCGGCGGCCCCGCCTCGGTGCCCTATTCGCAGCCCGCGCTGCCGGCCGGGGCGGCCGCGGCGCCCTCCCCCGCCGGGGGTGGTGCGCCGGCCGCTGGCCGTGGCGTCCGCGACGGCGGGCGTGACCGAGGGCGCGACGGCGGTGGCCGCGACGGCGGTGGCCGCGATGGTGGCGGTGGCCGCGACGGCGGCGGTGGCCGCGACGGCGGTGGCCGGGGCGCCAGGGACCGTGGCAGCGGTGGTGGCGGCGGTGGCGGTGACGGTGGCGGTGGCGGTGGTGGTGGTGGTGGTGGCAGCGGCGGCGGTGGTGGCGACGTCACGAAGCCGCCTGCAGCGCCTGCACCGTCCGACGGCGGCGGCGGCGGCGGCGGTGGTGGCGGCGGCGGCAGCGGCGGGGCCAGTGGCCCGCCGCCGTGGCGGGCCGGCCGCAAGCGGTCGACCTGAGCGCCCGCGACGCTGCGCTCCCCCCGGTTGTGCCGGCGGGCGCGGCGACGGGGGGGTGCCACGTCGGCCGCCGCCGCCCTAGGTGGAGGGGAGCGCCGCGCCTTCCGCCGCCCCCGGTGGCAAGCGCGGGTCTTGTGTTGTTGTTTGGTCTCCCCCACGGCTCACCCCCCCCTCCCTCTCTGATGTTTCTCCCCCACCCCTGCTCTCTTTGCTTTGTTTTCCTGGCGTTTGCCGCACACGCGTACCCCGTGGGCACTTTTTTTTCTTTTTTCGTGTTGGTGCCTGTGGGGACGGTCCTCCACCGCTCCGCCATTTCCCCCATGACTTCGTGTCTTTTTTTTTTTCTTTCTTTTGGACACGGCTGCGTCGGTGCGGGACGGGGCAGAGGCCGCTCTGTCTCGAGGAGCGGGGGTGTGCGTGCGGGTACATACGTACTGTATGTACGGCCTACGTGGTGGCGCGGGGGGACCCCCCGCGGGTTGTTACTCCACATCATTCTTCTTTTTTCGTTCCACCGCGTGCGCGTGGCAGAGGCCGGCGCTCGTGTCCTACTCGGCCCCCTCCGTATGTCTGTACTGTACCTTCCCCCTGCCACCCCTCCCCTCTGACACCAACACTGCCAATACACACACGCGAACCCCGTCAGTCATTTTTATAGTTCCTTCTTCCATCGCAGCGGTTGCCCGCCTCCCCCCCCCCCCCCCCTATCCAAAACTTGCGGTGGGGGCGTTTGGTACACCCCCCCCCCCCCCCCCCCCCCCCGTCAACAAGCGGGCGCCGCCGCCGCCGCAGCTGCCGCCACGCCGCCGTGGCGCGCGTCAGCGGCGGCTGCAGCGGCGGCGGCTGCAGCAGCCGCCCGCGTGTGCCCCACAGCAGTGGCGGCGGCGGCGCGACGCCACGCCCCCACGCCAGCGGCGGTGGGGAGAGCGTGGGGCGGGGGACGGCACGTGGCGGAGGGGCAGGGGAGGGGGAAGGGCGCGGCGGGGAACCCGGCACGGGGGCGCAAGGAGACGGGAGGGGGGGGGAAGGCCTGCGGGGTGGGGGACCCCCCCGCCTCGCAGCCCCCCCACGCATTCCCCCGCCCCACGCCCCCCCGCCCATGGAATGGCCCGTCGGCCGCCCCCCCGCCCACCCCAGACCCAGTGGGTGTCACGGTGCGCCATCCGTCGTGGCGCGGGGTGCCGGCGGCAGCGGCGGCGGCAGGCGGCGGCAGCCGAGGCGGCGGCAGCGGCGGCAGCCGCAGCGGCGGGACGCCGCGACGACGCGACGCCGCCCCGCCCCCGCCCCCCCCCCCCCCCGCGACCCACCAGCACCCCCCACCCTTCACCCCCCCACCTTACCCGGCCCTGCTCCCCGGCAGGCGTGCACCCGACGGCAGCCCGTCACGCCACCCCCGGCGGGTGGCGCGTGGCGGGTGGCGCCCGCCCCGCCCGCCGCCGCCGCGGTCATTGCCGGCAGCGACGGCGGCGGCGGCGGTGGCAACGGCGGCGGCGGTGGCCCCGCGGGCGACACGGTGGGCGGCCGCCCCGGCGGCGTGGCCGCGGGCACTGGCGGCGGCGGCGGTGGCGGCAGTGGCGGCGGTGACAGTGGCGCCCCCGCCGCCACAGCCGGCGGCTGCCGCGGCGCCGTATCGGCCACGGCGGCACCGCCGCCGCCGCCGCCGCCGCCCCGCCCGCCCGCGCCCGCCGCC
>CM020619.1:10958747-11005965 GCA_009829735.1 Pyropia yezoensis
TCGGTCGGGCCAGGTGGCGGCGGCGGTGGCCGGCCGGCCGGGTTGGTGTGGCTATCGCGGGACGGCCGGCCGCCGGGGGCGGCGCATTGGCTGGCGGTGGCACCGCCCGCCACCCCCACGGGGGGGGGCGGGCGGGGCGCCAAAAGAGTGGGCCACAACGCGCCCCCGCCTGCGCGCCGCCGCCGCCGCCGCCGCCGGCGGGGGGGGCGCGTCGCGTTCCCTGCCGTTGGTAACTCGACTTGTGACGATTGTTGGTGTGGCAGTTACCACAGTATGTACATCGAAGCACTACGTTCCCCCCCCCCTCTCCCCACCCACTTGTCCCGTCGGCGGCCGCCGCCGCCGCCGCCGCCGCGGCTCCTCCCCTCAGTCCAGCGTCCATTCCACCCACTATTTGTGTGCCTCTTTCTTTGGACTTGATTCCTGTCTGTTTTGTGTGCCGTGTGTGCCTGCCGGTGGCGTTGTCGGGCTTTTTCCTTCTCTCGTGCGCGACAGCAGACCCGTCCCGGTCGACCACCGCAGGGCCCCCGCCCGAGGCCACCCCCGCCCCCGGCCCCTTCCCCGCCGCTCACCAGCAAAATCCACCCGCCGCCGCCGGCACCGCGACAGCCGATGGCATTTTCTGAGCCGCCGCCGCGGCACCGCAGGCGGGGTGTGGGCAACCTGCAACCTGTGCAACCTGCAGCTGCAGCTGTGCCCCGCTCGGCAGATCTGCCAGAAGCGCCGCGGGTCCTACCCGCTACCGCACGTAGAGACGGGCAGGGGTCCGTGCGCGCCCGACCCGCCGACGGGTCCCCTACCCGCTACCGCACGTAGAGACGAGACGGGCAGGGGTCCGTGCGCGCCCGACCCGCCGACGCCGGCACACGTCGCGCGCCCGACCCGTCGACGACGGCACACGTCTGTGTTGGGGCAGCGCAGAGGGGGGGGGGGGGGGGGGGGGGGGGGCCGCACCGCGATGCATCCCGCGGGCGCGCGGCGGGTTTGGTCTCGCTGACGCTCTTGAACCTCTGCTGCCACACTCCCCCCCCCCCCCCCCCCCCCCCCCACCTTGGCCCGCCCGCCCCACCCCTGCTTCCCGTGGCGATTCTCTCCCCCCTGTTTTGTGGTTGACTGTGGACTGTTCACGGCCCGTCAGAGCGGGGCAGCTGGTACGGTACACAACCTCCTGCCGTGGCCCATGGTGCGGCCCCGCGCAACGACGCGACGGAGGCGGGGGCCGCCGCCCCCCCCCCCCCCCCCCCCCCCACCTCCCCAATCCCAGCGCCCCGGATGGTGGAAGGCCGGGCGCAGCGATGGCCCCCCCCTCGCCCGCCCACCCCGCACACACCCCGGCAACACCTGCTCGCTCGCGGTGGCCGTCTCGGGCCGTCTACCTACCCGCCCACGTCTGGCGTGGCCACCACCCTCAACGGGAGGACACACGCCCACGGTCAAGCAACAACCGCCGATGGCCAGAGGGGGTGGGAGGGGGGGGGGGGGGCGGGGGAGGTGGCGTCGGCGGGGGGTAACAGCCGTTGCCCCGCCCTCGTACAGTACATTCCCACCTCCCTCGTGACGCCCGTGGTTGTGCCCAGCACACCACCCCACACGCCCCTGCACCCCCCCCCCCCCCCGACGCCACCACCCCCCCCGACTCCACCCCCGCGCCCCGCACACCTCTCTCGTGCCGCCCATGGCGACCACGTTCATCGCCCCGCCCCCGACAGCGGTCGCGGGGGGTGGCGGCGGTGGTGGCTGGCCACGCCGGCCGCCACGCCGGCCGCGCCCCGGCCCGCGGCGGCGGCGGCAGCAGCAGCAGCGGCGGCTGACGCCGCCGCCGCTGCTGCCGCGGCCGTCGCCGCTGCGGCGCCACACCAACGGGGATGGGGGCGGCCGCTGCCACGCCCGCCGCCGCGACGCTGTGGCCGCCCCCACCGCCGCTGCGGCGGGGGTGGCAGCACCGCCGCTAGCCGCACGCCTGGGGCCCCTACCGCCCGCCGTGGCGGCGGGGGTGGCGCTCGCCGTCCTGGCGGGCGGCTGGCTCCTCACCGCCGGCCGCCGCTGGCGGCGCCGCACCGGCGACGGCCCCGCCGCCGCCGCAGCCGTCCCCGCCAGCGGGGGCGCCAGCGTCGCGTCGGCAAGCCCGGGGGATGTCCCGGCGGCGGGCTCCCCCGCTGCGCGGGCGGCGGCGGGTGCCAAGGAGACGGCAGCCGCCGCCGCCTCGGGCGGCGACGGCGGCGGCGCCCGCGCGCACCCCCCCCCTCCGCCCATGGGCGTGCTGCGGCTGCTGTGGCTGGCGGTCACCGCCACGCCCGGCTTTTGGGCCATGCCCTACCGCGTGCTGGCCGTCGCTGCCACCGCGGCCGGCGGCGGCGGCGACGCGTTTACACTCACCTGGGGTCGCCGGCGGCTGGCCACCGTCCTCGTCAGTGGCCGGGCGGTGGCGGCGGCCGGGGCGCTGCCCGTCGCGGCGCTCACCAACGGGCCCACCCTTCGCGCTGCGTGGCGGGTGCTGGAGCCGCTGCCGCGAGAGGCGGCCGCCGCGGCGGCTGCGGCGGCCCGTGCGGCCGCCGCCGCAGGCCGGCCGCCACCGCCGCCGCCGCCGCCGTTTGAAACCACCGTCATGCCGGTTGTGGGGCCCCGCGTGACCGCCGCCATTGCCGCCGGCTGGGCGGCCGCCGCGCCCACCGTCGCGGCGCGCATGGACGCGGCGATAGACGCCCGCCTGGACGCGGCCGTTGCCGCCGCGGCCGGCCGCGCGGGCGACGACCGCCGCGGCGGCGGCGCCGTGGTGGACCTCTTTAACGTCATTGCCCGCGCCGTTGCGACGGCGGCGGTGGTGGCCGTTGCGGGGCCCGCCTATGACGCCGCCGCCGGCGACGCCACCGCCGCGGGCGTCATGGAGTGGCCGCCCATCGCGTGGGGCGTCCCGGCCCTGTGGTTCCCGGGCGTGACGCGGGCGGTGCGGCGGCGGGCGGCAGCGGCGTTTGCGGGCGCCCTGCGCCCGCTGGTCGCGGCCGCCGCGGCGGCGATGGACCCCGCCGACCCGTCCTCACCCGAGCCTGAAACGTATCTCGCCGTGCTGGCAGAAGCGCTACGCGCCGCGGGAGCGGGCGGCAGTAGCGGCGGCGGAAATGGCGTCGCGGCGGGCGTCACACCCACACAGGTGGGCGTCCACCTGTACGGCGCTCTCATCGGCGCGCACATCAACACGGCTGCGACGGCCGGGTGGGTGGCCGCGCACATTGCGGCCGACCCCGCCGCCAGGTCCGCCGTCACTGCCGAGGTGGACGCGGTGCTGGCGGGGCGGCCGCCGCCAGTGGCGGCCGCCGCGGGCGCCGCCGCGGCCGTGGACTGCGTGACGGGCCTGCCGACGCTGGAGAGCGCGTGGGCAGAGGCGCGGCGCTTTTACTTTGCCAGCCCCGCCGTCTGCTTTGCGCGGGCACCGTTTGAGGTGCCCCCGTCGCAGCCGTCCGCTGATCACACTCCTTCTGCAGAGAAAGCCTCTGGCGGTGGGGGTGACGTCGACGGCAGTTGCGGCAGTGGCGGCGGAGGGTGGACGGTCCCCGGCGACGGCGGCGCCGTGCTCCTGTCGGTCCTCGATGCGAGCCGCGGCGGCGACTACTACACGGACGGCGACGTCTTTCAGCCTCGGCGGTTTCTTCCCGCCGCCGCTGACGGGGGCGGCGTCGACGCGGCCGCCGCGGCCGCCGCCGGCCGGCTGTATGGCCTCGGCTGGGGCTCCGACGCGGCGTCGTCGACGGCCAAGTCGCAGCTGCTCCTTTCCCGTCTGTGGCGGCGCCTCTACTCCCGCTACGACGTAACGCTGGTGGGGGATGGAGGTGTCGGAGGAGGGGGCGGGGACGGCGCCACCGTCTCACTGCCGCCTGCAGACCAGCTGCGGGCGGTCGCGACGGCGCGGCCGACGCGCCGGGTGTGGGCACGGCTGACGCTGCGGAGAAAGGAGGGGGGGGGAGGGGGGGCGGGGGAGCTGAAGTGACCTTGGAGCTGGGTGAGAGGAGGCGATGTGGCGGGGGAGGGAGATCAGAGGCGAAGAAAGCCGTGCTTGGTGGAAACGGGGAGACGGGAGACGCGCAGACGCCGGGCTGAACCTGTACTATACTGCTTCAGTGTGTACCACTATTTTCCAAGGGGGAGCCTAGCCGGGAGATGGCGGGGTGGCGCCCTGCCTCATCAACCCTCTCTTCTCTTCCATACAAAGCCCTCTTGTCGCGGGGGATGCCAGCTGTGCGGTCACTCTGAGGCGTTTACATGTCAGGCACGAACTGCCCACGCCCCCAAACGTAGACACTGCCAACCACACCCACTTCCCCACACACGCAGCCCCCATCCCCCACACAAAGCCCACCAGGCGTGTCGCGGGCCCACAGCGTCACCGCCCCCCCCCCCCCACGACCGTCGGCGAGTGCACCTGAAACGTCTGGTGGCTGGCCACCGCGTACACAACCATCAGGCCGAGCATGCTCGCAAAGACGGCGACGACAATGGCCGGCGCGCGGGGCGACTCCCACGCCGACGGGTCGTCGGTGGCTGTGAGGAGGGCGGCGCGGCGGCGGTGGAACTGGCGGAGGCCGTAGAGGGCGGCGAGGAGGCCCGCCGCCCAGGCGGCGCCGGTGAGGAGCAGGCGGTAGGGGAAGGGGGTGTGGTCCTCGAAAAAGGCGAGGGAGAACATACCCAGCGCGCCCAGGTTTAGCCCCGTCCACACCCACTGGGGAGGACATGGGGGAAGGGGGACGCAGCGCCGGGAAGGGGGAGGGGTACCGGAGATACAGGCAGAAGCAATGGGACGAACAGGCACAAATTCTAATCCGGAGGACAGCGTGGGGGGAGTGTGTCAGATTTTTTGATCTGGACGGGCAGGAGGTCCGTCGTCGACACACCCCGCGCACGGCCGCTGTCACGGCGAGACCAGGTCTGACAAGGCTTACCTTGAAGAAGGTTCGCTCACTGCGGTGGAAGCGGGAAGCACATGCAAAGGAGAGGGGGAGGAGAGTGGAGCAGAGCATGCATCCCAGGCAGCGGTCCGGTCAGTCAGGGTCTGATTCACGCGTTCGCCCCTCGTGCCTGCTTCAAGGAAGAAAAAAGGGTGGCCCTCTTGGTGCAGTGGAGACGCGACTCGCCAGACACGTACCTGCTGAGGGCTGTCTTCATGTAGTCTTTCACCGCCTTCTTAAGCTCCTTTTCCCTCTTGGCTGCCGCTTTGACCGCGGCCGCCTTCTCCGCCTCAACGTCATCCCCCGTGCCAGGCGCATCCGCCTGGTCGTCGCCGCCCACTGCGGATCCCACCGGCGACCGAGCCACATCGGCAGCGGCGGACCCCAGCGCACCGGCGCCCGTCGACGTGTCCCCATCGTCGTTGCCGTCAATGCCGTCAATGTCGACAGTAACGTCGAAGAAAGGCACGCCAGCTGGTAGCGACGGCGGTGTCACGAGATGGGGAGGCGGCGCCGTCCCTGCGGTGACGGCAGCGTCCATCCTCGCGAGGAGTGGTACCGAAGCGCGGCCACGCTGGTTCTGACAAGGTTGGGGAGCCGGTTGGGCTAAGTGAGGGATGGCAAACGCGGGAATGGCAGAAGGGGCTGAGATGCTGAAGCTGAGCGAGAGACGAGAGGGAAGGCGGTAGAGGAGGCCCTAGAGATGTGCCTTTGCGAGGCAGTGAGGGCGAGCAGAGAGGAAGGGCCGGCCCCCGCCCCCTTCTTTTAGCCTTTCGAGGATGCGGCGCTCCCCTTTCGCACCGCGCCCCAGTGGGACCTGGCCTGCGCTTGGGACGCAAGAGGTTCGGGGGGGGTGAGGTACTAGGTGGTGCGAGCCGCTGAGGTGCTGCCAGATAGCGCTCCACACGCCCCCGCTCGTACCGCCAAGCCCCGGGCAACCCCATCTGGCAGCGATCCTTTCCGGGCGTGTGGAGGCCGGCGGTGTGCGCACAGCGCGTGCGGCGGAGAGGGGGGAAAGGCTGTGCGATGGGGTCACCACGCCGCACAAGTCCGGGGCAGTCCCCCGTTCCCTACGCCCCCCCCCCCCCCCCCCCCCCCCCCCCCCGCCTCCTGCCATATCTTCAGCCAGCTCACAGAGGATATGAGGTCCGCGTGCGCTGAGCTGGTAGGGCACCCACCGTGCGTTTCATTCCATCATAGAGGCAGGCTCTGACGCGTCCCATTCCTACTTGGGGCCTCACCAACCAGCGCAAAAGGGTTGCGGGACGGGTGGGCCACTCCGACAGACCACCCACGTCTTGCCCCTTTCCATCACATACCTGTGTGTGTACAGTACATGCCATGCGGGGGCGCGCTGTGTATGTATGTACCTCTGCATTCCTGTGTTCCAGCGGATATAGAGCTATGTAGGCGGGCTGAGCGCGGCTGCATGCGTCGGGGTCCTGACAGCCCCTGCCGCCACCGTGGCCTCCCGCGCAGTCTTCCATGTGGTGGGCCGCGCACCCCCGCCTCTCACAAGCACCCCCAAACAGATGGCTGCTGACAGCGGAGCTGGCATATTGCATGTACGAGGAGTGGCAAGGTTCGGAACGGGGTAGGAGAGTCCCCTGACCGCGGCCACGACCCCCGTCCGCGGCTGTGGGTGCATAGCCTCCCCGCGCGCGGTCGAGCTGGTGGCCCCCGCTGCGGGGGTAGCCACCTCCGCATACAGTTTAGCAAGAGGGTCGTCCATGCGTGAGACCCTTGAAGAGGTTGCTTGTGTGTACAGCTGTCCCTAATTGACAAACGGTGGGCGGCACTCACCGCCGTTGCCCTTTCAACACGGGCAGATGGTGTCTCTCTGAGATACTCTGCGACCCGGCCTGGGCTTTGTGGGCTGGCAACCTCCCCACCGAGCAGCCGGGGGTGATAGAACCCGGCTGCTGTCGCGCGGGAGTACCCGTGGAGTGGACGCGTGACGCGGCGGGGAACGCGGTGTCAGCCCGGCTGCGCCACCTTGCGTGCCTGGCACGCACGGGTGATAGGACGGGACTTGCCAGCAAGGACCCTCCATCGGGGCCTTCTCCACTCAGATGCGAGAGGGGAGCGACGGTCGCACCGCCTCTCCCCCCTGTGTGCCGTCCGGTATTGGCCATGATGGCCAATGCGTGGAGGTGCTGGCAAGCGTGCCGGTCCCTGGTCAATGGGTGGGGGGCGCTCAGAATGGGAGCTCCTGCGCTTCCAGATCGCGTGAGGGGCGCGCACACGGATTCTCCCGACCCGAGCTAATCATTAGCCCATGATGGAGCAGGCTACTTCGTATGTCAGGCGCGCATGGCCCTCAAATTGAAAAGAGGCCCCCTTGGCCTTTACCAACTTCCGCCCTTTGGCGTCCAATGTCTATGGGTGCTACTTTATTTGCAGATCCCGGCGCTGCGTCACCGCGGGACGCCGCCTTGTTCCCCTCGTGTCCTTTCCTGCGGTCTTCCAGACACAACCCCTCAACCTCCCTCTCCTCCCGCCCGCCCCCATCACGACACTACCCTATCCACCTTCTTGCGTCCCCCCCCTCGCCTCCTTCCCGTCCCCTCCCCCCCCCTCCCCCCCTTCCCCCCGTCCTCCTTCTCCGCCACCATGACCTTTTTCGACGAACGCCGCAAGGCATGCCTCCACCGCATGGGCGTTGGCGCCGCCATGGGCGCCGGCGTTGGTGGCGCGGCTGGGCTGCTGTTTGGGGCGGCAGAGAGCCGGCGGTACGCCATCCCTACTTCACAGGTGCGTGTGGCGGCGGGTGGAGGGTTTCTTTATGGGATTTTTCTCGGTGAGGGTAGTGCCGAGGTAGTGGAGGGGGGGAGGGAGCGTCGAGGGACGGGGGCAGGTGGGTGACGGGGGGAGGTGGGGGGAGGGGTAGCGGGTGAGTGTGGGCAGTCGCTGCTATTCCGCTCCCCGCTGTTGGGGTGGGCAACCGCGTCGCGGCGGCGGCGGCTGGCCGTGAGTTGGTGGCTGTGCCGTGGGTGGGGGGAGGGTTGATTGTGGACGGTTGTGTGTGGGCGGGGATCCCCAGTTGGAGGAGAGGGCACCCCTCCCGACCGGTCATAGCAGCGACCCGGCGGCGGCGGCTGCATGGGGCGCCCCTGCCGTTGCGGCTGGTGCGTGCGCAGACGGCCTCCCGCCGTCGCTCTGGTGCCGCGCGCAGGAGGTCGCGCTGGCGGCGAGCGGTCGTTCATCCGGCCGTTCATCTGGCCGCCGCCCCGGGAAGGTGCACGGCGCCTCCCCCCTCTTGCCCGCCGGAACCTCTTTCCCGCCTCCCCCCTTCCCCCCTCGACCGCCTGCTGCCTTCTCCCTCCTGCGCTACCCACCCGCACTTGGCACCCGAGACTGACCGTCGAGCGGCTGCGCCGTGGGCGCGCGTGGTTGTGTCCGTGCCCCCTGGACTGCCATTCATCCCCTGGCGCACCGCCTGCTCATCCCTCAACCTTCCCTTGGCCCCCTCCCCACCCCATGTATCCTGCTTGTTTTTTTCGTTGGTGTGGGTGCACGATGGCCGCGTTTTTTCTTTCCCGCGTCACAGAAGGTGGGCATGGTGCTCCGCAACTCGGTGGCGGGCGCCGCCGTCTTTGGCTTCTTCCTCGCCGTCGGGACGGGCATCCGGTCGTGTGGGTCGAGCCACTGAGGTGGCCCCAGGCCGGGCGGGCTGGACGTGCTGGTCGGGCCGGGCAGGTGTTGTGGTTGGGGCTTGCGGGTAGGGCTGGGCGTGCTGGTCGGGCCGGGAAGGTTTTTTGTGTTTGGGGTGTGCTAGTAGGGCTGGGAGGGGGGGGAGATGGGGGGGGCCAAAGTCTGCGGGGGGGGGGGGGGGGGGGGGGGAGCAATTCGCCGTGCCGCCGCCGCGGCCTCCGCCGCCACCCCCCGCGCCGAGGCAGGCTTACGGATGGCGGCGGGGGACGTCCTCTGTCGCCGCCGCCGCCGCCGCCGCGGCCCGCCTGTGGACGTCCGCATCAGTGGATGGGTGCGGCGCCGGGTGCGAGGGGGTGGCAGCTTGGACGCCCGGGGCGGGAGGTGGTGCACGCGCTGCGGCCATTGGCCTGTGCGGAGCGAGGCGGGTGCCGGGGGGGCGGGCGTGGCGGCCAGGGCTGCTGGGGCGGCCCGTTGCGACGTGGATGTTTTCCTTTTTTTTTTTCTATGTTTGTTCTAGGTCTGGGTTCGACCTGCTTGGAGCGTGGCCTTGGCCGGATGGAGGTCTGTTCTGTGGAGCGGCGTGAGACCGCCATCTCTCTCTCCCTTCCTATGTTATGCTTATGACCTATTGCGGGCGGCCCGGCGGGAGCGGCATCCCCCCACCCCACCCCCCGGCTCTTCCTCCCCCATCCCGTCTCCCTCTGCACCCCCCTGGCCGCGCCCCTCACGCCGTGGCGGGCGACCAGGCGCCACCCCCAGCTCCCCCCCCGGCCCCCCACCCCCCCCCTGCCGCCCTTCCCCCCGCCATCTCCACGCCTGCCCGCCGCCGCCGCTACCGCCGCCGGCCGGCGGGGCGGCACAGACTGCAGGGGCGGGAGCCCCCCCCCCCCGACGGCCGCCCAGCCCGCCGCCCCGTCGGTCGGCCAGCCGGGGGGCCCCCCCGGCGGCCGCCACCCAGCCGGCCCGCCCGGCGGCCACCCCCTCACGCCCCCCGCCGCGGCAGCAGACCCGCGGCGGGGGCCGACAAACAGGGGCGCCAGCACCCCGACCACCGGCGGTGACGACGGCGACGGCGTCGGCGGGGATGGGGGCGGCGTCGGCGGTGGGGGCGGCGGGGGCGGTGACGTCGGTGACGGCGGTGGCGGCGGCGACGACGGCGACAGAGGCGGCGGGGACGGGGGGGCCTCAGCGGGGGTGGCCGCGGCGGGGACCGCGGCGGCGGCCGCCCAGACGGCAGCGGCGGCCGCCGCCGCAGGTGCGTCGGCGGCAAGGGCAGGCGTGGGCATGGCGGCGGCGGGGGGACGGGGCAATAGAGGGGGGAGGGGGGACGCCGGCAGCGGCGGCGGCGGCGGCGGCGGCGGCGGCGGCAGTGGTGGTGGCGGCGGCCCGCCCGGCGCGCTCGCCCGGCCCAGTCCGACGGCCACCCCGTCGGGGGTGACGGGGGAGCCGACGGGGGCTCGGCCGGTGCCGCCGCCGCCGCCACCGCTGTCCGGTGGTCCCGTGGCGCGGCGGGCCGCGCGGCAGGCCGCGCGGCGGGCCGGCGGCGTGCGCGTGGCGGCAGCAGCGGCGGCAGCGGCGGCTGCGTTTGCGGCGGTGGCAGCCGCGGCAACAGCCGCGGCGGCGGCAATGGCCGTGGCGGCCGCCGCTTCCACGGTGGGCGGCGTCGCCGGCAGGGCGCGTGGGGTGGCCGGCGCAGCCGGCGTGGCCGGCGTGGCCGACGTGGGGGTCGTGGTGGGCGGCGCGGGCAGACAGGACGGCGTGGCCGGCCTGGCGAGTGGTGGCTGCGGGGGCGGGAGGGGAGGGCCGCGGGCGGCACCCGCCGTCGGGGCGGGAGCAGACGGCGGTGGGGAGGGCGGCCGCGGGGGGGTTGCCGATGGCGGCGGCCGCCTCCCCGGCGACGGCCGAGCGGGCGACGGCCGCGCGGGGGGCGCCGGCCTCGACGGCGGCGGCCGCCGGTGTCGCGGCGGCGTCCGCGGCGTCCGCGGCGACCGCGGCGACAGGGGTGACCGGGGCGACCGCTGCGGCGACCGGGGCGACCGGTGGGGCGACGGCGGGGAGGGGGGCCACGGCCCGCCGCTCCCCCCCCCCTCCCATCCCGGGGGCGGCAGCAGCAGGTCCGCGGCGGGGCCGCCCTCCTCCCCCAGCACCCGCGAGCGGAGGGCGCAGAGGGCGGCGTCGACGCCCGCGCGGCCGCCGCGGGCCTCGGAGACGGCGGCCGCCTCCAGCGCCAGCCCCACCGGGTCAATGACCCGCCGCTCGGCGGCGCGGCACAACACGGCCTCCAGGTCCGTGGGGGGGATGCGGCAGACGGCGTCAGAGGGGGGGGGGGGAGCGCCGCCGTCGGCGTCGGCGTCGGCGTCGGCGCCGGTGACGGCGGTGCCAACGGGGGAGCCGCCGGCGGCCGAGGCGGCGGCGGCGGCGGCGGCGGCGTGCGCAGCCGCCGTCGCGGCGGTAGCGGCAGCGTCGGCGGCGGCCGCCGCGTCGGCTTCCACGGCCGCAGCGTCGACGGCGGCGGGCGCCCGCCGTGGGGGCCACCACCCCCCGCCGCGCCGCTCCACCCCCCTGCTTCCGTCCACCGCCGGGCGGGGGAGGCCGTTGGCGGTGGCCGCCGGCGGGGGTGTCACGCCGGCGGCAGCGGCGGCGGCGGCGTCGGGGTCGCCCGGGTCGTCCGGTTCGTCCTTGTCAGAGGTCGTAGGGGTGGCGTCGCGACCACGGCGGCGGCCGCCGCGACGGCCACCGACGTGGCCCCCCCCCCCCCGGGTGCGTGCCGCGGCGGTGGCGGCGCGGGCGCGCTTGCGGGACCGCCCGACGAGGACGAGCGTGACAAACGCGGCGACCAGCGTCAGCACCGCCCCGACCGCCGTGACGGTCGCGGCGGTGCGGCTGCGGGCCGAGGCGGGGGGTGGGCCGGGGAGGGCGTCCATGCGGGAGCCACGCGGGGACGCACGTCAAGGGGAGTGAGGCGGGAGGGGTGGAGGTGAGAGGAGGGGCGACGGTGGGAGGGGATGTCGGCGGCAACAGTCAGAGGTGGACGTGGGGGTTGGGGGGAGGAGAGCGGATGGACGGGGGAAGAAAGGGATGGTATGGTGAGGCGGACGGAGTTGCCGCAAGGCGCTGGTGGCGTCAGGGGGAAAGGGAGGAAAGAACACATGGATGTGGGTGAGACGGTATGGGGTTGGGGAGGAGGGGAAAGCGGACTGACGCACAATGACCGGAGGGGCACGAGGCCGAGGGTCGGGCTGAATGACGGCCCGCGGGGCAACCGCCTTGACGAATTCCAACAGCGGACCCCGCCGGCGCATAGCCACAACGTTGAGGCGCGCCGCTGCGTCGGCCGGCCGACGCGGCGGCGGCCGCGGCGGGAGCCGCCGCGCCGCCCAGCAGGCGGTGGCCGCGTCGGGGGGGGGGGGGGGGGGGGGGGGGGGGGAGGGACGGCAGCGGCGCTGACGCGGCACCGCCGCCGCGGTGCGTGCGGCCCCAATAGAGGAGCGGGACGGTCGGGACGGGTGGATGATGGGTGGGGAGGGAGGTTGGGCGGAGGGGGGACGCCCCCACCTCGCCCTCGGCGGGGCGCGGTGGACGCCCCCGCGGCGGCCACCGCCTGGCAGCGGCCACCGTCCCCCTCCTCGCCGCCCCTCCGCCACCCCCCCCGGCGGGCCGTGTCGGTGGCCCAGTCGGGCGGCGCGGGATACAGCCGCCGTACCGCCTCGGCCGGCATGACCGTCCGCATCGGAGGTCGGTGGGCGTATCACCGCGGACCGGCGGCAGTGTGGCGTCCACCACCGGCGGGGGGGGCGCGCGAGCGCTCGGGGGGGGGGGCTATGGGAGGCCCCCAGCCCCCCTCCCGTCATCCTGTTCATCATCGGTTGGCCGCTCCGCCACAGAGCAGACCCCCCCGCAATGGGACGGGCGTCGTGGCGACAAGTCCCGCCAGGTGGGGGGCCCTACGCAGCACCCCCCAGTGGGGTGCCACACTAGTAGACACTCGGCGTTGGCCGCCGTCACCATGGTGACGGTGGCCGCCGGGGCCGCTCCCCTCCGGTCGGCCACGCACAGCGGAGGAGGCGGCGCGAGCGAAGGAGGGGTCACCCACGGTGGGCAGTTGGGGAGACGGGCTCACCATACATAGGCCCACCGCGCCCTCGGCCAAGGCGGTTTGCTGTCAACGCCCCCGCCGTGGGTGCCGCGCCAACGGTGCCGCCGACAGTGGGGTGTCGCACATACAGGACATACCATGATTGGGCGGGTGTGCCGCCAACAAGCCAAGGGGGCACCTATGCGGGGTTCACCCCCAGTGGGCCTCGCCTGGGGGGACAGCGAAGACGGGGTGTGGCAGCGGGGAGAGCAGCCCTGGTGCACCCCGTCGGCTTTCCCCCTCCAACGCGCTCCCCCGACCCCTCCGACCTCCCCTCCGCGGTGCAGGTCGTCTGTCGCCAGGAATGGGGCGGCGGAGGGGCGACCTTCTCTGTTGTGGGCGTGTGTGGGTGGCTGTGCGTGTTTCTGGCCGTTGACGGGCCCGCTCTGCGTGGCACCGCGGTGGGACAGGGGGGGCAGGGCGCCGCCGCTGGCTGCCTGGTCGCTGCCGCGCCGCGTCGTGCCAAGAGGCGGGGAGTCACTCCCGCCCCTCGCGTGCGAGCGTGCATGTGGCGGGGCCACACGCACCGTCGGGTGGGATCCGCGGCAGCCGCCGCTCTCTCCGGAACGGAAAGGGAGAAAGGAAAGGTGGGGCAGACGCCCCACCTGTGGACCCCGAGCCTCGGGGCTGCTTGGGGACCCTTTTCTTCCACTCGCAACCTGACGTGGTTTGCAGATCCGGGACGAGTATGTACGACCTGTAAGAATTGCTGACGAGTGGGACTGCTGCGCCACGTTGTTACGGACGAAGAACTGGGAGTTGACGAATAAAGTAGGAATCGTTAGTAGTTTTCTGGCAGCGCCGCCGTCGTTGCCAGCTATTTACAGTAGCTTCTGTGCATCTCCGAAGCCGGAATTAGATACTCCCAAGGTAAAGCTGAGTCTTTAGAGCCCAGCAATTGTTTCTTGTCGTGCACGTGCTGAGCTGTGGTTTGCTGGTTTTTGAAGACTCTGAAGTTTCATCCGATCCCGGTCGAATACTGTAGGATTGCCCAGAGTGGTGATCATACGACGAAGCGCTCTCCTCCATTTCGGTGACCCGCAGCAGGCCATCGCCGCAGTCTCCGTGCTCCCGTCTACCCCCACTCGCCCTCACGCCTCCCATCATCTCCTACCAGCCCTTGGGTCGCGGCGGCAAGGCCACGATGTCTTCCTCTCCTCCCTTGCTTCTCGGTCTGGACGTGGCCACCCAGTCCATCAAGGCCACCGCCCTCGACGCCGCCACCCTCCACCCCGTGGCCGAGTATGCCCTCCCCTACACCCACCCCTCCCTGGCGGCGTACCACCCGGTCGTTGCGCCCGGCCCCGCGCCCCGCAGCGCTCGGTCCGCGTCGCTGCTGTTTGCTGCCGCCACCGAGGCCCTCTTTGCCGCCATGGCCGCGGACGACTTTGCGTTTGGGGCGGTCACCGCCGTGTCGGGCTCGGCGCAGCAGCACGGGTGTGTATACTGGTCGCCAGAGGGGGTGGCGCGGCTGCGTCTTCTGGGAGGGGGCGCGGGGGGGGGGGAGAGGGGGGACGCTTCGGCTGCCGCGGCGGCCGCGCAAAGCGGTGGCGGTGGCGGTGGCGGCGGTGACGGTGGCGGCGGTGGGGGCCCCCCGCCGCCTGCCCCAGGCCCTTCTGTCGCTGACATCCTTACCGACGTGGCCTTTACCCTCCCCCGGGCGCCCATCTGGCAAGACGCGTCCACCGACGCCGAGTGCCGGGTGCTCGAGGCGGCCGCCGGCGGGGCCGCCGCGCTCGCCGCGGCCACCGGCTCCCGCGCGCACGCGCGCTTCTCGGCCGCTCAGATTCTGGCTTTCCGCAATGGCGGCACCCCCCCGACGCCACGCCCGCCTGCGTCGGCGGCCTTCGCGGCGACGGTGCGGATTAGCCTCCTGTCGGCGTACATGGCGTCGCTGCTGACGGGCACCCTCGTGGCCGAGGATGTGGGCGACGCGAGCGGCATGAACCTGGCGGCCATCCACTCGGTGCCGCCGCGGTGGGACCCGGCGGCGGTGGCGGCGGTGGACGCTGGGCTGGCAGCCAAGCTGGCGGCCGCCCCCATTGAGGGCACCGCGGTGGTGGGGCGGGTGGCCACCCACTGGGTGGTGCGGTACGGCTTTTCGCCCACCGCGGTGGTGGTGGCGTGGTCGGGGGACAATATGAACTCGGCGGCGGGGCTGCGGCTGGACGACGCGCCTGCCGAGGACGGCAGCGTGGGGAATGGCGGCGGCGGCGACGGCGGCGACGGCAGTGGCGTTGGCGGGAGGTCGGGGGGGGAGCTTGTCGTATCACTGGGCACGTCTGACACGGCTTTTGCACTGAGCGCGTCGGGCGCGGGCGTCCCCGCCGCGCACCTCTTCCGTTCCCCCCTGGGCAGGGGTTACGTGCCGCTGCTGTGCTACGCCAATGGGGGGGTGACGCGCGCGGGGGTGCGCGACCGGTTGGTGAAGGAGGAAGGATGCGGAGGCGGGGGCGTTGACGACGGCGCCGCCGACGGCGCTGAGGGGGGTGGTGCCCTCACCGAGGCCGCCCGCTGGGCCGCCTTTGACGCTGCCGTGGCGCGCACGCCGCCGGGCAACGGGGGAGTGTTGGGCTTTTTTTGGGCGGTGCCAGAGATCTTGCCGCGCACGGGGGCCGCCCCAGAGGGGGTGGTCCTTTTTGACAAGGTACGGGCGCCTCGGGAGGTGGGAGTTCGTGGGTGGGTTGGTGTTGTGTTGGGGTGTGGGGGCGGAGGACTGGATGCCATCGGGCGCACGCCCTGTAGGGCGCTGCGTGGCCGCCGTGTCGCGCAGCCTCAGCTTTGGCGCACCGTTTGCTGACCGCCGCCCGTGTGCCGCCCCTGCGTTTTGCTCGTGCTTCTCGACTGCCTACTCCCGCCTCCTCCCACTCCCCCTTCTCCTATTTCCCCGTCCCGGCCCTCACAGGACGACAAGCGCATCCCCATCTCGTCCGTGTCGGCAGCCACGTTGGCCCGCGCCGTCGCTGAGTCAAGGGCACTCGCCATTGCGGCGCACTCCCCCCCGCTGGGCCTCCCCGCGCCCCGCACCATCCTCGCCACCGGCGGCGGCGCCCGCTCCGCCGCCCTCACCACAGTCCTGGCCGATGTGCTCGGCGCGCCCGTCGCGGTGGCCGCGCACCCCGCGTCGGCGTCGCGGGGGGCGGCGCTGCGTGCGGGCCACGGCGTGGCGGCGGCGGCGGCGGCTGACGGGGGCGCGGGCCCCCTGCGGTGGGCTACCTGGCTAGCCGCCCATCCCCCGCCGCCGGGAGGGGGGGCGATGGTGGTGGCGGTGCCGTCGCCGGGGGCGGCGGCGGTGTACGGGCCGGCCTTACTGGCGCGGTACTCGCGGCTTGAGGCGGCGGCGGTGGCGGCCGTGGCGGAAGAAGGGGGGGGGGGTGCTGCTGAGGGGCCCCGCTTCCCAGCTGTGACCCTCGTGGACTCCGGGGGGGGGGGGGGGGGGGTGGGGGGGGGGGGACAGGAGGGGCGCGCCGGCGCCACCGACGGTACCGCCGCTCCCGCCGTTGAATGGGTGGGGGCCGCAGCGGCAGCGGCGGGAGCAGCAGCCAGCTGCCACGCGGTGTGGACCCGTGTCCACATACAGCGGTCCCGCAAGCACGCCCACGCCCTTAGCCTGTTGGCAAGCAAGACAGGTGGGGGTTGCCGGCGGGCGTCGGCGTCGCGAGCGCCACGCCACGCCTTGAGTGCATGCCTGTGGAGCAGGCGCGGGCACCAGCACGGAGTCCTGAGACGGCGCCGACGGAACCACCATCAAAGGGAACGCCAGCGGCGCCTAACAGCGTGCCTGGCTTCGCGGCAGCGCCGGCTGCCGTTCCCACCCCATACCCTTGGGGCGCACATGGGGGTGGCTGAGCAGCAGGGGGCGGAGGCCCCGTGAGCACCCCCACTTTCCGTCGCCCCAGCCTTCAGCCCTTTTGTGCGCACGTCTCGCCCCGTGCCCTCCCAGCCCCCCCGCGCCCCTCCCACCCTTCGCCCGTCACCCCCCCGCGCGCATGCGGGCCTTGAACTCTGACGGGGACTCCCCCCCCCCCGCCGCCCCCCACACGCCCACCCCCCGCGCCTTGGCGTCGGCCTCGAGGCGCTCGTACTCGGCACCCCAGCCGCCGTCCACCGCCCCTGCGCCGCGGTAGATGACGGCGAGGCCGGCGCCGAGGAGGGCGGCCGACACGTTGACCGCCGCCCACGGCGGGCCAACCCACAGCGTCGCCACCAGCCGCCCGTACTGGTCGCGGGACAGAAGGCTGAGGCGCACTGCCGCGCCCGCGCCTCGAGGGGGCCCCCTCTTTTTGGCTCTTTTGCTGCCGCCGCCGCTGCTGCTGCCGTCGGGCCCCGGGTCACCGCCCCCGTGGGTGACGAGCAGGTCCGCCACAAACGCCTTGGCCTCTTCGCCAAGCGGCTGTCCCGGCTTGCCAAAGTGCTCCACCTCGGGGCAGTCCACCCCCGCCAGCCGCACCGGCAGGGTCTCCTCCGCCCCCCGCGGGAGCGCGTCGGGGTCTGACCGCGGCAGCGCCCGCCGCGCAAAGTACGTGGACGGGTCATTCGCGACCGAGCCGGGGGGCCGCAGCGGCGTGTGCCGCACCCGCAGCGTGTCCCCGTCCGCCACGTCCGTAACAAACGCAGACAACACGGCGCCGCGGGTGGTGCCGCCGTGGCCGCCGGAACCAGCGGCGGCGGCAGCGGCAGCCGGGAAGGCGGTCGACGGGATGTCGGCAGCGTCCCGGTAGCGGGCGGTCGCCCGCGGGAGCGCCACCACCGTGACGCCCACCGCCGCGCCGGCGGCAAAGGTGGCGGCCGTGGACGCCAGGCGGCGGCCCAGGCCGCGCCGCGTGACGTGCACTGGGGAAGGGGGGCCGCGGTCGCGGCCGCCCGCCACGGCCACCCACGGGTGGGACCAGCTGGCGGTGGCGGCGACGGCGGCAGCTACACCGAGCAGCGCCGCCGCCACCGACCGGGCGGCGCGGGGGGGGAGGAGGGCGGCCAGCGCCCGCGGCAGTGTGGCGCGGGGGGAGAGCAGCGCCGCGAACGTCCGCGACAGGGCAGTCAGACGAGACGGGAGCGTGGACACCGCCAGAGACGGGGAGGAGCTTGGGGGGGGAGCCGCCGCCCCCGCTGCCGCGGCCACCATCGCCACTGCCGCCGCCGTCACTGCCACCGCCGCCGCCGCCACCACTGGGCCTGCCGCTGTGGCAGCGACCACCGGTTTTCGCCGAAGGGGTGCTGAAAGGCGCCGGGAAGGATACCGACGGGTGGTGGGGTGCAGGAGCAGGGTCGTCGGCGCGGCAAACGCCATGGTGGGAGGTGCCGGTCAGACCGCGGCGGTGCGGCGACGGCAGCAGCAATGGTGGCGGCGGCAAGGGCGGTGGCGGCAGGGGTCGCGGTGGCAAGGGCGGTCGCAGCAGGGGTGGCGGCAGCACCTGCAGTGGCGGCGACGGCAGCGGGTGGACGCGCGTTGACGCTCGCCGCCGCCGCGGCCGCGCGGGCCCGTGGCAGACGCCTGACGCAGCTGCTACAATGTCTTCCGAGCTGCAGGTGGCAAGGCGCCCCAGTGTCGGTCAGGTGAAGCCAATGAAGTACCAGCCCAGTATTGGTGGCTAGTCACGTGCCTACTTGCGATTTCAATCTGTAAACACGTGTCCAGAGGCCCTCTTCGGATGGCCCCCGGCAGCGCCGTGCACAACACGCGCGTTCCTGGTCGCGCCGTTTCGCAATGTTCGTCGTCACGCATCGGTGGGCCATCACCCTCACGACGACACTGTACTGTACTTGGCGCTCCCCCCCCACCGCCCCATCTGCCCCTTCCCCCACCCTCCTTCCCCTCCGCGCCCCACCCCCCGCTCTCCCCATCCCCCATGGCGCGTGCCATCCCCCCACCCCTCCCTCCCTGGCCATCCCGCCGCATCGATGGCCACCGGCGGTCCGTCCTCTTCAGCGCGGAGTGGAACGAGGACGGCTCCCTGCTCGCCACCGCCGGCTCGGACGGCTTCGTCCGCCTCTACGCCACCGCGTCGCTGGCCTTGCCGTCTGGGGGGGGCGGGGCGGCAGGCGGGGTGATGAACGGGGGTGCGCTGGTCGCGTCGGGGAGCAATGGGAGTTTTGGCGCGGGGGGGGGGGCGGCGGGGGAGCGGGCGGGGGCGGCGGGGCGGGTGGGGGGGGGCGTGGAATCTCCCCCCCCCCCGCTCCTTCGCCCCCCGTTGTGTATGAGCGCAACTGTGGGGTGGGGGGGGTGCGGCTGGCGTGGTCCCCCGAGAATCCTGCGCTACTCATGACCGCCGGCTTTGACCGCTCCGTCCGCCTTGTGGACGTGCGGGCCCCCCCTGGCAGCGGCAGCGGAGGCGGCGGCGGCGGCGGCGGGGGTGGCGGCGGCGGCGGCGGCGGCGGCGGGGGTGGAAAACGGGGCGTCCCCCCGGACGGCACCGTCACTCGGTCGGGTGGGGTGGCCTTCCCGCCCGGCACCACCCGGTCTGCGCCATCGTCGGGCCGCAATCTCAACGCCGCGTGGGCCCCCGACGGCCGCACCGTTGGCGCGTGCACCGAGCACGACGTGCTGCACCTGTACGACGTGCGCACGTGGGCCGAGACGGCCACCCGGGAGTTCCGCGCCGAGGTGAATGAGTTTCGGTGGCGCCCCGACGGCGGCCGCCTGTTCTTGTCGTACGGCAGCGGCTCGTCAGGGGGCTCTGTGCGGGTGCTGGCGTGGCCGTCGCTGACGCTCCTTGACACCCTCCACGTCCACTCGGACCGGTGCACGTCGGTCGCGACGCACCCCGCCGCGGGCGGCGGCGGCGGCGCCGCAATGGCCACCGCCGGCTCGGACGGGTCCGTGTCGGTGTGGGACGCGACCGGCCTCTACTGCCGCCGCACCGTGTCGCGCGCGGCGCTGCCGCTGCGGGCGCTCGCGTTTAGTGGCGACGGCGCGCTGCTGGCCACGGGCGGCGACGAGGGCGTCCTCGACGTCCTCGACGTGGACAGCGGCGCGCTCGTCAAGCGGCTCCCGGTGGGCCACTCGGTCGCGGCGGTCGCGTGGCACCCGACGCGGCGGCTGCTGGTCTACGCCGCCGATGAGGGCGCCGCCGTTCGTGCCGACGGGCCGCCGCTGCCGGCGTTTGTGACTGGCGAGCTGGGGGGGGGGTGGGGGGGTGCAGGGGGGGGGGGACGCGGCGTCGCGGCCCACCTGCCATCGGCGCCAGTGGGCGACCCGGGGAGGGGGGGGGCGCTGGCAGACGACGGCCCCGTTGGCCGCTGGGGGGGAGGGGGTGGGGGAGGGGGGGGAGGAGGTGGCGGCGGCGGCAAGGGCGCTCCCGGCGGCGGTGGCGGGGGCGGAGGACCAAGAGGGGGGGGGGGGGGCTCCCGCCGCGGCCTCCGCTGACCTCCCGCCGCGGCAGCCTCCGCGGCGCCCCTGTCCGCGTCGCGTTCCCCCCCCGCTCTCTCCTTCCCTTCGCCGCGGCGGCGGCAGGGGGGGGTCCCACCCTTCACGCCTGCGCTGCTCGCGGCGCCACCGGCGGCGGCAGCGCAAGGGAACTTGACCGCCGGGCCTCCCGCAGCGCCGTTATCCCCTCTTGCTCCGCCGGTGCCCCCTACGCGACGCAACTCGACGCGTCGCCACATCACCCCGGCGGTCGCCCCTCCTCGGACGGCCGCTCGCGGTGCGAGGGCGTGCCACTGGTAGTGGTAGAGAGGGGGGGTGGTGGTGGTGGGGCGGGAAGAGGCGACGGTGCAGCCTCCCTCGGAGTACCTTGCCACGTCAGTGCGGCGGGCAAGAGCGGTGGGGGCTATCGTGGATACGAGTTTGCCTTCAGTCCCAAGAGAAATAGATTACGTGGAGGGGGCTGCCCCCCACAGCTGCCTGTCTCATCTACCTTCGCCCCCTTGCTAGCCCTTTCCTCCCCTCGAACTGTCCCAGGCGGCGCGCGGCGCGGCCCATCCCGAAAACAAGGGCCCCACAAAATCGCCTCGAGCGCCGCCTCCCCGCGCCCCCTCGCCTCCCGAACGCGCACCGCCCACCGCGGCCCCCTCATCGCCACCGGAGGCGCCCCCACAGGCGGCGGCCCCAGCCCGCCTCGGCCGCCCGAGGCGGTGGCACCCCCGCCCCCAGCCCTGATGACACGCCGGGCAGCCACGACAGCCGCGACGGCGAGGGCGTCTCGCCGGGGGGGGGAGGCGTGGCGGTCGACGCCGCCGCTGCCCCTCTGCCCCCCGCCGTTGGCGCTGCCGTCGCCGACGCCGCCGCCGCCGCCGCCGCCGCTACGTCCGCCGCCGCCGCCGCGGCGCGCTCCTCCCGCACCCGCCCAATGGCGGCGGCAATGGCGGGGGAAAAAAAGTCAAAGAAGAGCACGTCTACCACCGCCGCCACCGTCGGCGCGTGGTCGGCGAGGAAGGGCGCCAGCCGGGCGTTGAAGCGGCTCGCCTCGGTGATGAGCGACGGCCGCACCCGCCCGACGCTCACAATCCGCATCGCAATGTCTGTCGCATGGGGGGTGACCGTCCAGCCAAGGACAAAGAGCGCGTCCAGCCGGCGGGTCGGTGCCGGCCGAGCCACCCCGGCGGCGGCGTGGGGGGCTCCCTCGCCGCCATTGTTGTCAAGAGAGGACGGGTAGGTGGCCAGGGGGGTGGGGGGGTGGGAAGCAGTGGCCAGGGGCGAAGAAGAGGGCACGGCTCCCCCGCCGGCTGCCGGTGGTAGCGACGCGGATGACGCCCGTCGGCGGGGCGGCACCGGCAGCGACGCGAGTGGCAACGCGGGGAGCGACGGGGAGCCAGGCCGGGACGGCGGCCTCGACGGCGGCGGGGAGCTGTTGGGGGAGCCAGCCAGCGACGACCACGTCGACGACGGGGACGAAGTCAGGGTGGACGATGGGGGCAGTGGCGCCGAGCCGTCGGCGGCCACCCCCGCCGTTCCAGCGGTGGCGGGCCCAGCCGCAGCTGCAGCTGCGTCTGGCGTGGCTGTGAGAGACGCTGCGGGCACTGGCACCGCGCGGGGTGATGGCGGCAGTGCGTCGAGGCAGGCTAGGCGCCTGTCTACCGCCGCGGCCGGCGCACACGACAAGGACGACTCGGCCGACGCCTGCCGCACCGCCGAGGACAGCTGGCCGTGTAGGCCCGCGAGCTTCCGCTCCCCACAATACGTATTAATCCAGTCGTCCACCGCCCAGCCGGCGCTGAGCTTGGACACCCCCGCCACGCCCGCCACCACATTGACCGGCAGCTCGTCCAGGGGCGTGACCGCCAGCGCGTCGGCGTCCCCGCGAAAAAGGGGGTGCGTCAGCTCTGTGTTGAGCTGCGCGGCCAGGGCGGAGGCCTCGGCGGGGGACAGCCGAAAATGCCGCACCGCCAGGATGACGTGCGCCCGCTTGGGGGACTGGTCGTGGAAGGCGTTGATTTGCGAGATGATGTCGGCCAGCGGCACGCACGCAGCGGCGCCATGGACCACCCACAGCCGCTCGTCCTGCGCGGCGGGCGTCAGCTTGGACACACGGATGTCAAGAAAGCGGGCGCCCGCCACCAGCTGCTCATATACGGTCAGGCGCCTGAGATGGGAAGGGGCCAGAGGGAGAGGTCATAGGGGCATCCGTAGCAAAAAACCCAGGTCAGCCCCCCGCACACAATAGAGCACGCCATGACAAGGTCTACCACAAGCAGCGGGACAGTCGCTCACCAACGAGGCCCTGGCCAGGGGGCCAGCCCCGGTGCCCTTCCACCCTCTCTGCATTCCGCTGCAACGCTCTTCCGCCTCTCCCCCACGGCCCCGCCCCACCACCACACCCATCCGCCCACACCCAACCCGACCAGCAGCAGTGCCACCCTTCGAAACAACATACTGCGTTCGCGAAAAGTCACGCAGCACATCCCGTAGCGCCCACCGCACCCACCGCACATTGAGGGGCGGCAGCGTCGCGGCCGCGCGCGACACCCGGTGCGCGTCAATGACGTACGCGCCGCTGTCGTGGGTGCCCGCCAGGGGGAAGAGGTCCGCCAAGGTGGTGGCCGCCGCCGTTGACGTCGGCGTCGCTGCCGCCGCCACCCGACCGGCCAATGCACCGAGGGGGAGAGGGGGGGGCAGGGGGTGGCGTGGCGTCGTCCCCGTCGTCGTCGTCGTCGTCGTCGTCGTCGTCGTTGACGTTGTCGTCGTCGTTTTTGTTGTTGTCGCCCCACCGCCCCTCGAGGGCAGCGGCAGCAGAGGAAGCAGCCGCGGCTGCTGCCGCCGTGGCGTCGGCGCCAGCGGCGGGAGAAGGCGGCGAGACGCGGCGGCGGCGGTGGCGGCAGCGGCGGTGGGGGGCGGTGGCCGCTCCGCGTCTGTGGACACGGGTTCAGCCGACAGGGAGGAGGCGCCGTCCCCCTCCCACTCCATCGCCTCCATGGGGCCCCGCCAAAGCCCCAACGCCGCAACCCCTCACGCGGTGTCCCCGGCTGCACGCCGGGCTCGTCCACAACAGCGTCCCCCTCACCCCCCCCCCCCCCCGTCCCCACGGGACAGTGCCGCGGCCTTTGGCACGCTCGCCTCCCAGGTAGGGAGACACAGTGGCAACCAAAAGGAACGGGTGGGGATGGGCGGGGCGGGGGGGGGGGGAGGAAGGACGCAAACGCAGGTAGGAGGGGGAGGGTGGTGTGGGGACGGGGTGGGCCGGCGGGGGGAGGCGGGGGCAGGGCGGGGGGGGGATGAGCGGGGGTGGGGCGGAAGGGACGAGCGGCAGCGAGCCGCCGCGTGCCCAGTCACGCCACG
This sequence comes from Pyropia yezoensis, assembly GCA_009829735.1. Lineage (NCBI taxonomy): Eukaryota > Rhodophyta > Bangiophyceae > Bangiales > Bangiaceae > Pyropia > Pyropia yezoensis. The sequence continues at coordinate 10,982,185 of CM020619.1, forward strand.
CCACATTCACGGCCCGGCCGCGGCGCCACGCCACATTCACGGCCCGGCCGCGGCGCCACGCCACACGGCCAAGAACCACCTGGCGAGGGGCTTTGTCAGCCCACAGGGACGCGCGTGTGGGGCGGTTGCCGCGAGACGGCCCCGGCAGCCAGACGTCGTCGTGTGGCCCACCCCAACGAGGGCCCGCCACGTGGGCGGCCTCTGGTGTCCTTGACGCAGAGGGCGGCGCCAATGGGCTGGCCAGGCAAGGCGCGCGCAGCGGAGAGCCGGCCGGTGGCGTGTCTCGCTGGGCCGCGCGCTGCTGTGTACAGCGTGTACTGAAACGCGGTTGGTGAATGTGCGGTCCCCCCGTGCACGGTACTGCCCATTGACGAGGGACAACCGGCGAGGTGTCCGTGCACACGGGGCACCCTGTTTGACTGTAAGACCGTGGTGGCGGCACGCGTCCGTCAGGGGGGGGTTTTCCGGTTGGGAAACCCCCCCGGCGCGGTGCGTTTCGTGGGAGCCCTTTTTCTTTGCAGGCGTCGGCTACGCTCGGGTGAGCAACAGGACGGTCGGCATCTTGGCTCAATGCTTCTTTGCATGAGTGGTCTGCTCACTCTCGGCTTTGCGAGAGCAAACCGACGAGCGCAATGGTTATCTTATCAACAGTCTCCATTCCTGGCTAGAGTGTCGGAGGGGCCGCGCCGGCGGTGGTGGTGAACGCGGCGGCAACGCGGCGGGACAGCCGTCGACGACAGGTAGTTTGCTGTTTTTCGTGTCGCGACCGCGACGGCGCCAAAGCACGCGGCGCTTTCGGCATGGGCGGTTGTTGTTGTTGCCCGCCCGAGGGCGGCGGCCGATGCCGCCACCAACATGGCCCGCAAAGAGGCACTGGGCCCCCGAGTGCAACGGCGGAGACGCAGTGACCGCGTGCGGTCTCTCCCTCAGGACGCTTCGCACTGAACGCGCCATCGCATCGCACTGAACACGCCATCCTCGCTACCGTGCCCCGCCGCTGTCGGCCGAACTATAATCGGCCGGACCGTCCCTGGCCGGTTGGTCGTGCGCACAAAGATCTCTGTTAGGCGCTCGTGCCGCACACCACCGCCCGCCGTCTAAAGGACGGGGGGCTCGGCTCGGGGCGACGGAGCCCTCCCCGCCCCGTCGCCCCTCTGCCTTGGCGTGCGGCAGTCCGCTCCGCGGTGCGCTCCGCTTCTATTGGCTGGCACCCGCGGCGCGTCGTGGCACAGGCGGATTGCTCACTGCCGAGGAGCGCCGCTCTTGTTTCCCGCCGCCCCCCTCTTCCCCGCCGCCAATTTTATGCATGCACAGCTCCACCCCCAAGTCAACCTCATGGACACACATGCGCAGAGCCGAGTGCAAGTGGGCGCCGTGGTAGCCCGTGATACTGGGAGTCTACGGCCGGTCGGCGTGGCGCGCGCGGCGCTTCACCCCAGGGTAAGGCCTTCTGCCTCGACTGTTCACCAGGCAAACGCCTCGGGCCGGGTGCCTCGGGTTCTTTTTTACATAGACAAGCACCACACGCGGTCTCCCTCTTGGGAACCCCCGCCACCGCTATCAACTGCCGCCCCACCCCCCCCCCCCCCTCCTACAGGCCCCCATTATGACTACCACACCCTCCGCGACGGGCACACCTGGTCATTGGCACCCATCAGGACGCGGCGGTCATCGGCGGTCAGGCTGTGCCACGCCATGAAGGTGTCACACAGGGCGACGTGAAAGGTGCCGTCCCGGTCCGCCGGCCCGAGTGCAAGGAGCAGCTCATCCCCAACGGCAAAGCCCACCCCACACAGCCCCCCGTTGGCGGCCGACGAAATGGTAATGGTGCGGGGGAGGCACCCCTTGAAGGGAGCGCCGACCACGTCGGCGGTCCACTCGGCGCGCCGCTCCTGCTGCGCGACGGGGTCGGGCAGGAAGAGGGTGGTGGTGATGGTGGCGCGCACCGTGTAGACCGACGCGGCGACGGCGGCGGCCAGGGGCGGGCGGGGGCGGCAGGAGCAGGCGGCCGCGGGGGTGGCGGCCGCCGCTGCGGCGGCGAAGGCGGCAATGGCAGCCGCGACGGCCAGGCAGAGGGTGGAGGGGAGGCGCGCCATGATGGAAGGCGGCAGGTGGCGGGGGGGGCGAGGGGGGGGGGGGGGAAAGAGGGAAAAGGGATAAGGCCGGCAGTGCCCACACCCGGCCTGCAGGGACGGGGTGGGATGCGAGCAGCAGCCGCAGCAGCGGGGAAGCAGGGGGGGGGGAGGGAGGGGGGGGTGGCGGGGGGCAGCGGCCGGGGGGGGAACGGTGGGGTGATGCGCGGACGGCACGACGGGCTGCGGTGCCGCCAACGACGGTGGCGGCCGCCTATACGCTCGTGGCCGGCCGGTCGCGGCCAGCCGCCGGGCACCGCTGGCGGCGGCGGCCACCGCGGCGGCGGCGGCAGCAGCAGCAGCAGCAGCAGCAGCAGCAGCAACAGCAGCGGCGGCAGGGGCGGCAGTGGCGGCACCTCACGTGTTGCCCCCAAAAGGGGTTGGGAGAGGCGGGGGGAAGGGGAGGACCAGGTGGATGGGCAGGGGGGAGGGGCAGCCCACCCGTCCACCCGCCGCGGGGACGGCGCCGCCTACCGAGGCGGCCGTCGCCAACCGAGGCGGCCGTCACATGCCGTGGCCATGCACTCCCCCCCCCCCCCAACCACCCCCCACCCCCCACCCCCCCGCCTTGCTCCCCAGCTCCCCCTCCCGCCGCTCACGCCACTCGCCCCACTCGCCGCGCTCGCCCCGCTTCCTCCTCGCTCCCTGGTTCCCTCGGCCGCCGCGCGCCGCGCGCCCACAGACGGCCGGCGTCGGGTACACCCGCACGCGGCGCGCAGCGCCCACGCAAGAGGCACGGGCGCACGGGCTCCGGTCGTGCGGGGGGAGCGGGGGGGGGAAGGGCGGGGCACACAGCCACGCGCGGGGCGGCGTGGCCGCAGACCGCCGGCTAGGCACTGGACTCCCCGTTTCCCCGACGGGCCCCGCGGGGGGGGGAAGGAAGTGCGGAGCGAGCCGCGGCGGCAGCCAGCACAACGATTGGCCATACATGCGCATAGGTAGGTAGCGTGACGTGGACCGCGCCACGCCCGCCCCCTCTTCCCCCTCCCCAAACCGACACCACCCTCCTCCACCCCCCCCCCGCCCCCCCCCCCCCCCCCCCATCATGGGTATGATACCTCGCCGCCTGCCGCCCCCGCCCCCTTTTCCGCCCGGCGGGTATTTCCCAACCCGCCACGGCCGGCATGCGCCACGCCACGGCTGTCGGCGGAGGTGGCGGCTGCCATGACTTCCCCTCGCCGCACCGAATTCCCCTCCCGGGGGATCCTCCCCCTCGTTGCCCCCCCCCCCCCCCCCACCAAGTTGACGCGCCGCCTGGTGCGGGGTGTGGCACCGCCCCTGCGGCCGCTGCGGCGGTGCTGTCAGTGGGGATGGCGGCAGGGGGGGGGGGGGGGGAGGTGTGTGGGGCCACAGGTAGTGCCTCGCACGGCGGATGTGTGTGGGGGGAAGGGGGGGGGGGGGGGGGGACGGCGGCTGTGGGGGGGCTGGGGGTGTGAATGCGGCTGGGTGCCCGGTGGCGGTGGCGGTGGCGGTGGCGGTGGCGGCGGCGGTGGCGGTGGCGGTGGCGGTGCGGGGCGGCCAGCTCCGCCGGGCCGCCGCGCCCTGTCGGTCGACGGCGGGGCGCGGTGGGAGGTGCCGCCCGGCGTGGACCTGGCGCCCGGGCGGCCCTGCCGTCGCTCCCATCGGTGGCTGTCTGGCATTGGCGGCGGGAAGGGTACCGAGATGGGAGTGGCGGGCGACGGGGACGCCGCCGCCGCCGCCGCCGCGTCCATCCGCGCCGCCAGCGCCGCCGCGTGGGCGTCCATCAGCCCCGGGAGGCGCTCCCGCAGCCGCCGGTCACGGCGGGCCCGGGATGCCGCCTCGGCGGCGTCCATCGCCGCCTGGGCGGCACGGGCGGCGGGCGTACGCCCCGCCTCGGCGGCGAGCCCCAGGGCGATCCCGTCGACGTCTGGGTCGGGGTCCTCGGCGGTGGCGTTGGTCAGAGCGTCCATGCGGGCACAGTCGACGGGGTACCGGACGGGCGGCCCGGCGGCCACATCGGAGAGGACGCGCTCAAAGAGGGGCACCATCCGCCCGAGCACCGCCTCGAGCGCCCGGTAGACGGGCGCCTGCCGGACCGGGTGCAGGCCGACAATGTAGTGGGAGAGGGTGTCCACCCGGCAGCCGTCGGGGCCGTCCGACACCGCAAAGGTGGACGGTAGCCACCGGTGGGTGGCGCCCTTCCGCGGGGGCACCAAGCACGTGCCGGTGGGGTCCGCCGTCCACGCGGAGCGGTCCCCCCCGGGGGTCCCCCCCTCGTCCAGCCGCGCCCAGTTGGCAATGTCGGGGGAGACGCCGTCGCCCGTCGGGGGCGCCCCCCCCGGGGTGCCGCTGCGGAGAAAGGCGCGCCACGGCACCTCCCCGCGCGTCGCGGCGGCACGCCGCACCCGGCTGACGCCCCCCGCGTACGCGAAGAGGGACGGGTGGAGGAGGTTCCGCACGCGGCCGGCCGAGCCCGGGTGCCAGTCGGGGGGCGCCGCCGCCGCCAGGTCCGCCGCCGCCGCCGCCACCGCCGCCGCCTCGGCGGCGGGGATGAGCGCGTCGGCCGTCCACACCGCCTCCACGCCGGCGGGGGCGGCGTCGGCGGGCGCCGCCGCCGCCCGCGCGGCGTCGGCGCGGAGCTCCGCCACCGCAGCCGCCAGCACCGCCGGCGTCAGGGTGCGGTAGGGGGTGGGCGGACCACCCGCGGCGGCGGCGGCGGGGGGGGCGGCGGGGGCGGCGGGGGGGGCGGCGGCGGCCGTTGCCGCCGCCGCCTCCGCGACCCAGCGGGCCACAATGGCGTCCGCCACCTTGGTCACCCAGTCCGCCTTGGTCTTGACCGCCCGCAGGAACGACAAGACGGTCAGCTCCAACGCCGTCCGCGCCTCGGGCGCGTCATAGTACTGGGCGTAGCGGGTGTGGCGCAAGGGGGGCAGGCCCGGGGCGACCGCCGCAGCGCCGGGGGGGGGGGGGGGGGGGGGCGCCGCCAGGGCGGCCGCCCCCCGCCACGCGGGGGGGGGGGTGGGGCTCGGGGGGGGTGCGCCCGTCGACAAGGCCAGCGCGGACGGGGCCAAGGAGGGGGTGAGCGGGCCCGCCGCTGCCAGCAGTTGAACAAGGCAGATCAGACCCCCCGCGGAGCAGGTGGGCACACCCCGCATGATGCAGTGGCGACGTTGGCCGCGGGGGTAGAGGGTGCGGACGGTGCGCGATGGCGCCGCGCGGACGACGCTTTTTATAGGCCGCCCGCAGTGCCAGACACGGCAGCCGGGCCAGCTGGCGAGAGGAGAGGGATGCGACCGCGGCGCCGGGGGATGCGATAGCGGCGCGGGGGGATGCGTTAGCGGCGCGGGGGGATGCGATAGTGGCGCGGGGGGATGCGATAGCGGCGCGGGGGGATGCGATAGCGGCGCGGGGGTCACAGCCCCATGGCCACGCCCCTGCAGCGCCCGACCGTCCCGGGAATCCAGAGACACTTCCCAGAGCCGTCGGGTGGGGGGGGGGGGGAGTCCAGACTTGCGTTTGCATCTCCTTTGGGTGCACAAAGCGCTCGGGGGGTCCCTTCCGAGGCACGGAGAACGCAATACTCTGTCGTGTTTGGCACCGCCCCTCCGCAGTCAGTGCGTACCTGGCAGCCAGAGATGATGAACGCACCTTCACTGGCATTTAGTAACTGCCGGCAGTTACTAGCACTATTGTACATGTGATACTGTCTACTTCGATCCCTACGATCGTTGGACGATTGCCAGTCGGTCGACAGCTGGAGTCCTCTGGCGGATCTGGAGCAGTCATGACACAGAAGCATATTTATCACCGAAATTATACCCACGTACGGATTTCGCTCGGAAGAGACATGCGCTACAAGGGGCTCTGGGGGGGGTGTAGGGAGAAGAGCAAGCACGCCATGCCGAGAGTGTGCGCGGGTGAAACAGGCAACTGGCAACGGAAATGAGGTCTCCTTCATGGGGGCATCACAGCCCTGTGCAGCACGCACCCGAACAGAGGCGGGAAGGTAGCAGTAACTGCAGTTACCAAAGCAGCTGATAACAAGGGAACAGCTGTTCCCTTCTGTTTAGTAACTGCATGTTACCAAGCCCTTCCCGCTGTAGCCAGACCATAAGAATGTAGAGCCTGGGTGCGCATCATGCGTACAGTATGATGCCGTAAAAAAAACAGTCAGTGATGTTGGTCGCCAAACCGGTGGTGTGAAGGTGTCTATAGGCGCTCATAAAGGGACCTTGGGGGGGGTTCTCCGAAAGTGGCAACGGCCCCCTCAAGGCGACCATGGTTGAGGGTCGTTTTTTCTGCTCTCTGGCCGTGCCTTGATGGACTTCGTCTGTTCCTCTCTCGACAGGTATTTTTTCTGGCCTGTTTAATGAGCAGAAGGTCCGTCAGCCCCCCGTGTCCACCTCACACACCCTCCCCCTCCATCCGCGCCACAGCCGCTTATCACCTGCCGCACCGCACCCACTGCGGGGCTGACAAGGCGGCCTGTCTGGCCGCCGCCTCTTCCATTGCAGCCCTGGCCGCCGACGCCACGGCCGCCGCTGCCGCTGCGGTCAACGGCAGCAGCGACAGGTGCAGAGACGTCAACGGCGTCGCCGGGGGCGGAGAGGGCCGCCCCAGCAGCGCCACAACTGACAGGAGGCGGGAAGGGCGAAGCGGTACAGCTAAAAAGGTCGCTGCTACCGTCACGCCCGCTTCTGTCGCCGCCGCTGCGGCCGCCGTTTCCCACCTTCTAATCGCTCTTCCTGCCGCGGTCATGGCCGCCAGTGTCCCAGCCGCTGCTGCCACCACTGCTTCCGCCGTCACAGTTACCGCTACTGGTGCCACTCCAGTTGCATCCACAGACGCCACCGCCGCCAGTGCTCTGGGCTTGCGACAAGAAAGGGATATGATGGTCCAAACCCGCGCACCCAGCTCGCCCGCCCGTATGCCCAAGAGCCGGGGGACGGTGCCCCCCCCGTCTCTCCCCTCCGTAGCCCCAGCAGCGAGATGGGCACCCGCCCCCATCGAGCTGCGCTGACTGCTCGATCGCCGCGTTCGCGACAGCCGCGGCGAGGGCGCGCTCGTACAACGCGCCGCGGGCGGAAGCGGCGGCGGTGGGCGCGGTGGCGGTCTCGGCAGGGGGGGACAGCCCCTTGTCGGCGGCGTCACTGTCGGCGGTGGCGCCCGCGTCCGCCCCCCCCCCCCCCCCCCCCCCCCCCCGCGGCGGCGATCAGCAAGCAGAGGCGGAGGCCGCCAGCGCGGGACGGCGGTGACAGCGGCGGCTCGCCGGCACCGGCGGTGGCTGTCCCGTCGCCGCCAGTGCCGCCACCCCCCCCACCACCCATATCCCCCCGCCGGGTCAGTGCCCGCCGCCGCGGCGTCCCCGCCTCCACTGGCCACCGCCACACCCACCAGCGCCGTCGTCACGCCCCTCCGTCGCCGCCGCGGCTCCCCATCCCGCCGACGCCCATCCGCCGCCGCGGCGGCAGCAGCGGTGGCGAAAACGGGCGACACCCGCGCGGCGGCCTCCGTGTCAGCGAAGGCGCAGCGGTAGCCCGCCGCGGCGGCCGCCGCCGACCCCGCCGCGACTGAGGCTGTGTGGGCGGCCACGAGCACTGAGGGCTAGCCGCGAACGGCGAGGTTCGCCGAAGGGGCGGCGGCGGCGGCGGCGGTGACGGCGGCGGTAATCGGCGAGCCGGTCGCGGTGGCGACCGCCGCCGCGGCAGCCGCCCCTACGGCATGCCGCACCGGCAGCGCCGCCGCGTCAGGGAGGCGCGTCTGCAGCGCCGCCACGCACGATCGGGTGGCGGCGGTGGCGACACCAGGCGCAGCAGCGCCCGAACCGGCGCGGCGGCTAAGGAGGCCGCCGCGGTGGCAGCGTGGCTGGGCGCCAGCGCCAGGGGGGGGAGAGGCCGGGGGGAGCGACATCGACTCTGCCCCCGTCACCGCCCCCACCGGCGCCTCCAGCGGCGGTTGCGGCGGCGGCGGCGGCCGCGGCGGCGGCGGCCGCCCCTTCGGCCGGGTGGACGCGCTCGCGCGGGACCATCCGTCGTAGGGCACCCAGCTGGCGCAGCAGCGCCGCCGCCTGTTGGCCACCCACCACAGCAGCAGGTGCGGAAGCCGGCGCCGTCGCCGCGGTCCGCCGCCGTATCCCGCGCGCCGCCCGGGCGCTAGCTTTTTTTTTTTTGCAAGCGGCCGCCGCCCGCAGCGTGGGGACGCCCGCCCGCGTCCTCGCCGCTGAGCGGCAGCCGCGACGACGCCGTCTCGCGGCCGTCACCGCGGGGACGTACCCCCCCCCCCCCGCGCCATAGGCGCCGCGCCCACCCCCCCTCCCCCCTAAGCGTCGCCGCTTTGGCGGTCGCCCCGACCATCGCCACCGACACGGCCGCCGCCGCCGCCACCGCGGCCGCCGCCACAGGGGCCGTAGTGAGCGTGGCGACCAGCACTCGCGTGGGGCGACTGAGACCGAGCCTCCACATAGGTGGGGAGGGACAGCCGCGGCGCGGCGCGCTTGCAGGCTGTCGGTCCCGGCGGTGGCGGTCAGCGGCTGCGGCGCCCGACGCCGACGGGTGCCACTGGCCAAAGGAGGCGGGAGGGCCGCCCCCGCCGCTGCCGCCGCCGTCACCGCCGCCGTGCCACTACCGCCGCCGCCGCTGCCGCTGATGCCGCTGCCGCCGCCGCCGCCGCCGGGGCTGACGAGAGGAATCACGCCTCTGGCCCAGCCGCCGGCGCCGGCGCCGGCGCCGCTGCCGTGCCGTTGCTGGAACCTCTCAAGCAAGAGCCTTCACCGAGAAGATGTCGCGCTCCTCGCGGGTCATAGACACGCTCAGGCGACTGCTGCCAGCGACCCACCAACCCGCCCGAGGCCGTCAGGAGGGTCGCATCGATCATCTAGACGATCACTACGATGTGTTTCAGTAACTGGCATGCATTACACCGTCACAACTCGAGTTACTAAACGCAGGGAACGACGCAGCGGTGGCGCATCTGTGACGATCCAGCGGTGGCGCACCTCTTGTGACAAAGACGGGCGGGCCAAGGCGTCCAAACGGACGCTTAGAGAGGCACATGGTGACAGCATCGCATTGTGTCTCACCCATTGGACTGAGCTGTTTGGAGGACGAGGGTGACAGATACCTAGCTAAATATGTAGGCTACGTGCGCTCAGCAAACGCATTATGTACGTAGACTGCCTTCGTTCACCGGCCGGTCTCGCTCGAGGGCGTGCTGACCTGCCCATGCTGATCCCACAGTACAGGTCATGACCCGGTTATATCGTCACAGATTGTGTACATCTCATCGAGACGCAGCTTCGATGGGACTGCGTTGGGCCCGCGTTGGGCCCGCGGTGGGCCCTCGTTGATCAGGGAGCCCTATCGTGGACGTGCTGCGATACTGATAGATGAGAGCCTCGACAGGACTGCCTCGGGCAAGACACGCCCCACATGACAGAAGCCAGGAAGGAAATATCAGAATCTCCCGTTTATTAAGCATTCATTAGCCGCTTGTGCGGTGCTAATATCACCTGATCAGCACCCATGCCCTGATCAATAGGGATACATACGCGATTGGGGGGGTTCATATATTCGCCGACGCGACACTGCTTTTTGCGATGCAGTGCCCGTGACAGTGCCGGTCCAAAGAGGGGGGGCCTGTTTGGACCAGTAATCTGCAGTTCCAAGCGACTTCCATTGCGCCGGTGTAGTTGCTTCGCATCGCTGGCTAAGGCGAGTTCGAAAGCGAAGGACGAGGAACAAGAAGATTAAGAAAAGGGAACGGGAGTATCAAGGAATCAAGCACTACAAGCATGGAACTACTAGAAAACAAGCAAGCACCCGTTCGAGCAACCCTTCTCTTCGCCTCTTCCCTCCTCCCTTCACCCTTGACTCCCACCTTCCTCGTCCTCAAGTGTTACTCCCGGCGCGCGCGCTGCGCCGCAGGAGCATCCGCCAGCGCCTCACCAGCAGCACGACGAGACCCAGAGGATGCCGAGATGACGCAATAAGGCTGTCGAGACGCCTCGGCATACCGCGCCACCGGGACAACACTGGTAGCAGCTGGACGCTCCCGCTCTTCCAGGTATACCCGCCGGCGCTGCTGGAAACTCGTAAGAGTCCCTGACCAGCGCTGGGCCAAGCCATGCTGAGTCAAAGTCCCAAGAAGCTCGCCCACCACCGGACTGTCCGACATCTGGCCGCTGTCCGCACAAGCAAAGGAGGAGCCTGAAGAACCGGTGCGGGAAGGGCTTGACGCGTAGGCGCAGGCGGCGGGGGAGCCAACGGTGCAGCAGGAGCGACTGGAGCAACTTGACCTCCCTTAGAAGCCCGACCAACCGCTGCAGCCCACCCGGTCTCTTGAACCGGCGGACCGGACGGCAGCACGTCCAAGGCAGCCGGGGCCGGAAGTCCCCCGAGTGGCGGCCACGCCGGCAACGGGATCGCCAGCTGCACCTTGGCGGAAGAAGACTGGTAGACTACCTGCACCCAACCAGATCCATCCTGACGCGGGCTAATCTGCTCCGCGATCAAGTTCAGGAACGTCCGTTCATGCACCGGGAGTTGACGCCGGAAATCGATAATCGCCAGGAAGAGCTCCTTGTACTCCGCATCCTGACTGCACAAGAACTCGACGGCCAGCTTCTCAACAATCCAAACCATCATTAGGTCCGAGAGAAGCCAGAGCCGGGTCGCGACCAAGACCTCATCGAGCCTGTGGTTGGCCGCCAAGACCGTCATCTCGGAAGTGTACATCATGTACAGGATCGAGTGGAAGAAGCCCTTGATCGACGCCTGGGTGGGCGCGTCCAGGAAGTACCAGGTGAAGGGGATGCTGGATGGCGCAAACCCGACGGGGATCTCACCTCATACTGCTGCGGGATGACCTTGGGGTACTACGCCGCCCGGTTGGCCCTGTCCAGCTTCCAGAACTCTTGATGGTTGCACCTCACGATGTAGTCCCGCCGGCGCCCCCGGCGCTCGCCTTGTTCTCGCGCCGGCGACAACATCGAGAGCTTCCGGTTCAAAAAGGGAGGCTCGAGAGCAAACCTCTCCGGACGGGGGTCGCAAGTCAAGGTACCCAGTCCCTTGAGTGCCTCGTCCCAAACTTTGAGCGCCCGGCGGACGTAATCCTCCTCTTCCGGCCACCGGAGCACGGACGCGGACACACGGCGCTCGGTCAGGGGCAGATCTAGCACCAGCTCAAAGGGGAGATTCTCAAGTCGGGAAACCCAAGACGAACCGTAAAAGCTCTGGGAGCGGTCTTGCGCCAGGCGCATCTGGTCAGCCGTGTGCAGACGCGCTTTGTCCATGTCGGCTAGCACCCCGCGCTGGAACTCCTTACGCCAGATGGCCAGGCAATCCTGCTGGTACCGGCCCGCGCTGACATTCCCGACCACCGTGGTGTAGCGCCGGGCCGCCAGGGGATCTCGACCAAGAAGCACCTCCGGGAGACCCACCGGGGGGTTCGACCGGGCGCGACGCCGGAGCCGGGGGCACTTGATCCGCATCCTCCGCCGGGACGACCGGCGTCCGCACCGACACCCGAGGAACCGAAGGCAGTAGCGGGGCACGACCACCCGAGTTCACCTCCGCGACACCCTCCGCCGAAGCCACGGGCCCAACCTGGATCTCGGAGCTGGACATGCCGTCCAGAACCAAGGGGAACGGGAAGGCCAAGGTGAGGGAGGAAGGAGGGAGAACAGGGGCAAGGTGACCACGGCTCAGGGTGAAGACGCTCGACCTCGGTACCGGTGTGGACGTACTCGAGGCTGTGCACGGTGGCACCTGGTACGGTCTGAGGACGTGCCGGACTAGGGAGGGAGCTATGTAGCATCCCTGGCCCTGACTTGGCGTCGACCCGGGATGGCGACCAAGGGGCACCAGGTGCCAGAACACGCCCGCCGGGTCGGGATGGTTGGCGGCCGTGGCCCGTGCCCAGCACTGGGATGCGGTGGACTACGCTACCCACACGTGAGAGAGGGACTTCTGATGGGTTTTTGCATATTTGTGAGGGACTTGATTTGAGAGAATTGAGTGTGAGATTAGTGAGCGCGAATAGAATTAGTAAAGACAGTGGCCCCCAACCTGACGAGGTTAGATTCGGGTCCGGGCCACTCAGGGCTAGGAGGGGGGCTACCAGGCCAACGTGCCGAGGCTCCCCCAGATGCACGTAAGGAGGCACAGCGAGGCGCCCTTTGCCCGCGCCCTCAGGGAAAAAGACAAGTGCGCGTTTGCTTTCGTCTTCCCCGTGTGCACTACCGTGCGTATCTGTCGGCCCTGCCGACAGGCACGTGAGGCAACAGGCATACCACTCTCGTAGGTCCCCTTTTTGTGTTACCTGTCCCTTTCCCTTGAGGGATACTGACACGTGTCTGAAGCGGATCGAGTTTCATAGCACAGAGGCCAGCCGGCCAGCCGGCTCCGAGGCCACCCCAGAGGACCTCTTTCAGGGTACGTCCCTCAAGCAGCCGACGTTGCTGGATTGGGCGCAGCCGCCTTGACCTGGGCTGCCTCTAGCAGCACTGCCGACTATGCTGGTGCCTATGGCAAAGACGCGTTGCGGACGCTGCGCAAGGCCCGCGTCCACCGCCATATGCAGCGTGGACGGTTCGCGGCCAAGGTCGCGCGGGATCTGAGCGGCGGGTATGGTCGCCGCATCGTGGACGGCAAGGTCGTCTTGGTGGTGTGGGGGGCAGCAGCGACGAGGGGTGGGGCGGAGGCCTTGAGGTGCCCAGTGGCGCGGGGGTGCTTCCTCGCCACCCAAGACGAGTACAACTCGTCGCAGACCTGGGCCGACTGTCACTGTCGGCTGGTGATCGTCTACCCAAATGACCTCTCCCCGGATGACAGGCGGCAGGTCATCAACGTGGCGCAGTGTGCGGCGCAGGCGCTTGGTGACGCAGACGGCGGTCAACGCAAGGTGGTGGTGCGCCGGCGACGGACGCCTAAGGGGCGTCGCGGATGCGACGGCCGCGGGGGGTGCTCCCCACGGGACGTGACACGGCGAGGACGGGCAGAGGAGCGCGATGCCGGCGAGGCGCGGGAGCGGTTGGTCGAGATTTTGGTCAGTGGAAAGCACTCTGGCAGCTTTGATGTGCTGGCGTGCTGGTCTGTGAAGAAGTGTGTCACCCTGACTGTGGTCGGCTGTACCTGAACCGGTACAAGAACGCGGCGCGCAACATCGCGCAGGTGGCGGTCAGTTCATTGCTGGGGCGGTCTACGTTTCCCTTTTTCCGCAACTGTCACCCTCGTCGGCCTCTGGCGGCTACTGCCCAGTGGTCCCGAAAAACGACGTCGGAGTGGCACCCGCCGTGGCTTGTGTCGGACAGTGCTGGCGGTGGCGGCGGTGGCGGCGGAGGCGGTGACGGTGGAGGCGGTGGAGGCGGTGGAGGCGGTGGCGGTGGCGGAGGAGGAGGTGGAGGCGGTGGAGGCGGAGGAGGCGGTGGAGGCGGTGGAGGTGGTGGAGGCGGTGGCGGTACTACCAACCCTGTCCGGGCGACGACCAAACTCGTCTCCGTGAGGGCTCTGGACGGGGCCACTGCCTTTTCCCGCACAGCGACGAGCCCTGCCGGCGACGACGGGGGCAATTGTCGCACGGTTCATCAGTGATAGTGTAGGACCCTCTTAGAGGGCTTCGCTATGAGCCCCTCTCGGGGAGGGGGGCTTCCATTGATCAGAGAGACGACGCTGGGCAGGAATCGTTGTTCCGTGGAGCACTCGGCCTGGGCCCATTGTATAATACAGTACAGTACAGTAGAGGCTTCTGGGATCAACCAGAGTTGTTAAAAATGAATCATTTTGTGTCGCCGCGTTCATTAATGCATTCATTAATTGCCTTGATTTTTCATTTTATCATTAATCGTTCATTTTATTAGTGTACGTAAATACACATTGCAAGTCGTGTTGAGGAAAGTGTTCTGCCGCTGCTTGTTGCTCACGGAGACGCCGAGCATGCTCTGTTGCACCCCGTGGGTGGCATCTGCTTCGTGTCTGTAGAGCCTGTCGCGACCCGGCTCGCCCTCTCCCCAGAAGGCCTCGCGCGGTCTCCTTCACGCGTGAGCCTTCCGTCCACGTTGCTTCGTGTGGTGGCGCATGATGGACTCTCGGACAGCTCCTGCGGTCGGCGCCGGCGCGCAAGCTTCTAATGAGATTGGATGTTGGGGTTTGATCGACACGTCGGCGAGGGCTGCGGCTGGAGAAAGTCCTACGGTGGGGGTCAGAGAGGCTGAGGATGACGATGCTGGAGGTGCAGCGCTCCCGTCCACGCGTCCCAGATTGGCACTGGCCGCAGGGCGAGCGACACGAGGCAGGGATATAATCTGCTGCCTGGAGTCGAGGCCGTGTGTCGCCATTGTAACAAGCTGGTGAAGGACAAGCAGCTGAACGGGACTCTGCTTGCGAGGCATCTCTACATCTGCTGCAAGTGTCCGCTCACGGTACGGCAGGTGGCCTGCAGATCAAGCACTACTATGCAGAAGACAAGGCCTTGACGGATTGACCGACCCAGCCTGATCAACTTCGATTCATGTTCAAGTTGTCCATGGTTGTCAGTATTGGTCACATAAGAAACGTTTCAATGAATGGTCGGTCGTCAGAGCCCTTTCATTAATATATTCATTAATTGATACATTAATGAAAATTAAAATGAATTCTTTGAACCCCGTAACAACCCTGGGATCAACCTGCTTTGCAGGCACCGCCGGCGCTTGGGCGTGATCAAGTTGAGCGTTTCACCATCGCCTCGTCGCTATCGGACCATCTTCGTCCACCCCCCCCACGACCCAGTCTTCCCACACCCCCTTCCGGCGACCCTACCCGCCGCCATGGCGACCGCCGCAGCCCCCACGTCACCGCCGGCGGCACCCCCCCCACCCCCCCCCGCGGCGGCGGCGGCGGCGGTGCCCCTGCGGGAGCACCTGGCGTCGGTCACGGCCGAGCCGCACCTCG
Organism: Pyropia yezoensis; assembly: GCA_009829735.1. NCBI lineage: Eukaryota > Rhodophyta > Bangiophyceae > Bangiales > Bangiaceae > Pyropia > Pyropia yezoensis. The sequence continues at coordinate 10,997,204 of CM020619.1, forward strand.
CATCCGTCCTGACCGCCATTGCCGCGGCGGTGGAGGAGGTGGCGGCGGCTGTGCGCACGGGGCTGACGCGCAAGTGTGCCACCTTCAACGCGTTTGGAGATGAGCAGGTACGCTTGAGCCGGGGGGAGCCAGTAGGACGGGCTCGTGGGGACGGGGGTGGGGGCAGGTGGGAGGGGAGAGTGCGGCGACGGTGGAGAGTAGGTGGGGTGGAGAATGGGCGTCTGGTCGCGCCAGGGTGGTTTGGAGACGACCCGCGGCGTCTGGCTACGACTCGCCACGCCGCGACGGGTTGCTTTCCCGCCATTATGGGGTCGGACTCCTCTGTTAGGCCTTGCGACTGACGACGCCCCGCCCGGGACAGCCGCTGCCGCCCCTGCCCAACGCGCCGCCCTGTATTACCTCTGGAATCGTTGCCCTCTGGCTGCTTCCCCCCCCCCCTCCCCCCTTCCCCGCTGTCCTCCCCCCGCTCCCCCCGGTGCAGCTGGAAATCGACGTCATTGCCGACGAAATCATCGTGCGCCACCTGCGCACGTCCACGTCGGCGGTATGCGTGGCGTCGTCTGAGGAGTGCCCCACGCCCTTCCCTATCACGCCCACTCCATCCACTCCCCCCCCCCCCCCCCCCCGGCCCCCAATAACGACGACGGCGACGACGCGGCGGCCGCGCGGCCGCCGCGGTACGGGGTGGCGTACGACCCCCTGGACGGCTCGTCGGTGATTGGGTCCAACTTCGCAGTCGGCAGCCTGTTTGCCGTCTTCCCCGGCGACGCCCTCACCGGCGCCGCCATGACGGGCCGCGACGCGGTCGCGTCGGTGCTCGTCACGTACGGGCCGCGGACGATGCTGTACGTGGCGCTCCGCGGGGTGGCGGGGGTGGCCGAGGCGCTCCTGGTACCCGGCGGCGGTGGGGGTGGTCAGCCGGGCGGCTGGTCGGTCCTGCGGGTGCTCCACGGGTGGGTGCCCGGCAAGCGGCTGTTTGCGCCGGGCAACCTGCGGGCGACGGGGGACAACCCGGGCTATCGGCGGCTGGTCGACGCCTGGCTCGACGCCCGCTACACCCTGCGCTACACGGGCGCGCTCGTGGCAGACGTGGTCAACCTGCTCATCGCGGGGGGGGGCGTCTTTTGCAACGCCGTGTCGGCGGCGGCGCCAGCCAAGCTCCGCCTCCTCCACGAGCTCATTGCCGTGGCGCTGGTCGTTGAGGCCGCGGGGGGGGTGGCGTCGACGGGCGGGGGGGCGCTGCTGGACGTGCCCATTGTGCATGCCGAGGTGCGGTGTGCGGTGTGTGTGGGGGGGGGGGAGGAGGTGCGGCGGTACGACGAGTGGGTGGGGCCTGCTGCCGCCGCGCAGGAGTAGGGGGGGCTGCCGCCAGACCGGGTGGCGGTGGGTGGGGAGCAGGGACTGGTTTGAGGCGGGATGGGAGTGGGCGACGGCGACGCTCCACCGGGCGTGGCTAGCCGTTGCGGCCGCGGCGGCACCCGCGCCCCCCCTGCTACGCTAAGTGGCCCTCCAGCAGGCACACGTGCGGGTGCGAGACCCGCCCCTCCGCCTCTGCGCGGCGCGGTGTTGGCTGTATGTACCTGCCCGATGCCCACCGGCGTGCGGCTGCGCCCTTTTTCTTCTGTTTCTTTTTGTTCTTCTCCCCTGCCTACCCTCTGTTGGTCTTGGACGCCTACCACGCCGCGCATTCCCCCCAACGCCCCCCCCTCCCCTCCGACTCTTGAGTCGGCGCCCCGTTCCGTAACGTAGCCACCGCCGCTCTTTCTTTTTTTGTGGTTTTCTACTGCACACGCGCGCGGGGCTCGCTGCGACGGTCCACTCCCCCCTCCCCCCCCCCGCGCCCAGCCCCCCCCCCCGCCTGCCGAGCGGCGCCCGCCGCCCACCGCCCCGCCACCGCCCCACCGCCCGCGGCCGCTGCCGCCGCCGCTACGCGACCGACGCGCGGCGGCCGACGTGCAGGCGGCTGCGCAGGCGCGACAGCACCCCTCCCCCACTGCCCGTCCGCCCTCCGCCCGGCGTCCCCGGCCCCGCCCCCGCCGCAGCCGCCGCCGCCGCCGCCGCCGCCCCCGCGGAAGAGGACAGCGTCGACGCGGTGGCCGCCGCCGACGACGCGGCGCGGGCGGCGGCGCGGGACGTTTGCCGGCGGGGGGCACGGCGGCCGGTCGCTGTGGGGGGGGCGGCCGCCGGCGGCGTCGCGGTGCCCGCGGCAGTAGAGGTGGTGGTGGTGGTGGTGGTGGTGGTGGCGGTGGCGGCAGTGGCCGTGGCGGCCAGCGCCGCCGCCTTGGCCGCCGCCCGTGCGGCCACGGGCGTGGCGGCGGCTGCCGTCTTGCGGGGGAGGGGGGGGGCGGCGGCCGGCCGGCCGCCGCTGCCGCCCGCGTCGGCGGCGGCGCCGCCGCCGCGGCCGCCCCGCGGCCGTGCCGCCTCACCGCTGCGGGCGCGGCGCAGCACGCTGTCCAGGGACAGCCGGTCGGGCACGGGCGGCGTCGGCGCTGCCGCCGCCGCCGCCGCAACTGCCGCCGTCGCCGCCGCGGCCGCCGCCGCCGCCGCCGTCGCCGTCGCTGCTGCGGGCCCTCGCGGCGCCTCTGCTGCCGCGCCGCGCCGGGGCTGTGCGGCAATCGCCCGCCGCGGCTGGGTGGCGGGCTTGAGCGGCGGCGGCGGCGCCGCCGCGGCTGAGGCTGTCCCTGCCGCCGCTGCCTTTGCCGACGGCGCTGCCGTCGACGGCGCCGACGGCGCGGCCCCCCTGGCCGTCCCCCTGGCTGGCGCCACCCCAGGCTCGGGCGCCGACGCGGTGGCGACGAGGGGCGGCTGGCCCGCCGACGCCCCCCCCCCGACCCCACCCCTGCCGCCGCCGGGGGGCTGAGCGGGCGTCCCCGCCGCGGCGGTGACCGCGGCGGCAACGTCGAGGACCACCTCTTGGGGGACCACCCGCACCCGCGGGCGGGGGAGGGGCTCCATGGCGGGCACGCCCGCCGTAGGGGGGACGCCCGGCAGGCTGGCGGGCGTCCCCGGGGGGGTGGCGGTGCTGCCTGCCACGCTGCGGGAGGGGCGGAAGCGCGTCACCGCCGCCGCCGCCGCCGCCGCTGCCGCTGCCGCTGTGGTCACCTCCTTGGCGGCCGCCGCCGTCGTTGCGGCCGCCACCGCCGCGGCGACAAAGCCGGGGGCGGCGGCCGTGACGGGGGTGGTGGTGGCGGTGGTGGTGGTGGCGGCGGTGGTGGCACCCCGCCAGCCGGCGCGGCGGTGGTGGAGGAGGTACCCGCCACCGCCACCGCCGCCGCCGCCGCCGCCGCCGCCGCCGCTTCGTGGCGCGGGCGGCGTGCTGCGGCCGCTGCCGTCGACCGACGGGCGGCTGCGACCGCCCCCTCCGCCGCCGCCACCGTGGGAGGGGGTGGTTGGGGAGGAGGGGATGCCCGGCAGCGGCAGCCGCCACAGGCCCGACGCGGGGGTGGGGGTGGTGGCCAGCGCGCCCCCGCCGCCCCCGCCGCCGCCGCCGCCGCCGCCGCCGCGGCCGGGGGCGGGGAGGCCCACCCATGTGATGGGCGGCGCCGGTGGCGCCGCCGCTGCCACCGCGGGCGCGGCGGCCACGTCAAGGGCGGGAATGGCGAGGCGGGGGTGTGCGCGGGTGGGGCCATGGCCGCCGCCGCCGGGGGCGGGGGTAGCAGCACCCTTGGTGGCGGCCGGCGGCGGGGGGGTCCCCCCGCCCCGCGCCGTCCGCTCGGCCGGCGGCGCCGCCGGGCGCCACCCCGCCAGTGGGGGCTGCCCCACCGCCGCCGGGGCCACTGGCGACAGCGGCGCCGGCCGCGGCGCCGTCGACGGTCCCGACGCGGACCGGGACCTCCCCGACGAGGCCGACCGAAACCCCCCCGACGACGAGCCCGACCGGGACCTCCCCGACGCTGCCGATGACGATGACGATGACGATGACGATGAGGATGAGGATGACGACGACGACGACGACGAGCTGCCGGACCGGGACGCCCTCGACGGCGGCGGCGCCGTTGTGGACGACGACCCCGACGGCGACCGTGACCGGCGGGGCGCCCGCCGGGGCCCGTCGGCCGCCCCCGTGGCGGGGCGGCTGGTGCGGGGGCGGCCGCCCACCCGTGACCACGTGCCGGGCGACGGGGGCGACCGCGCCGTGCCGCGCGCGCGGCCGGGCGACCGGGGGGGTGACGGCAGCGGCGGTGGGGCGGCGGCGGCGGCGGCGGCTGCCACCCCGCCCGCCGCGCCCGCGCGGCCGCCGCTCCCCGCCGGTGCGGCCGCGTCCCCGCCGCCCGCACCGCCGGTCGCGCGGCGATCACCCGCGGGGGCCCACCGGGCGTCACCGGGGGGGACCACACCCACCCCCGCCGCCGCCGCCGCCGCCGCCGCCATCGCGCCCCCCCCCCCCGCGCGGCCACGGGGCGGCCGGCGGTGCCGACCCAGCCGAGGAGCCCCCCGCCCACCGCCGGCGCCGCCGGCGCTGCCACCGGAGCGGCGGCGGCGGCGGCTGGGCGGGCGGCGGCGGCGGCGGCGACCGCCTCGGCGGCGGTGGCCGCCGCGCCCGCCACCCCCGCCTCGGACACCACGTCCTCCTCGTCATCGGCAAACTGTTCCTCGTACGAGCAGGGGGTGGTGTCGCTGTCGCCCGTCCATGGCGGTGGCGGGGGCACCCACGGGGGAAAGCCCCCCCCCCCGCGCTCCCCCCCCCCGCCAGAGCCGCCGCCGCTCCGGCCGCTGCCGCCGCTGCCGCCAATGCCCCCGCTGCCGCCGCCGCCGACGCCAGTGGCGGCGACCGCCGCGGCGGCAGCGGCGGCGGCCGCCGCCCGCCCCTCCGCCGACGCGGCGCCCGCCGACAGGACGCGCAGCGGCGTCGGCCGCGGCGACGGCACCAGCAGCGCCGGCGGCCGGGGCGTGCCGCGCGCCGACCGCGACCGCGGCGGCGGCGGCGGCGACGGCGACCGGGGCGGCACCACCGCCGCCGCGTGGCGGCGCCAGACGGCGGCCACCTCAGAGGCGACCGCCGCGAGCGCGGCGGCCACCTCGGGGGGCGGGGGGGGGCCCGGCGCGGCCGCCGCCGCCTCCGTCGCTGCCGCCGACGGGGCGGCGGCGGCGGGGACGCCCGCCGCCGCAGACGCGGCCGACACGGACGCCGCCACCTCCCGTGCCTGTGGGGTGGCGGCCGCCTCGGCCGCCGCCGCCGCCGCCGCCGCCGCCGCCGCCGCCGCCGCCGGTGTCGCCCCCTCCCCCCTCAACGGCGGCGGCGCGTTGGACGCCACGGCCGCCGCGGCGGTGGCCGCCGCCGCCGCCGCCGCCGTTGCCGCCGCCTCCACCGCCGCCGCCGCCGCCGCCTCTGCCCGCTCTGCGCGGCCCGTCGCGGCCGCCGCCGTTGCCGTCGCGGCGGCCGCCGCCCGCGCGGCGGCGGCCTCTGCCCCCCGGGCGGCGGCCGCGTCGGCGACCGCCGCGGCGGCGGCGGCAGCGTCGCGGGCGGCCGCCGCCTCGGCGGCGGCGAGGCGCTCGCCCAGCCCCCGCGACGTGGCGGCGAGCGTCGCGTTGGCCCCCGCCAGCCGGCACCGCTCCGCGGCCAGCCGGGAGACAGACGCGGCGGCGGCAGTGTGGAGGCGGCCGAGCGTCGCAAACCGCCGCTCCGCCGCGGCGCTGACCAGGGGGGGTGGCGGGGGGGGGGGTGTGTCGGTGGCTCCCGTTGCGGGGGAGGGGGGGGGGGGGGGGGGGGGGGGAAATGGCCGGGGGGGGGGGGGGGGGCGCCGGCGGCGCGCTGCCGTGCCGTCTCTGGGGGGCGTGGCCCCGCCCGTGGCGGCGGTGGCTCGCTGGCCGCCGTTCCCGCCGTTGCCGTTGGCATGACCGCCCTGGCGGCGCCGCGTTTGGGGGCACCGCCGCCGCTGGCGGGGGTGACGGGCCCGCCGCCGCGGTCAGCGGCGGCGGGTCCTTTGGCTGCCTCGCCGGCGGCGGCAGTGGCGGCGGCGTCGGCGGCGGCGTCGGCAGCGGCGGCGGCGGCGGCGGCGGTGGCCGGCGCGGGGTGTCTTGGCCGCCCCGCCACGGGCGGCACCGACGGCGGCACCGACGGTGGTGGCGGGGACCTTGTCGACGACGACGGCCGCGGCGGGGAGCCCCCCCTGCAGCTGCAGTCCCCACTCCCCCCCCCCCCCCCCCCCCCACCGCCGCCGTCGCCCCCCCACCGCCGCCGCCACCTCCTCCGCCCCCACCGCCACCTCCTCCGCCGCCACTGCCACCTCCTCTGCCGCCACTGCCACCTCCTCCGCCGCCGCCACTGCCGCCGCCGCCGCCGCCGCCTCCCCCTCCGCCCCCTCCCCACCGCTGCCGTCGTCACGGTCCCCAGCGGCGGCACTCCCGTCCCCCCCCCCCCCCCCCCCCCCCCGCCGCCCCCATCCTCGCGCCCACCCAGCCGACCAGCGCGTCGACGGGCGGCCACCAGCCGGCGGCGGTACCCACCGCCGCCGCCACCACCGTTGGCGCGCCGGGCATGGCCGGGGGCACGCCGCGGCCCCGCCAGGCGCGTGTGCGCGCCGCCGGCGGGGGGTGGGGGGCAGGGCGGGCAGGGCGGGCAGGGCGGGCAGGGCGGGCAGGGCGGGCAGGGCGGGCAGGGCGGGCAGGGCGGGCAGGGCGGGCGGGCGGGAGGGGGGCGGCGGCGGGGTTGGGGGCCCTGGCGGGGATGGGGCTGGGGCCAAGGACAAAAAGGGAAGAAGCGACAGCGGGCGCCACGCAACGTGTGGGGTGGGCGTGGGTGGGTTGGTGAACAGGCGGTGGTGGGTGGGTGGGTGGGTGGGTGGGTGGGTGGGTGGGTGGAGTGGCGAAGGGGGGGGGGGGGGGGGGGGGGGGGGTGGCCGTGGAGGGGGGACCCCCTCCCCCCCCCCCTCAAAACCGGCCCCCCCCCCCCCGCCCTTGGCTGCCCCGCTGTTGGCGGCGGCTGCCCCCCTCCCCCCCCCTCCCTGCTCCCTCCCACCCCGCGGGTGTGCCCAGCGGCGGCGGCGGCGGCGGTGGTGGTGGTGGTGGCGGCGGGGTGGGGGGTGGGGGGGGGAGGAACGGGATGGACGGCGGGCGTGGCGGCAGCGGCCGCAGCGGCGGCGGCGGCAGCGGCCGTAGCGGCGGCGGTGGCGGCGGCGGCGGCGGCGGTGAGGGGTCAAGGTGGGGGGGCGTGGATGGAAAAAAAACAGGAGAAAAACCAAAGAGCGCCCACGAGCGGCAGGGGGGTGGGGTGGGGGGGGTGTGGGGGCGGCGGCAGCAGCCGCCGGCGGGCGGGCGGCAAGGGCGCTAGGGGGGGGGGGGGGAGGGGGTGAAGGCGGGCAGGGCGGGGAAGAAGGGGGGGGGGGGGGGGGGGGGGGGGGGGGGGGGGGGCTTAACAGCGGCACGCCCGCCCACGGGGGGGGGGCGACGGGTAGCGGCGGCGGCGGCGGGCGGGGGACGGCCACGGTGGGCCGCCACGGCAGCGGCGGCGGCGGCGGCGGCGGCGGCGGGGCGGCAGCGGCGGTCCGGCGGGGGCGGGCGTCCCCCTCCCCCCTTCCCCTCCCCCCTTCCCCTCCCCCTTCCCTCCCCCCCCCACCAGCGCGGGCGGGTGGGTGGGCGGGCGGGCGGGCGGGGGGCGTCACGTCAGTCACACACGTCCGCCCCCCCCCTTCCTCCCCTCCCCCACCCACCCCCGGGAGCGCGGCCTGGCCACCACCACGCTCCCCCCAGCGGCTGCCGGCGTCACCCCACAGGCACACACACCCGCCGCCGCGGGCCGCCGGCGGGGGGCGTCATTCTCCCCCCCCCCCCAACACACCCCCTGCCCGCTCTGTCCCCGCCGGCAGTGTGCTGCTGGCAGTCGCCGTCACGCACCGCCTTGGGCCGGCCGGCCGGGCGGACGGGCGGCCGGGCGGGTGGGCGGGCGGGTGGGCGGGCGGGCGGCCGGGCGGCCGGGCGGGCGGGCTGGCGGGGCTTGGGGGGGGGCGTGCTGTCCCTGCTGAGCGCATGGTGGGGGAGGAGAGGAACGGGGGGGGGGGGGGGGGGGGGGGAGCCCCGACCGCCTGCCATGGCGCACCCCCACCGCACGCGCCCTTCCCCCCCCCCCGCCGCCGCTGTAGTCAGGCTGTGGTGGGAGGGGTGGGACGGGATGGGGTGGGGGGGAGGCGGGGGGGAGGAGGGAGGCAGGGGGAGCCTGGTGGTGGTGGTGGTTTGTTTCCGTTGCTGGTGGCCCTGTCGCAAGCGTCTCTTCTCTCTCCCCCCTGTTCTTCCCCCCCCCTCCCCGCCCCCCCCGGCTGTCTACTACGCGCTGTGGTGTGTGCATTGTGTGTGCGGCGGGGGAGGGGAAGGGGGGAGGGAGAAAGAGGGGCGGCTGGTGCGTGCGGGGGGTGAGGGCTCCTGTCGCACGGCTCCGCTGCTCCCGCCACCACCGGCCCAAGGACAGCAGAGGTGTGTGCGGGAGTGCGCGGCCAAAAGCCGGGGGGTAGAGGGAGAGGAGGAGGGGGAGGACCCGCCCGGCTCCTCTCTCCTGGCGGCGCGTTGGGGGTGGTGGGGCGTGGGGGGGGGGGCGCCGCTGTGCTGGGAGCGTGGGAGTGTGGGACGGTGCGTGGCGGGCGGGCGGGCGGGGGGGCGGGGGGGGGGGGGGGGGGGGGGGGGGGGGGGGGGGGGGGGGCTGAGCGGTAGAGGTGGAAGTTCCTGAGAGGGGGGGCGGGGGGGGGGTGCACGACGACGTGGGAGGGGGGGGGGGGGGGTGTTGTGTGTGTGGATGTGCGTGCAGTGCACAGCTAACACTCGGCCGTCCCCTT
>CM020619.1:11006465-11080642 GCA_009829735.1 Pyropia yezoensis
CGCAGACGGGCGACGGGGGGGGGTGCACGTGTGTGTGGGGGGGGGGGGGGGGGGACACGCGGGGGGGGCGGGAGGGGAGGAGAGACGGAAGAACGGCCTGCCTGCCCTGCCCGCCTGCGCCCGTCGGGGGCGGCGCGGCGGCTGTACAGTACTGTACATCCATACCTACCCCCCCCCCCCCCCCCCACCCCCCTGCGGCTCTCCCCCCCCGCGACTTGGCGCTGCTCTTCACCCCCCCCCCCCCCGACCCCCCCCCCCACGGGGGAGCGCGCGTGTGCGCCCGCGCGCCTTGGCAGCAGACGAGAGCCGGGGGGTGGTGGTTGGTGGGGGTGGGGGGGGGGGGTGGGTGGTGGCAGCGGCAGCGGCCCCGCGCGGGGGGCACGCCCGGAAACGACAGCGGGGGCGGGTGGGTAGCGTCGGCGGCCGCCGAGGCGGGCAACCGGCAGCGGCAGCGGCGGCGCGCAAGCAGTGGCGGCGGCCGGCGGCGGCCAGGCGGGCGGCCAACCCGACGGCCGCGTTGGCTGACGCCCCTCATCCCCCCCCCCGCCACCCCTCCCCCCCCTCCCACCCCTCCTCTCCCCACCCCACCCACCCCCGCTAGTCGCCGCCCGGCGACGTGGGGTGGGTGCTGAGAGGAGGGTGGGACACCCCCGCCCCCACCTTCCTCTTCCCCACCGTTCCCCCCCCCCTTCCCCTTCCCCTTCCCCTTCCCCCCCCCCCCCCCCCCTCTCCCCCCCTCCACACCACCGCAGGTGACGGTGCACCGTGACCGCGACCGGCCGCGACGTGGTGCGGTGACTGGCGGCACGGGCCGGCGGTGCGTGCGCGTCTCGGCGGCGGTGCGCGGCAGACGCGTGAGCGCCAGTCCCACGCTCTCTGTGTTGGTGACACCGCCCCGCCTCGGTTGCTTTGGCCGGCGCGCCGGGATCATTGTGTATTGTACTTTATGTACCAGTTCTATTGTCCTGTTCTGTACTGTACTGTACAAGCATGTACTGTATGGTGGTGGGCATTGCACCACCGGCGTCAGCCCAGTTGTGAACAAGTAAAGTGAGGAAATACATTACCATGAGTCGATCCACGACAGGGAGGAGCGTGGGTCACCTTGCCGTGCTTTTCACTCCCACACGACTCTATCCTGGCCGCCGTCCACGGCCAGCGTCCCTAGCCCGCGGCGGCGTCGGAATGCCGCGTCACCACCCGTGGCGACGCTCTGTCCCTCTTGCCCGTCTCTGGTCCCCGACCTCCTCGCGCTTCCGGTCTATACACCCTTTTCCCGCACCCGCCCCTCCCCCCCCTCTGTTTCCGTCTGCCCCTCCTCTCTTCTCGTCGCCCCTTCCCTTTTGTCGGCGTTGTGTGTCGTTGTGCGCGCGACCGGCGGTCGGGTTGACCGTTTTGCCCCCCCCGGCCCCCCTCCCCCGCGAGCTGCTGGCCGCCCCCACACCATGAGTGACGAGGAGAACTATGACGGCGTTGTGGCGCCCGACGACTTTGACGCAGCCGCCGTCGGCGACGACAATGTGGACGACGCGCCCGAGCCAGAGGGGGACGAAGGCTCGGGCAGTACCTACACCCAGTACGCGCCCGTGGAGTGGGGGGACACGGGGGGAGTGGGGGGGGGGGCATCGAATCCGCGCCGCTGGCGAACCTATTTGGGGGCTCTGGGGGGGGATGCGCTGGTGTGGGTGGGAGGGTGAGGGGGGTGGTGGGGTCGGATGGGGGTGGGGGGCTTGGGGGGGTTGGAGCGGGGGGGGGGGGGGGTAGCTGCGGGTCGCGGTTGGCCACTTGCCGCGCGTCGAGCTGGCGCCCCGGCCGGTCGGGGGCTCGTTGGGCTTTTCGTGGGGGGGCGCAGCAGTTGGACATGCGTCTGACGCTCGTGGTTGACTTTGTTGTTGTTGCCCCCTGCTGTGTCCCCCGCGGCGTGCCGGCTGCGTGTTGGGCTGTGGTGGATGGGGTCCGTCTTGTTTGGTCCTTACGGCTGGGTGTGGCGCGCCGCGGCGGGTTTCCCCTTCTCTCTTGCCTGTTGCGCTCGTGGTGGGGGTGTCTGCTCTCGGACGCGTCGACGCTTCTTGCGGCGCCTCGTGTCGTCGCGCTCCTGGGCTCGACTGCTCTTCTTCTGGTTTTTCATTCTTCTGTTTTGCTTCCCCCGCCCCGGTGATGACCCCGTCCCCCAGACCTAACGTCAAGCGCATAACCGCCCGGTACATGACCAAGTACGAGCGGGCGCGGGTGCTGGGCACGCGCGCCCAGCAGATCTCCATGGGCGCCCCCGTCATGGTAGAGCTGGTGGGCGAGACGGACCCGCTGATGATTGCGCACAAGGTGCGTGCCGGTGCCCTGTTGTGGGTGGTGGCCTCCCCGCACCACTGTGGGTCTATTTCTCTCTGTGAGTGGGTGAGTGCGTGTCGGGGGTGGTGGACTGCCCGTGGTGGGGCACGCCTGGTGGCTGTCGACTTGATGCTGACTCTACCTGTGACGGGGGCCGTGCTTGCGCTTTGCCCCTCGTCTACTTGTGTATGTCAATGGTTGGCGTGTCATGCTTCGGGGTCCTGTGCGGCTGTTGTTGGTGTGGGGTGGGTGGGTGGCGTTCACAGGAGCTGCGGCAGAAGAAGATCCCCATCACCATCCGGCGGTACCTCCCAGACGGCAGCTTTGAGGACTGGAACTGCAGCGAGCTGACCATCGAGTAGGGGGCCGTGTTGGCAACGCAAGACATATCTCTTTGTACTGATTCAATGCACTCGCGACGCGTGCGTGGATAGGCTCTCGGGGTGCCAGCGGAGGGCATACATACAACGGCTTCCATTCGTGCCCTGTCCACCGTTCAATCTATTGTACGAGCTCCCCGTCGAGAAGGGGAGCAGCGGCGGTATGCCCACCACTGGCACGAGCGCATTGCGCCAGGCCCATTGCAACGTGCATCTGCGGGTCGCAGATGACCGCCGACGCCGACGTCGGCCGCCCCCTCTACCTCAACCGCCGCGTCGCCCCCACATCGCCACCCGCGTCACCCTAGGGACGCTGCCGCGTCTGCCTGCTTGGCGCTCACGGCCCCTGCCGGCACCAACACGGGCTGCCCAACCTTGCCCTTGACCCGCTCGTACCATCCTTCCACGGCGGTGTGCGCGGTCACGTCCCCCCATGTGTCAAACGGCTCGAGGCTGTGAAGGACGCCCCACACGGCCAGGTCCACCAGCCCCGGCTCGTCGGTGCCCGAGTAATAGTCGCCGCCGTGGGCGTCCACCTCGGCCAGCCATTGCCCTATCGCGTCGTACAGCGCCGCGCGGGGCTCTTCAATCGCGTACTTCTTCTTGAGCTTCTTCGCCACCCCGTACATGGCCGCGGCGCCCACGTAGCGGATGGCCACCTTTTGCACCGCCGTAAAGTCCATGCACTCGGAAACGTAGTCAAACGTCTGGAGGGACTCGGGCATGGAGCGGTAGATGTTGGGCGGCAGGAGCTTGACAAGCTTCTCGTCCACCCACGTCAGCCACCGAAGCTCCTCCTCTGAGTGGCTCATGCCGCCGCTGGCCGGCGCGGCGGGGGTGGCGGCCGCGCCGTCGCCGGCGGTGGCAGCGGGGGCCGGGTGGACCACCGCATCCAACGCCGCAATGATATCACCCGACCCATTCACCTGACGCCCGTCAATGACAGCGATCGGGACCTTGCGGTAGGTGGGTGGGAACGCCGCAAGCGCCTTCTTACGCAGCGGGTCCACCTCAACCGCCGTGTACGGGATGTTGTGGTAGTCCAGGTATGCCCGAACCTTGTTGCCTGTGCAGTGACCACGGTGGAAAGAGGGGGCCCCCACGGGCAGAAGAAAGCAGCCGTCAGTACACAGGCACACATTAGCCAGACGACGACGAGAACCAAGCGGCGTGTCCATCACACGCCACATACACCACTGTCACAACGGGTACCCGCGTCCGACGTATCACGCACACACATCCACTGGCTCAAGAGCCATCGACTCCATTGTCTGCCGCGCCAACACGCCTCCCCCCCCACTCCCCACCCACCCACGACGCCGCCTGTGCCGCCGCCTCACGACACCGCCCGTAGCGCGGCCAACCTCGCCCACGCAGACCCCCCCCCCCCCCCCCCCCCCCCCCCCCCCCCCACGAGCAAGGCACAGCCGCCCACCTCAACGCACAGTAAGGGCACGGCACATACTGGTACAGGGTGACCGATGGCATAGGCGGTGCCGACCCAGCAGCCGCCCCCTCTGCCGCCCCCGTCGCCGTCGTCGCCGCGTCGGCCATCACGACCGCGCCGCCCGCCGTGGACGCCGCCGCCCCAGCCGCCGCAGCCGCCGCAGCCGCGGCGGCGGTGGAGAGGCGGCAAGCAGCCCAGCCATCCCGACGCGGCGCACCCCCGCCGCTGCCGCGGCCGCCGCCGCCGCCGCCGATGCCCGCGTCGCCCAGCCCCCGCGGAGGCCAGCCGCCCGTTGGGCTGGAAGAGGCCACGTGCAGCCCGGCGCGGGGCGGGGGAGTCGCCAACGACGCCCACCGCACGGGCTGTGGGGGCGCCCGCAGCGGCAGCGGCGCGCCGCCGTGGCCGCGGAGAGCCCCCGCGGCAGAGACGGCGGCGGCCGGGGCGGTGACGGCAGCCCAGGAGGTGGTGGCTACCCCCTGACTGGCCCGCGCAAACCGAACCGCGGAGGAGGCCATGGCAATCGGCGGAGGGCGGCAGCGGGGTTGCGCCCGGGGGAGCGATGGGGCGGCGGCCCGCCGTTGAGAGCAGGACAGGCGGGGTGGAAGGTGTGATCAGAGGCGGTCTGGTGGTGAGCCGGCTGGTCGGCTGCGGCTCCACGAAGCGGTCAAACGCGGACGTGACAGCGCTGGCGACGATCAGGTGGGCTTGGTGTCACCAATAGTAGTTTTCATATGAGAATTCGATCGTGGATGCCACCCCACGGCATCCAAATTGTCACCCGTGGTCGTGATCGCCTGGGCAAGGCGCGCCCGGCACCCATCTCCTTGCCGCGGCTGGAAATGTCTCCCCCATCCCCAGATCAGACCTGACGCCCTGCCGCTCCCACCCACCTGCCCACCTGCCCCGTCGAGTGGCCGTGTGGGGTTGCAGCTTTTTTTGTGGTGCGACCTCCCCTCTCCTCTCTCCCCACCCCTCCCCGTGGCCGTGATGGCGCCCACTGCCGCGGCGCGGCTGAGCATTGTCCCCCCCCCCGGCATGTCTGCGGGGGGCGCGCCGCCGCCCCGTCGAGGGCGGCGGCACCCCTGGGGCGGCATCCCCCTGGCATGCTGCCCTCAGTCACCGGTCGGCGGCGGCGCCCGTCTGCGTGGCCTGCTGCTGACCAAGGCGACGACCGGCGGCGACGCGGGCGTTCACGTGCACGTCAAGGCGGGCGGGTCGGGGTCGCCCGTTGGGGGCGCCCCCGCCGCGGCGGTGGCGCCCGGGCTGACCCCCACGGGTACCTTCCAGGTGGGCCTCCTTGCCGGTGCCGTTGCCGGTACGGCTGTGGATGTGGTGCTGTTTCCGCTCGACACGTTCAAGACACGCGTTCAGGCGGCCGGCACCGCCGCGGTCGCGCGCGCGCAGCTGCTGAGGGGGCTCTACGCGGGCATTGCGCCAGCGGTGGTGGCGTCGGCGCCCGCGGCGGCCGCCTTTTTTGGTACTTATGATGCGCTGAAGCGGGTGCTTGCCGACACCATCCCCGACGGCCACGGCCGCTACGCGCCGGTGGCTCATATGCTCGCCGCCGCTGGCGGTGACGTGGCCTCTTCCACCGTCCGCGCGCCGTTTGAGGTGGTCAAGCAGCGGCTGCAGGCGGGTATGCACGCCTCATCGGGCGATGCGATTCGCAGTGTTTGGCGTACATCTGGTTTCCGCGGCTTTTACGCGGGCTACGGCTCGCTGGTGCTCCGGGAGCTCCCCTTTGACGCCCTCCAGTTCCCCCTGTACGAGGCACTCAAGAGCCGCTGGGCCGCACGCCGCGCGGCGTCGGGCCACCCTGACGGCGGCCGGCTGCAGACGTGGCAGACCTCTGCGTGTGGATCCGCCGCGGGCGCCGTGTCGGCCGCCGTTACCACGCCTCTGGACGTAGTGAAGACTCGAATGATGACCCAGGCGGCCGGCACCGTACCGTACAAGGGCGTCGTGGACGGGCTGTCGCGGATTGCACGGGAAGAGGGCGTCGCGGCGCTGACTGCGGGGCTAGTACCGCGGGTGGTGTGGATCGCATTGGGGGGGGCGATCTTCTTCGGTGGCTACGAGGTCACCAAGGCGCATCTGACACCCAAGGTCCTGCGGATGGAGCAGCGGCGGCGGGAGGAGGGGCGGGCATTCAAGTTGTAGCGGTCGCATGAGGGCCGCTCCCCTTTTTTTTTCGTCAAGCCTCTTCCCTCTCTCCTGCCGTGGTTTTGAGCCGGTCTCCGCAACAACGAAACAGGTCCTTTTTCAACCACTGATCAGACTTGGCACTGCAGGTCCACATGGCCATTGAGTGCGACGGGCGAAGCCAGCCTCGGCCTCGATACCGCTGAGGGTTACCGCGGATCCAGGCTTCCACCCCTCGTGACATCAGCGCAGTTGGTTCGGCAGGCGGGTGGCACCCTTCGGCCGGACTCAACTTCACCCCTTCCTCTCATCCCGTCCTCGAACCGCTGTGGATGTCGTTTTGACCCTGCATGCCCTCAGAACAGCTCGACTGGTACGTCCAGCACGTCCCACACGAGCTCAAGACCACAATATGGGCGTATAATTCCACGCCCCCCTCCTTAACGCACAGCTGATAGCTTTCAACAGTTGATAGCCGTCTCTACACACGTCTCTACACACGGAATCACCACGAGGGGCAAAAACAATCCGACGGAACGACGCACAAGGTGGGCAAGCGCATCGGCAGCACGCATAAAAGAAAAAAAAAATCACGACCAACGGTCGTTTACTCGGCCGGCTTGGAGTTCGGCCCGCGCTTGCGGCCACCGAATGTGGCCACCACGTTCACGAAGCGGCTGGAAGGCAAAAAAAAAAAGGAACCAACACAGAAGCGGAAGAGCACCCAAAACCACCGAGGACACACAACGACCCCCAACAAGAACTCACAGGGGTTAGTGTCTGCCACAAAAGAATCTTCTCCTCGCGCGCAACAACATCAGAAGAGCCCGTTGACAGACCAGCATCCCTCGCCGTGACATGGTCAAGGACATGCCAATAATGGCACGGCACAGCCTCCTCAACATACCGGTTGAACTTGAGCCGCTGGCCAGCACGCCCCTTGGGCTTCTTCGGCTTCTCTTGCACCTCCACCTTCGGCGTCTGGGCTCGCACCTTCCCGGCACGCGACAGGGAGCCGTGAACCTTGCCTGCACGCCACAAACCCAAGCCACGAAATAGACGCAGACGCAACTCCAGGCAACACATGAGCAATCAGTAGGCGCCCCACGCAGCACGGCAGGACAAAAAGAACGAGTAGGTCCAAACCTCTTGCGAGTCTGGAGACAAGACATAACAAGCGCTGCGACAGAGCTTCGCAGCCACCCAACACAGCAAGGCAGATCGCCGAACCCAGCCAGGACTCCGAGAGAATATCGATGCTGCGCAGCATCCAGCAACATGTTCGACTACAGGACATGATGGTGCACCATCCCAGGCCCCACTATGTAACAGCCCTGCCCAGTCCGCGGACGACGCAGGACATCCAAGCGAATGGGCCCAACGGAACATCGACATACCCATGGTGGCAACCGGAACGCAACCGCAGCAGAAACAGTGGTGACAGCAAAGGAGTGGAGAGACTGCTGCAAGTCAATAGCACGAACAGTTGAGAGGTGGAGGAAGAAGGATGGCGCATGGAGCAGGCGACGTCGACGGGTTTGGTCATCAGCAGAGTGCACGTGGCAACGTCGACCTCATCATAAGTAGCCTGCGTATGATGTACATGAAAAAGCTACCAAATGCACTCGAAGAGTCCCACATAACGGAGAATTGGAACCAATGTGCTTGTGCCGACACCTGTCGCTCTGTCACGTAGGACACTAATTCGTCGTGAAGTCGACTGTCAAGTGCTGCAATTAACAGGCTCCTTGCACAACGTGGTAAGAAAGAGCAACCGCAGCCGCTCTTCCGTTCGTGTGCCTCGCCTCTATTGCCAAGCGGCTGTCGGCTCTCGTCTCGTCCACTCATGCAACTCGCTCTTCCGAGTGCTCATTCGACTATGTATGGTCAGACAAAGTAGGTCAAGCAGCCATGGTCCCCGCCATTCGGACGCCACTGCCACATCTCCGCGGGATGTACTGTATCTCACAGCCTACTAAGCTAGAGCGATCACTCCCGCACCCAGTCTTCCATCTTCCGTTCATTCCGCTGCTCCTCTGTCTTGGAGCGACTGGCCCACTCTTAGTCCGTTCCTCTTTCAGGCACCTGCTGGTTCACAGAAACACAGTTGTCGGTCCTGGAATCCCCGCAGGATCTCCATGTGCTCTCAAGACACTTGAGGCGAGTCGTCGAGCAGAATTTGTTTCGCGTCTTACCCATGAAAGTGTAGAGCAGACGCAGCTCGTACATACGGTATGTGTTTTGGTCGCCGGCTGCTTGCTCGCTACTCGCGCTGCGAGCTGGACCAGCCTCACAAAGGGCCACCTTCCAATGTTTTCACATGATTGTGCGTTCAAGAGAAAAAGTTTGGACAGTGGCCCTCTGTTGCGTTCAAAAGAAAAAGTTTGGACAGTGGCCCTCTGTTAAATGATTGAATTTGATGCGCCGCGCTGTACTGACAGTACTGTCAGCCATAATGACGTTCTCTCTTTTATGTCTGTTCATTGGCCAGGTGGAAGAGGATCAGTCAACAAGCGGAAGCCAACCTGGCAGCCGCTGGCTGTGGTGTAGTCAAGGCGACTGCCAGTGTTCTTCTCGGTCGCTTCAGGTTGGGCTTCGCAAGAGAGGGCACTTCGTTGTGCTTCCCCACCTGCAGCCCGAAGTATCTCTGAGGCGACTCCCCCTGGCGTCTAGACCTAGGGTTGGTCCCAGCGCACCAGGCACGCGCTTCGCCCCCGTGCGCTGTTTGCGGCGTCTCCAGGTTTGTTCACCTCTGTCTTCCTGTTCCTGACGCAGCTTGGGAGCCATGACGTCATCGAGGGCGACGCGGCGAAACCGGCGCACGGCCACCGAAGTGGCGCCGCCAAGAAATGGACTCTCCACCGCGGGTGTCCCCAGCACTGTCGGGGCGCTGCCACCGTTGGCTCCCTCGGGCTTGGCCAAGGACCTGGCCCTGTTGGCGTGCGTGGCCGGCATCTACACTTGCTACTTGTCATATGGCGTCCTTCAAGAACGTATTTACAAGTCCAGTTACGCTCCGGCAGCAACGGACCTGATTGACGGCGGCCGCTACCACTTCACGCTATTCCTTGTGTTTGCCCAGACGACCGTTAATGCGCTTTCCGCGCTGCCACCGCTGGCATCATTTGCTCAACCCAAGCACACGGTGCCGGTGTGGAAGTATGCCAAGCTGGCTCTGTTCTACCTGGCTGCCATGCTTTTTTCCTTCTCCGCCTTGCACCACATGTCGTACCCGATGCAGGCGCTGGGGAAGAGCTGCAAGATGGTCCCCGTAATGCTGATGGGTGTCCTCATCCGTGGTCGCAAGTATACCCCTCGGGACTACGCGTGCGCATTTCTCATCACCGCCGGCGTGGCCATCTTCTCGTACAAAGGCAGCGCTGCCAACGCGCAGTCCCATACGTCTGCTCTCGGGGTGTTTCTTTTGCTGGCGTCGCTCGTCATGGACGGTCTGACGGGACCGTCGCAGGACCTGGTGATTGTGCAGCACGCACCATCTACGCACCAGCTCATGGCGTGGCAGAACGCGGCGGCGGCGGCGTGGCTGCTGCCCCCGCTGCTGGTGACGGGCGAGATGAAGGCGGCGGTGGCGTTCATCACGCGCTACCCGGCGGCAGCTAGGGATGTGGCCACCTTTGCAGCAGTCAGCGCCGTTGGTCAGCACTTCATCTTCTACACTATCCGCAACTTCTCCGCGCTGGCATGCACGACAATCACCACCACCCGAAAGTTCTTTACCATCCTCGCGTCAGTGGTGTACTACAAGCATAGCTTATTGCCACGTCAGTGGTCGGCGGTAGGATTGGTGTTTGGGGCGATTGTGTGGGAGGGCGTGGCCAAGCACCAGAAGAAGCGTGAAGCAGCCGCCGCGTTTGCAGCCAAGGCTTCCGCCCAGGACCCACGGTCTGCCTCGACTGTAGGAGAAAAGAAAGAGACCTGAACGACATCATGGTCATTTTTCGTTTTTCTTTGGTGGGTTGACTGTGTCACGGTTACAAAGCCACCTGACCTTTGTGTTACAAGCGCTCCCCGCTGCGTTGCCGACGTCTGGTGGTGCCAAGGACTGTTAATGCTTCCGTGTATCCCTACTCGTCCCGTGGCTCCGTCGGTCAGTCGACAGTAGGAATGGCATATCATGTGCCCCAGCACGCCCAGCGTCACGTTACCCCTCTGAAAACGGAGCTATCCCGTCACTCCCCCCACGGCAACACAAGAGACCTCGAGAAAGAGAAGAAAGAAGCTCACCAATGTGCACCGCAAGTCGAGCACGCCCCAACACCAGTTGTTCGCAGAACCAACAGGTCACCACCTATGCACCGGGGCGGCCCATGAACGACCGCAGGGCGTCGCCCACCAGCTTGCCCCCTCCCGGCAGCCCCATCAGCGGTGCAACCAGTGCACCGGCTACCAACCGCATCAGCGGCGACTCGTCGCTGCCGTCAAACTCCGTGAGCGCAAGCGGCTCTGACAAAGACGCGAGGGTGACGCCCCTGCCGCTCTCTGCCGAGCTGGCGGTAGCACCGACGCCAAGGCGGGCCAGCAGGCTGCCACCCCCAAAGCGGGCCTCGACCAGCTTGATATTCTGCTCCAAAGGAATGTCCGCCGCTTGCTTGGCCAGCGCCACCGCCGTCCACAGGCCGCCAACATGGTCCACCAGACCACGGCTGGCGGCTTGGCCGCCAAGCCACACACGGCCCTGTGCCACTGCGTGCAGATCTTCATAAGCCATGCCACGAGACTCAGCACACTTGGTCACGAACGACCGATACGCAGCGTCGGTGGAGCGCGAGAAGTAATCAGCCTCCTCCTCGGAAAAGGGCCGGTCGTCGACAAGGAGCTCGGCCAGAGCGCCGCGGCTAAACGTCTCCTTGGTGTACCCAATCCGCTCATACGCTTTCTTGAGCGACGGCTTGGCGGTCAGAACGCCAATAGACCCGGTGATGGTCCCCGACTCAGCCACAATCGTAGGGCACGCCATCGCCATGTAGTAGCCACTGAACAGAGGAAAGAGCAGGGAACAAGCCGGCACAAAACACCAAGCCGAGGACAAGCCAATGCAGTAAGGGCCACAAGGAACACACAAAAGAGGTGGTGGTTAGCAACAAGCACGCAGTGACCACATTGCGCAACGCCCACTCCACTAAGTCTCTGACGTGGCGTGCTCACAGGCACGCCGTAGCGGGACCCACTGCCATAAGTTGGTCAAGCAGGTCCCAACCACCAGAACGAACAAGTAGTACACGGGCGAGTACAGAATCTCAGGAGCACGTACCCGCTGGCCGCCACGTCGCTCATAGAAGCAATCACGGGCTTCACCTCGCAGCACTTGCGGATCTCCCGCCACATGACGTCCGACGCCAGGGCAGAACCGCCAGGCGAATCAATCCGCAGCACCACCGCTTTGATTTTGTCGTCGAGCCGCAGCTTGCGGATTACAGCAACGACTGACTCAGACCCGAGGGTAGCGCCCATGACGGGTGAGCTCCCGTTCTGCCCGCTGGTGATGGCACCCGACGCGCGGACGACAGCGACTCGGGTCTTACCGCTCAGAGCTAGCAGCTTGTCCGACACCCGGCCGTACTTCTTAAGGCTCACTGACTTGAGCGGCGCCTTGAGCTGCTTCTCCTCCGAACCATCATTGTGCCGCCGCTTAAGCAGGTCCAGTACTTCATCCTCGTACATGAGCTTGAAGTACCCCTCATCCTCGTACTCCTGCATCTCAAAAGGGGCTCGGTCCATGAAGGCTCGCACATCCGCTGGCTCCTTGGACCGTGCCTCGGCCACAGCCGACACAAAGCGCTCATAGGTGGCGTCCAAAATGCTTTCCACCACCTCTCGCTGCGCGTCGCTCATGTCCTTCCGCGCCAGCTGGTCACCCGCGCTCTTGTACACGCCGCGTCGCTGCACTTGTGGGTCCACCCCCACCTTTTCCAGCACCCCCCGCAGGAAGCTGCCGCCGCCCATGAATCCGCGCAGCACCAGCATGCCCGTCGGAGGAACAAAAACCTCATCCGCGCTCAATGCGACATAGTACTCTTTCTCCGCACCTGTCTCCATGAACATCGTGACGGTTTTGTCCGCCGCCCGAAAGTAGTCGAGGTGGCGGCGGAGCTCCTGGAGCTTGGCCCACCCGCACGCGAAACCGTCCAGCCGGATGTACACGGCGCTGACCCGCGGGTCGTGGGCCGCATGGCGAAGCGCGTTGGTCACCGCCTCGAGGCTGGTCGCTGGCGCCGAACGGAATGGTAGTGACGGCGGGGACGTCTCGGGGAGAGAGCCGCCCAGATTAAACGCCAGCACACTGTTCTTGGCTACCCGCGCGCGAACTACCCGTGCCAGCCGCCAGGACTGGAGGAAGCGGCGGAAGCCGGTGACGCGCTCGTAAGTCAGCGCGGGAGGGGTTGGCCCAGGGGGCGGGCGCTCCGCAGCGGGAGGGGGGGTCGCCACCATCGCCGTCGACTCCACGGGCTCATCCGCCATGCGGACGGCAGCGCCGCGACCTGTCCGCCGGACCAGTGGTCCTGGCGCGGCGTGGTCGGCGGGTGCGCCAGCCAGCGCAGTGCCCCACACCGCTGCCGAGCGGGACGCGGCGCAGGCAGCGGCGCGGACGAGCGGCCCGGCAGTTCGGCCAGGGAGGCCAACAGGGGCAGCGACAAACGCGCCAAGGACCCCCCCAGGTGGGAGACTCTTTGCCATAGTGACGACAAGGTACAGCCAAGGAAGGGGCGAGGTCGGATGAGGTCAAAGTCGTGACGAGGTTGGGGGGCTGCACCACAGTAGGAAGGCAGCTATGACCGAAGTAGGGGAGGGCGAGATGATGAGAGTTTCAAAAAGAACCAGCGGCAAGGTGGCGCTCCCAGTGCTGAGGAATGGATGGCGTGGAGATGGCGTTTGCACGGCGATAGTGCGAAGGGGTGGTGGAGGCTGGCTCCCATAGGAGGGATATAAATACGTACTTTCATGCGAAAACGGCCAACCGCATCACAGCAGCAAATAAATTTCTTCTCCTTACGGAAGTACTCTCTGAGGATGGTGGCGCGGAGGGAACGGCGTGCATCCGCCAATACGCCAGGTCAGCACGAGCAAAAGGGCGGCCCCAACGAACAGCCCGAACCGAGCCCGCTCCGAGCTGGCCACGACACGGCGGCGGACCCACACGCATCCCTCCGCGCGGCGGGCGCGTCCCGCCGTGCGTGGTGTCGTCCCTTCTGTCCACTTTTTTCCCCGCTGGCGCTATCACAGCGCCAGTGTCCTGGCCCCCACCGACCCCCCACCACCCCTTGCTCTCCCCCCCCTGTTCCCTTTCTCGGATCCCCGCGTCCCCAACGATGGAACGCCTGCGACTCCGCAAGGGCGGCGGCGGTGGCGGCCGCGCGGTGGCACTGCTCGCTGCTGCCGCCGCGCGTCGCAAGGCGCGGGACGCGGCGGCGGTTGGCGCGCCGGCGGCGGGGGGCAAGGCCGCCCAGCCGGGCGCCGCGTCCGCCACGACGACTGTCGGCGGCAGCAGCGGTGGCGGGTGTGGCGGCGGGTGGCAGTCACGTCCTGGGGTTGCAACCGCGGCGGCGGGAGTCGCTGCTACCGCAGCGGCGGCCGCGGCAGCGGTCGGCGTTGACGTCAAGCCTGGTAGGGTTGGTGGGGCTGCCGACGGGCGGTCGGCTGGTGGGCCGCCGGGCAGCGTCGGCGGCGCCAGCGGCAGCGGCGGCTGTGGAAACAGCTCAGTGCGCACAGGTGGCGGCAGCAGTGGTAGCTTGCTTATGGGCGCGGCCGCCGGAGCAAGGGGCCGTGGCGCCACCCCGGCCGGCCCGGCCGTGGCGGTGCGGGAAACGCAGGTCGTGGATGGCGAGGGCGGTGGCGGCGGTGGCAATGGCCACGTGCAGCTGCCCCCCGCCACCCCTGTTGTTGCCCCTGCCCCCCGCGCGGCAGCGCGCCCTGCTCCACCTCCCTCCGCAGCGTCTTTCGGGGGCCTCTTCCGTCGCCGCCGTCCGTGGGCGCCCACCCGCGCCCTTGCGGCTGGCGTCAGCGACGATGAAGCCGACGGCGGTGGCGACGCGACCGGCCCGTCGGGTCTGATTGCCGACGACGTCGATGAGGAGGAGGAGGCGGCCGATGCCGCCTCGGTGGGCACGGGGGTGCACCCCGCCTGTGGGGAGGACGGTGCGGGCAACGTGCTTGGCCTGCTGGCATCGGATGAAGACGCTGAGGGGGAGGGCGGCGCGGAAAAGGATCCCGACGCATCCTCCCACCGTCGGTTGCTGCTGGGGCAGCTCGAGGCGGACTGCAGTCGCGGCGGGTCGAACGGCCCACTCGCCCTGTCCCCGACTCCGTCGTCATCGGGGACACCCCCCCCCGGTGACACCCAGCCTGTGGCGGCCTCGTCGGCCGCGCCCGTCGCGTCCACCTCCCTCCCAGCCGACCTACCCGGTGCGTTTTCAGGCCTGGCTGCCGAGGCGGCGGCGGTGACCACGACAGGCGCCGCCGTCCCCTCCGCGTCGCCCCCCCCAGTGGCATCTTCGCTGCCCGCGGGTGCGCTGGTACCCCTCGGTGACGAGCTGTCCCCTGCCGCGGACGCGGCCCGCCGCGCGGCCGCGCGTGCCCTGTGGCGGGCCCGCCGCCGGCGGGCGGCCGCAGATAGTGCGTCGCAGGAGCTGTCGGCGTTTGCTTTTGGTGACGACTCCCAGGCCGACGGCGCACGCTACCGGCAGACGCTGGAGCGTCTAGTGGGGGGGTCCGCTGCCAGCCGCGACGGCATGTCGACAGGGACGGGGGGGAAGGCGTCGGCGGCGGCTGGGGGGGCGGGCAAGGCTGGCCCGGCCGCCGCGGGAGGGTGGGGGGGGGGCGCTCGGCCGCGCCGGCTGGGGGGGCGTCCCGGCCGGGGGGGGCATCTGCGGCCGAGGCGGCGGCGGGTGTGGCGGCCCGCGCCCGCGGCCGTGGTGGTGGCGACATACCCCAGACGGCGGCAGCGCCCACGTCTGCGGCGTCGGCCGTCGCTGCCGCCGCGTCTGCTGCATCGGCCGCCGCCGCCGCTGCTGCGGCTGCTGCGGCGGCTGTGCGTTGCCGCCGCCCCCCTCCGCCCCCCCCCCCAACCACCACTGCCGCCACGACCACCGCAGCCGCCGCCCCCCGGGCGCTCTCCCTCAGCGCCTGGGCCGTCGTCAGCGCGTCGGCGGTGGACCTGTCGGCCGACGGGGAGGGCTCGCAGGGGGCGCCGTCGGCGGCCGCTGTCGAAGCGGCGGGCGTCGCGTCGACGGGCGGCTTCTTTGTGTCGACGCGGGGGCGCCGCGGGTCGGGCGCCGCGACGTCGTCGCGCAAGGCCAAGACGCCGGCTGCCGCGACGGCGGCGGCGGCGGCGGCGGTGGTGGCAGAGCCCGCCGAGCCGGCGGTGCGGGTGGTGCCAAAGCGGGGGCGCCCAGCGCCGGCTGTCGCCGCCGCCCCGGGTGGTGGCAAGCGGAAGCGGGCGGCCGCATCCTTTCGGGGGGTGCTGTCTGGGCTGGACACTCGGTGCACCCAGTTTGAATGAGAGTCCCTTGGCGCTGTTCGCTTTCTTCGCGTCTGCGGAAGAGCAAGAGCTTGGACACGGCACCCTATGCCGCTGCCCATACGCTCCCGCTCATCCTTTTCATCGCCCGTCATGTCTCTGTCTCCCCCCCCTTCCCCCCCCGGCCACGCCGTCTACCCCCGGTCGGGGGGGCGGGCCATGGTGCACCGGTGGCGGTCAATGGGGGGTGACCCGCGGCAGCGGGGGGGGGGGGGGGGGGGGGGGGGGGGGGGGGGGGGGGGGGGGGTGGGGGGGGGGGGGGGGGGGGGGGGGGGGGGGGTAGGGTGGAACGTGGTGGAACGTGGTGGAACGAGAGGGACAAGGGAGGGGACAAAAGCGGCCGCGCCGCCACGGCCACAGCCCTCACGGCGGTGTCCACGGCGGCGGCGGGCGCACGGGGCGGATCGTCGCCGCCGCCGCCGGCCATCTCCCCCCCCCTCCACCCCCCCCCCCCCCCCACGGATCCACGTCTTCTTCTCGTGGAAGCAGGTCCAGCAGCAGCGGCAGGGGGTGGGAGGGGGGGGTCGGGGGTGTGGACGAGAAAGAGGAAGTGGGGGCGGGGGGGGAGTGGCGGGGGATGGGGCAGGGTAAGGGGGATGGCAGGGGGGCGGGGATGGGAAAAGGGGGGGGGGGTGCGGGGACACGGTGGCTGCTGCCCGACCACCCGCCGCCCGCCGCCGCCCGCCGCCGCGCCGGCGACGCGCGACGCGGCGGCACGGGGGGTGGATAGGGGGGTCGGGTGACGCGCGCAGCCTCGCGGGCGTGGGGGCAATCCGCGGTGCTCCCGCTCAATCGGCGTGTGGGGGTACTGTACCGCATCCAGATGAGTGCACAGGCGGGGGAGGGGGGGTCGATCCGGAAAAAAAAAAAAAAGAAAAAAAAAGAAAGGGAATGGGTTGGAGCGGGAAGGGGAGGGGAGGAGCGCAAGGCCGCCCATTCCCGCTCCCGTACCCCTCCCCCCACCCGCCACCACCAAACACCCCCTCTTGGTCACCCGCTCGGTGGCGGTCGGCGCGCCCATCTCCTCGGCCCGCGGCGACGAGGCGGCGTTGAGAGGTGGCGGCTGCAGAGGCGGAGGGCGGCGGCGGGCGGCGGTCGTGACGGGCGCTCTAGACGGCACGCAGTGTGAGAGTGGGGGCGGCGCGGCGGGCGCCGCCGGGGGGGGCGTCGGGCAAGCTCCAGTGTCTTTTGGGGGAAAGGGGTGGGCGGGGCGGGGGGCAGTCCATGCAAAAGCGCTGGTGTTGCACGCCCCCTTCTGGTCGGCCCAAGCGTTGCATCCGCCGTCATCGTCGTATAATTATGTTGTTTGCTCCCTCCGGCCGTAGACTGTACACACGGCAGGCACCGCTGCCTCCTGCAGCTCCCGCTCCCCAGCTGCATGTGGGGTGCCAGCGAGAGGCGGGGGTGCTTCCACGCCACACAAGGGTTGGCCCATGGTCGTTGCCCGCCTCGCCGCACCCCCATCCGTAGAGCGAAGGCCACGGTCTGACGCCATCGCACCGGCGGCCGCGGGGTGGTCCGTCATGCCAGGCGGCTGAGGTCATAGTAGGGGCGCACGCCGCCAAGGTCGTCTAGCGGCCTCGACGGCGGCGATGGGGGATGGGTTGGTGGTGGGGGCGTCGGGCTCCCCGCTAGGGTGGCCACACGCCGGGCAGCCGCCGGCGGTGGGGCCGCCGCTGCCAATTGTGGGCCCAGTGGCACCGCCTCCGCGGCAAGAGCTAACGCCCCAGACGACCAGCCGGCGGCCCGCGGGGGTCGCTCGCGGGTGGCGGTGGCGGCGGCGGCGGCGGCGGCAATGGGTGGCACGGCAGCGGCGGCGGGTGCTGCAGCGGCGGGCGCCCCGTCAGCGTTGACGAGCGGGCGGAGTGGCCCCGTGGGGGGATCCTCCGCCGCCACGGGGCGGGTGGCTCGTGCCGCTGCGGTGGCCGCCCACACCACCAGAGCTACCACAACGACGAGCGCCAGCACGAGGAGCGCGCGACGTCGAGACCTGCACACCACCCCCATCCAGTTCGCACAACCATGCATCACCACGCACACACACGCACCGATGCCAGACGCTCGCGTCAGATGTTGGGCTCTCGACGCCACCCATGCCCCCCCTCGCACTGCCCGTCCCCAACCCTCGCTCCCCCCTCCCCCGCCCACACAGCCCGCCCCCAACTCTCCCTCCCCCGCACCCCCAGACTTACCGAGAGCCAGGAGCCAGCACGTCAGCGTCGCACGCGTTCGCGTCGCCCGACGCCGCGGCGTCCACGACGGGGAGGAGCGGCGTCCCCTCAGCTGCGGAGGGCGCGCGGCCGCCGCCGCCCGCCACCGCCAGCACTAGGGCAGACATTGTGTCAGGGCGGTGGCAGCTGGGGGGTCGTCTGGCACCGCTGCTGAGGATACCGCGCAGCCGCAGGGCGCCGCACTCGTGCCGTCCACCGCCACCACCACCACAGCGGCCGTCACCACCACCGCCACCGCCGTCGCTTCTGCTACCGCTACCAATGCCACCAGCCGCGTGACCGGGTGGTACGCCCCCTTGCGCCACGTCGCCGTGGTCACCGCTGCCGCCGCCGCCGCCGCGGAGGTAGCTCACAATGGAGGCACACGACGCAACCTGTCGCCTGCCCACCACGCCCGGCCCACTGTTCCCCAAAGTAGATGGAGGCACACGTCTGAACCGTATCCGCCCACTACGGCAAAGCGGACCCAGACGCACAGCCGCTGCGCGAACCGCCAGCCAGTGCGAGGCGGGCCAGGCCCAGCGGGCACGAGGGCAACCACGAGCGAGCGCGGGGCCAGGGGCGGCAGAGTGGGACTACACTGCGGTCATGTGCTGGCCACAACCCAGCGGCGGGGTGGGGCCCAAAGCGGGCGGGGTGGTGCAGCCGCAGCTGTCCCAGCTCCAGCGAGACTGGGGGTGACGAGTCGCGCAAGGGTGGCGGATGACGACAGGTTGCGGATGCGGGCAGCCAAGGTCCGTCCATTGAGGGCCCGGGTCGCTGCAAGGCATTGGCCAATCCACCCGGTCGAGCATCTTGGAGGCGTGTCGCCCAAGTAGTCGCTCTGAATTTTCGACTACTTAGACTCGAGTAACTGCCAAGGTCTGCGGCCCCGGACAGGCAGCGCTTTGCAGAGTAGCACAACACCACGTGTCACGGAAGGCCTCCACACCGGTTGACCTCACGAGGCCTCGTGCCTTAACGCCGACTCGGCCACCAAGGACGTGCTACCTACCGGTGCGCCCTTTCCCATCCCAGCCAGCCTTTTTCCTCGCACCGGCTCCTTCTCAAGCTTCCCTTTCCGGCACAGCCTTTTCCATAGCAAGGGGTCACAGGGGTCATGGCAGATGGAGCTGCCTTCCTGCCCCCCCCACCGGCGGCGTTGACGTCTGCGGCGGGGCGTAAGCAGACCAGCCCGCGGCAGCCCCCTACACGGCGGCGGCCCCCTACACGGCGGCGGCCCGCGGTGGTGGCTGCGGCGGCGACAGCCCCCCCCGACGGCGAGGGCCCTATTGGTCGCCGCGGCCGCCTGGCCGCGGCCGCCGCCAAGGCGGCCAAGAAGCAGCGGCGGCCCGCCGAGGCAGTCACACTCCCCGCCCCAGGGGCCACGGTGGCGGTGGCGGCGGTCGCGAAGGAGGGGCGGCGGGGCAGCAGTCGCGGCGGGGCGGCCCGCGCGACTGTTGCTGTTGGAGGCGGCGGGGCGGTCAAGGTGTGCACCGGCCGCACGTGCCGCCGGGACGGCGACAGCGCAAACGTGCTCGCCGCCTTTCGGGCGGCCGCGGCGGGTACGGGCGTGGCGGTGCGCGGGTGTGGGTGCCTCGGCTTTTGTACGGGTACGGGCACGGCGGTGCAGACGGGGGGGACGTGGCACCCGTCGCTGGGCGTGGATGCTGTGGGGGGGGTGCTCGCTGCGATGGGGGTCGAGGCGGGGGGGGCTGTGGCGGGTGGACGCTGAGTCTGAGGGGGGGGGGGCGGGGGGGGGGAGGGGGGGCGGCAGCGGTGATGGAGTTGCCATTTTTTCCCTGCTGTGGCGTGCATTCAACTCAGTTTGGGGGCGTGAGGGGGGGCGACGGGAAGGAGCGAGTGGCGGGGGTGGCCAGACGCCTCTACTTGTCTTGACAGACCGCAACGGGCTTTGCGGGGCCGATGAGGCTACCCCCTGCGTCGGCCAACGCTTTCGCGCCGCCTCACTCGTGAGTGTATCTATTGTGCCAAGGCGTGCATCGGGTTTTTTCTCCTTCCTTCTTGCTCGGTTCCGCGGCGTGTTGTGCTCCGCCCTTTGTGTCTGCCCCGTACACATTGATTGTTTTAAAAAACTGCGTCATTTCTTTCTCTTTATTGCGGGCCGCACGCGCGAAGCGTGCCGTGTGCATTTGTGGGGTGACGGCCGCCGCCACCGCCGGCGATAGCGTCGCGGAGGCCACGGTGCGCGCGCGAGAGAGGGTGGGGGGATGGTGGTATGGCTGTGTCTGCTTCGCAGCTTTGCCATTGCCACCCTCCCGCCCTGCGCTCGGGCGCGCCACGTCGCCCCGCCCAGGAGCTGGCGGTGCGGTGCAGCGTTCAAGAGATGCGCCTGTTGAGGGGCCTAAGGCAGAAGCTTTATCGAGGGTTTTGCCTTCCCCACGCAGAGACCCCATCCTCGAGGGGTTTGTGGCCCTGTTGTGTTTCGTCGACAGCCGCACGGACAGCAACGTGTTCGGAGTCTACGCCATGCTATTGCCTGTCCACATCATGTGTGAACACTTCCATTATGGAAGTGTGTAGTCCAGCCATAGAGATGTAAATACGGTACTCATGAAGGTTGCCTTCGTATGGCGACTGACCATTGGCCAGGGCAAGTGAGGGCCGTCCGAAAGCAGCACGAGGAAACAAATCAAAATACGTTGTGGATGCCATGAAGCTGCGAAATGAGGTCGTACAGCAGTGTTTGTATCGCTCGATCGAGATAAACAGTCCGTCATGGCTGGGCACCGCTGTCAAAAACGCGGCGCGCGCACACATGCCTTGGCGCGTGCTGGCGGGAGTGGGCCCGCCCCGCGCCGGGTCGACGACACCTCCTGCTCGTCTGCCACGCGTGCCGCCGCGGCGTTGTCGTGGTGGGTGTGTGTGTGTACTCGGTGTTACCTGTGGCGCTGGTGTATCGCCGCCTGTGGATGAGCCTGGTCGGCTTTTGCTGCCCTCCCTGTTTCTTCTCCCCCCTCCCCCCCTCCGCTGTCTGTCATCATTGCGACGCACGCACGCGCGTACGGTACTTCGCGGGTGGGGCTTCCCATCGCGCCCGTGGTGCAACGTCTGTTCTCTGCCGTCCTTCCCTTTTTCCGCTTGTCCCTTACCCCACGCCAGGTCGGCCGTTCATTCCCCCCGCCCGCTCCGGTCCTTCGTGCCCGCTGGCGAAGCTACCGGCTCCCCTCCACCCCCTCAACCCCCCGCGCCCCTCCCCTTCCTTCCCCCCCTGCTCCCGCGTGTTGTTGGTGGGGGCATCCCCTCTCGCCCCCGCTCCGCCATGGAACCCCCTCCGACTGCTCTTACCATGGACGCGTTCTCCCCCCCTCCTGCGGCGGCCGTGCCGGCGCCACCACTGCCGCCGGCTGCCGCCGCAGCCACCGCTGCCGCTGCTGCAGCAGCTGCGGCTGGCGCCTATACCCCCCCTCCCGTCGGTGCGGGGCTGGGCACCCTGCCGGCCGTGGCGCCGTCGCCCGTCGACCAGATGCGGGCGCTGATGGCCGCGTCGGGGGGGCCTCCCTACTTTCCGTCCCCCCCAGCGCCGGGCACTTCCGGGCCCGTCGGCGACAGCACTGGCGGTGGCGGCGGTGGTGGGGGTGGTGTAGGCGTGAGCGGCGGCAGCGTGGCGGCCGCCGCCGTTGCGGCTGTGGCGGCGGTGGCAGCGGCGGGGGAGGGGGGGGACCTCAGCGGCAGTGGCGGCAGCGGCGGCCCACACCCCGACGGGGAGGGGGGCGGCGGTGGCGGCAGCGGCGCCGGCAGCGGCGCACCGTCCCTGTCGACGGCGGGGGGCGGGGGGGGGCGCGCGGGTGGGGGGGCGGTGGGTGGGGGGCGTGCCCGCACCGACGCGGACCGCAAGAGCAGGGAGCGCGCGCGGGTGCTGCGCAACCGGGAACTGGCACGCGTGTCCAACGAGCGGCGAAAGGTACGTGATTGTCTTCGGGGGGGGATTGGGGAGTGTGGTCGTAGGGGGGGGGGGTGGCTGCGGAGGCTGGGGGAGAGGAGGATGGGTGGTCATGCACCGCATGGCGTGTGACGGAGGGAGCCGTGTGGTTGGGTGGGTGCGGCTCCCACCGTCGCCTGCCGAGTTTGCGGTGTCGGCCGGCGGCTGTCTGTGTCTGTGTCGTGAGCGGGTGGGGGCGGCGTGGCGGGGCGCACGCCCTGCCGGCCGGGGTGTGGCGTTGGCTGGCGAAGTGGGTGGGTGCTTGGGGGAACGGTGTGGCGGGGGGTAGTCTGGGAGGGGGTCGCCATGTCACGCGCGGCGGGGACGTGGCCGCCCTCCTCTGGTAGAGGCTCGCCTCAAGCGCTCTCGATGGCACCACTAATTTTTTCCTTGGGTGTGTGTGCGTGTGTGTGTCTGCGCGCTATTTTTTTTTGTCTTTTTCCCTGCCCTCCCGCTGCCCTTACTGTGCCTGCGTTGCGTACGTGCGTGTGCATGTTGCGTGCGTCTGGCGGGTGCGCGGGGTGCACCTGGGTCGCGCGTGTACAGGGAAAAATCAAGGCGATGGAGACGGAGCTCGCGTCGATGCGCGAGTCGGTGACGGAGCTGGAGTTCAGCATCCGCGGCCTCGAGGAGCAGAACGGGCTGCTCAAGCGCGCGCTCGGCGACGCGCCGTGAACGAGCGCACGCGCTTTTCGCCCCGCGAGGGGGCGGGGGGGATCACATGTGTGTGGGTCGAGGGGTGGGGAAGGGGGCGGTGGGGGTGTTTGGGTGCGGGGGGAGGGGCGGTATGGTGGTTGATTGGTGGGGGTCGAGCGTGGGCGGCGGCGGCCGGTGTCAGTGGGTTGGGACTTCCCGTTGTGGTCGTAGCTGATTTGTTCGTTTTTTGGATGGGTGCCGTGGGGGAGGGGGCTGCCGTCGACGGCGGGCACCTCCGCCGCGTGGCGTGACCGCCGCGTCGCCATGGCGGCAGGCCGCCCCGGGGGGTGTTTCGCTCGCGCCCCTACACTCCCCCTCTCCTCGCACCCGTTGCCCCGCTTGTGCCCAGTCGTGTGGAAGGAGGATACGCGCTCGAGGGCCTCCGATGCGCGAGGGCCATGATGCGGTGGGGTCCCCCCCTCCGCCTATCGATTTCCCCTCCCTCCCCGGTCTCTCTCCCTACCCTCCCCCCATTGTGCACATCCCACCGGCACCATCCCCCGCACTCCGCCCAGGCTACCTAGCGCCCACGCCGCCGTGCGCACCTCGCCGTCGCCAGCGCCCGTCCTCCTAACCTCCCTCACAGCATTGACCCGCCAATAATGTCCATCAGCTCAGAGGTGATGGTGGCTTGCCGCGCCCGGTTGTACTCGGCGGTGAGGCGGCTGCCCAGTGCCCGCGCATTGTCGCGGGCAGCGGTCATGGCGCCGAGGCGGCTGGCGAGTTCGGCGGCCAGCGCCTCGCGGAGCATGCGCGTCAGCTGGGAGTTGACATACATGGGCACTAGCGCGTTGAGCAGCAACACCCCGTCGGGTTCTTCCAGAAAGGGCAGCGGCGGGGGGGGGGAGGGGGAGGGGCGACGCGTGCCTTCTCGCCGGCGGCCACTGCCCGTCCCCGACGTCGGCACCGCGGGAGCGGCCGAGGCGCCCACGTGGGGCGGGATGAGCGCCAGCGCCAGCTGTCCCGGCTCGCTGGTCAGACTATACACCTCGTCGTCAGGGGACTCGATACCCGTGGGGGTCAGCGGCAGCAGCGTGCGGATGGCCGGCTGGTTGAGCAGCAGCGACACAAAGCGGGTGTAGACCACCTCCACCCGGTCAATACGGCCGACCGCAAAGTCCACCAGCACCGCGTCGCAGATGCGCGCAGCAGTCGCGGCAGTGCCGCGGGGGCGGCCCAGCGGCACCGCCCCGCGGACAGTCACGTCTGGGTGCACGCGGCGGAGGTGGGTGAGGGCAGTGACGCCCACGGCAAGCGCTTCGATGGTGTCGTCGGGGCCCGCCTCGCGGAGGGCGGCGATGCGGGCGTCCGCTTTGCTCAGGATGAGCCGGTTGTACGGGCCACAAAAGCCCCGGTCCGCGCCCACAACGATCAGCAGCACGTTCTTGCCGCCAGGGGGGGGAGGCGTCGCCGAGGAAGGCGAGTCGGCACCCGTGACGGGAGACGCTGGCGTGGCCCCCTCGGCGGCAGAGGACCCGTTCACAGAGGGGGGGGCGGCATCGTCGGCAGAAGCAGCGGCGCGCGGCTTGGCCGCTTCTTGCAGTTCCTCGTCCGGCACATACGTCGCGACGCCATTCCCACCCGCCGCGAGGATGTCGGCGACCCCCCCCCCGGCGCGGAAGCCCCACTTGGACGGCGGCGTTGGCTCCAGCCCCCCCCCCGGCGCGCCCACCCCCCCGGGCGCAGTGGCGGCATCGGCGCTTCTCCCTACCCCCCCTCCTGGCAGGTCCGCGTCGTCCGTCCCAATCAGGGCAACGTAGAGCCGGTCGAGCAGCTGCGCCTGGCGGGCGTCGCCAAACTCCATCGCCACCCGCCGGTCGGTGCCCGCCGAACCCGCCGCGGCAATGGCGTCAGCGTCGGCCTCGCCGGCAACCGCCGCCGACGACACGACCACCGGCGGCGGCTCGGGCGGCGCAAACACCCGGATCGACTGGGCCCGCACGCGCGCGGCGGTGCTGACCACGTCCACGCCCTCAGCGTCCAGGCGGACGAGGACGCGGCCGAGCATGGAGGCAACGTTTTCGGAAAAGGGGCGGCTTGCCAGCGCGTACTCGCACGCCAGCCGGATGCGGGCGGCCGCGACGAGGCGCATCGCGTCAATGAGCTTCTCCGCCGAGTCCACCGACGCGATGCGGCGGCGGAGCTCGGCGCCACGCCCGCCGCTCATGGTCACAGGTCCAGGGGTGGGAGCGGCCCGCCGCCGGGCGGGGCACCGGGAAGGGATGAGGGGCAGCGGTGAGGAGGGGGGGGAGGACGGGCCGACCGCCGCCGCGGGCCGCCATGGCGGGCGGGCGCCCAGGAAGGAGGACGACACAGCGCCACCGACGGGCCCACCTAACCGACGTCCCCGTGGCGCGCGGCCCGCCGCGCCAGTCGTCAAGGCAGCCGTCGACGGCCGCGGCCGCCGCCCAGCAGACGTCGCCGCCACCGTCGACGTCGCCGCCGCTGCCGCCGCCGCTGGAACCACTGGCGCGGGCACCGCAAACGCGGCGCGTAAGCCCGCTGCGGGCGTGCCTACCACCTCGGCCGCCGCGGGCCGCCAGCCTGGGCCCATGGAGTCCCCGCGACGGCCGCGTCGGCAGACGGGGGAGGGGAGGGCAGACGGGGGGGGGGAGGGCAGCAGGGGAAGGGAAGCTGCGCGGCAGCAGCACCCGAACACCCCCAGACCAGGGGAATGCGGCGGCAGCTAGAAGATGGGGTGGGAAGGGGAGGGAGAGGGAGAAAGGGAGGGGAAGGGGGGGGCAGGGGGGGGGGGAGTGCGGGGGAAAGGGGGGGTGGAAGGTGGTGGGAGAGGGGGCAGAGGAAGGCGATGCATCTTGCGCAGTGGTGGTCAAGGAGAGGCCGTGCCGACGGTGAATTGGGTTGCATCCGGGCCTTTTTTTAATGTGAATAACAACTCTGGTCAGCACGAATCGATGTCCGTCCTCATAACTTTTCATTCGCGTTCTTTCTTTTCATCCTGGACGTTCCCCGGCGTTCAGAGCAGGATGCGAAACTGATCAGGTTCGCGACGGTGGTCGACGCCGCCGCCGCTGCATCGTACGAGCCGCAACCCATCGCAGTGGGCCGCGTTGAAGAACGCCTCGGAGGGGGGGAATACGTCGCAGGCCGCGACGGCGGCT
The DNA here is from genome assembly GCA_009829735.1 of Pyropia yezoensis. Lineage (NCBI taxonomy): Eukaryota > Rhodophyta > Bangiophyceae > Bangiales > Bangiaceae > Pyropia > Pyropia yezoensis. The sequence goes on from CM020619.1 coordinate 11,032,269, forward strand.
GGCAGGCGCGCGGCAACATCGAGGGGTGTGGAGTGGCGCCCTGGGACCAGATCGTCTTGCCGCTTGGGGCCCCGGCGGCGGTCAGCGCGTCCATTACCATCCGACCTTCCGACAAGACTGAAGAAGACAGGTCCGCAAGCGGCGAGCGGCCCCCCCGTGTGGACGGCGGTGCTAGAAAGTCTAGCACCTCCCGGTGCAGCGTTGTCTGGGTCGTAAGCACCCCTCCCCTCCCAGCTGCCGCATCCACCAGCAGGGCCGCGTCGGCGACCGACGCCACCAGCACACCCCACCACCCCACTGTGTCTGGCGATGGTGCGGGCGCGAGGAGGCTGTGCCGCGGCACGCCCATGCCAGTCCATAGGCTGTCTCCCAGCACGCCGGCGGCTTGCCATACGGACCTACAGTTTGGCCCATACGTGTGTACAGTATGTACAGTACAGCACTTTTGTATTGGGCAGGTAACGAATTGGATGTAACGAGAACTGTAGACGATGTGCGAGTGGAGGCAGGGGCGGGGCGTGTGCCGTGGGCTCTCGAGAGCTGGTCTCCACCTCGGCAGCTGGTCAGCGCCGTAGGCAATGCCTTCCCCCGCCGCTTCTCTGCGACGCTTCCTCACTGCGCCCCCCTATCTCTCCCCTCCCCCCCCCCCCCCCCCCCCCCCCCCCCCGCTCTCTTCTCATGGCTTTTGTGCCGGCAGTGCGGCTCGGCCGGCACCCTCCCCCCCCCTCCCGACGGCGGGCGGTTGTCACGTGCGCGGCTCCGCCTCCCCCCCACCCCCCTCTGCCGCCGCCGTCGCCCCCGGCGGGCGGCGGCGGCACGGCGCTCGGCCGCCGCCGCTTCCTCTCTGCCGCCGCCGCGGCAGCGGTGGCGGCTGTTGTCCCCTCTTCCCAAGGCGGCGGCGGAGGCGGCAACGGCGGTCCCGCCGCTGCCGCCGCAGCCACCGCCGCCGTCGACACGACGCCGCCCCCAGCAGCACCCATTGGCCTCGTGGACGCGCCCGCGTCATCGTCATCGCCCTCCTCCTCCTCTTCAACGGCGGCGGTGGGCGCCCCTGCCCCCCTCGCCCCCTCCGCCCCCCCCGAGGCGTGCCACACCTGCGCCGGCGCCGGCTACAACCCGTGCCCCCTGTGCCAAGGGAGCGGCATCCTCGCCCTCGACGACAGCGTGGTCATGGACCGTGACGTTGGGTGCCCGTCGTGTGGGGGCGCCGGCATCCTCCCCTGCGCGGCGTGCATCGGGCTGGGCCTGGCCAACGTGGCGGGCATCCTCCGGTCGGGCGCCCGCGACGGGCGGCTGCGGATGCGCCGCGACGGGGCGGTGCAGGTGCTCGACTGTGCCGCGTTTCCGGCGTGCGCCCACGCGGCGCGGACGGGGGTGGCCCACCCGACCGTGTACATGCCGCCAGAGGTGGAGGCGGGGGGGCGCGTCGAAGCGGGGGGGGGGCTGTGAGCACTCCTGCCCCGCTCCCCCCGCGCGCGCGCGCGATGCTGGCAGAGCGAAGGGGTCTGGCGTAGCCGCGGGGGAGAGGGGGGGGCGGGGTGCGCCGCCGCTGCGGGCCCCGCCCCCCTAGGCCGCCATCTGCGCGCTACTGTGGGCATGGGGTGTCTTCAGTTTTTTCTCTCTTCATTCTTTCTTTGCCTACGTCCTTCCAGCCCAGACCTCTGGGAGGTCACGCCCTTATGTGGTGGAGGTGGGGGGGGAGGGTGGAAGGGGGCTGGAAAGAGGGGGGTGCCTAGCGTCGCCGCGCTGCCGCCCGTGGCGGTGGCATCCGGCGCGGCCGCTCCCGCCGGGCGCGGCCGTCCCTTGTCGCCCCTGCTCCCCCCCGCCCGCCCGCCCGCCCGCCCGCCGCCCGCCGCATGGCCGTGCCTTCCTCCCCCCCCCCCCCGCCTTGTGGGGAGCGGGCGCCGCAGCCCGCGGTGCCCTGCGCGACAGCGGCGGCGGCCGAGTGGCTCGCTCCGCTCGACCGGCCACCCCCCCCCCCCCCCCCCCCCCCCCCCCCCAGCACGGCGGGAAGCGGAGGCGCTCGCAGCGTCGACCCTCCCCCCCCCTCCACCCCTTCGCCCTGCCCGCCCCCAAGCCAGATGGCACATGCAGTGACGGTCCGGTCCGGTCCGGCCCCCTTCCCCCCACCCCCACCCCCCACAGGGCCGGCTGGGCGCCGCGCCCGGGCACACACCCCGCGGCGTCGACCGCGCGGGTCAGCCCGCCCCCCCCCATCCGCTCTCCCCGTCTGGCGGCGGCGTCAACGGCGGCGGCCGCCCGCCAACGGCCCCCGTCTCCCCGCGCCCGTGGGCGGGCCGCCCCGCCGGCGACGCGTCGGGGGGGGCGGGGGGCAGGTGCCACGACGCCGGGCGGGTCAGGCTCGGGCGGCTGGCCGCCGATGGGCGGCGGGGGAGGAGCGCGCCGCCGCCGCCGCCGCCGCCGCCGCCGCCGCCCCCGCCACCGCCGCCGCCTCCGCCGCCGACGCCCGCCCCCCCCCCCCCCCCCCGTTCGGATGGGGGGGGGGGTGACGGCGACGGCGGGGGCGGCGGGGTGGCCCGCGCCCCCGACGCCCTGCGGGCAAAGGAGAAGCGGCCACCGCCGCCGCCCCCAGCGGCCGTTGCCGCGGCGGCCGTCCCCCCCCCCCGCGGGGTGAGCAGCCGCGCCCAGCGGCTGCTGCGAGGCGTCGCGCGGGCTGCCTCGGACCCGCCGCCGCCGCCGCCGTCACTCGACGCGGCGCCCCCGTCATCCCACCCGCCGCCGCCGCGGCCGCGGCCACGCGCGGCGGGGCTGAGGAGCATGGCAAAAAAGGCGGCCGCGCCGCCGCCCAGGGGCGTGTCGGTGGTCACCGACGCGGCGGCGGCGGCGCCACCGCCGCCGCCGCCGCTCGCCGCCGCCGCCGACGACCGCGGCGACCGCGGGGAGAGGAACGGGAAGCCGCTGCGGGCAGAGCGGGGCGTGGCGCCCCCCCCCCCCCCCCCCCCCCCCTCCGCGGCCCCCCCAAAAGCCGCGGCTCGACTCCATATGCAGCACCTCCTTGGCAACCGGGTGCGCGTCGAGGCCCTCAAAGTCCACCTCCTCCCCCGCCACGGGGAGGTCGGCAAACTCCCCCGCCGCCGCCCGCGCCGCCGCGTCCCGCCGTCGCCGAAAGAGGACGTACACGCACCCTGCGGCTATCACCACCGCCGCCGCCACGCACGCGGTAATCACCGCGGTGGCCCCCGCCGATAGGCCCCCCGACCGGTCCGTGGCGCGGAGCGACGGGGCGGTCCAGTAGAGGTAGCCGGCGGCGTCCACCACCCACGGCGCCGCCAGGACGGTGCGGCGGGCGTAGAGGCGGCCGCCGGCGGTGGGCGAGGACGGGGAGGACAGGGCGCCGCCGGGCGCCACCGCCGCGTCAAGCCGCTCGTACGACGCTGCCGCGTGGCGCTCGGCCACCTCTACCCGCAACGTGAGGCGGGCGCCACCGTCCACTGGGTCTGCCATGGCCACCCGTGGCCACAACAGGGCGCCAGCCGACGTGCCGCCTCCACCGCGGCCCCCTCTCCCGCGGCGTTGTTGCAAGACGTCGGCGCCACACGCGGCCGCGTCGCAGCACCCCCGCACCTCGGCAGACGGGTCATCATCGCCTGGTAGGCGCAGCAGGCGGAGCAGCGCCCGGCCCAACTCGGCGGGCGCCACTGGCGGCACTGCCGCCCGCGCGGCAGGGGCGGCGGTCCCATTGGTGGCCCCCACCGCGGCGGCCCTCAACTCCCCCCCCCCCGCCCCCGCCCCCGCCCCCGCCCCCGCCCCCGCCCCCGCCGTCGCACCGCCCCCGCCGCACGCACCCGCGGCGGCGGCATCCGCAACGGGCACGCCCAGGACGGTGTAGAGGTACATGCGCGCCTCGGCGGGGCGGCCCTCCCCAGCGAGCGTCGGGATGGAGCGGATGTAGACGAGGCGGTTGTTCTCGTCCAAGGGCGCCAGCTCCGCGGGCGCTCCGCCGCCGCCCCCAACCAACGTGCCGCCCGCCTGCGCGGCGGGCACCATCGCCACACCATCACGGGTGGCGGTGCGGGGGGGGCGGCCGCCGCCGCCGCCGCCGCCGCCGCCGCCGCCCCCCCCCCGGCGGCCGCTGTGGATGGCGGAAAAGGTGGCGATGGAAAAGAGGATGCTGTTGAGCTCGTCGGGCCGGAGCGTCGGGTTGACGCCCAGCAGCGCCGCCACCGTGCCCGTCACGTGCGGCGCCGCCGCCGACGTGCCGCTCGCGTTGGCCGCCGCGTGCACACCCGTGTGCCACGCCGACAGGATGTCCTGCCCCGGCCCGTACACGTCAATGCAGCCGCCATAGTTGCTAAAACGGGGGCGGCCGTCGGCACGGCTGGTGGCGGCGACGGTGATGGCGCCCTCCTCCGACGCGGGCGAGTAGGCGCACGAGTCGCCCATGTAGTTGCCCGCCGCCGCCACCACCGGCACCCCCGCCGCGATCACCGCCCGCACGGCCGCGTTGAGCGACGCGCTGACCGGCGTGCTGAGGCTCATCGACACCACCGCGGGCGTGCGGTTGCGGGCGGCCACGTCGTCGAGCACCCACTCGAGCGCCCGGTTGACCCGCGACACGTACCCCCGGTTGTGGCAGTCGAGCACCTTGACGGCCACCAGGGTGGCCCGCGTCGCCACCCCAAAGTGCGCCCCGCCGATAATCCCCGCCACGTGCGTGCCGTGGCCGGTACAGTCGTCGGGGGGCTCCCATGCCGCGACGGCGTTGTAGCCGCCAATGACGCGGCCGGCGGGGAACTCGGCGTGGTCGGCCCGGATGCCCGAGTCGAGCACGTACACCGTCACGCCACCGCCACTGTCGCCGGCCGTGTAGGCGCCGTCGAGCGGCAGCGCCCGCTGGTCAATCCGGTCCAGGCCCCACGGCAGGGGGGTGGCCGTTGGGGGGGACGCGGCGACCGTCGCGGCCAGCCGGTAGGGGCCGGCGGCGCCGTCGGCGCCCCCGACCAGCACCCAGTAGGGGCGCCCGCCAACGCCCCGGTAGTCGACCCGCGACTGCACGCCGCACGCATTGTTGTTGGCCGCCACCACGGGGGGGGGCGACGCCACGCTCGCCCCGCGGGGGTCCTCCTCAAACAGCAGCAGCACCGTGTCAAACGCCGCCGCGCGGGCGCGCTCGTCGTCGGTGCGGCGGTCCGCAGCCGCGTCGCCCCCCGCGTCGTCCAAGCAGGTGGTCAGGCGAACGTCCACGGCCGCCCCCCCAGGGCCACCCCCCCCCCCCCTCCCATCGCCGGCAGCTGCAGGCGGTAGAGCACCTGCCCGCCGGCGCCCACCGCCGAGAGCCCCACGTGCCGGGGGGCGCCAACGGTGGTGCCCCACACGGGGGTGCCGACGACCAGGGCAGGGGGGGGGCGCGGGTCTGCCCGCTGCCCGGGGGGGGGGGGGCTCACGGACCGGCCATTGGGAGATGGTGACGGTGGCAGGGGGGGGGTCGCGGAGGGGAAGACAGCGACGGCAGTGGCAGTGGCGGCGGCAGCGGTGGTGGCGGTGGCACGCCCACTGTCCGTCCGCCGGGGGGGGGGGGGGGAGGTGGGGATGGGCGTTGGTGGGGAGGCCGCCGCGCCGCCGTGGCAGAGGCGGCCGCGGTGGTGGCGACGCGAGGGGGTGGCCGCGTGGCGCGGGCAGCGGCGGCCGCGGCGGCGGCGGCCGCGCCCGCCGCCCCCACTCGGTCGGCAGCGGCGGCCGTCGCGGCAGCCACCGCGGCTGCGGCTGCCAGTAGTACCACCCCCGCCACTAGCGCCACGGTGGCGACGCCGCGCCGCGGGTGGGCGCCCGCCCCGGAGGAGCGGCGCGGCGCGCCGCCGCCGCCACCGCCGCTGCCACCACCACCCCCACCCCGACCCCCACCCCCACCACCCACGCCGTCGGTGCCACGGTAGAGGTCGCCGCCGGTGGACAGTGTCACCGCCCGCCGCCGCCACGGCTGCCGCCACCGCCTCAACAGCGGCGGCCGCAGCGGCCGCGGCGGCGAGCCGACGGCGGTGGTCGGCGCATCCCGCTCAGCAGCGGTGGGCGCGCGGTGCGCGCCCCGCCGCTCCCGCATGCAAGGTGGCGGCAGTGGGGGCTGCGGCGGGGGTGGAGGCGCCGCCGCCGCCGCCGCCACCGCCGCCGCCGCCGCCCCACCCCCGTCTGGTGCGCCGCCGCACCGCCCCCCCGGCGCCGCCACCCCATCGCCACCCCCTCCTGGCGGCCGTCGCCGGCGGGCCATACCCGCCGCCTCCCGCCGCGGCGGCGGCCGCCCACGCCGCGGGCAAGACCACGCACCACCCCCCACCCCCTGGGCCACACCCCCCCCACCCCCCTTTCCAGTCGGTCGCCGCCCCCGCCACCGCCAAGGAAGCCGCGCTGTCCGTCACCGCCGCTGCCCGCTGCCACCGCTTCCGCCCCTGTCGCCGCCGCCACCGCGGTCGCAGGCGGGAGACGGCGGCAAGAAGCCGACCACAGCCCAAGCCTGCCGCCAAGGCCTACTGCGGTTGCCGCCGTGCGCGGCACCCCCGACCGGCCGACCTCCCCCCTCCTCCGCCCGCCCGCCCGCCCGCCCGCCCTCTCGCCCGCCCGCCCTCTGGCCCGCCCGCTTGCCCACCCGCCCGCCCCCTTCACCCACCCGCTCACCCCCTTTACCACCCCGCCCGCCCGCTCGTCCGCCCGCTCGCCCGCCAACCGCCCGCCCGCCCGCCCGCCCGCCCGCCCCCACCGTGCCTTCCCCCTCCCCCCCACCCCCCCCCCACCCTCCCCGCCAGGTCCGCCGCGAAGCGGCCACCGCGGTCCGCGGCCGCGTCGTGGCGACAATGGGGGTTGGGTGCACCACCCCCTCTGGCGCAGCGGCGCGCGGCAGGCAGTGCACACGCCCGCCCCCCGCCCCCCCCCCCCCCCCCCCCCCCCCCTCCCCAACGCTACACACCAACGAAAACACCCCGCACGGGCGGTCGGGTGGAGGCGGGCGCGGCAGCAGGTGGCAGTCGCAGTGGCGGTTAGCGGTGGCGGTGTACAGGGGGGGATGGAAGGTGGGGACGGCGGCGGGTGGGGCCGATTCCCCCGCCATCACCCCCCCCCCCCCCAATCCCCCCCCCAATCCCCCCAGACCAGAGGCGGCAGAGCAATGGCCACGGCAACGGCGCGAGGGCAGACCCACACACACACCGCTGGGGGGCGCCGGCGCGCCCCCCACGCGCGCACCGAGAGCGGCGAGAGTCCAGAGGGGGGGGTGGGGGTGGTGGGGGGGGGGGGAGGAGTTGGCGGCACAAAGGGGAGGATGGCGTGGAAGAGGGGTGGGGAGGTGCGGGTCAGAAAGAGAGGGTAGGCAGAGGGGGGGGGGGGGGGGGCCAGCCGCAGGGGGCTGCAGGGGGTATAGGTGGAGCGGGGGGTGGGCGCCCGCTCGCCTGCCCGCGCCGCCACGCGCGCGGCGAGCGGTGGGCGGGCGGGTGCTCATCCAGGCTCATCATGAGCGGCCACGCGGGTCGGGCGTGCATTTGGCGGTCGCGGACGGGGGTGGCGGAATCGGAGGAACCGGGGGCGGGCGGGCGCGCCCCGTCCTACCTACCCCCCTCCTTCCCCCCCCCCATCGCTGTATACCCCTTTTCCCCCCCCCCCCCCGCCCACAAGACCCCCCCCCCCCCAACCCCCCCGCCCCCCCCCACTTCCATGCCCCCCCCCGGGGCGGCCCGCCACCGAGAGGGGCAGGGGCGGGGGGGCCGGGGGCCCCCCCCCCCCCCCACCCCGTCCCTCCCACCTACAGCGCCACCACCGCCGCGGCAACGGCCGCGGCCGCCACCGCCGCCCCCCCCCCCACGCTCCCCCCACGGCCGTTGCGACCGCCCGGTCGCCCCCCCCCCACCCCCCCCCCGCCGCCCACACCGCCGCGCCAGCCGTCACGGTCACGGCGGCCACCGCCGCCGCCTGCGCTGTCGCCGACGGGGACGCCAGTGGCACCGCCGACGCCGACGCCGACGGCAGCGGCCACCGCCGCGACGCGGCGGCGGCCGCCGCCGGTGCGGCGGCGGGCACCCCCCACCGGATGGCCACCGCTGCGGCGTGGGCGGCCACGCCCACCGTCGCGGCGGCGAGGAGCTCATTGGCCGACGTGGTGCCGCCCGCGGCGGCGCGGGCGCCCGCCTCGACGGCAGCGGCCCATGCGGTGAGGGTGGCCCCGGCAAGCAGCCACAGGATGGCTGGGCGGGGGGCGGGGGCGGGGGGGGGCGCCCCAGACGGCCGCGCCGGCGGCGCGTGCGGCGGCGCCTGGTCCAGCACCCGGTCCATCGCGTAGGCCGCGGCGGTGGGCAGCGCGTAGACGGCCGCCGCGACCGCCGGGGCGGTCCCGCCGCCGCGGCCACACGGGGTGGCCACCGCGGCGCCCGCCCACGGCGCCAGCCGGCCGACGGCGGGGAGGAGCGCGGCCGTTAGGGCAGTGGCAACGCCGCCGAGGACGCCGAGCGCCACGTCGAGCGCCGCCTTGCGCCGTCGCCGCGGCAGGCCCCCAACAGAGGCGGCGATAAAGAGTGCCGCCGCGGCGGCAGCCGCGGCCGCCAGCGCCCCTGCCGACAGGGGGAGGAACAGGTAGGCCACACCAGAGGTAGCGGGGAGCGCCCAGGGGGGGAGGCCGCCGCTCCCAAAACGGCTGGCGTCTGGGACGGCGGCCGCCGCCGCGACGGCGGCGGCGGCGGCAGCCGCATGGCCTTCCCCCCCCGCCGCCGCCGGCGCCGTCGTGACGGGGTAGAAGAGGGAGAGGGACCGCCGCAACGGCGCACAGGCGGCCATGGCCGCCGCCGCCGACGCGGCGGCGGCCGACTCCCCCGACCAGGACGCGCCGCCGCCGGCCGCATCCATAGCCGCGACGGCAGCAACGGCGACGGCGAGGAGCCCCGGCGCGGCCACCGCGGTGGCGACCGCCGCGACGGCGGCGGGGGCGGCCGCGGAGCGGGCGCCGCGGGTCAGTGACGCCGCGTCGGCGCGGGCCGCCCGCGCGTCAGCGCGGCGGCCGCCGGGCGACACGGTCGGCCGCGGGGACCACCGGCGCATGTGGCCGTCGGCCTGCCGGTAGGGGGAGTCATAGTCGTGGGGGCCCTGCCGGAGAATGCTTACGGGGGGGGGCATCGTCGCGTGGCTGAACGGGCGGGGCGGGGTCGATGGGTGGGAGGGTGGCGGGGAGGAAAGGGCGGAAAGGGGAAAGGAGGGAGAAGGAAGGGTGACGGAAGGGAGAGAGACCAGCGTTGGTGGGGGAGAAGGGCCAGGGAGGCTTGGGGGGGGGCAACGAGCGGAAGGACGGCCGGCCCGCGCGTGCGCACCGGCTTTTGATGGGCTCGAGGGTGACAAGGCAGGTGACCGACAGAGAAGGTAGAACACCCAACGCTCGGCGAGCCAGGCACGAAGGAGGCAGAAAGAAAAAACGCAGTCGGAAGAAAGGGGGACACGGATGTGCCCGCGAGAAGGCGAGCAAAACAAAAGAGCAGAAAAAAAGAAAAGGTGAGAAAACACGGGGGCGGCCGCGAGGGAGCCCAAAGTGGCCATTTACTCTGGCTCTCCTTCCAACTGGATGGACTGCGGGCGGCACAGCGGGGGAAAGGGGACGGGCGGCGGCGCACACAAGACGCCAGGCCATGCCGCGGTAGAACGATAGTCCGACAATGTGATATTCGCGAGGCAATGACAGAGCCAGCACAAAGTAGCCGAAGAAGCAGGGGAAGGGGGGGAGGGGGCAAAGACCACGCCAGGCCAAATGGCGGAGGGCCGCGACGTAGGCAAAGCCAAGCCCGTGGAGCGGTCAGTATCATGCGAAATTCCGGTCCAGACCACAGGCGGGGGACACGCAGCTCATGAACAAAACGCGGAGCCCGGGGGCGCTGACATACAAAGCAACACGCATAAGCCCACGGAGGGACGTCAGTGACCATGCCATGCACGACAATCAGCCAGCAGTCCTACCCCACACGCTGCATCCCACAACGTCCCCACGTGGACCCCACAGCGCCCCAGAGCGCGCCAGCACACACGCCCTGACGCACGATGAGATGTAGGAAAAAAGACAACGAGCGGGCGGGGGGGGGGGCTCGGACGGCCAAAACGTACGCCGCCAAACTTGGAGTATAGCTTGGCCTTGAGGCGCGCCACCTCGCCCTCCACCTCTGCAAGCGCCGCGGTTGCCTTGGACACGTCCGCGGTTAGGGTAGACTTCTTCTCCTCCAGCTTGGTCGCCGCCGCGCTCGCGGGGGTGAAGAGGAAGACCTGACGGGACGGCACAAGTGCAAGGGCGCAAGACAGCCGACGGCAGAGTGAGGGTTGGGGTCGGGGATTGCACGCGCGGCACAAGAAGTAACAAAAAACATATCGCGCATGACCAGCACAACGCAGCGACCGAGAAACAAAGAAAACAGAGAGCCCCATCACTTGTCAGCACCACGCGGGTAAATGGTGGGATGGGCAGCCTTAACTCAGATAACCCTTCCCCGCGCTCCGGGAAGGAAAGCGAAGGGAGGGCACCCGACGCAAGCAGGAAACAGCAGCGCACACACCATCGCGCGCTGAAAAAACCACACAGGAGCAGTGGCCAAATCTCTCGACCAACCACTTACGTCGCCCACAACGTATTGGACCACCTCCGAATCGTCCAGCAGGCTGACCTCGTCCGAGGCGTCGGCATGCAGCTCCAGAAGGTTCTTCATGCGCTGCGCAGGTCACCACCAGCATAGTAGGAGCAAAGGTACAGAAACACAAAGCAGAAAAGAACTGCTTGGCCACCAAAATACAAACAGCGCATCGGTGCGCGTCAGCACTGCAACCCACAACCCGCTCGCTGTTGAAGCGGCGCGGAGCGCACACAGCCACCGCCTCCCCACTTGCAAAATCAAACAAGCCCAGCAGAGAACCAAAAAATAGACACAGCACCAGAGCCCAGAGAGGAAAAAGAACCACCATCGTACCGCCAGTGCCTCCATCTGCTCTGACCTCCGCTGCACAAGCAGCGCGTACGCGTTGATGTCATCCTGATCCTCTCGCGTCACCTCCACCGTCGGCCGCTCCTCCGCAGCAGGCTTCATTCTATTGAAAATCCGCAGGAGAGCAGGGGCTGGGAAAGGGGCGGTCGCGCGGGCAGACGGGAGCCAGGGGAGAAGGTGGGGGCGGTGCGCTTGCTGGGGGCGGTGCGCTTGCAGGTGTGCGGCCGTTTTACTGCGTCAAGCAAGTCGTTGCACAAGAACCGCGTGCACGACGAAGACACCCGCAAGGCTGGACTTGAGAAGCATACAGTATGTTTGACAGTACATGTATAGTCTCGCAGATCAATATACTCTGCGGAAGACTCCTCTCGTCGGAAAGGAATTATCGAACGCATTCAATTCCCGTGACGCCGCGCGCGCTTGGCGTGGATCGGACCGCGTCGCGACCCGCGCGTTCTGGTTCGCACCCTCGATCCCGTCTACGGTACCGTTGCCGCCTCGGCGGCTCCGCGGAGACGGGCGTCCGCTTCGACACCCCCACCTGTTGTTCTCTCATTGTTATTCTCTCTGTCACTGGTCCCCCCCATCCCCTCACTTCTTTTTTTTTCTTTTGGAACGCGCCCCCAACGTTTTGAGCGTCGGCCACCGCCCCCGTTATTTTCCCGAGAAGCCGCTCGCTCGCTCCTTCCCCTGCTCTTTTTGAAGCGGCCGTTATGGCCGCCCTGCTACGTCGCGCCCTGCGCGTTGCGCTGGATGCCCCTGAGGGAGTCTCCCCCCCCGCGCTCGCCGGCCTGTGCGCTGAGCTGGCCGAGGCACTCCCCGCCGCGGCCTCCCCCCTCCCCGCCACACCCGACGATGCCACCGCTGATGGGCCGTCGACGACTGCGAGGGAGATGGAGGACGCTGCCCGCCGCGAGGCGGTTCTCCTGACACATGACCTGCTACGGTCACAGCTGGTTGCGCCCCCGTCGCCAGTGCTCGAGGGCGTCCAGCAGGTGCGGGACGACCTGCTCGTCGCCGCCCGCCTCGTGGACGGCACCCTCGACCGCATTGCCGCAGCAGTGGCGCACATTGCGGCGGCGCTGCCCGAGGGCGCGGGCGCCCCGCCGCCGGGTGCGGCGCCCCCCCCACGGTCGGCTTTGCGGGGTGCGCCCGGTGCGCGCGGCGGCGCCGACGCGACAGCGGCGCCTGTAGCGGCACCGCTGCGGCCAGGGGAGCTGCAGCTCTTAGCAGACTCGGTCTTCCTGGCCACTTACACGGTACAGACGAGCGCAGAGGACGCCCTGCGCATCCGTGCGGAGCTCACCACCATTTCGGGGGTGGTAGACGCCGCCGCGGCGGCCGCGGCAGCCTCTGCTGGCCGGATGGTGCGGTGGGGCGGCGCCGCTGCAGTGGCCGACGCGGCTGCCGCTGACGCTCGGGACCGGGCGGTGCTGGTGGAGCTGGTCGCCACTCGCAACGTCCTTTTTCTGTCCTGGTGCTGTGCCCTCGACCGCACTCGATATGGCGACGTCTATAACCCGGTCGCTGGGACTACTGGGGTAAATGCGCTCCTGAAGGACGCCGACTTTTGTAGCCGCGTCTGTGGCCTGGGCGTTGGTGGAGGCGAGGAGGAGGAGGAGGAGGACGTCGCCCGATGGGCGGGCGTTCGCGACGCAGATGCGGCGGCAGAGTTGGTTGCCGCCGTCTTTCTCCTCGCCACCGCTGATCCTGACGAGGACGCAGCCGTTATGGTTGGCGCCCGCGTATGCCTGTATGGTGGCGCCCTCTCATGGCTAAGCGGCGAGCTCGCAGACTGGCTCGATGCGGGCCTCGGTGGAACTGCCGTGACGACCGACGGCGAGCTCTACGCTGACGCCCTCGAGGACCTGGTGCTGGATGTTTGCGAGTCGCCCCGCCTCTCCGACACCCTCCTCTCGCTCGGCGTGAGGGTGGCCGCCGACGCGGCGGCAGTGGCCGCCGCCGCTGCCGCAGCGGAGGAGGCTGACCTGGCTGACATGCTCGGTGGGCCCGGCGCTGGCGGCGGGGGAGGCGGGGGGGGGGACCCCTATGCCTTTGGTGATCGTCCGCCGGTGCCGTCGCGGCCGCGGGGGGGATTTTCGGCTGCCGCACCTGCACGTCGCGGGCGGCCGCCGTGGGCTGACGGCGCCACCGCTGGAATTGGTTTGCCAGAGCTGCAGGATGGCACTGGCGGCGGCGGTGGCGGCTGGGGTAGGGACCTCAACAATAGGGACGGCGGTGGCAACGATGACGACGATGGCAACGGTGGGGTGCCGCTTAACAACACGGCCGCGCTGCTCGGCATGGTTGTTGCGCGAGCTGTGGCTTTGGCGCCCCACAAACTGGCTGTTGAGCCCGACAGCGGCGGCCTTCGCTACTGGGTCGGTCTGGGTGGCGCACCTGGGGTTCTCCCACGTCTCGGTGACGCCGTTGCCGACCTCTGGGACACAACGATGCAGGACGCACACGCGACGGGCGGCGTTGGCGCACGCTTCTCCGACGCCCTTCTCGCCTTCCTCACCGCCCTCCGCGCGACTGCCGGCGGCGGCGTGGGTCACGCTCAAGCCGCCCTCCGCTACCTTGTTTCGGCGGGCCACCCCGTGGCGTCGGCCCACAGGGTGGCCGCGGCGCTTGGTGCGCTGCACGCGGCCCTTGGCGGCGCCCGTCCCGGCGGGTTGTCGCCGGTGCGGCTTGAGACGACCGAGGCCGCAGCCCTCACAGGCCTGGTTCGCGTTCTCACTGCCGCTGCCCGCACACTGGGCGCTGCGGCGGGGAGCACGGCACCCGCAGCAGCGGCGCTGGGTGCCGAGCTGGCCGCGGAGCTGCCCCTTCGTCTGGCGGGACTGGCCCTCCACGAGCTCCCGCGCCCACTGCGGGTGGCCGCTGTGGACGCGGTCGCCGCTCTAGCCGATCCAGTAACGGCAACGCAGTGTCTGGGTGGTCTCGTCGCAGATGGTGCCGCAACATTGGGGGCAGCGACTGCTGATGCGTCGTCAGGCGATGGCGATTACGCCTTCCCCGTGGCTGTGTTGCGGCTGGGCGACGCCGTTCTTGCTGCTGCCGCCGCGCGGTCACCAGGGGCGGGCGTCCCCGATGTTGTCACTGCTCTGTCTGTTTTTGCAGTGGACCATGTTCTTGGTCACTGGCCACGCCGCACCTATGGATGCGAAGCGGGCCGTTGGGCGCTGGCGGCAGCCGCGGCAGGCCTCGTCGCTGCCGTCGGTCGTGTGGCCGCCGAGGCGCGGTCGCCACTGCCGCCAGCTTATGCACGGTTGCTGACGCCTGCGGCAGGCACAGGGGGAGCTGGCCAACCGCTGCGGTCGCTGGCTGCTGCTGCGGGGCTGCGCGTCTCCCCCGACGTAACCGGCGGTGAAGCTCTCGCCGCGTCGGGTCGCCACACCCTGATCGCCGCCGCCAAGAGCGGCGACGGCCGAGCATGGCTCTCCATGCAGGCGGCTGTTGCTGCCTCGGGAGCTGTGCTGGCTGCCCTCCTTGGAGTGGACCGTCGTGCACGACAGGCCGCAGTGCTGGACAGCGGCTATGGCGGCGGCTATGGTGGTGGCAACGGCAGCAGCAATGCTAATGCGGGTGGCTTCCTTGTTGCCGCTGGCGAGCTGCTTGGCGCTCCTGCCGAGCGCGCTTCACTTCGAGCTGTGGCGAGCCTGATCATTGTGTCGGACACGTTTGAGTGGCTCTTCCTTCGCCATAGTTACGGGCTGGCTCCCTGTCGGGCGGCGGCGGCAGTTGTTGCGGCGGCTGCGCTCTCGTCCCCGGTTCTTGCCGCTGCTCTCGTTAGCGGCGCCTCTGGTGGCGCTGTCGCCGCTCGCGCTTTTCGAGTGTCCGTGGCCGACGTGATTGCCCATGGTGTGGCCGTGGACGAGGTTCCTGTGCCGGAAGGCGACACCTCCTCCGCGGCCGCCATTGCCAGTGGGACGGCAGCCGGTGGTTGGGGGGGTGGAGAGGCCCCTGTCGGGGCGCTTGGAGCGGTGGCCACCGCTGCAGCCGCGTTCCCCTCTGTGTTTGACTCAATGGTTATGACGCTCGAAGCGTCGTTGGGCGAGGATGGCAGCTCGTCTGCTGGTGCCTACCTTTTGGGTCTTCGCGGCGGTGGCGGGGCGCCCGAGTACGGGGCACTGCCGGCGCTGGTGGAGCGCGCTGCTGCAGCGAACAAGACGCCTATGGACGACCGCCGCCGGTCTACGGCGGTCACGGCGCTAGAGTGGCTTGCTAGCCGCGCTGACAGTCGGGTGGCTGCTGCAACGCTGTCCTTTTTAACGTCCGCACAGGGGGGGGCGTCAGAGGAGGACCCGGCAAGTGGGAATGACTACGCGCCCAATGGCGAAGAGGATTCGCCGGGGGCGGGGTGCGGCATTGCCGATGCCTGCCTGTGGCGCTTGTTGGCGTTAGTGGACGACGTGGCGCCGGGCGCGGGCTCGGCGGCGCCGGCGCCGGCGGCACCTGCACTGGGCTACTTCACGGCTGATCAGGCTGCCGACGGCGGCGCTGACGAAGACACTGCTGCCATCGCCGGCGCTGCCGACTGGGTAGCGATTGGCGAGTCGGCCGCTGGTTGGATGCGACTTGCTGCACTGCAGGCCGCATCCGATGGGGAAGAGGAGGTGCGCCTGCGGGTGTACGTTGCTGCTCAGCTGCCATCGGCCGTCTCTCTCCTCCGGCTGTCTGCGGCGGTCGCCGCCGCCGGGGCGACCGACGTGGCGGCGCTTTGCCTCGTTGCGTGGCGACAGCTGTTGGCCATGCGCGTGGCTGTCCACCCCCTAGGTGCCGGTTACGCAGCGGCTCCCGCCCTCACAGCGACGGCAGCCGACGTGGCGGTGCGTTTGGCATCACCCGCTGGGGGGCTTTTCCACGCCGACGCTGGCGCCGGTGCATCGGTGGCGCTGCTGCTGTGTGTGGCGCGGCTGCGTGATTTTGGCGCTGCTGACGGCCTGCCGCCGCCCGCGGCACGGGCGCTCCTGGGGCGGGTAGCTGCGACGCTTGCGGGGCCCGTCGGGCGGCGCCCCGACGGCGGCCGCGCGCGAGCGGGCCTGTACGCGGCGCTGCTGTTTGCGGGGCGCCTTGCCGCGCCGCCCGCCGCTGTGGCGGGCGGGGCGGGCGGTGGGGGTGTCCCCACTGCCGCCGCCGCGCCCGCCCCCAGCCTTCCTTCGCTGTCTGGTGTGGAGGCGGTTGTGGCAGTTGCGGTGGGAGACGCGGCCTCTCCTGTCGCATCGGCGGCGACGCGCTCCGCTGCGTGCGCGGCGTTGGGTGCTCTGGTTGCCGCTTCCCCAGCGGCGACTGTGGGCGCCCTGGCCATTGGTGGCCGGTTGCGGAGGGTGGTGGCGGCTGCGATTGGTGACCCAGCCGCCCGTCGCCGCATCGCCCGGTCGTGCAGTGGCGGCAGCGGCGTGGGCAGCAGCGGCCGTCAAGATGGGGACGACGATGACGAGGACGGCGATGCCAAGGCGGATAATGCGGCGGTCATGACGGCCGACGCCATGTTTGCCCTGCTTCACGCGCTATCCATGGCGCCTGGTGGCGCGCGAGCGCTGTCAGACTGCGCCGCCATTGAGGCGATCGCAGCACTACTGCGGGATGTGGCGGCGACGCGCAACCCCTACTTGGATGAGGAGGAGGAACGCCCCACGGGGGGCGGCGGCGGTTGGGGCCGTAACGCCCTGCGCGGCGCGGGCCGTGCGGGCGGTGGTGGACGCCCCTCGACGGCCCTCATCCCCTGGGACAGTGGCGATGGCGACGGGTCGGATGGCGACAGCGACGGCGATGCGGTGATGGGCACGGGCGACGTGCCCGGCCTCACCGCCGCCGAGCACCGGTCGGCTATTGCGGCTGCCGCCTCGTCGGTGGTGTGCGCAGCACTCGTTGCCCGCTCGGCCGACCGGTGGTCGTCCAACGGTGGCAGCGGCGCCGTCGCTGCCTGGTACGACCCCGCCTGGGCTCCAGTGTCGGGTGGCACTCCCGCGGTGGGTGGGGGCGGCGGCGGCTTTGTGCCCGACTCGGACACGGCCGAGGCGGCGGCCGGGGTGCTGGGCGCGGGCTCCCCGCTGTACGCCGACGCCCTCCGCCGGGCAGGCGCCGCGGCCGGCCGCCAGTGGGTGCCCGCCGCCTCCTTTGCCTATACCCCGGCCGCCGTGGCAGCGGCGGTGCTGCTGTCGCGGGTGACGGACGAGGTGCCTGGCCGGCGGCTGGGTGCTGCCGGCCTGCCCCCCGTTGTGCTGCTGCGCTGCCTCGCCGCGCGCGCGTACGGGCGGCTGGTCTACCTCCGCGGTGCCGCCGGGACCACCCTCCACGGCAGCCCCGTCGATGGGCCTTTTGTGGACGATGGGGACGACGACGATGGCGCTTCGTCTGACGGTGACACGTATGGCGGTGGCGGTGGTGGTGGTGGTGGTGGCGGCGGCGTGGATGGGGACCACGGCGCACACGGCACCCAGTTCCTTGGCGGCAGCACGCTGCTCGCGCCGGGCCTCCGCTCCGCCCCCCCGCGCACCGCCGACGAGGCGCGGCGTGGGCGGGTGCGCCACCCCGCGGGCGGCAGCCTCCTTACCCGTGACCGCCTTGCCGCGCGCGCGCGTCTGGCCGCCGCCCTCGCCGCCGCCCTGTCGCCGGCGCTGACGTCGCCGCTCGCCCTTTGGGCGCCCGTCCTCGACGTCCATGTCCGGCAGCCGTCGGGGGTGGGTGGCGGCGGCGGTGGCGGAGACGACGGAGGGGACGACGCGGCGGCGCCGCCCCGGCCGCCACTCGCCGACGTGGCCCGCGTCGCGGCCGGGATGCTGGCCGACGTGGCCGCCGCACGGGCAGAGGCGGCGGCCATGGCCGCCGACGCCACGACGGCGGCGGTGCCTGCCGTGCGCGGCGTCCGGTGGGCCGACGCTGCCGCCGACGCTGCGGATGACGACAGCGGTGGCGCCGGCAATGGCGGCGGCGACGGTGACGGTGACGGCGACGATGCGCCACCGCCCTCTCCCGCCCGCCTAGCCGCCGACGCGGCCGCCGTGCACGCGGCGGTGGCGGCGCGCGTCCTCGACGGCGCCCTCCTCATCCTTCGCGACTACCTCCGCGCGGCGCGCGGGGCGGTGGCGGCGGCCACGCCCGCGGACCGGCGGTCGCCGGCCGAGGCGGCGCTCGCACGCCTCGCCGCCGCGACGCCGCCGGGAGGGGGGCTGGACGCGGCCGATGCGGCGGCGCTGCTCGCCGCCGGCCGCCGGGTGCTGCTGCCGCTGGTGCGGGCTGTCGACGCGGCGGCGTTGGCGGGGGGGGGCGGCGGAGCCGCGGCGGGCGCGGGCGTGGCGGGCGCGGCGGGCGGCGGCGAGGCTGAGGGGAAGGGCGGCTGGGGTGGGGCGGGGGGGGGGGACGTGGCCGTCCAGCTCGGCCGCCAGATCCGCACGCTCCTCGGCGAAGGCCGCGGCGGCCGCACGTAGGTGGGGGGGGTGCGTGCGGGGGCGGCGGCGACGATGCGGGGGGTCTGGGGGTGGGGTGGGGGGGGCGGGGGCTCCACCCCGGCGTGGGGTGGGAGGCGCCCGCTGCCGCCCGTGCAGGTGCGCGTCGCGTGAGTGTGTCGAAAAAAAAAAAAAAAAGTCTTGCGGGGGGGGCCCCCCGGGGAGGCGACGGCCTGCCCTTTGTCGGTGTGTGGCTCTCTCATCTAGAGGCGATCCGGGCGTAGGGCCGTTCCCGGTCTGTGGCGGGCCAGCCCGCCCGGCCTGCCTTTGCTAGCTTGCCCAGAGCACACCGTCGCTGGGTGGGACACCGCGGATGCCTGAGGGCGGCTCTGCCGGCGCAGCGCTTGCCGGAGGACTGAAAAAGGACGGCGGGGTGCGGTCGTCGATCGCGGCAGTGCAACGGCGGTCCTGCCGCGACGTGGGACCCCGCCGGCCGCTGGGAGTCTGTACGCGTGGACGCGGGGCGGGGAGTCGGGGGGGGGGCCTGGCGATGGGTTATCTTCCCTCCCCCCTCTTCCCTGACGACGGGGAGGTGCTTGCTGCAAGAAGGAGCGAGCCCCCCCCTCCCCCCCCACGCCGCGGGGGTGAGGGGGAGCGAGGTGCTCCCCCCTCATTCTTTCCCCGCTCATCGGTTGTCGGAACGGCACTCGCAGAGGGACCAGGCTGGCAGTCGGCCCCCCCCCCCCCCCTCTCTGTGCTTCTCCAGCGACGCAGTCCACGGCACCCACTCCCCCGTCGCTCGCTCGAGGGCTAGCTACAGTATGTAGCCCTACGGTCGCGGCGGCTGCCGCACGGCCGCCGCAGTGCTGGCGCCAGGTCAGGAAAGTTCCCCATTGGCCCCACAGGTTGACCATCCCCCCCCCCAACGAAACCATCTCGCCCCGCCCCGCCCCGTCCGCGTGATCTGCCGAGCCGGGCCGCGGGTGGCCGCCGGCGGTGCGCCCCAGCCAGGCGGCCGCCGGGCGGCCGCCCGCCAGCGCGCCGCGGCGGGCGGCTCGACGGCGTGCCGCGGGCCGCGGGCGGGGCGGTGCCGGCGGGGCGGCCCGCCGCGGCTGGCCGACCAGCCGGCGAGCCGTCCCCCCCGCCGTGGTGAGGGGGGGGGCGGGGGGGGGTGGGAGGGGGCCGGCGGCCGCCCTCCTGCCGGCCGGCCGGCGGTGTTCGGCTCGAAGAGGGGGCAACCCCGTGGCTGCCGCTCCTAGGTGCTCCTCTTCCCCGCCCCATCCGCCGTCCCCCGGCCCCCCTCCCTCCTTGGGGCTCCCCACGTGAGGCCGCCGCGATCCCCCACCGTTTGCATGGAGGCCACTGCATGGGGTGTGGGCCCTGCAGAGGGGAGCGTGGGGGGGTCGGGGGGGGGGGTGTACCTCCCGTGGCCGGCCCGGCCCGCTGGGGAGCCCCAACGCTAGAGGGGGCGGTGGCAGTATTGAAAAGGGGGGGGTAAGGGCGCTGCCCACCCCCAGCCCTCTCCGTTCATCATCCAAGGACGGTCGACCAGCAGCAGTGTCGAAGGAGGGGTCCCTGCACCGCCGCTGCCGAGTCTCCACATTAGCGCATTGAGACGACCCTTGTGCACTTCTCCTGCCCACCCCCCCCCCCCTGCTAGCCCACTGCCGACGGTCAACCCACCAACCGCCTTCCACCCTCCCCTCCTTTTCCGCGTCCCCTCCTTTTTACCCCCTTCACCCATGGCTCCTCGGGCAATGGCCTTTGCCGTCGCCGCCCCCCTGGTGGGCGGCGCCCCCGCCGGCCGCCCCCTCGCCACCCCCTCCCGCCGCGCAGTCGCGGCAGGCGCGGCGGCCGCCCCCCGCCGCGCCGCGCGCCTGGTCACCCCCCCTGTCATGGGCATTGCGGTCGTCTACGCGTCCACGACGGGCAACTGCGCGGACGTGGCCGAGATGATCGCGTCGGACCTGGGCGGCACCATCGTGGACGCGGTGGTGGAGGTGGGGGACACCACCCCGTCGGCGCTGGCCGCCTATGACGGGCTGGTGGTGGGGGCGCCGACGTGGAATA
Organism: Pyropia yezoensis; assembly: GCA_009829735.1. NCBI lineage: Eukaryota > Rhodophyta > Bangiophyceae > Bangiales > Bangiaceae > Pyropia > Pyropia yezoensis. The sequence goes on from CM020619.1 coordinate 11,052,673, forward strand.
CGGGCGCGGACGTGGAGCGGAGCGGCACCGACTGGGACAACTTCCTCTACGAGGAGCTGGACAAGGTGTCGTTTGAGGGCAAGTCGGTGGCGGTGTTTGGGACGGGCGACTCGGTGTCGTACGGCGACTACTTTGCCGACGCGATTGCTGAGCTGCACGGCCGCTTTGAGGCGCGGGGCGCCAAGATGGTTGGCGCCGTCCCCGTCGACGGCTACCAGCACACCGAGTCCAAGGCGCAGGTGGGGGAGGTGTTTATGGGGCTCCCGCTGGACCAGGACAATGAGGATGACCTGACGCCGGGGCGCGTCAAGGCGTGGTGTGACCAGCTCAGGGCCGAGGCGGGGTGGGCGTGAGGGCTGTTGCCGGCTGCAGCGCTTGGAGGGATAGAGCGCGCGAGGCGGGGGGGGGGGGTGGGTGGCGCATACGGCCTTGTCATTTCATTGGCTCTGGCAGGTCCGGGACCGTCAGCCAACGCGACGCGTCGAGACGGGGTCGGTTGGGAGGAGAGGAGGCGGGGAGGGGGTGGTGGGGGATTGCAGACCGTCGTCAGCAGACGCCCGTTCCCCGCCTCTGCTTCCACGCGAGAGAGAGATATGTATTGACCCCCGTTTTTCTTCTTCCCTCTTCCCCACAAAAGCAGTGGCGGCCGGTTAGGGGCGTGCGCGGCGGCTGGGGAGCGTGGTCGTTCATGGGGACGCTAAAGAGGAAGGTGGCTCCCCAAGGCGGAGAGAGCGACATCGTTGCTACCCCCGACGGTAGGATCCATCCTCTAGGGAGCACCTATAGAGTGAGAGGGGATTTGCAGGGAGTGGAGCGCCCCTCCATCGGTTGGGCCCTCTGCGGTGCCGCCGCACCGCGTGGCAGTTGGGGTGCGCTGAACAGACCCCTTACCCCCACCCACCCCCTCCACAGGGTGGCCTGCCCAGTTCCGTGTGCGGCAGTGTCACCGCCGGTACCGGCACCGCGCTCTGCCCAACACGACCGCACCTCCCATGTAACGGCCTCGCATGCGCGGATGAGCTGGGCTTGTCCGCCCCGCCGCGCGAGACCCCCCCAGCCATGGAGCAGAGGTGCTCTTTCAACCCCGCTTCATCGGCGTGCCCGCGGGCGGCAACCGAGCTCAATTGGGCGGGCATGGCGGCCCCCCGACGGCGGTCGATTCCCCACCACCCCCCGCCCCACTGCACGGCAGCCACCCGTCCGAAGCGGGGTCGCCGGCCAGTCATGGCGGCGGCGCCCCCCCCACACCAACTGCGCGTGCACACCTCTGTGACCTGTCAATCAAACGCCGCTTGAATCGCAGAGGCGCGAACACCAATTGTGCGATCCCCCCTTCCCCCCCCCGGCCCCTGGGGCCATTCTCCCCCGACACTCCCCCCCTCCCCCACCCCCCCCCCTCCCCCACCCCCCCCCCCTCCCCCGCCCCCCCCCCCTGACGCTGTCCATCCCCAATTCCCCCCACCCCCCCCGCCTCTGTCACCGCCCCCCCTCTACCTGCTAAACGCCCGCAGCAGCGGCAGGACCGCCCGCAGCGGCGGCGGGCAGCCGCCCGCCAGCGCGCGCGAGAGGACCCCCCCCAGACCCACCGCGGCGGCCGCCCGGGCGGCCGCCAGGCCCGCTGCCGCCACCGCCGGCGGCACCGCCGTGGTGCGGTCCGTCGCGACGACCGCCCCGTCAATGACCAGGTTCCCCGCGACGGTGTGGGGGTGGTACAGCCCCGCCCGGGTGACGGTCGAGACCGCCGTCACGGGGCGGGCGGTGCCGTCGGCGGCGACCAGCGCGTGGACGCCGGGGGTGATGGCCCCCGCGGGGAGGGGCGCGCCGTCGCCGCCGCCGCACCCGCCACCGGCGGCGATCGGCAGCAGGTGCCCCGCGCTGACGGTAAGGGTGTGAAGCGCAGGCGCAGTAGGGGCGCCTGTGGCAGTGCCATTTGCGCCTCCGCCCGCGGCACAGACGGGTGCGCCGGCGGCGGTGGTGGTGGTGGTGATGGCGACAAACGGCGCCACCGCGGCTGCGTCCGCGTGGGACCACAGGTAGATGGGGGAGTAGCTGCCGTCGGCGGTGCGCACTGTGTCGCCCAGCCGGAGGTCCGTCATTGCTACCTGACCCCGGCCGGCCACCGTTGCTGTGGTGTCGGCGGGGAAGCACGCGTCGCCGTCGTCGTCGGTCGGCGCCGGCGACGGCGGTGGGGTGTCATCGACGGCCGGCGACTCACCCACGGCGGGGGTTGCGGCCGGCGAGCCGCCGCCGCCGCTCCCGCCACCACCAGTGACCGCACACGTCGGGGCCCCCCCAAAAGCGGGGGACCAGCCGACTGGCCCATTGTCCGACAGGGGGTTGACCGGCAGCACGCCCACGCCTGGCGTCAAGTTTTGACCATTCGTACACATGGTACCCGGGGTGCCCTCCTCGTCCACCACCACCAGCCCACAGTAGCTGATGGTGTCGTTTGGCGACGCCGCCTCAGCCCGTAGCGGCCGCGGGTAGACAAACAGGAAGCTCATGAGCATTTCCTGCGGGGTACCCAGGCCCCATGTGACGGGCGGCTCTTCGCCGGCCGCGTCAATCTTGGCCGTATCGTACGAGCCGGTCACCTCGAGGCGGTCGCCCGGGAGGAGGTCGGCGCGCTCAAACAGCGTGTTACGCTGGTGGTCATTGGACCAGAAAGCACTGCCCTCCAGAGTCCGGAGGAAGGTGCCGTTGCGGTACTGGTTGGTAAAGAGGTACAGCGCCGTACGGTGGGCGTGCAGCACGCTGTTGTAGATGGTGAGCGGGCCCGCCAGCTGGGAGGTGCACTCGCCGGGGCACGCCACCGTGTAGTTGCGGTCCGACGCGACGGGCTGGCCAAAGCGCGCCACGTTGGGGTCCCCAATGTTGATGGTGCCCGCCTCTTGGGCTCGCGGCTCGTCGGTAAAGTGCAGCCGCACCGACGAGTTGCGGTCCACCACCCCCGTCAGGCCGTCGGGATTGTCGTAATGGACCTGGAGAATATAGAAGCGCTCCACTTCAGAGACGGGGAAGCCCGCCTCAGGGGGCATGATCAGCGGGGTCGCCCCCGCCGCCCAGCCGTACACCACATCCCTGCACTGGGGCATCTCGGCGAGGCAGCTTTTGCCCGCTGCAAAGTCCGCCCACCCCCCGTCGCGCTCGCACGACAGGAGGACAAAGTGGTGGACGAGCTTCCCCGCCTCGCTGGCCGCGTCAATGACCGCCTCGGCAGCGACAATCTGGCGGCCCCCCCCCGGGCCAGCCCCCAGCTCCACCTCAAACGAAAAGCACGCATAGTCTGTCCGCTCCGCGCTGATCGTGTAGGGCGGGACGGTCAGGAGCTGGGAGGCGGTCGCGTCGGCGGGGAGCTGCCCAGACGCGGCGAGCCCCCCCGTCGCCACCGCCTGGCCGCCCGACTTGGTCAGGTCCACCTCTGTCCCGTGGCGGCGGCCGCCGTGGTAGCCAAAGCCGTCGCCATAGGCGTACATGAGCACGTTGCGGCCCGCCACGACCGGCCGGTCCTGCGCCGCGTTGGCCGCCGCCAGGGGCCGGTCCACCTCCATCGTCACCGTCCCCGCAGCCGCGTCAACGGCACAGGCGGAGAGGCGCCACGTCTCCCCCGCGCACGGCGCGTCGGGCTCGGGGAAGATGGCGTCGCCGCCGGTGGACGAGTCCAGCGGCACCGCCACCGACGGCACGTGCCGGTTGACGAGCGTGCACGCGGCGGGGTCGGAGCCAAACTCGGCCGTCACAATGTCGGCGCCGACCATGGAGCCGCTCGTCGGCTCGCCAATGCCGAGGCCCACCCACGCCGCCGCCGCCGACGCGTTCTCCCCAAAGAGCGCCGCGTCCGTGACGACCAGGCCAAACCGGACGGCCGTGGGGGTGAGCGTCCAGCTGAGAATGGCCGTCTCGTCCAGCCGTGCAGACGCGTCGTACGTGCGCAGGGCGGCGGCCGGGGCGGGGGCGACGGCGGCGGCGGCAGCGGCGGCCATCAGCAGCGCCGCCGCCATGGCGGAGCCACCCACCGGCCTCATGGTGCCAGGGGAGCGGGGACGGGGGCCGTTGGGGAGGGGGCAATGGGGGGGGGGGGAGCAGCCACGCTGCGAGCACCGAGGGGACGCGCTGCCAAAGACTAGCAGCCGAGGGGGGGGGAGGGGGGAAGAGGGGAGGAGAGGGGGGGAGAGCGACGCCAGAAAAGCAGCCACCGTGGATGGTGACGGGGAAGGGGAGAGCGGGAGGAGCACCGCAGTCCAGAGCCGGGCGCGGTGGTTTGCGGGGTGTGTGCTCCTCTGACCTTCCACTCCCTGCCGCTCGGTGCGGGCCCCCCTTATAGGCGCGGGCCTCCCTCACGGTCTGCCGGGCGAGCGCCGCCGCCACCTCCTCCCCTCTGGCTGCCGTCCATGATGGCGGTTGCTTCCCGCCGACCCACTGCCACGGCCAATCTGTGCAACGCGCCACAGCGAGAGCACGCCTCAGGGCTCTGCGCGAGTCGCCCCCCCCCCCCCACCGCCCCCCTCCCCCCCCCTCCCAACGCGGGTGTGGGCACAGTCCACGCCCCAGTGTGAGGAGGTAGAGCCACTCCGCGGACCGAGCACAACCCCAAGCGTAGGGGGGGGTGGGGTGGGGCCCAGGGACACTGTCCGCATATGTAGGTATGGATCCCCGCGCACCACCCGCCTGCCTGGGCCAGTTTCTCGCACACCCCCCTTCTGCGGACTCGTGCTACATACGCACGCGGCCCAGCGAGATGCCCAGTCCCTCTTGTTGGACTGGTGCCCCTGTGCGAGCTCCCCCTAATTTAGGAGGGCAATGGCTGACAAACAATGCCCCCCACAGCTGCGGTGTGCCGGCGGAGAGCGGGGGTGCGCGCTCGCTTTGCCGCGCTACCATCAGGTAAGTCACAGTCGACCTGCGGGGAGATACGCGGAGACATAAGTTGGGAGTTCAGCGGTAGGGACATAAGGTGGACAGGTGGGGCGGGGGGGTCTCTCATTGCGCGCGGGATGCCATCATTGTGATGGCCGGCCATTGATTGAGACGCTGCTGGCTGGCCAAACCAGGGGGGGGGAGAGCCGACCGCGGCGTCGACGCCGCCGCGACTACCGTTTCTATCCGCCACAGCGACGACCGTGTCTATCCGCCGCCGCGACGACTGCGACTGCCGCCGCCATCGCGCGAAGGGGGCTGACGCGACAGCCCCCTGACGCGACAGTCCCCTCGCTGTGGACGAGGCTGCGGCGGGCGCGCGCCGCCGACCACCTCGGTGATCCAGGGCGCTGCAATACACTGTAGACTAGGTGGGTGGAGCGGCGCCGATGATGGCGGGTCGGCTCCTCTCCAGTGATTGGTGCCATAAAAAGTGAATTGAGCGGCTGGACCAGTGACAAGGGGCAACAGAGGAGCCCACCATCTTGGTGCTGCTGACTACAGTACGTTCCGCAAACCCCATTCGTTAAAGTGTACTGTATTTATGTATTTTCAGCACTTCATGTCTTGTTTTGGATATTCAGAGATGCAACTCCTCCTGACAGTAGGCAGGGGGGCCACGCTCCCTACTCACCAATGCGGGCCAGAAGAGCCCCCACATCCCCTCGACCGGTAACCGACCCACCAGCCCGCCCATCAACAGAAAAACAGGTCTTGTAGCCAAGGGCTACACGCCGCGCGTTGGCTCGCCAGATGGCGACCGACACGTCTCGCTGCAGCGCCGCACGCTCGGCCCGCTCAGCGGTACCGGCAAGCGACGCACGGAGAAAGGCCTCCGTCATGAGCCCCACCCGCCCAAACGTCTCTCACACCAGCGGGGAGAACACAGACGGGGGCGTGGCGCGGGGGAGGGCAGGCACGTACTTTTTCACCTTCTTGTCCTCGCGCGCAATTGCGGCCACCGGCGTCAGCGGCTCCTTCGCAACGCGGGCCAGCTGCGGCGCCGCAACGGGCGACGCGACAGACACGTCGGCCCACGCGCAGGCGGCCGTGCTGACCCGCTTGGCCCTCACTGTGGCAGTATTGACCCCCAGGTTGGGGGGCAACACGTGCCATGCAAGGTGCGGCAGGCCACTAAAGGTGTATTCCATATAGCTAGGCCGGTTTGCACGTCCCATGTTTGACTCGCTATAGCTTCGAAGCTACTTTTTTTTCTTACTCTGCTCTTCTTTCAAAGGGAAGCACAACTCACAGGCTTTCCGATTCTGCGCCGAGCTGGGGCATTCGCTGTATAAGGAAAGTGTGAGAAATCTTTCTGCGCTACGGGCCTCACAAAATCGGAGTACTTTTTGCACTGAAAGAGCCCGTGACAGTATACAAGCAACTCTCGACGAGTGGCATCTTTGCAAAACGTGTTAGGACGCGACTGGTCGCAAATTTTTGGCATCAGTGGGTCGTCTCCCCAGTTCTGCGCTGCAGGAGAGGGCGAGGAAGAAGCGCCGTTAGATCAGGCAGACGAGAGGCTTCTGACCCGATTGCAACATCAAATCTGGTCCATGCAACACATGACGGGGGCTACCTTACGTCCAAGTCCAACTTGAGAGCCTGCCCGCTCAGTCCAGAGATCCCACCTTGATCCACCCGCGAAGTGCCCGCCTTTTTGGATCCTTCAGCATCTCTGACCAGGTGCCCCACAGTGGGTCCCAGAGGCGCCTCGTCACGCACCCCGCACCCGATTCCCGAGCACTGCGCACCCTTGCCGCGGGCACGCGAGGCTCGGCACTATGCCTTCCCCTCGGCGTGTGACTGCGGCCGCGCGCACGAGGGACCGCGCTGTGGGGCGCCTGACCAAGGAGTGTGCGGTGATTATCGCTAATGTGCGCGCATTCTTTGAGCGGGAGCGCAGGGCGGGGCGCGCGTCTGGACTGCATCGTGTTGTCCAGAGGGAGCCCTCAGCCGTTTGTTTGTCTCTCTGTTGTCGTTGCATACAATGGCCGAAAGTCCCTGATAGACCACCTCCCGCCACCCGCCCTCCGCCACGCTGTTGCAGGTAGCGACCTCCTGCCTCTGTCGTGCCATAGGGAGCCGCAGGCAATCCCCCCCCCTGCGCCACAGATTGATGCATGTGCACCGCCACCGCCCGCCCGCGCCCCCGCCGGGAGCCGCAATCATCGCAAGATCCGACCCCGGCCCATTCCCTCCCCATCGAAGGACACAAGTAGTACAAGCCATTTATTTAGTAGCCCCTCTGAAGAGATCTTGACCATTCCCATGTGACGCGACGAAAATCCGGAACATCGCATCGCGAGCCGCTGCAAGAAGAATAAAAGGACACAAAGCGCAATATGACTGCCACCCGGACGCTTCACAGTGCTTTTGAGTGCTTTCTTCGAGAGCGCAGTACCGAGGCACATCAAAGAGCAATGTGGAACAGTTTCAGCTCTAAGCGATCATTAACGCCGTTGTTATGCCTTATTCTTGACCGGCCTAGCTATAAGGAATCTACCTTTAGCCTGACCCGTTCCTCCCCATGCATTTGGGTCCCTATTCCCTAAGTTAAGGATAGTTAGCTTAGTAGTAAATCCAACGTGGATTTGAGGGTTTTCTGCATTTTATCGTCTTGAATTTTCGTGTGGCCCGGTGGGCAGGTGCTGGGGTGGGAGATTTCGAGTGGCGAGATTCTGAGGGGACCCTGGGGGGATAAGGGGAGGCACAGCGGGGCTTGGCCTCGCTTCCCCGTCCCGACCAAGAAACTGTTGGCCCACACACCATCTTCTTGCTTGTCAGTGGGGGTATTGTGTGCGGCACCACCCACACCCGGGCAGCCCTCAACGTACTGGTGAACGGTGTCAGCTGCCCGCGCAAGCCAATGAGGCTGCGGGGCGCGGGGAAGGTGACGGGCGGGGTGACGGTGATGGGGGTGGGGAAGAAGATGGGCGTGACGTCGGTGAGAGTCGAGGGGGTCGAGTGGTTCGAGGGTAAAGGAGGTCGTTGTGTCTGTGTTCGTTGTTCCCCCCGAGGTCTCCCCGGGTGGCGCCCGCACTCACGCATTATATACCCCCGGGCGGGCACCCAGGGTGCCCCAAAGCATGCGATTGCCCGTGCCGCCGGGGGGGCGGCAGCAATGGGCTCAAAACAAGGCATAGGCTCTCCGAACAAGTCAAGGTGGGTGTGCGCGCCCCAAGGCGCCCCACCAGACAGCCCCAAGCGGAGGCGGGGGCGGCGTGCGGCGCTCGCAGCGCCGCGCGGCTGGCCCCACACGCCGGTCGGCCGGAAAGGCCGCAGAGGCGTGTAAGCCAGACGCCAGTCTTCGGGTCGAAAATCTCCCGTGGGTCAGCAAATCTTTCCGTTCCCATTGGCTCGTGGGGAGATTTGTGGCGTATTGCGACCCTTTTTTAGGGGGAGTACTTCTTATTCTCAAATGCCAAGTTGGGAGTATGCATTGTCACGGTATCTTCGAGTTACGTATGACCACAGGGACTTGCTTCATGGGCTGGAGGGTAGTTAGTGGTGTCTCCAATGGCCATGGTAGTGTGGCAAAAACCAATTACACACACGGCACCCAAGTTGGGGCGGTGTACAAGGGCTGCCTCTTGTGTCGGGGGAACCGGAAGAAGTGCAAGTCGCACACACTCTGTCCCTGTTGTGGGGCAAACCCCCCACGGACAAACAAGAGGATGGTGTGTGGTCCAACAGTTTCTTGGTCGGGACGGGGACGCAGGGCCAAGCCCCGCTGTCCCTCCCCTTATCCCCCCAGGGTCCACTCAGAATCTCGCCACTCAGAATCTCCCACCCCAGCACCTGCCCACCGGGCCACACGAAAATTCAAGACGGTAAATGCAGAAAACCCTCAAATCCAAGTTGGATTTACTACTAAGCTAACTATCCCAAACTTAGGGAATATGGACCCAAATGCAGGGGGAGGAACGGATCAGGCTAGTGGCCTGCCGCCCCTTGCATGGCACGTGTTGCCCCCCTACCTGGGGGTCAATACTGCCACACTCCCCTCTCCTCAGTTCCGAACGACCCGGTCGGCCCTGTGAGGGGGTGCGTAAACGCACGTCTCGGCGTTGGGGGCGCGACTTGCTGTCCCCCATCGAGTACGTAACGCGGATGTGGAGGCGGTCACGTTGACCGCCCCTCTCCTCAAGCTTGCCCACTCGGCAGCTTGCTCTCCTCAGTTCACACTTCACCATCACCACCACCTCCCCTTCACCTTCCACTGGGCCGCCCCACGCTGGGGAGGCCACCCGTATACCCACGATCCGAGTCCCCCTCAACTCGAGGCGGGTCTCGTGCCGCGATAGCCAGAGCGTCTCTCCCCAACTTGGGGAGAGCCATGGCGACCCCGGGAGTGGAGACGGACTCTCTAGATGAGCGTGTGGAGGACACCACCTACGGTGCAGCACCCGCCGGGACTTCCGGCGGGGGCTCCGCGATCGCTCCGGGGGATGGGACTCCCGCGTCACCCGGCTTTGGGTTGACGGCGGGGTCTCCCCCGGAGGCGGGACAAGTTGTCCCGCGTGAGGCCTTGGGGCGGTGGTTTTACCCCGCTTGGCCTCTCTATGAGGAGGGGTTGACTGTTCTTCGCTGTGGCCGACTTGGCGCAGCGATGGGTCGGGTATGGGACCGCCTACGGGAGAAGTATCCCCGTAGGGTCGGGTTCCCTGCCGGCTTCAGGACGGACCAGTTTGCCTTCCTGGACGATGAGGAGGTTGAGGACGTTCAGCGTGCCAAGGCCATGGTGGACCGCGGGGGAACTATCCCGGGTCCCGGCGACTTGCCGACCTTCACGTGGGACGCTGTGGCAACTCGCCCCCCGTACCTCCACGAGGCCGATCCGAACACTCATCACTTTGATGTGCGGATGGAGAAAGACTTCCGGCGAGGTCCCTACTTCGTGACCTCGGCTCAACTTGAGTTTCCTCAACAGTCCGCTGCCAGTAAGGAGCAGTACTATCCGAAGAAGCCCGAGTGGTGGCCTCAAGTTGAGGTCCCCTACGGGTTCCCGACGTTGCTGCCACGGTTGCTTGACCACTTCGGCTCCGTCATGTTGACGGCTGGCCCTGATCACCTGGTGTGGGCCATGTTGGCCACCCAGTGGCTCCTCGAGGTCATGTCGACCTGGGTGTCCTGTGTTCAGCGGCGGGGGATGCTCTGGCATCTCCCCCTCCGGCTCATCCAAGGTTTGGAACAGCTTACCCCTCAGCTAGTTGCTGAGGGGTGCTCATCAGGACAACTCACTCTATTTGAGGAGATGCTCCGGCTCCATAAGTTTATCGAGTGGGAGAGCATTGAGCACAAGTTGCGCCGCCCCACTCGTGGGCCCAAGGACGATGGCGCACTTCGCCGGTTCGTGTGGGTCGCTCGTGAACTTCACGACGGCCGTGTGGTCCTACGAGAGGGGTTGGGCATTGGGGACTACCCGTATGCCCCGGGGGTGGATCGCCACACTGCGCGACCCCCGGACAAGCCCATAGTTATGGCTGTGCCCTCATATGATGACCATATGACTCAACCTACTGCGGGGGCCCCAAGTCGGGGTCGCAGTTACACCCGGGTACCGCCACCTCGGCGTGCCCCTCCGCTTCCTCCTGTTCCTTCCAGCCTCACGGGAACATCCCGATCAGCGTGGCCGTGGAGTCATCCACCCCGGTGTCCCCCAACTTGGGGGCCACCCTCCTGACGGTATACCCCAAGTTGGTGTTACCGCCCACGCCTCTAACCTCAGAGATGATGATCACCACGTTGGCGCGCACCATTTCCTGGTTGGCCGCGTCGACCGCAACCCTCCAGAGTTCCGAGACTCCTCAACTTGAAGAGCGCGTTCGTACTGCAGTGGCGACCGCGAGTTGCGAGTCGGTGGCGGAGTCTATGACAGCCGAGTTGGCTCGCATTGGGGCTATTATGCCCCAGCCAGCCCCACTTGGGCGTGGCAAACGTCGCGCGAGCCGGGCATACTCGCCTCCTCGCCGTCGTCGCCGACACTCGCGGCGCTCTCCCTCCGTGTCGGAAGACGAGTTGTCTTACTCCGTCTCGGAGTCCTCTACCCCGTCGGAGACGGAGTCTGTCCAGCGTCTGCGTCGCAAACTTGCGCGCAAGACCAGGCAGAAGAGTAGCCACGGTCGGCGCCACTTGCGCGACCGTGAAGGGCGCGACGGTTCCGACTTGGAGCCGCCGCCCCTTCCAACGAGTGGAGACCGTTATCGGCGTGGGTCTCGCCGCTCGCCTCCACGTGAGGGCGAGGGCCGTGGAGTGGGAGAGTCTAGCATGCGTGCCTAGTTGGCAGCTGCCTTTGTTGTGAGAGTGTGAGGGTTAGGGCTGTAGCTAAAAGCCACTCTGCGTACCACTTCGACTTGAAGCCCTCTCTTGGCACTGTTGCTCGGCCTTCCCTCACGTTGAGGGAGGGCTGTTAGGGTCTATCTCATTCCGGGCACAGTACGCCCGGACCTTCTCAGCGGGAAGGTCCTCCACATACTCCCACGTATCATCCTTGGCTTTGTAGCCAAACCAACGCACCCTCAACATGAGGCGGTTAGTGTCCTCATCGCATCCGTGGTCGATGAACTTATCGAACACGTACTCCTGCGGGCCCTGTTTGGCCGCAGGCAGTGCGGGGAGGCGCCACGCTTCCAAAGCACGCGCCCAAGCTGGGTCGCTTGCAGGCGGTGGTGCAACTTTGACCACGTCCTGTCCGTTCACTGTGCGGACCCCATCTTCACTTTCGATGGTGAAGCGCCGCCCATCAGTACGAAGGACCTGGTACGGTCCCTTCGTCTGGAATACCAACTTACCCCCAGTTGGGGTGTGTGAGTGAACCAGCACCCAGTCACCCTGCTCGGGGACATGCTTAGCATTGCGCACCTTTTTGTCAAAGGTACGCTTGTAGCGCTTTGGTGCTTTGTCCATCTCAGCCCTGACTTTCGGGATGAGGTTTTCAAGCCTAGCAGCGAACTCCGCCTTACTCTCAGTAGGAGTAGGCGTACTGCCACTATCCTCCCCAGTTGGGAGCGACCGCCGCACGGCAATAGACCGCACACGACGGGGGGTCACAAAAGCAAGGGGTACTTCCCCGGTAGATGAGTAAACCTGCGAATTGTAGGCAGTAGTAAGAATAGAAATGTATTGGTCCCACGTCTTCACGTGCTCACTCACATAGTGGCGCAGCTGCCGAACAATAGTTTTGTTGAAGCGCTCCACTTGCCCATTAGTTTGTGGGTGGTAGGGGGTGGCATAGTTTGCCTTAACCCCCAACATATCCAGCACTCCCTGAAACAGTACAGACGCAATTGCGGTCCATTGTCCGATAGTGTACTATCTGGGATGCCATACGCGGCAACCCAGTGATCTAGGAAGGCTGACACGACCGACATGGCCTTGATCTCTGCCAGTGGGATCGCTCGCGTAAGTTTCGTGAAGCGGTCACAGATGACCAGGAGGTACTGGTTGCCCTCCTCCGTCACTGGCAGTGGCTTAAGGATGTCCATCGCCAACGCGGCGAAGGGCTCCTTGGCCGGGAACAATAGCATAGCCATACTAGGCCGCCGTTCCATCAGACGGTTCTGTGCACAACTTGTGCAGGCAGCCACCCAACTGTAGATGTCCACCACCATGGACGGCCAGTAGTACCTGGTCCTCAGGGTCTGGTACAGTTTACTAGACCCCAGGTGTCCACCCGTGGGAGCGTTGTGCTCCCTCTCAAGGATACTGTCCTTGAGGGATGCGGGGACGACAAGTTGTTCGGTCCCCTGGAATACCCCCCTCCTCATGAGGAGGCCATCGTCTCCCAGAAAGAAACGCGTCTCCACCACTGTATCCAGTATATCCCTCTGCGACTTGCAGAAGGGATCCTCGGCCTGGACCTTCACCACCTCGTCCAGGGGCAGGGGCAAGTACTTCTTGTTCCCTGGCGCCTCGGGGTTCAACGCCTGACCCGAGCGCGTGACTACCCCCACGATGGGGATGTCCTCATCGACTGGGTTAGTGTCCAGCCCCTCGGTAGGTACCCGAGAGAGGCCGTCGGCAAGGGCATGTTGCCTGCCAGGTCGGTACTCAATGTCAAAGTTGAAGGGTGCCAGTCGCACCCTCCACCGATTGAGACGAGTGTTCGTACAGTCCGTCTTAAAGATGAACTGCAATGCGCGGTGGTCACAGCGGATGAGGAACTTCTCACCCTCTAGGTAGTGACGAAGTGACGTCACCGCCCACACCACTGCGAGTCCTTCCAACTCGGTGACTCCGTAGTTCTTCTCGGCCGAGTTCAGCCCCTTACGGAAGTATCCCACCGGCAAGTACTCCTTGTCCGGCTGCTGCTGAAGCAACACACAACCAAGTTGGTCGTAGCTAGCGTCCACATTCAGGATGTAGTGGCCTCCCAACCTGGGAATAGCCAAGATGGGGGGCTTCAGCAGAAGGTCCCGAAGAGTCTCAAAGGATTCCTGCTCCACCCGACTTGGGGGAGGTAGGTTCTTCGGGAGCGTTGAGCTCACTAACTCATTCAACGGCTTCGCCACCTTGGCGAAGCCCTTGGTGAAACGTCGGTACGCGTTACACATCCCGAGGAAGCTCCTCATCTGGGTCTGGGTCCGGGGGTACTGAGCCTTACGAATGGCCCTCAAGTTCTTCTCGTTAACACTGAGACGCCCCGGACGGACAACATGTCCCAAGTACTCCACCTCTTGAGTGAAGAGGTGGCACTTACTCGCCTTCAGTGACACACCGGCGTCAGCAAGTAGCTTGAACACCTGGCCAAGATGGCCAATGTGTTCCTCCGGACTTCGGGAGAACACAATGATATCGTCTAGGTACACAAGACAGATCTGCCACCGTACTCCGGCCAGAATCATGTCCATAGCGCGCTGGAAAGTTTCCGGCGCGTTACACAGACCAAACGGTAGACGCTTGCACTGGTAGGTACCACAGTGACAGGTAAAGGTAGTTTTACGCCTGTCCTCAGGGGCAATGGGAATTTGCCAGTACCCCGCGTTACAGTCCAGGGTAGAGAACACGTTCGCTTCCCCCAGAGAGTCCAGACAGTCATCCATCCTAGGTAGGGGATAACTGTCCTTCACCGTGCTCTCGTTGAGCTTACGGTAGTCGATACAAAACCGGGGGGTCCCATCAACTTTGGGGACGATAACCACCGGACTCGCCCACTCGGCGTTGCTGGCCTCGATCACATCGAGGGCCTCCATGCGAGCAACTTGCTCCTTAACGAGGGCCCTTGAACGAGGTCCTCCCCTATACGGTTGTTGGCGTATAGGGGGTGCACCGGGCTTCAACTCGATCCGGTGTTGGGTGGCTCTCATGAGTCCCAATTGACCATCCCACAACTTGTGATATTGGTCCAAGAGGCGTTCAACTTGAACCCTCAACCTGGGGGGGACACCCTCCATGTTCACATGGGGCCGATGAGAGGCGGCCGACTTGGCTTGATGCTTCTCCTTTCCGGACTTCGGGTCGCTATTTGCGCCCGCGTTGAGGGTGACCGCTACTACCCGTCCCTCGTGTTGGTCGATATAGCCGAACTTGGCTCCCGACTTGAAGTACTGGGGCGACGAGCTCAGGTTCATCACCTGTATCCTCCACGGGACTCAGGCTTTGGAGTCCATCGTGCCAAGGGCAACATGCACTTGGTGCTTGCGAGCAAGACGGGGGTAAGGGTGCACCAACCCGTTCCCCGTAAAATCAGTTACAACGTCAACGTGCGCCACCGAGTTGGGGGGCAACGTGACTTTACGGGCTAGACGCAGGGTAGCAGTAAACCCTTCCCTCACAGAGCAAACAGGCTTCGACTGTGAGACTGTCACAGGAGCCACAGACTTTCCCTTACCAAGGATGGGGATAGTCTCCCCATTCATCAACTTGACCCAGTACTCAGGGCCACAAATCAAAGGCACTTAAGTAACAACGTAAGGGGTACCCAGAAGCAGGGGTACCGATATATTCTCAACTACACCATAGGTCACGTCGACCTCATGGGTCCCCAACCTAGTTGGTAGGGTCACGGCACCAACGATGGGAAGTACCCCACCATTGATGTCAATCATATGGTCAGCTTTGGACCTCCAGCGTTGGAGCTTCACCTCCTTGGGTAATAGCGACTTGCGTATCAAGGAGGCTCCTGACCCGGTATCAAGTACGATACGGGGCACAACAGGCGCGGCCGGGGGCAAGTTGCACCCATCCAGCCACCTGGAAGTTCTCACCCGTCAGCACCGCGATGACCCGACGTGGGTTTACGTTCTTGGGGAGTCCTACCCGAGGTGGACGGACTCCCTTAGGTCGCCGCAGTATCCGGCACGGTTGGTTCGTCCTCCTGGCCCACTTGGCCGAGGCTGCCGTTGTGAGCTTCGGACGACCAGCCCCAACGGTCATTCGTTTCCCGCCGACTTGGCGTCCGAATCTGAGGGCGGGGAGGAAGACGACGAGTCCGAGGACGACGTGTCCGCCTCCTCCGCCGAGGGTGTGGCGACCGCGACGACCGGTCGAGACCCACCCTCGCGGCGTGGACGTACTTCGTTCGTAGCCGACTTCTTACTCGCATTCCTAACAAGTTGTTGGATGCGTTTACTCAACTTGGGGCAATCATATGCCCAGTGTCCATCGGAGTTGCAGTTCCAACACCGATGGTCTGTTCCGGGAGGGGTCTTCCCAACTGGGGAAGACGAAGGGATACCCTGGGAAGTTCCCACGGCAGCTACCACCCTCTCCTTGCGGATTCGGCGTGCCTCTCTCAACTCTCTGACCTGGCGCGCCTCCTCCCGTTCCTTGGCCAACTCGGCCTGACGCTCCTGGCGTTGTTCCTCCCGCAACTTGCGGTAGGCCTCGCCTCTGCGATAGGCGAACCTGGCCAGCTCGGCCAGGGTCGCCCGGGCAGTGTTATGCTCCCGGGTCTCCATCCGGACTGACCAATGGAGTCCCTCCACAAACCGACTCTTCACCACAGCTTGTGGATGAAGAAACCCACAAAGATTGTTGAGCTTACGGACTCGCTCCGCAAAGGACAACTCGTCCTCCGCCTCTTCCTGGTGGGCTTGCGTAAACTCCTCGACTTGAGAAGCCAACGCTGCCTCATCAACCATGGCTCTCAACAACCAGTTGACGAGCTCCAAATAGGACGTCACTTCCCCAGCGCCTCCACTTGGGGAGCTGGGCATAACGGACATAAGTTCTGTCCGTAGGTCGCCCTTCGTAAACTCCTGTAGCATGTAAAAAGCCATGCCTTCACTTATGGCATTGTCGTCACAGGCTTTTGTGAAACGACGTAGGAACTCAAAGACACGGAGGGGGGGAGTTCCATCCCACTCCGCTTTGTGCCCAAAAGAATGAAGTGCATTCTTCTTGGCACGGCCCATGGCTCGGGCCTGGTCAGGACCATACACTACCGACTTGTTGTGGAGGGCGTAGGTCTCACAGTCAAAGATCCGCTGGTCGACCGGGTTGGCTACCTGGATCTTGGGCGGCACCTCACGTTGACGGAACAGCCGCTGTGGCACTGGGGTAAGTTCACCCTCAGTGCCTGTAGTCCGGCGCGGCGTGCTTGGTGTAGCCGCCGGCGTTTCCGGGGGGAACTCCCCCATGAAGGGCGTACGCCCCACCGAGTATGGTGTGGCTCCCTCGTTGGGAGTCACAGGAGTCGCCCCCAGTTCGGGGCGACCCGGAATAGGCGTCAGGAGAGATTCCCCCTGCGCCTGCGGGCTCGAAAGCCCCAGTCCGGTCTGGACATTAAGGCCATCTGGCAAACTCGCCACAATCTGATTCAGAATAGTATTCGTCATCGTGACCACCAGGTCCGGCAAAGTCTGCCGCAACACATTGGTCGCCTCCCGACGGACAGTTTCCGCGAGGAGTGGATTGACAACTCCAGTTGAGTCTCGGTCCGCCTCCGGGAGTCCACCTGAGGGGTAACCACGTTCCTCAGGGGTCTCAACCGGGGGCATGGGCGCGAGCCCATCGCCGACCAACGGAGGTCCGCCGTCCTCCGAAAGCCTAGTTGGCGACGGCTCCAAGCCAAAGTTGGCTCCAACCCGAGTGGAACCCGCGGGGACAGTCCTCACCCCTTGGGACGTTCCCGTTGAGTATACCACACGGTGGCCAGACTTCGGCCCACCCACATCAGAAGTGTCACCCGAGTGAACTCCCGACTGAGTCGGAGTGGCCTGTTGCCCGCCCGTACTTCCAGTCCTGCTGGCTTGAGGGACCTCTAGTCCCTCTGCGACCCCAGGTAAACCCACCTGTGTCTCACCAGTATTCAAAGGCACTGAAGTACGTGCGTCACCCGTGTACTCCCCGGACGACGGAGGGTCCGAGCTAGCCATGTTGGCTGACGATCCGTACGACACGGTCCAAGTCCACCGTTCCTCTGAGACAGAGGGCCCCCTACACCCGGGTGCACCCGGAGGTAAAGTTTACCTCTGTCCCCTGCTGCTCCACCAAATGTGGCAAAAACCACATGCACACACGGCACCCAAGTTGGGGCGGTGTGCAAGGGCTGCCTCCCGTGTCGGGGGAACCGGAAGAAGTGCAAGTCGCACACACTCTGTCCCTGTTGTGGGGCAAACCCCCCACGGACAAACAAGAGGATGGTGTGTGGTCCAACAGTTTCTTGGTCGGGACGGGGACGCAGGGCCAAGCCCCGCTGTCCCTCCCCTTATCCCCCCAGGGTCCACTCAGAATCTCGCCACTCAGAATCTCCCACCCCAGCACCTGCCCACCGGGCCACACGAAAATTCAAGACGATAAATGCAGAAAACCCTCAAATCCAAGTTGGATTTACTACTAAGCTAACTATCCCAAACTTAGGGAATATGGACCCAAATGCAGGGGGAGGAACGGATCAGGCTAGTGGCCTGCCGCCCCTTGCATGGCACGTGTTGCCCCCCCTACCTTGGGGTCAATACTGCCACACTCCGTAAGCACTAATCCAGTGGTCAGCCACTGCGTTCATGATCGTGTAGGCCGTGTCGTTCGGGATGGCTACTGCTCGTGACAGCTTAGTAAAGCGGTCCGACATAACCGGGGTGTACCTGTTCCCTTCTTCCGCTATCGGAAGTGGCCCGAGTATGTCGATAGCGACTTGCTCGTTGGGCCCATCGGGAGGGAATAGTTTCATAGCGGATGCCCGCCTTTGACGACTAATACGATTTGTAGCAATATGGTTGTCCGTATCGTGACCCTAATATCAGGGGGGCTACTTCTAGTCCTTAACTTCAATTTGAGAGTCCGAGCTGGTCACGGTATCTATAAGTTACGTATGACCAGAGGGACTTGCATCTTGGGGTGGAGGGTAGTTAGTAGTGTCTCCGAGGGTTTATAGCGAGGGGGCCGGCGGCGAATCCACCGCCGGCCAAGGTAGAACAACAAACCCCTCCCATTTGGGCTCCCATCTTGGTCCCGTGGCTTGCGCTCCAAGGACAGCAACCTTGGCCTCCCGGTGACGTTGGTGCCGATCCCCCTTGGTGAGTGTTCCCTGAGAGTGGACGTGCGACGGATTCCTATTGTGCTACATTGGTGGAGCAGCAGGGGACGGGTTTCCGTCACCCTTGTGGTGACGCCGTCTTCGGCCCTGGCACACGGATAGGGATCCGGTCCTTTTCTTGTACTCGTGGTGTTGCGACCTGATCGATTGTGTTGAGATTTTACCTGTGACTGTGACATACTGTTACTCTCCCCAATCTACCCCCTCGCTCTCTTATTCGTGGTGATCGTTGCGTCGGTGGACTGATTGTGACTATGTCTACCCACGAGACGGGGAACGTTCAAGGCGACGGATCGGCGTCGACGCCAACTCCGGAGGTGACTACGGGAACCGGGATCGGGAACCCGATCGATAACATTGAGACGCCAATGCTTTCCGGTGCCGGATCGACGTTTGGCACGGCTCGGACGGCAGGAGGCGGGGGCCCGCCTCAACTGTCGTCGACCGACCTCACTCCGCCGCCTCCTTCACCAGGGGATTCCCTGATGGCATCATTGGCCCGCATCGAGGCCCGGTTTTCCGGGCTCGACGCCCGTCAAGATCGGACGGAGGACGCAATGGCAGTGTTGATGTCAACACGGCACACGACGGGACCCCGTCGTGTTCCTCCCACACCGGTACGGTTCGAACCGGCCGGACTTCTTTCGGAGTCCACCAGGGTCAATCCCGGGGTTGCTACTCCTGGACAACCCCCGGACACAATGGGGTATGGGTCCGACTCGTCGGCAGAGTTGGATCGGAGTCACACGGAGCGATACGCTCGGAGCACCCGAAGCGGACTCCGCGGACACGACCCGGCGGATACGTACGCCGGGGGAGAGTCGGTTATTGGGGGAGGGGGTACCCTCTCGCAGTACCCCCACGACGAAGGAGGCCAGGCAACTCGGGTTCCCGAGGTGCCGACGCCTGAAGTACCATCTTCAGTGGTGGAAGCTATGACCGCGCAGGTAACTGCGAGCCTACTGAAGCGGATGGAGTCCGATGAGTTCGCTCATCAACTGGCTAAGCGACTGGATATCCAGGACGCTGACACGGAGATCGTCAACGAGGTCTTCCGGTCGGTTCTTACTCCGGAACGTTATCGTTTGGAGGACCGCTCTACCACCGTATCGGAATCGATGCGTAATACGTCGCATCGGGCGATCCGCTCTATGCAGACCCTTATGAAGGGAGTCCCTATGTTCGGGGGGCCGAACGGACGCCCGTTGGCAGTCATCGGCTTCTTGACTAGCTTCAAGGCAGCCGCAGACAAGGCGCTCGTTAACGAGGGGCTGGCCCTGGAGATCCTCCCGTTCTTTGTTGATGAACGGGTGCGAGGCATTCTTCGCCAGGCATCCCCGATGCCGGGAATGAGGGTCGCGGCCACCCCCATGGATTACCGTGGGATATTGAAGGAGCTGCTGAGCAGCTACCTCAGTGAGGACAAGTGCGAGGACCACTATCGGGCCCTTCGCACTGCCACCGCCCAGTCCTGGGAGGATGAGGAGATGTTTGGACGCCGGATCCAAGAGCTCGACTACGAGCTGGGGAAGCTCCTCGGAGAAGGGGAGCTACGGGCCATCCTGTTCGCAGGAGTACCCAACTACGTGCGGATATCCGCACGGGGCGCCAACACGGCACGGACGAACTTCAGTCGACTGATGCATATGTGCAAGTCCCTAGGGGACGCCTACCGGGTTCTACACCCGGAGTGTGCCTTGGCCCCGAAGCCCAAGGGTGAGGGAGGCAAGCCCAGTCTTACCCCGGTACCGAGGCAAGAGAAGGTGGAACGTAAGGCCGCACCAGTACTGGTGGCGACCGAACATACCCCTATTGGTGAGGATGACCCTCTAGTCGACCAACAGGGCCACCTGTTGCTACCGGCGACGCCGGTGATTGATGAACATGGTACGGTAGCGTACATCGCCCCGGCTGGAACCCAGTTCCAGGTCAACGAAGGAACGGGACGGCGCGTCCCGTATGTGCGGACTACGGGGTACTCCCCGGTGACGGGTAACCCTCACCAACCCTTGCCAACATGGGCGGTGCGCACGGAGGCACCTCCGCAGATTGCGGGCCGACCCAACCGGTGGGGGGAGTCCATGTTCCGGTTGACCCAAGGACCCAAGGCCTACTAGGGAGCAGGCACTCGGGCGCCCGAGGGAGGCAACCGTAGCTACGGGGCTACCCCGATGCGAACTCAGGGGGGGACCGGCACGTCCGGGTGTATGTTGTGTGGGGATCCCCAGCACTGGGTGTCTTCCTGCCCACTCATCCCCGAGGAGTCTCGGCGGGCAGCGGCGCAACGCAAGGCATCCACCGGGGGGTATCCCGCCCGAGCACCCGGACCCGCACCGGGTAGGCAGCCAGCTCCAGGTGGAGTACTGGCCGTCGAGGGGGCACCTCCTCAGCCGGATGTCCCGGCGGACAGCACCCTACCAAGGGCAAGAAACGAGTAAGAGGAAGGATGACCGGGGGGCGCTGGGGTTACCCAAGCAAGCCACCCCGGAGTACCGCGGGGAAAGCCCCACGGAGAGCGCGGTTGAGCCGACGCCGCATCAACCCCCGGGTACACCTTCCGGCCCCGACGACACGGCGTCAGGGGATTGATGACCAACCTCCAAGGTTGGGAGGAGAGGACGGGAAGCCCCGTCACGTCGAACCAGACAAGGGCCCTGTTCAGGATGCCCGAGCTACACCGGATATCGGTGTAGGACATGTGTTGTTTACCTTGGAGAACTTCAAGGTATCAGCCACACTGGGGGTTGACCCCCAGTCGACACGATCGTACTACCCTGTACTGGACACAGGGGCTGGACCCAACCTTATCCGGAAGGATACCCTCCCGGACAAGTGGCTTCCACGAGTCAGAGTGACTCGGGGACCCACCATCAAGGACGCGAATGGTCGACTCATTCGTACGACCGCAGCGATGTCGCTGCAGGTTACCATCGGGGATCTCACCACGGAAGTTGACTTCCTGGTATGTGAAACGCTATCGGTGCCCTGCATACTGGGGTGCACCTTCATCAACGTTCACGTTGATGCAATCCGGCCAGGCCGGAGGACCGTCGAGCTTCAAGAAGCCGACGGGACGAAGCGAGGACACACGGCTATCGTCAGGGACCTGACGCTACAAGGAAGCCACGTTAACGTGGCTGAGGTGTACGCAAGCGTCGAGCCGAAGACACTTCGGTCGGCCAAGCGAACTCGCTTTGAGCCGTTGTCAGAGACAGTCCTCCCGGTTAACTGCGACCTCGCAGGCATCTGCAGAGTCCAGTCCAACCTACGGACGTACAAGCGCCATGGGTTGACCATGGCCAACGGTCTCATAGACCTCCCAGCAGGAGGGTCGTCCCTCCTAGTGGTGGCGAACTATCGCCGTAAGGCAGTCACCCTCCCGAAGGGAACTATCCTCGGGATTGCCGAACTCTACGAAGGAGATATCCTTACCCCTGATAAGGAAGGTCAAGTGGAACCACTTGAAGTACTGGCGGTCGCCGAGACCACCGAGCGACAGCAACCCGATGACGGGAAGCCTAACCCATCGGCGGCTCCGGCGGACCTGCCGCCAAAGGACCAAGAGGCCTTGAAGGCACTGGCCGAGGCTGACCTCGACCACCTTCCCCCTTCGGTAGCCGAAGGGGTACGACGGATGCAAAGAAAGCATGACGTTATGTGGACAGGCGGGGCCTTGGGGACCATTGGGGCAACCCAACATCGTATAGACCTGGTACCAGGCGCACGACCCGCCCGCTCACAACCGCACCGAGCGGGACCTATGCAACGAGAGATCGTTGATGGAGAAGTGAAGAGGATGAGTGAAGCTAAGGTGATCCGACCTTCGATGTCGGAATGGGGTGCCCCAGTCGTTATTGTGCCGAAGAAGGATCAAACCCCTCGGTTTTGCATCGATTATCGACGCCTCAACTTGGTTACCAAGAAGGACTCATACCCGTTACCAAGGATGGATGAATGCATCGACTCCCTGGGGGAGGCTACGGTGTTTACCACCATCGACTGCAATGCCGGATACTGGCAGATCCCGGTGGCGGACGAGGATATCCCCAACACGGCATTCGTCTGTCACAGTGGAGTGTACGAGTTCCTAAGGATGCCCTTCGGATTGTCCAACGCCCCCGCTACATTCCAGCGGGCTATCGACATCATACTGTCGGGGGTGAAGTGGCGTAGCTGCCTAGTGTACCTCGATGACGTCATCGTCTTCTCGCGTAACATGGATGACCATGTACAACATGTTGACGAGGTACTCACCCTCTTGAGGAACGCCGGGGTAACCCTGCGTCTGAAGAAGTGCGCCTTCTTCCAACAGACGGTCGAGTATCTGGGCCACCAGATAACCCCTGGTAAACTAGGGGTACTCGAAGCCAATACCCGGGCACTCCGGGATGCCCGGTTCCCTAACACCCAGACGCAGCTCAAGAGCTTCCTGGGAATGTGCAATGTATACCGACGGTTCGTCAAGGACTTCGCTCGGATAGCTAAACCGTTAACGGTTCTTACGAGCAGTACCTTACCCAAGGTACTCCAACCCCCTTCGCCTAGCGAAGAGGAGGCATTCGAGTCGCTGAAGCGAGCCCTACTAGCCCCACCCGTCCTTGCGTTACCGCATAGACGGGGTACCTTCGTCATCGATGTCGATGCGTGTGATACACAAGTGGGATGCACCCTGTTACAGGGAGAGACGTTGATAGGTACCGACAACGTTATCCCGGACCTACGTCCGGTAGGGTACTTCAGCCGGACACTCAACCCGGCTGAGCGGAACTATAGTGCCACCGAGCGTGAATGCCTCGGAGTTATATGGGCAGTGCAACTGCGCCGTCCATACCTTGAGGGCTCCAGGTTCATCGTGAGGTCCAACCACGAACCCCTACGATGGCTCCTCAACCTTGGTGACAAGGATTCCGATAGCCATGGGAGGCTAGCCCGATGGAGGCTGAAGATGGCCGAGCACGACTACCGCACGGTGTATAAGGCTGGGTCAACCCACCACCTCGGAGACGCGTTGTCTCGACTCGACACCCCGAGCGGGGATACCCGCCCGGTGGACGAGGACATCCCGGTAGTACCGGTGTGCATGGTGGGTAATGCTACCCAGGGTATGGCTGACCATACCATGGCACACCTTGCGTGCCCATTGACCCTCGCGGACTTCCGCGAGGCACAGGCCAACGACGATGACTGTAGACGTCATCGTGCTAACCTCCTGGCCGGTACGGCCGGCATCTTCTCCGAGAACGAAGACGGACTCATATACCGGCGGGCACCCGCCGATGGACGACATCAAGTCGTGGTTCCCGTGTCCTTACGGCAAGCCGTCATGAAACGAGAACATGAGAACCCTACAGCCGGACACCCGGGGGGTTCACGTATGTTCGCAGCAATGCGGAGGTTCTTCTACTGGCCAGCAATGGCCGTCGACGTGGTCGACCACGTAAGGGGATGCCACCCCTGTGCACGTAACCGCATGAGTCTACATAGGCGGGCGTCTGCCATGAAGCTATTCCCACCTGATGGGCCCAACGAGCAAGTCGCTATCGACATACTCGGGCCACTTCCGATAACGGAAGAAGGGAACAGGTACATCCTGGTCATGTCTGACCGCTTCACTAAGCTGTCAAGAGCGGCAGCCATCCCGAATGATACGGCATACACGATCATGAACGCAGTGGTTGACCACTGGATCAGTGCATACGGAGTCATGAAGCAACTCCTCTCCGATAACGGAGCAAACCTTACGTCGGCATTCTGCACTAAGGTCCTGGGCATGTTCGGTATCGAACCACGTCGGGCATCCGACTACCACCCGCAGTCCAACGGGCAGGTGGAGCGGTTCAACCGCACCATCGTAAAGATGCTACAGTGCTACGTGGCCGAGCACACGAACACTTGGGACAGGCTTCTGTCCGTACTCACCCTGGCATACAATGCCAGGCCACATCGGAGCACAAACATTGCTCCGCTGGAGTGGGTCATGCCACTAGGCGTCGGTAACTTGACGCTGCCACCCGGCAGGTGCACTCGGTATGATACACCGAAGGGGCGACCCGCCGAACGCATCCACCTAGCTTGGTTGGCCAAGCTATCGTGGATGATTCCTAAGCTCAAGGGTGCCCTTGACAGAACACAACTTCGGTATAAGAAGAACTTCGACGCCCGACTACGGGTGCGCAACGCAACCCTGGTAACAGGTGACTGGGTCTATATCAGACACCAGAAGTTCCGAGGGAACAAGCTTATGCAACCGGTCAAGGGACCGTACCAGATCCTCCACAGAGATGACCACTCTGTTATCTTACACTCCGATACGGAGATTCAACGCATCAGCATGAATGACGTCACACCTGCTCCGTTGCCGGAACAGCCTCAGCCGGTACCGGCTGGGTTGCTACATGAAGCTCTTACAACCCACCGGTCAGATGACCCGGTGGGACCGGATGGGATTCCATACCAAGTAGAGAGCGTGGTCGGACACACCGACCCGGACCTACCAGGACCCTGGTACGTCAAGGTTATGTGGGTCGGATACGACTCACCCACCTAGGACAGGCGGCAAATATACCCCGCCAACTCCTCATGCCGTACATGAGGCGACAACGCCTACTGTAACAACCCAACCGACACCGACTTCGGCTGTTGGGGGGTGAGGCTTATACCTACTAAGTAGGGTGTGACGTGGTTACGGCAGACTTAGGTTTCTAAGTCAAATCAGACTTAGGTTTCTAAGTCGAACCAAGCTTAGGTAACTAAGTAGAGCTAAGCTTAGGTAACTAAGTAAAACCTGAACCTTAATAAGTTAACTTAAAGGTAAAGGCTAACTCCGATAATATCGAAGTAACTAGGGAGCTTACACGGGAGGATGACCTCCCGAAGCCAAGACACCAAGTGAGGGAGGATGACCTCCCCAAGCATGAACCTACCGGAAGAAGTTGGACGGGAGGCAAGGCACCACTGAGCCAGAAGGGGTACTCCCCAGGGCAGCAAACAGAGGCAAGCAATGCCCCCAAAGGGGATGAGTTTATACTCACTACTACCCGGCTACCATAAGGGTTGCCGGGGCCCTCTCCCGCACAAACAATAGCACTCCTCAGTGGGTAGACCCACTGCCCGAGGGAGGCCACTCACGCGTAAGCGCGTAGACCTCCGTGCTCCACCGGTCGGCAACGTCACGACGGTCGACCACCCGAGTTACCTCGGTGCATAGCTGGATGAGGGTGCTGCGGCCAGCCTCCACGTCCTCCAGAGCTTTCTGGAGGCGGTCCAGCACGCCACCGAAGCAACGCGCTGACCCAAGCAGCGCAGCACCTGGGGGGATATCCCCCCAGCTAACAGAGAGACCCCCACGCATTGCGCGGGTAACAAGGGCGTCAACGCCCTCATACCAGAGACGGGGACCCCCGTCATGTAGGACAGGGGCGGGAGGTGACACTGGCGCAGCCAGAGGAGCCACAGGAGCCGACACGGCTACCACCGGAGCCGGTGGCACCTGATACGAGGCCCGGTAGGACCCTACCGAAGGGGCTCCACCGTAACCACGGCGGTACTCCGCCCGACGACGGGACACCTCACGCTCCCCACCCACAGAGCCCCACTCTCGGGGACGACGGCCAACCGCCGCCGGCATCGGGTTACCGAACCACGGAGCAAGGACCTGAAGAGGGTCATGGATAACCATGGGAATACCCAGGTCAGCAACAGCCTCGGTGGATGCCCACCCATGGCAACTGGGCTCACCCGGCTGAGTACGCCGGACACGCAACGAGTGACGAGGCAAGGGGGAAGCCCCAGCCTGCGGGTCCCGGTACGGGGGAAGGGCCAACACCCCAGCCCAGTTCACGGCATCGTGAACAGCCAGCAGGGCTTCGAACTCCCGGGCCAACCCGGTCTTGGCGGCTATCAGATCCACGCCCAACTGCGCGATGTGCCGACGGACACCCGTCGGAAGATGAAACAGACGACCCTGCCGGCGGACGGACAGCAAGAAGGATGAAAGCCTGCCGAGGGTAACCTCAAGGGTGAAGGTACCCTGCAACGGGTGGACCGGTCGCGAGGCCAACACACTCCCGAAGTAGCGAAGACAGGAGCCGGTGTCAAACCGGAAAGCAGGGGCGGGTTCCCACCCCTCCTGCCATAGCGGCGGGCGCACGGGAGTGTATACCGGAGCACGACCGTTGCCGGTCGGCAACGCACACGTTATATCCGTGCGGAACGCATCCGCCATGACACCATGGTTACGTCGCCACTCGACGCCGACTTCAACCCCGCCATGGGCGGGTAGGGAGCCGTCAACGACAGATATGGGGGTACCCCCGGGTAGTAGTCAAAGTCGGGATACCGACCGGTACTGCCCACCGTCTCCCCAAACGCAACCGGCTCCGCCGCCGCCGCAATCCCCCGAGCACTAGCCGGGTAGTCAATCTCCCGCGGCAACGCGGGGGCAATCAGGTCGCAGACCCCGAAGTTGGGGTCGAGGTAGACCTCACCCCGTCCCACCCGGGTGCGCCAGAGCTGCGCATGCCGGTCGTCCGGCTGACTCAGGATCCAATGGTTCCACCCGGACCGCGTTCGGCTGGTTGACCAGCCGCACCAACTCCCGCTCCAGCTCGGGTCCACCTTAACGGCGGGAGGACTCTCCACGGGGATGCACCAGGTGGAAGTCCACCCGCATACGCCCATCGGACTCCATCGACTCTTGCACCGTGAGGCCTCGAACCCGAGCCACCAAGTCGGACACCGACATGGCGGGTTGACCCGCCGCCACGGCGACGCCGCCACCCAACGGGGCAACCCGGGCAGGACCAGGAAGAATCGGGGGCGCCGGGGGACGCACCACCGGCAGAGGGCCGACGTCGGAGATGGACGAGGCCGAGGAGGAAGAAGAAGGGCGGGCGCCCGCCCGGAGTAACTCCCGGTGTCAACCGCCATGGGAGAAGGAGCGTCTTGACCGCTCGACACCCGCGGCACCGCAGGTATGGTACCGGCGCCGGCACCACCCGTCGGCGTAGCCCCCGCCTCGGAAGGGGAAGGCACTTGGACAGCCTCCGGAGCCGGAGCCCCGGCCGTGCGGACACCCGCACCGTCTTGACCCGCCGCACCGGGTGTCGCACCGCCACCACCACCCGCGTCAACGTCGGGACCGCCTCGAGGAGTCACCGCCCGGACACCCGGACCACCTTGACCAGCCGGAGTCGGCTGCGGGTCGCCACCTCCGCCGCAGGGCGGACCATCTTGAGGTAGCTGCGGTGAGCCGGCACCGGCACCAGGCTCCATCCGGGCAGCCGGCAGAGAGGGGGTAGAAGCCGCCACGCGCGGTTGACCGCCGGGTTGACCGCCGGCCGACGGCACCGTCGTGCCGCTGCACACGGACGACAGTCCTCCGGCCGACAGACGGACGGACACCGCAGGCCCGTCGTCGTCAGACGAGCTCACCCCGTAACGCGCGGCGTCGGGACCGACAGGCGCGTCGTCCTCCATCTCCTCCCCGATCAGGAGGTCTTCCTCCTCTTCAAGCACCTGGGGATAGGACATGATAACGGGTGCGAGTCCCCCGCGCCCACAAGCCGTCGACGG
>CM020619.1:11081142-11215379 GCA_009829735.1 Pyropia yezoensis
ACGCAGGCAGCCCTCGCCCCCCACTCAATCGTCCACACGAGAGGGACCCCCCTACCACCAGGCACCTGGTGGCGGATCTGCTTGCACCACACCTCGGAAAGGGGGGTCGTGAACAAAAACCCGCATCGGGAAATTAACGGTCCGGAAAACGGATCGTGTGTGTACCACACAAAGGGGGGCACCCCCCTCGGACAACCTCGAAAAGGGGTGTTTGTCGCGACGGGGCGCAAAGCCCCACCCGACGGGTAAACAGTCACGCGACCCACTTACATTCGGTAACCCGAATGCAACTCGACCCGAGGACGGGCCGAATCTAAGGGGGGGATATGTAGCAATATGGTTGTCCGTATTGTGACCCTAATATCAGGGGGGCTACTTCTAATCCTTAACTTCAATTTGAGAGTCCGAGCTGGTCACGGTATCTATAAGTTACGTATGACCAGAGGGACTTGCATCTTGGGGTGGAGGGTAGTTAGTAGTGTCTCCGAGGGTTTATAACGAGGGGGCCGGTGGCGAATCCACCGCCGGCCAAGGTAGAACAACAAACCCCTCCCATTTGGGCTCCCATCTTGGTCCCGTGGCTTGCGCTCCAAGGACAGCAACCTTGGCCTTCCGGTGACGTTGGTGCCGATCCCCCTTGGTGAGTGTTCCCTGAGAGTGGACGTGCGACGGATTCCTATTGTGCTACACGATTCCGTGCACACGGGTGGCATCCCCGCACGTGTTCGACTACGTCGACGGCCATTGCTAGCCAGTAGATGAGCCTCCGCATTGCTGCGAACATGCGCGGACCCCCCGGGTGTCCGGCTGTAGGGTTCTCGTGTTCTCGATCCATGACGGCTTGTCGTAAGGACACGGGAACCTCGACTTGATGTCGTCCATCGGCGGGTGCCCGCCGGTATATAAGTCCGTCCTCATTCTCGGAGAAGATGCCGGCCGTGCCGGCCAGGAGGTTAGCGCGATGGCGTTTACAGTCATCGACATTGGCCTGTGCCTCGCGGAAGTCCGCGAGGGTCAATGGGCACGCAAGGTGTGCCATGGTATGGTCAACCATACCTTGGGCGGCATTAACCACCATGCAAGCCGGTACCACCGGGATGTCCTCGTCCACTTGTTGGGTATCCCCGCTCGGTGTATCGAGTCGCGACAGCGCGTCTCCCAGATGATGGGTAGCGCCGGCCTTATGTAAGGTCCGGTAGTCGTGCTCGGCCATCTTTAGCCTCCACCGGGCTAGCCGTCCATGGCTGTCGGATCACCAAGGTTGAGGAGTCAACGTGCACATGGTCATCCATGTCACGCGAGAAGACGATGACATCGTCCAGGTACACCAGGCAGTTACGCCACTTCACTCCCGACAGTATAATGTCGATGGCCCGCTGGAATGTGGCGGGGGCGTTGAACAATCCGAAGGGTATTCTTAGGAACTCGTACACTCCACCGTGACTGACGAACGCTGTCTTGGGGATATCCTCCTCTGCAACTGGGATCTGCCAGTACCCGGCATTGCAGTCGATGGTGGTAAACACCGTAGCCTCCCCCAGGGAGTCGATGCATTCATCCATCCTTGGTAACGGGTATGAGTCCTTCTTGGTAACCAAGTTGAGGCGTCGATAATCGATGCAAAACCGAGGGGTTTGATCCTTCTTCGGCACAATAACGACTGGGGCACCCCATTCCGACATCGAAGGTCGGATCACCTTAGCTTCACTCATCCTCTTCACTTCTCCATCAACGATCTCTCGTTGCATAGGTCCCGCTCGGTGCGGTTGTGAGCGGGCGGGTCGTGCGCCTGGTACCAGGTCTATACGATGTTGGGTTGCCCCAATGGTCCCCAAGGCCCCGCCTGTCCACATAACGTCATGCTTTCTTTGCATCCGTCGTACCCCTTCGGCTACCGAAGGGGGAAGGTGGTCGAGGTCAGCCTCGGCCAGTGCCTTCAAGGCTTCTTGGTCCTTCGGCGGAATGTCCGCCGGAGCTGGTGATTGGTTGGGCTTCCCGACGTCGGGCTCCTTCAGCTCGGTGGTCTCTGCGACCGCCAGTACCTCAAGTGGTTCCACTTGACCTTCCTTGTCAGGGGTAAGGATGTCTCCTTCGTAGAGCTCGGCGATCCCGAGGATAGTCCCTTTCGGAAAGGTGACTGCCGCACGGCGATAGTTCGCCATCACGAGCAGTGATGACCTCCCTGCTGGGAGGTCTACGATACCGTTGGCCATGGTCAACCCATGGCACTTGTAGGTTCGTAGGTTGGACTGGACACTGCAGATGCCTGCGAGGTCACAGTGAACCGGAAGGACTGTCTCCGATAACGGCTCAAAGCGAGTCCGCTTAGCCAGCCGGAGTGTCTTCAGCTCATCGCTTGCGCATACCTCAGCAACGTTAACGTGGCTCCCCTGTAGCGTCAGGTCCCTGACGATAACTGTCTGTCCTCTCTTCGTCCCTTCGGCCTCTTGTAGCTCAACGGTCCTCCGGCCCGGCCGGATTGCATCCACGTGAACGTTGATGAAGGTGCACCTCAGTATGCAGGGCACAGATAGAGTCTCACATACCAGGAAGTCGACTTCCGTGGTGAGTTCCCCGATGGTGACCCGCAGCGACATCGCTGCGGTCGTACGAATGAGACGGCCATTCGCATCCTTGATCGTGGGTCCCCGAGTCACTCTGACTCTCGGAAGCCACTTGTCCGGGAGGGTATCCTTCCGGATAAGGTTCGGCCCAGCCCCTGTGTCCAGTACAGGGTAATACGATCGGTTCGACTGGGGGTCAACCCCCAGTGTGGCTGATACCTTGAAGTTCTCCGAGGTGAACAGTACGTGGCCTACACCGATATCCGGTGTAGCTCGGGCATCCTGGACAGGGCCCTTGTCTGGTTTAACGTGAAGGGGCTTCCCGTCCTCGACTCCCTTCCTTGGAGGTTGATCATCATTCCCCTGACGCCGTGTCGTCGGGGCCGGAAGGTGTACCCTGGGATTGATGCGGCGTCGGCTCAACCGTGCTCTCTGTGGGGCTTTCCCCGCGGCCGTTTGGGGTGGCTTGCTTGCGTTGCCCCAGCGACCCCGTGTCGTCCTTCCTCTTACTCGTTTCACGCGCTTGGCTGGGTACTGTCTTCCGAGATATCCGGGAGGGGAGGTGCCTCCTCGACTGCCAGTACTCCTCCTGGAGCTTGCTGCCTACCCGGTGCCGGTGCTCTGGCGAGATACCCCCCAATGGATGCCTTGCGGTGCGCCGCTGCCCGTCGAGACTCCTCCGGGATGAGCGGGCATGAGGACACCCAGTGTTGGGGGTCTCCGCACAGCATACATCCGGAAGAGCCGGCCGTCCCGGGCGTCCGCGTCGGGTTGGCCCCATAGGCCCGGTTGCTTGCCTCGGGCGCCCGAGTGCCTGCCTCTTAGTAGGCCTTGGGTCCGGTGCCAAACGGAACATGGACTTCCCCAGCCGGTTGGATCTACCGGCGATGTTCGGAGGTGCCTCCGTACGCACCGCCCATGTCGGCAGAGGTTGGTGGGGGTTACCCGTAACCGGGGCATACCCCGTGATCCGTACATACGGGACGCGACGACCCGCACCCTCGTTGACCTGGAACTGGGTCCCAGCCGGGGCGATGTACGCTACGGTACCTTGCTCATCAATCACCGGCGTCGCCGGTAGCAACAGGTGGTCCTGTTGGTCGACGAGAGGTTCATTCTCACCCGTGGGGGAATACTCGGTCGCCACCTGTACTGGTGCGGCCTTACGTTCCACCCTCTCTTGCCTCGGTACCGGGGTAAGATTGGGCTTGCCTCCCTCACCCTTGGGCTTCGGGGCCAAGGCACACTCCGGGTGTAGCACCAGGTAGGTGTCCCCCAGAGACTCGCACATATGCATCAGTCGACTGAAGTTCGTCCGAGCCGTATTGGCTCCCCGTGCGGATATCCGCACATAGTTGGGTACTCCTGCAAACAGGATTGCCCGTAGCTCCCCTTCGCCGAGGAGCCTCCCCAGCTTGTAGTCGAGCTCTTGGATCCGGCGTCCGAACATCGTAAACTCCGAAAGTAGTCCGGCCGGTTCGAACCGTACCGGTGTGGGAGGATCACGACGGGGTACCGTCTTGTGGCGTGTTGACATCAGCACAGCCATTGCGTCCTCCGTACGCTCTTGACGGGCGTCGAGTCCGGTGAACCGGGCCTCCATACGAGCCATTGATGCCATCAGGGAGTCCCCTGGTGAAGGTGGCGGCGGAGTGAGGTCGGCAAAAGACGGTTGAGGCGGTCCGCCGCCCCCGGCCGTCCGCGCCGTACCAAACGTCGATCCGGCCCCGGAGAGCATCGGCGTCTCAATGTTGTCGATCGGGTTACCGATCCCGGTTCCCGGGTTCAACTCCGGGGTCGGCGTCGACGCCGATCCGTCATCTTGAACGTTCCCCGTCTCTTGGGTAGACATAGTCACAATCAGTAAACCGACGTAACAGTCACCACGAATAAGAGAGCGAGGGCGTAGGTTGGGGGAGAGTAACAGTAGATCGCAGTCAAACGTAACCACTCAACACAATCAACCAGATCGCAACACCACGAGTACAAGAAAATGACCGGATCCCTATCCGTGTGCCAGGGCCGAAGGCGGCGTCACCACAAGGGTGACGGAAACCCGTCCCCTGCTGCTCCACCAATGTAGCACAATAGGTATCCGCTGCACGTCCACTATCGGGGAACACTCGCCAAGGGGGATCGGCACCAACGTCACCGGAAGGCCAAGGTTGCTGTCCTTGGAGCGCAAGCCACGGGACCAAGATGGGAGCCCAAATGGGAGGGGTTTGTTGTTCTACAATGGCCGGCGTTGGATTCGCCGCCGGCCCCGTCGTTATAAACCCTCGGAGACACTACTAACTACCCTCCACCCCAAGATGCAAGTCCCTCTGGTCATACGCAACTTATAGATACCGTGACCAATACGGACTCCCAAATTGAAAGTTAAGGGTTAGAAGTAGTCGCCCTATACTAGGGTCACCATACGGTCATCCAAATTGCTACAAACTGTCAACGTCCACAACGTTCGACTGCCGCAGGCTGGTGACATCCGCCACTAGCCCGCGGAGCGCGTGCGCCCGCGGCTCCCGCCACACCCTGGTCACGTGGACCGTCGCAAGGGTGGGGGAGTCGTCGCCGCAGCGGCCGCGACTCGCGCCAATCAGCGACATCACCACCGCAGCAGCGCGCGCAGCCACGGACGAAGTGAAGGCGGCGGTGGCGGCCGCACCATCCGCGGGGGCACCACCGGCGAGGCCAGCAGGTCTACCACGCGCGGCACCTCCGTCACGGCGACGGGCATCGGCGCCGCCGCCCTCGTGGGCCACCGCCGCCGGATCCGCTGCTGGTGTGGCCGCACGGTCGTCTTCAAGGTTGGCGCGGGCACCAGCGGCAGCCTCGACGGGCTGCCCCCCAGCACGAGGGCCACGTGGGGGGGTACCGGTGCCTCTAATGGAGCCCATCACGGCCGCAGCGGACTCAGCGGCCCGGCGGGCGCGGGCGTCCCTGGCGGCCTGGCGGAGGCGACGACGGCGGGCCGCCGCGGCGCTCCAGGCGCCGCCGCCATCGTCGCCGCAAATTTCATAGCGTCGTCGCCGCCCGCTGGCGGGTGACTCGGGCAGCGATGCCGCCGCCTTGGCAGCGGTGGGCGGCGGAGGACGGTGGCCGCCAGCGTCGGCGGCCGCAGGGGGCGGACTAGCAGCCCGGGCGGGCGAAATGGGGGCAGAACGAGGGGAAAGGGGGGGGGGGGGGGGGGGAATGGAGCGGAAACGAGGGCAAGACCGCGACCGAGAACGCCCGCGGCGCTCTCCGAGAGAGCGCAGCAGCGGGCCAATGCCATTGGCGCGCACGGACGCACACACAGCGTCAAGGACGCGTCAACGAGCGGCCACCGGCGCGGCGGCATGGGGGCGCGCCGCGCCCGCCGCAGCCGCCCCACCACTGCCGCCATCCGCCGCCCCTACAGCCGCCGTGCCCGTGCTGGGCGGAGCAGCTAAGGCGACCCGCAGGCCATGGCTCGACCCTCAGGGGGTCGTGAGGGCCTGCGCACAGAAGCCGACCTCCCCACAGAGGCCGTGAAGGCCATCTTGCACGAAAAGGTATGTACTCGGTCTTTGGCCCACTGCGCTGGAGCGGCGGCTGACTGGTCGCGGAGGCGGGGCCGGAGGTTCGAGATGCCGGGGAGGCGCGGGGAAGGCGGCGGGGGAGGGGGGTCGAGGGCAAGGGGCGGGGGGGTGCCTTGGACCGGGAAACGATGGCGGGGGGGGGGGGGGGGGTGGGGGGGGGAGGGCGGCGCGGGGGGAGAGCAGGAGGCGCACGCGCGCCCCGACCCCCCCTCGCCCAGGGGGGTGCTTGTGGTATAAAACTATCATCTCGGACACGTGTCAGTATCCCACGGGGGAAAGGGACAGGTAACGCAGAAAGGGGAACTACGAGAGTGGTATGCCTGTTGCCTCACGTGGCTGCTGGCAGAGCCGACAGATACGCACGGTAGTGCACACGGGGATGAGGAAAGCAAACGCGCAGTTGTCTTTTTCCCTGAGGGCGCGGGCCAAGGGCGCCTCGCTGTCCCTCTTAACGTGTATCTGGGGAAGCCTCCGCACATTGGCCAGGTAGCCCCCCCCGACCCCCGAGTGGCCTCGAGCCGAGTCTATCTTCTTCAGGTTGGGGGCCACTATCACTACTAATTCTATTCTCCCTCACTAATCTTACACTCAAATTCTCTCAAATCAACTCCCTCACAAATATGCAAAAACCCATCAGAGGTCCCTCTCTCACGTGTGGGTAGCGTAGTCCACCGCATTCCAGTGCCGGGCACGGGCCACGGCCGCCAATCATCCCCACACGGCGAGCGCGTCCTGGCACCCGGTGGCCCTTGGTCGCCATCCCGGGTTGACGTCAAGTCAGGGCCAGGGATGCTACAGTGCTCCGCAGCGTGCAGCGGCAGTGTCTGCGCCTTGGCGGAATGACCGAGACCCGGCGGTGGGGGTGGTGCTGCTGGCGCCGCCTCCACGGCGCGACGACGCGGCCGCCGCCCCGGGCGCGCCACCCGCGGTCGTCACCGCGGCCGCGGCGGAGGGCGACTATGGCGGCGACGCGGGCGGCGCGGCGGCGGCGGCGGCAGCGTCGCTGGCCGCCACGGCCGCCGCCACGCCGCTGGCGTCCATCCTCCTCGCCGCCACGCCGGGAAACGAGGAGGCGGTGCTGGCGGCGGTCGCGGCGGCGCACCCGGGCGTGCCCGTCACGGGCGGCTCGGCGGCAGAAAATGACGTGGCCGGCGGGTGGCGGCTGCTCGTCAGGGGCGGCGCGACGGTGTCGGTGTTGACGGCGCTGGTGGGCTTTCCCGTGGGGAGGAGCGTTGCCGCGTCGTGGGCGCTGGCAATGCCCTATGACGAAACGGATGTTGGCATGACGGTGACGTCCGCGGCGGGCCGGCGGGTGGCCACCATTGACGGCGCGCCTGCGACGGGGGTAGTGGCGGCCTGGATGGGGGGGGCGCTCGACGCGGCAGCCGCAACGGCCAGTGGCAGCGTCCTTGCCGAAATGTCGGTCCGCCCGCTGGGCGTGCCGCCCGGCGACGGAGGCGGCGGCGGCGGCGGCGGCGACGGCGGCGGCGGAGAGGGCGGCGGCGACGGCAGCGGCGACTGCGGCAGCGGCGGCCCCCGCCCGACGCTGGCGGTGCACGCGGCGGCGCTGGCCCCCCCCTCCAACGGGGACGTGTCGTTCTTCAAGGCCGTGTTGGCGGGAGACCGGCTGTCGGTGCTGACTCCCTGGAGTGCCTCGCTTACGGCCGCGGCCGCCGTGGCGATGCGCGACGCGTGGGCGGCCGCCGCGGCGGACATCCTCGCCGGCCGCCCCTCTGCGGCGGGCCTGCTGCTCTACTGTGGCGGCATGGCCATGTGCGCTCGCGGTCGCGGCGGAGGCGGTGCCGCTGCTCGGCGTGACACTGTTTGGGAAGCAGGGGGGGTGGGGGGGGGGGGGGGGGGCGCATGCCAAACTCGCCAATGGGGTGGTGCTGTTTGGGTGAGCGCGCCGCGCCTATCGGGGGGGAGAGGGACCATCGTGTAGGGGTGCGCCTGGCCCGCACGCGCCACGCGATGCTTGCGTGCTGTTAGCGGACATTGGAAAAAGCTGCTTTAGAGTACTCGTGCAGTAAAGGTGTATCCCACGTAATAAAACCTCTCGGCACCCCACGGCTTTGGCCGGACACAGGCATGCAGTCATGACCCGATTATATGGCACCCTTGCGCTCTTTGTAGCCCCCGTTCCAGCGATGCAGTGCCGTGGCGTCAGCTCACAGACGTCGCCGGCTCGCCGGCGATCGTTCCCCCTTCCACTGCGATCACTGTGAATTCAAGCCCAAAATCAATGTCGATCGCGTGATTCTGAGGCCGAGCTCGACTACATGCGTTCGGTCGACCGCATGCAGCAGGGCCCAATTCTGTACTTGACTTGTTTGTGGATGACGTCACTATGGCGTTCTGAGCCCCTGGGACCGTTGGAACCCGGGAGACTGACTTGGGACCCGGCTTGCAGCGTAAGGTGGAACCACGCGCTGGCCGAGGATCCCTGTATCGGTGGCCCGGGGCAGTGGCGACACGCCCGGTGCCCTGATTGGTCACCCGGAGCGGTGGACTTGCCGGGTTGGGGCATACTGACCATCGGGTTATTTGTTTCATTTTTCGCATTTGTTTTCCTAGCGTGATTTCGTGTCTTTCCCCTTTTTCCCACTGGGTTTTTTTGGGGGGATTGACATTTGTGTGTGGGGGGATTTCGCTTGCTTTTCGTGTGTTGGCCCGGTGAGCGGCCGGTGCCTTGCTGGCACTTGGCTCGCTGGGGGCGCCCTCTGGGGGCCTCGCTCAGGGCCCCTGGAGGGGCCAGGGGGGGAGGTGGAGCGGTGCTCCGGGGTTCTCCCCGGGGCCATCTTGTAAAATCAACAGTGCTTTGGGTTCCTTCTCCCTCGGGCTTTTGTCCTGTTTACCTTTGCCTCGTATCGTGGCGGGCGAGTGGATAAGAAAGGGCTCTTACCTGTTCCTTCCTGGGCTTCGGATTGTGGTCTCTGTGTGTGTGGTTGTGGTTTCTGGGTCCGGGAATCTGGGTCCCATTACGCTACAGTCACGTCTGCTGCCGCGAGCCGGGGCGACTCCAAGTCAGGGCGGATCCGTGCAGCGGGCCATTTGACTTAGCGGTGACTGTGTCGGACCAGCCCCCCCCCCCTCCACCCCCACCAACCTTTGCAACCTGTGCCGCCCCCCCCCCTCCACCCTTCCCAACCATAGCCGCCCCTACCCCGACTCCCCCCCTCTGATGGAAGTGGCGCACACAGGGAACACGTCCGCAAGTAAAAAAGAAAAGCAGGTCATTGACTGTCGCCGGTGGACGATGCGCCGTCGTCCATACCCTCCAAGGCGTCCGCCCCCCCCTCCTCAAACAGCCCTGGCTCGCCTCGCCCAGCCGCCTGGCCGCCCCGCTCTGCCCCTCCGCCGTCACCCATCCCAGCAGCTCCCCCGCCGCCCCGCCCACCGTGCGTGTTGCCCTGGTCGACCCCACCGGAGCTAGGTTGACCGACCGGGGCCGCTCGCGCCTCAGACGCGGTCCGCTGCTCCCTGAGGGGGCCTGCTCCCCAGGGTACGTCCGACAGGTGCATGGGGTCCCCCCCCAGAGCCGTGGCGGTGGCTGCTGTTGCTGCGCGAGCGGCAATCTTGATGACCCGCACCGTCTCACGGGACGGGTTTGGGCAGACCTCCTCTGCCGCGGCCGCCGCGGCCGCGGAGGCCAGATCGCCCACACGCTGCCATTCCAATAGGATCTGGGAAGGGTCCGGGGGGGGGGTTGGGTCAACTACAACAGAGGCGCAGAGGGTAGCACAAGCACACAAGAGAACAAACTCAAAAACAAACGCGCACAGGGCAATATCCATTGCGAATATACATATAATATCCATTGGGAAGAGGAACACCGCCAAAAAGAAAAAAAGCGACGGGAACGGGGTACCTACAAATGGTCGGCGACCCTAGCTCACAACATACAACGGAAAATAGAAACCACGTGAGGCACGCGACAGATCCCGCGGCATTCACCCCCCAAGCATGTAACCTGTCCCAGCACCGTCGAACGGCGCCCGCGCGTGCGATACAAACGGTAGGAGAAGCACCAGGGTGAGGATGGTGGGGGTGGCCGCTGGGGTCGACGTCGCTGGGGTCGACGACGCTGGGGTCCGACGGCGGGTGCACCTGTGGCCCCCGATTCCGTGCCCCCTTGCTCTCCTCGTCATTCCATTCCATTCGATTGCACTGTATGCCGAACGATCGCAGAGACTGGCGATCGAGACCTTGAAGCAGGACGGTCGCGATGCTCCCAGTTATATGGCAGGGTGCCATATAACTGGGACGCTTACAACCGGGTCATGACTGTATGACGCAGGCATTGTACAGAGCAAGTGATTACACCAAACGAAATATTTAACAGCTCATAATCTTCCGAGCAGAAGAGAGAAGACAATGGGAAAACCGATGCTGTCGACGTACTTGGACCCTTTCGCCCCATCCGTCCGCTTCTCTCTCCCAATGAAACGCAGCCAATTGCATGTGCCGGGATCCTCCCCTCCAGCCGGCGCCTGCTGCGGTGCCGGAGAGGACGCCCCCCACCGCACTCCCTCCCCCATCCCCTCCCTGCAACGAACCCCCTCTGCGCCGTCCTCCCCACATCCTCACTCCACCCTGCCGCTCGCCCTCCCCGTCGCCTCCCACGTGATCACTATCCCCGGGGGACCACCGCAACGCGTCACCGGCGCTGGCCGTCTGCCCGCCCGAGCTGCCGGTGCCGCCACCAATGGCCGGCTGCCCTCACCCTCAGCCACTGCAGACCGCCACCACCGCCACCGACGGCAGCCCTTCCTCTCCCTCCTCCGCTGCCGCGGGCTGCTGTGCCTGCTTTTTTCTTGCCACCGCCGCCGGCTGCCCCTCCCCCTCTTGCCGCTGCCGTGAGCTGCTGCGCCCGCCACCCCGGCGCCTGCTGCCGCTCCCCTCCCGCCGCCGCTGCGGGCCGGTGCCGGGGTATTCCCCAAGCCTGTTGTTGTCGGCTGCCGATACCGCGGCGTGGCCGCCGTCCTGTCCTTCGATACTGCTCCACGCCTTGCGGTTCCCCGCTGCGGTGACGGCGGCCGCCGCGGCGTCCCCCCGATGTGGCATCGACCACCCGCGCTGTGGGTGGCCGCCGCCTCGCAGAGCGCCGGCGCGGCGACCTGTCGCTGAACTCTGAGGGGACCGTCCATGCCATCCCTTGGGTGGCCACCACCCCCTCATCGATAGCGGGTCACGACCTCCGCCCCACCCGCACCCCTGTACAACCGGACGGCGGGGGAGCGGCGGGTGCAGCAGCACCGATTCCTCTGCCGCGCGGCGGTGCACGCCGCTGCCGCCCGTGGCGGCGGGGGGGAGTGCTACTCGTCGACGGGGCGGTCGTGGAGGGGTGGCGCGCATCCGCGCGTCGTCAAGCGCTCGCCGCTGTGGCGCACGTGGCGGGCTTGTCGCGTGTGCGCTCGCCAGGGGGGGCGTCGCCCACTGCCGGCGGCGGAGGAGTGGGGGCGCCGCCGCCGCACGCCTCGGACGGTGGTGGGGTTTGTGCGCCACGGTGGGCCGGGCGAGAGCGTAGCTGGCCGGCTACGCGGTGGAGCACGCCGCTGCGGCTCTGTGGTGGGGGGGAGAAGAGGGGGAGGGATAGACGCCGGCCGCCGCTACCGCTGGAGCGGCCCCTGCTGCCTGCTGCCGCTGACGCCGCCGCCGCTGCCGGGGCGGCTGCCGGGGCGGCGGCCGCCGCCGTCAACGCTGGTGCAGCGCGCCCCCTCTACGGCCGCGCTGTGGGTGGTCGACTGTGTGGCGCGGCTGGTGCTCCTCCCTAGCGACCGCCGGCTGGCGCGATGGCTGTGCGCGACGCGCGGCGCCATCGCCCTCGAGGGCGACGCGGTATGTGTGGGTAGCGCGCGGCGGTCCCTCTTTCGCCGTAGCGAGCGTTTGTCGCTCGCTGGCTGTGCGCGGATTCCCCTTCGTCCGCGCCAGCGGTCTGGAACGGGTTCGCTTTGTCATCTTTGCTGCTGGCTCTGTGGTTAATCCTTTCAATGTAGACACAGTGTTTCCCTACCATGTGTGTGACGGTCAGAAGAAACAGAGTCTATATGAAAGAAGTGCAAGAAAAATAAAGAAGGAAACGAACATGGCTATACATGCCCAAATCAAACGCGCAGGATGCGGGATGTGTTCTCCTCAGCATGGTGGGGGACCGAACACAGCGCGAGATACGCGCGGGGTGAAGCACAAGAGTGCTGCGGTTCTGTTGCTCTGGCGCGCAACGGCGGCCGGTGTCGGCGGGCGTCGCGACCAGGTCGCCACGTGGCACGCGGGGCCCCCGAGCAAGGACTGGGATCGCCGCGCCCGAGTCTCCAACCCACCCATCACCCGCGGGTCCAGCCGTCAACCCGCAGCGCGGCGCCGCGGCGTGCGGCGCGTGCGCGGTGTGGCGCGGCCCATGGCCTGCGGGAGCGCAGCGGCCGGCGGGGCGGGCTCGGCTCGCTCCCCCCGTTGCCGCCTGCCGCGTCGGCCGCTCAGCGGTTTTGCCCGAGCCCGCTGGTCTGATCCCCGCTTCCCCCCACCCCACCCGGCCAGACGCTACGGCGTGGCGACCTGCAGCGGCCGCGGGGCGGAAAACAAGTCGAGGGTGCGGCGATGCGGCGGCGGCGTGTGCCCCGGGTGGCCGAGTCGGGCTCCCGCCCCGGCGGCGGCTGGGGGGGGGGGGGTGGGTGAGCCCCCCGCCCAATCGGTGGGCGCCGGCCGCCTGGTGCCCCCCCCTTGTCGGTCCCGCCCCCCTCTGTGGTCCCTCGATGGCCGGTGGCGGGGAGGAAAGTCGTCAAGGAAGTCGTCCCGCGACGCGGCGCCCCCCCACCACCCCCCCTTTCCGCGCAATGCTCCACACATCCCGGTGGGGGGGGGGGGGGGCGGCGCTGCGTAGGGGGGGGGGCGGGCGCCGACCACCACAGTACATGAGAGCGCACGCTGTGCGGGCGACGGAACCGCTCCCGCCCCCCCCCCCCTCCCCCGGCGCTTCCGGATGTGCGCGCGCCCTCCTCTTCTGCTCGCATCGACGGCTGTGGGAGTTTGCGGTGTGGCGGTTGGCTGGCGCGCGCGGCCGGCTGCTGTGGGGGGTGCGTGTGTGGCGTGTGAGCGGGGTGGCCAACCGGCGGTCGCGTGCGTGGGTGGGGGGCGCCTCAGCGGGGGCGTCTGTGCGCGCGGCGCGTCGGCGGGAGGGTGTGGTGGCGGCGGTTGCCGCGGCGGCGGCGGACGTTCTCTTTTTGTCCGTCGCCCCGACCTTGCCCGGCTGTGGCTGTGACGCGCGGCGGGGACGGCTGGCCGGCGTGAGCGCCCTTGTGTGGGGGGTGCGTCGGTGGGGCGGTTGCGGCGGCCGTCGGCGGCGGCGGCGTGGTTCCGGTGGTCTCCGGCACAGACGCCGCGCCGGTGGGCGTGTCGTGTGTGGCGGCAGGCCGGCTGGGCGCTGTGCGGGAGCGCACGAGTGCGGGCGGCGTGTCGGCCGGACGCTGCGGCAGCGGCGGGTTGGTGTTTCTCTTCTTGGGGCGTCGGGCGCCAGTGCGCGGTTGTGGCGTCGCGGCGGCGGCCGCTCGGCGGGTGCGGCGGCGGTGCGGCGGTGCGGCGGTGCGGCGGTGCGGCGGCGGCGCGGCAACGCTGCTGCAGTCGACGGTGTGGTGTTGGTGTTGCGGGGTGGCGGCGGGGAGGCGGGGTGGCGGCGGCGGGGCGCAAGCGCGTGCGCCTGAGGCGTCCAGACGGCCTGAGCACCTGTTGTGTGCCCAGGTGGTTCCTGGCGGCTGGCTATTTTACGTGTGCGGTGGGCTGTAGGACGGGTACTGAGGTGTGGCTGGTCACGGTGGCTGCCGGTCAACGGGGTGGGGCGAGCTACAGGACCGCCACGGTTGGTGACGCGCCTTGCTGACGGGAGTCTTGAAAGGTGGCTCCCGACCACACCACCCCGGGTGGTGCAGGGCGACAGCGGCCATGGCGTCGTTTCAGTTCTTCGTGACGTCTGTCTTTTTGCCGCGGGTGCTACCAGCGGCGGCACCCGCCGACCCCTTTGACGGGGTTTTTGTGCGGGCGGTGGCCAGGACGCTGCGCGCCTCGGCGGGCTCGTCGGCGGCCGCGGCGGGGGCGCATGCGGTTTTTGCACGGTGGGCGGAGCTGGTGGGCCCGACCCTCAGCGGCGAGGAACTGGGCGCGGCGCTTGCTGCGCTGCGCGTTGGGGATGTGCTGCCCATCTATGCCAAGGCCCAAAACGCGGTGGTGACTGTGGAGCGCACCGGGACGGGCGAGGCGGCGGTGGGGGTCTTCCAGGTGTCGGCGTCCAACTCGGAGGTGACGAGCGCAGAGGGCGACCTGGCCGCCCGCTTCCCCGCTGTAACGGTACGGGTTCCCGCGGAGCGGGTGGCAGGGGAGGGTGGGGAATTTGGGCGCCAGCTGGCGGGTCTGGCCGTCATCATCTGCGAAGAGCAGTACCCGGTGGCGACCAAGCGACGGGGTCAGGGGGCGGCGGTCCCCGAACGCCGCGATGTGCCGTCGCCGACGTTTGTCACCGAGTGGCTGCTCGGGGTGACGGCGGGCTGCCGGGTGCCCGCCTCGGATGGGGTGCAGGTCGTGAAGAAAATTCGCGACACGGTCGGCTGGGCCGACGCCGAGCTGCCCTGGCGCCGCGCCGGCGAGTGGACGGCAGTCAAGGCCGTGCTGCACGTGTGGTTTGTGGGCCACCTGGGAGCTGTTGCGGGTACCAACGCGTACAAAGCTGAGATGCTGGCGGTGATGACGGCAGCGCTGGAGCGCGGCAGCACCGACTCGTCGCTGGAGGGCGAGGTGCTGCTGCATATGGCCGCCAAGGTGGCCCGCCGGGCGGCTAAGCTGCGTGCTCGTCTAGACGCACCCAGCGGCTCCGGCGGTGACGGTGACGGCGGCGCTGGTCTGGCGCATGGCAGCGGCAAGATTGTATCGGCGCCCACGACAGCCCACTACGAGGCGGTGCTGCAGCGAGCTTCGGCGGCGGTGGTGGCGGCGCGCGCTGTGCTGGACGGTCGTTGGACGACGGCTGTGGCGGACCATGCGGCGGACGCTGCCGTGGTACTGTGCGCCGACGAGCTACAGTTTTTGGAGGACACGCGCCTGAGCCTCAAGACGGCGGCGCCGCACTTGAGTGTCGCTCTGGCCCCGTCGCGCAGCCTGGCGTTCCCTACCGTGGCCACGCCTGTCAGCACCCGCCGGGTGCAGGGCACTCCCCAAGCGCCCTTTTTTCCGGGCTTTAGCGGCCTGGCCGAGGACGACCAAGCCCAAGCGCTGTGGGACTTCGAGACGTGGGTCACCCACGTGTGCCTGGACCTGGTGCTAGTCACTGATGCCACCGTACCCGAAATGTGTGCGATGCTGGTGGACTACCTGCAGGTGGCGACCCCCTTCTACGCCGCTGACCCCGTCGGCCACAGCGCTTTCGTGTTGACTGCCTACACCCTGGCTGCCACGATGGACGCTGCTGTCTGCACCGCGTACCCCCTACTTAAGGAGCATGCGCCTGGCGTGGACTTGCTTTTTCTCACCCAGCTCCTGCTGCCGCACGCGGAACAGCTGCGCCAACTGGCGGCCGTAGAGGCCTACTTTCTCGGTCGCGCCGATGGTGCGTCCAAACCGGCGCTGCTGGCCACCGCCAAGCCTACGGCTGATTCGTTTGCCGTCCGGTTCGCGCGGCAGAATGCGGGTATGTGGGCCGTGCACGGGCAGATTCTGGTGCAGATCGAGGCGAACTTGGCAGCCAAGGAAGCCGAGGTGTTGC
Source organism: Pyropia yezoensis (assembly GCA_009829735.1). Classification (NCBI taxonomy): domain Eukaryota; phylum Rhodophyta; class Bangiophyceae; order Bangiales; family Bangiaceae; genus Pyropia; species Pyropia yezoensis. The sequence continues at coordinate 11,097,009 of CM020619.1, forward strand.
GTGCCCGTAGGATGCACGAGGACCTACTGGAGCAAGCGGCGACCCTGTCTTGCACGTTCATCACCGGCAAGAAAGGGCGCAGCAGGCACAGCTATTCGTGCACCAAGTGCTCACTGACGCAGCGTGCCTCGAGAATGCAGGTGACGTTGTATGAAAAGCTGCTCCCGGACGACACGGTTCAGCAGCTCGCGGTTGTGTATGACCTCTGCGTCCCGCGGGAGCTGTCGCACCTGGCTGACGCCCTCTACGTGTTGCGGCGTGACGTATGCGGCAGCAAGCCGACCGATTTTTCCTCGCAGAGCACCTGGTCGGACCACGGCGAACTCTCTCGCTGGGTGAAAGAGAAGGCGGCACTGGTGAAGCTGGGGAGCGCTACCAAGCCCTTTGGACGATCTCACTACAACAGCGGGCTGCACCCCTCGTCCTCTTTGTCCGACTTTGTCGTTCCGAACGGCTGCAACGCTGTGTGGTGGTCGCCAGCCAGCAACTCTTACGCCACGCTGGACAAGCACGACGGCCGCTCTGTCGAGATTGGGCTGAAGGTCCCCGACGGGCCGTACCACGCGTTGCAGGTACGGGTTGGGGGCGGAGTGCAGGGGAGGTGGCGGGGGGAGGTGTGCACGGCGGTGTGCCTCAGTGTACCCAAGTGTCTGAAGCCCCCGGGGTGTCACTCGGCTGTTCTCCAACCCAGGACTGGATGCGTCTCAGTACGCCTGTTTTTACGGTGTGTGCGCCGCGCTGACCACCGAACCTCTTCTGTTGCGACCCCGGCTCTTTTTGTTTTCTCTATTTGTGGCGTTGGCTGGGTTGCTTGGTAATTCTCGCGCAGTGGACGGTCAGTGGCACGACACACAACGCCAACGAGGTACTGTGCCGGCAGAGCTCGTGCCCGCCCGAGCTGGGCTTGTCCGAGTTCGTTACATTTGGGAGTTTGCGGGCTGGCGGCCACCTGCAGCTGCGGAACATCTTGCACGCGATATCGGCCCTCTCCCTCTCCTTTGACACCCCAGCCGTCGGCGTCCTGCTATTCCAGGCGCTGTGGGAAGCCGGCCCCCCTATGGGTTCACATGGTGAGTCTTGTGCGGTGTGGCGGCGGGAGGCGCACGCAGACGGTGGTCTCGGGCCGTTTGCGCGCGAGTTGGTAGCCACCGTGTCGGGCTGGCTGAGCACGGTTGTGGACAACTGGGAGCACCACCGCGTGTTATTGGTCATTGTCACCATCCTCGGTCGGGTGCTGGCCCTGGCCGGGCGTCAGAGCTGGTCGGCCGATGCTGCCGATGCGCTGCGTACCTGCCGCCAGGTGGCGCATGACTGGGCCGGCAGGGTGGAGGACGCCATCACCGCGCTCCCCGCAGATGCCCCCATGTCCAAAAGCGCTCGGCTGCGCGAGCGGCTGGTTGACGTGGCGGCGACGGGCGCTCTCACGTGTGACGTGGACCCTGAGCATCTATCCTTGGTGTTGAGCACACAAGAGGACGTTGTCCAGTGGCTCCGCGCGGTGGCACGCATCCACGACAACACCCTGTTGACGAGCGGGCAGACGGACTCATCGCACAGCGCTGAGTCTATGCGCCGCCGCGTACTACTCCGCCGGGTGTGTCGTGCAGGGCTGCGCCTGTACCCGGTTTTGCGGCGGGTCCTGTCCGGTTCTGCGCTCACGACCTTTGTGGAAAGCCACTGGGCCGATGGCAGCCGCGGCTCGCCGGGCGAGTGGACGCCGTACACCGCACCAAGCGAGCGCTGGTACCACACCATGTTTGTGATGGGTGCTGCCGGGGCGCAGGACACTGTTTTGCAGTTGGACATCTTGCGTGGCGCGTTTTTGGTCAACGGCGCGCCAGTGGGCCGTCTGCCCAGCAACATATCGGGGCACTGTGACTTCACGCGGGTATTTGGGCGCACAATTCTGGAGGTGCAGCCTGCTGCGGGTCGCCCTGGCGCCTACGTGACGGCCAAGCCGTGTGGTGGCTCGTTCTTTTCGTTCGGACTGGAGGCGGACGGTCGCCTCATTGTTGTAGAGCGCCGCCCGGATGGCCGCGAGCTGGCGCTCTTCCCTGCTCGCTTCCTGAGCGGCGACCTGCCGCGTGCTATGGTCGACCGGCACAGCCACTGGCTCTCTGATGGGGTCATGCTGTTTCGCCCCATCTCGGCCACACGTAGCGATTTTGCGCCCAGTGGCCTTGCAGCTGCCTGCCCCTACTTGCTGAACCTGCGCACTCGCGGGTTGACGCAGGCCCCTGGTGGCAGCGTGCTGGTGGACGTACGTGGCTCGTCCTTCAAGCACCTGTACGATGCTGCGCTGTGTCGGCTGGCGGACAGACGGGACGTGCATGTGTGGCGTGCCCCAGTGAGTGGCTCAGTAACCGTGGCGCTTCCTCTCCTGCGGCTTCACCTGGAAGTTGAGGTCAAGTGCAGCGGCGCCGTGTTGCTCGCTTCTCGGGAGCTTCCGGGATATTGCGTTGCTGCCTCTCAAGGTATCGGCACCTTGACGGGCTTGGCCCACGGGCTGGTGCTGGTAGATGGCGCCCCAGGCGTTCATGAGGTCCCTCACAGGCGCTTGCTGATTCCACATGGGCCGCTGCTCCACTCGACCGTCCGATCGTCATCCACGGTGGCCGTCGACGTCAACGCGTTGTGCGAGCCGCCGTTTTTTGTCTACGATGTGGCAGACCGGCTGCAGCGGCTCTGGCCGACCGCGCCCAGTCGTACGGCGCTGCTTTACCTGGTGCTTCTCCACGTGTGGACGTCCGGTACGCTGCCCGACCCCTTTACGGGTATGGCAGGCGCTGAGGCGGGCTTGCGCTTGCTGCAGGGAGGCAGCTGCTGGAGCAATTCCCCGGCGTCTCCGCGAGATGTGGAGCTTCTGGCGGCGATCAAGGCGGTAGCGCCTCGGCGGTCTTTTTACCCCACCCATATCCGCGGTATGGAGCGTACCGCTTTCCCGTCTGATTTTGTGGCTGGCCTCGTTGGCGAGGCCCTGTGGTTTGCTGTGCTGGCGTTAGAACTGGATGGCGCCGGTTTGTCCTTTTTGTTTCCTGGCTCCGCTGGTCCGCCACAAGTGAAGGATGCGCAGCTTTGGCTGAGCACCAAGGCCTACTGGCGCGGGCGAGACGCGGTGGGACCTGAGCAGCGGCTGACCGCGGCGACGGAGAAGCGGTTGACTTTGACTGCCCCGGCGATCTCCGAGGGGCGTTTGTGGCAGCCGTTTCGGCCTTCCAACTCGGTGACGTTTCTTGCTGTCCGCACCTTGGCTCGTATTGTGGAGGCTGACCCTGAGGACGTGAAGCCTGTGGCGGAGCTCCTCAGTAGCGTCGAGCACCTCGATGGGGCCCGCCTGGCGCTCGGCAGGGTGCGCGATCATGGCAACATCGTGACATCGTGGAGGGATGTGAAGGGTGAGCGCCACTGGTTGGGCATATACGAGTACTGCCGCCAGGCGGGGTCGCCTGTCCAGGTGCGGTACTTCTTGTCGCTGCTTGTCTGGCGGGGGCAGCTCACCCAGGCCGATGCCGGCACGCTGCAGCTGATCTCGCAGCGCCGTGGTGAATTTTTCCCCCCACCCGTCGATGAAGGCTTCTTCGAAACGGCTGATCGCGTCTACAAGTCCTCCACGGTCACGTCGTTGATCTCGGCATGTGGCGTTGCCTGTGACCTGCGGGGGGTCGAGGAGGAAGACGAGCCCAGTGTGTTGGCAAGGCATCGCCATCGCCGGGAAGCCGCTGTGGAGGAGCTGGAGGCGGTTGTTTGTGCCGCCTGGCCAGTGGGCGCGATTGACCTGGGCGAGCATTCGTCGTGCCACAACTATGTTCAGCTGGACGCTGCATCTTCCGCTGTGAGCAAGCAGCTCGATCAATGGTTCCGCAACCGCCGGCTCTACCTCTGGTTGCGCGGGGTAGACCTGCGGGTGTCTGGCATTGTGCGTCGGCGCCCGCCTCCGCTCCGCCCTTTTTCCTCTAGTTGTGGGTCTACTCTGGCACCACCGTCTGCCGTCCGTTTTGCGATTCCCTCTGCGGCTTGGCGTGTTGGCGCCAACCCGGTGTCGCCCAGGCTGCTCTCGATTGCGCGTGCTGTGTTCTCCACTGGGCAGTTTGAGGACGGTGATGAGAACGAGGTGGACGGGGGGGCGCTCCCCCCGCCGCCCGCGCCGCCGCCAGTACCTGCTTTTCCGGCGCTGCTAGAGCCCGCGTCCGCTGATTCGGACGCGATTGTACGGCACTCGCGGGCGGTGCTGCGCAGCAGCTGGAGCAGTTGGCAACGACTTCAGTCGCAGCGCTCGTCGGCGTGTGACACCGCTGAACCTTCCCGACGAGGGAACTGGCAGCGAGACATCGACCGAGCGCTGTCTGCCCGTCGCAGCAACTGCAGTGCGCAGGCGCAGGACCTGTGGGCAGCTGTGCAGGAGGGACTGTCACCGCAGTCAAGGGAAGAGTATGCACTTTTTGCTGCTGGCCTGTGGTCTCGCCTTGCTCCTTCCCTGCTCCTGCCCCGTCTCCTGGACTCGGATGCCGGCGAAGCGGACCTGGCGGCTTTGCTCGGTGCCGCCGCTGTATGCTGGACCCTTGCTGCCCGCGCGGAGCGGTGTCTGGCCCTGTTGGGCCAGGGGCCAGAGGAGGAATTTGCCCTCCGCCGGGAGCTTCAAAACAAGGGCAGGCGCGGCTGGTCTCCGGTTGACCGGCCGGAATGGCTGTTGTTGGAACTAGAGCAGGGCTGGCTTGTGCGCGACGTGCAGGCGCAGGTGGCCAACCGCATGATCACCCCCAAGGGCGCCGCTGATGCGGATGTGTCTGGTGGGGAGGACGGGGCGGCTGCCTTTGCGCCCGGCGACAACCTGGTGCTGCAGCTCAATATGGGGGAGGGCAAGACCGCATGCATTGTCCCTCTGTTGGCGGCAACGCTGGCCAACGGCCAGCAGCTTTTTCGGTGCACGGTCTTGCGCGCTTTGCTTCCCAGCAACGCCAACTCGCTGACGGCTGTTCTAGGTGGTCTGCTGGGACGCCGCGTTTGGGCCTTCCCCTGTCGGCGCGACCTCCACCTGGGCGAGCATGAAGCGCTGCAACTGTTGCTGGCGTACCAGCGCTGTGCCGCGGAGCGCGGTATCGTGGTCACTCTGCCCGAGCACCGCCTCTCTTTTCAGTTGATGGGATTGGAGCGGTGCTTTGCCGGCTGCACTGAGGACGCTGTAGCCTTGCGCAGCGTCCTTGAATGGCTGTCGGGCAACGTGCGGGACTGTATTGACGAGTCCGACTCCATCCTGGATGTACGGTACCAGCTGGTCTATGCTATTGGGGACCTGCTGTCGCCTGGTGGGGGTCCGCTGCGTTGGCGCGTCCAGCAAGGGGTTCTGCGACTGGTGCGCCGCCACGCGGAGACGCTCCTGGCAGAGTATGGACAAGACGCGGTCGAGCTGGACTGGAAGGTTGAGGGCGGTAGTGCGGCATTTCCTCACCTGCGGATCCTTGACGCCGCTGTCTACCCCCGCCTGTGTCAGCTGGTGGTCGATGATGTGCTTGCGGGCCGTGGCCTGGACAAGCAGCTGCAGCTTCCCCTTCTGCGGAGTGGGGAGAAGGACCTCATTCGCCGGCTCCTGCTGGAGCCGCGCGTCGCGCAGGCCGACGTGAACGCGGCTCTGAGGGCGGTTTCGCCTGGATCTTCGCGAGACACCCTCTTGTCGCTGCGTGGCTTGCTGTCTTTCGGTGTTTTGCTCATGGCACTACAGAAGCGACACCGGGTCAACTATGGTGTGCGCCCGTCGGCCATCGAGGCCGTGGCCAGAGGCGTGTCGAAGCGGGGGCCCGAGCACCGCCTCATGGCTGTACCGTTTCGTGCCAAGGACGTGCCGGCCGAGCGCGCTGAGTTTGCCCACAGCTGCTTGGCACTCATTCTCACCCACCTCAGCTACTACTCGAGCGGGCTGACCGACGCCCAATTGGACGACTGCTTTTCGCGGCTCTTGCGGCTGGACAAGTGCGCTGCTGAGGCCGAGTATCTGCTGTGGATCCAGGCGTTGGACGGGGATCCATTGGCGCCATCGACGGCCAACGTCGCCGTGCCTGCCAGCGTGCGCTCTCTCGGTGGCGTTAACCTGAGCGACTACTCCCAGCGCCTGGTCCTATTCCCGCTGCTGCGTCGCAACATGGCGACGATCGACTTTTTTCTCAACAGCGCGGTCTTCCCCGTCGAGGCCAAAGTCTTTCCCGGCCGCCTCTCGGCGTCAGCCTGGGACCTGTGTCGCCCCGTTGGCAGCCCAGTTGTTGGCTTTTCTGGGACCAATGAGACCGCGCTTCTGCTGCCGCCAAGCATCGCCCAGCGCGACCTGCCCGACCTGCAGCACACGAGCGGAATGGTCGTCGCCGCCCTTCTCATGCCCGAGAACCAGAGGTACACGGCCATGCCTCCATGCGCGTCCGGACGTGATATCCTGCAGCGAATCTGCGAGGGAAGTCGTCCAACGCGCGTGCTGCGCGTACTGCTAGACGTGGGCGCCCTGATGAAAGGCCTTGACAATGCCGGCGTGGCTGCCGCATGGCTGGAGCTCACGTCGCCTGACGACATTGATGCTGCCATTTATTTTGACACCTCCAACCTTTGCGTAGCCGTTGACCGCAGCGGGCTGGTCACCGCCCTGGCGGTGTCGCCCTTTTGTCACCGGATGGGCCGGTGCGTCACATTTTTGGACGAGTCCCATACTCGTGGCACGGACCTACGCTTCCCGGCGGGTACTCACGCGGTCTTGACGCTGGGGCGGGGGATCACCAAGGACCGCTTGGTGCAGGGTGCCATGCGCATGCGCAGGCTGGGGCAGTTCGCGGGTGGCCACACCGTGTCGTTTGTCGCGTCGGCAGAGGTACACGCCACCATCACAGCAGATGACCAACAAGAGGGGCGGACACTCGGCAGCGCCGACGTGGTGTTGTGGGCGCTCCGCAACAGTGAGGCGTTTCTGCGAGATGGCTTTCACCACTGGGCAACCCGCGGGCTGGACCGCGCTCGGGCCATCGCGGCAGAGCGGGTGGGTGCCGCCGCAAAAGCCGCGCCCACGCTGCGCGTGGTTGGCGCTCTGCACGTGCAGCGTGACCCGGTTGAGCTTGTCGCTCTCTACGGCTGGGAGCGGCGGGATGTGTCCGCGGCCACGTCGGTTCGCCTGCGCTCGGCGGCGCTTGTCTCCGAGATGGGCAAGCGGCTGCCCTGCCAGCAGCGCCAGTCCGTCCGCTCCTCCATCGCCGCGCTGGCGTCGGTGGTGACGAGCCGGTGCGACGCGTATGTCGGCTCGGCCACGCGGCTTGAGATGGTGCAAGACGAGGAGCAGGAGCGGGAGCTGGAGCAGGAGCTGGAGGAGGAGCTGGAGGAGGAGCGCCCCGGCCTTGCGGAGCCGCGGCTGCCCGTCGTACACCCCGACGTGCAACGGATGGCGGCGGTTGGCGGGCCTGTGAGCACGAGCAGCCGCGCGTTTGTGCCCCTGGCCACCGCCTTTCACGGCACCACGTTCGAGGACCTCGTGGAGGATGCTGCGTGGACGGGACCCCTGTGGTGCACTGCGGAATTCACGCGGGTGCTGGCCGCTCCCGACGGCCGCAAGCTCGACGGCTACCTGCGGCCGCCGACGTGGCTGCTGGCCACCGCCCACGCGGTGGTACTGCTCCACCCGCACGAGGCCAACGCCATTGTGCCGACGCTCCGGCGCGGCAACGGCGTCGCCCGCCTCCACCTCTTTGCGCCGCGTCGCCGGCCGTCGCAGCGCTGCTTGGCGCTGACCCCCGGCGCGGTGCTGCCGCCGCCGTCCAGCCCGGGTGGCGTATCCCCCCTCCTTGGCGGGTGTGGGGCGGCCGCGCTTGTCCGGGCGGCCCTTCTCGGCGGTGCCCTCTACTACTGCTGCCCCACCGAGGCAGCCGTCACGGCCGCGACGATTGGTGTGGCGGCGCGCCCCCACTCGGCGGCCGTCGCGGCCGCGTTTGCCTCCCCCGCCGGCCCCGTCGGGCGGGACGGCTTTGTCGACGCCGGCCCCGACCGGGCGCGGCTCCTGCCCGCCGCCGCGATGGCCGCCGCCGCCACGGGCGACGGCGGGGTATTCACTCGCAGCCCGCTGGTGCTGCTCCGGAAGCTGATTGATGTCCGCCACGCGGAAGGGGGTGGCGCCTCTCATTCCCACGCGGCGGGCGTGTACGACCGCTGCGCAGCGCCGGTTGTGTACGCGGCGCCGCCGCCCGAGTCGGACGCGTCCACGCACGCGGGGGGGTCGGCGTAGGGGGATGTCACGTGGGGGCCCCGCTGATTTGGCGGCGGCTTTGTGGGGTGCGGGTTGGTGCCGTGGCGGGGTTGGGGGCGGGTCTGGTTGTGTGCTTGCACGGCGGGCCAATCGGGCGGGTGGGCGACGGACTGCGCCCGGTTTTTCTCTTGTTTGCGTCTTCTCTTCTTTGTGCTTGATGACGCCCGTTCGTTGCTGCTGTTGTGTTTTGACCTAGGGAAGGGGGGCTCAGGGTTCCAAGAGGGGGAGAACGCCTCCCGTCCGTGGGGGTCAGTCATTCACGCATGGTATTCCTTTTGCGCCACCGGAGTGTGCCTGCCCTCTACTGCCGCTGCCGACACTACCGCGACGGCCACACCCGCCACCACCTCGTCGCCGACCCACCCGCCGTGTCCCACCCCGCTCTCGCTGCCAGACCGGCCCGCTCGCTACGTAGAGCTGAACTATCTATGGAAAAGATCGTTATCCCCCCCCCCTTCTTCCCCACCAGCCGCCGTGCCATCGCCGCCACAACCCACACCGCCACCGCCATAGCCACCGCCCACCGCCACCACCCATCGCCACCGCCGCTCCAGTCGCGCCCGCAGCCCGCGCACCAGTCCAGCTAACCGGTGGCGTGCGCGCGCGCCCAAAGAACGGGGAGCGACGGGGAGACGGGGGGGGGGGGGCGACGAGGTTCACAGCCGCCTGCTCCCCCAAGCCTTTGTCCACGCAATCCCCCGGCGCCCACACCGCGCGCCCCTCCCCGTCAGCAGTCAAGGCCGCGCGCTGCCCCAGCGGCGGGGGGGCGCGCGAGGCCACGACAGGGGAACGGGACGGGGGGGGGAGAAGAACAGGACGGGACAGTGCTTGGCCCTCACACGGGATGCGCACCCCGACAATGGGGGGGAGGGGGGGGAGTTGGTGTGCTCGGCGCAAGGCCCGCCGCCCCCCCCGCGGGTGGAGGTGGGGGCGTTGCGCCAACAGACCGCGCCACTCACGGCGTTCCCCTCGCCGTCGGCGGCAGTCGCGGCGGTTTGGTAGGCAGCGGCGGGTCGGTCAGTGGGGGTGGCCGACCACGGGGTCGGTCAGTGAGGGTGGCCGGCCACGGGGTCTGTCAGCCCCCCCACCCACCCCCCCGCCCCGCGCAGCACCCGGTAGGCCGTGACGACGCCCCGCCAGTAGACAAACGGCCCGTCGGGGAGGAGCCACGCCGCCTCCCCACAGCGGGGCAGCCGCAGCGGGGGGTCCCCGTCGGCCCCCGCCACGGGGCCATAGTCCCCCATCGTGGCGCGCCAGGGGGTGCCCGCCGCGCCGCCGCCGGGGAGCGCCCGCGGGCGCGCCGCCGCAGACGCCTCCACAACGTCCCCGTCGGCGTTTAACCGCAGCCGCACCGTCGCGACGGGCGCGTCGGCGGCGGCACCGTCGCCGCCGCCGCCGCCGCCGCCGCCGCCGCCGCCGCTGCTGTAGGTGCTGCTGTCCCGCAACTTCTCGGCGCAAACCCCCCCCGCCCCCACCGCCGCGCTCCCCCCCCCCCGCCGGAGCGGCAGCGACACATCCACCGCCGCGGCGTCGCCCGGCACGGGGGCCCACCGGAGGTCGCGGCAGTGGAGGACCGTGGCGGGCGACCAGGGGAGCTCTGCGAGCAGCCGCTGCGCTTCGCCCACGTCCGCGTCGGCGCCCGCCGCGGCGGCCAGCCGCAGCCACCCCCACCCGCGGACGTCCAGGCTGCCCCGCCCGCCCACGTACGCGTCCACGGCCGTGACGGGGATCCGGTGGAGGGAGCCAGACGCGACCCACACAAAGGCCGCCGTCGATACGCCAAACGTTTCGGTGGCGGTGAGGGGCATCCACGCGGCGGTGGGGGACAGCCGCATCTCGCACGTCTGGGTCAGTTGGTAGGCCCGCGGAAGGGAAGTGGGGGGGGGCGGGGGGGGCGGGGGGGGCGCGTCCGCCGAGACGCCACCGTCGCCGCCGCCGTCGTCGCCGCTGCCGCCGCCACGATTCCCGCCGCCGCCTCCACCGCCGCCACCACCACCACCACCGCCACCGCCGCCGCCGCCGCCGCCGTCCGCGCCCAGCGCGCGGCGGGCGGCAGCGGCGATGGAGGGCGGGGGAAACGCGGCGGCCGGCGGCGGCGGCGACGACTGCGGCGGCGGCGGCGGGGAGGTGAGGGCGTCGTGCAGGCTGTCGATGCGGCGGTGGCAGCGGCGGCGGCCAACCGCCGCGGTGGCCGCCACGGCCGCGGCCGTCGCGGCGGCGGCGGCGGCGGCGGCGGCGGCAGCCAGCATGGCGGCGCGCCGCCGCGCCGCGGCCGCGCGGGGTCGGGCGGGGGGGCGGCGGCGGCGGCGGGTGGCGGCAGCAGCGGCGGGTGGCGGCAGCAGCGGCGGGTGGCGGCAGCGGCGGCGGGTGGCGGCAGCGGCGGCGGGCGGCGGCGGCGGCCAGCCTTTGAGTGGGAGCGGGGTGGGTTGCTTTCGCGACGGGGATGGGTTGCCCCCGCGACGGGGAAAGAGAGGCGGGAGCGGGGAGAGAGCGCAGCGCGTGGTCGGCCAATGCTCAGGCAGGGTCAGGCTGGGGGGGCGTGGTATGTACACTACGGTACATACATACGGGGTGGCGGCAGACCAAAGATGGTGCCCGCGTCGGGTGGGGCCGCAGCGATGCCGCACGGGACGGGCCGCGCCCCGCTCGCCCTTTTGACGCCCAGTGCGAGGGGGGGCGGTGAGCCGCGCCCGTGGGGGCCCGGTCCGCTCCACCCCACTGGCCAGCCATTTGAGGTGGAAGCGGTGGCGGGGCTGGGGCGGAGATCACCCACCTTGCCCATCGATATGTCGATACAGTATGTGTGTACGTACCAATACGGTTGGAAGGCCTCGCGGGGGCGGCGGGGCGCTGGGGGTTTGTCGCGGGGGATTGGAGGTGGTGGTGGCGGCCATGGGGTGCTCGCCGACCCCACCCCCCCCCTTTGTCGGGGCAGTGCCCCTCCCTGGGCTGCACGCTCTTTCCCACCGCCGCGCAATGGTGGGGGGTGCGCTCCCTCCTGGGGATGGGGGGTAGTGAAGGTGTGCCCTCTTGGTGGGGTGGGGGTAGGCGGGGGGGTAACGGGGGAGGGGTGCCGGTGGCCTATCTGCTTGGGTCTCTCCCTCGCGCCCGTCGCCGTAGGCCCGACATGCGGGCGGGCGGAGGCGACGGGACGGAGCTGAGTGGCCGCCTGGCGTTGAGGTGGCGCGTGGCAGGGGTAGATTGGATGTCAGCGCCTGCTGCCGGGGGTTGCTCTGGGGCAGGCGGGGGGGGGCGGAGGGGGGAAGTGGATGACGCGGACGTCACCGGGGGAGCGGTATTGGCTTGGTTCGTCCCCGCTTTTTGCTTGGCCGACGCCGACGACGCCAACGACGCAGACGGCGCCGAACCCGCGGTGCGACACTCATCCACGGTCCGCCCGCCCGCCCGCCCGCCCGCCCGCCCGCCCGCCCGACGGGTGCTCGGCGGGCGTCCCCGCCGCACAGGCCCCGCGCGTCGCCGCACAGGCAGCGGGCGGGCCGTGGAACGGACAAAGGGGACCCCAGCGAGACGGGGGGGGGGAGGCGTGGTGGCTTGGTCGGCCAGCCACCCACCCCTCTCGCCCCTCCAACAGCGCCACCACGCGTCACCCCCGGCCGCTGCCGCTCACACCCCGCCCCGCCCTCATTCCCAGCGAGGCACGAGGGAGACACTGGATGTACTGTACATACATGCCACGCACCGGCGGGTGGCGGCCGCGTGGCGCGGCCAGTGGCGACGCGCCACGCGCGCGCCCATGCCGGGGGGGCAGAACCCCCTTCTTTGGTTCCACAAAACCACAGGCGCCGACCGGCTTGGGGCGGCGCCGCTGCCCAAAGCGGGCCACTCCACCGCGCGTGGGCGCGAGCTCACGCAGGCGGCGCCCCCGTCCCTCCCTGTCGTGGGTGCTCTGCATCGGGTCGGGTGGCAGGCGCGGGCGAGTCGCCCCCCGCGCGGTCGCCACCGCGGCCGCCGCCGCCGCCGCCGCCGCCCCCCCCGGCATCGTCCTCGCCGCCTGCAGTCGCTGCTGATGCCGCCTCCGTCGCCGCCAGTATGCCACGGAGGACGGTCAAGGGGTTGGCGACATCGGCGCCGCCGCCGGTGGTACTGGCGGCAACACCGCGCCGCAGGTCCACGACCACCGCCCCCCGGGGGGCCCCAAACTTTGCCACGTGCAGCGCGTCGAGCGCAACGTCCACCCCGCCCCCGCCGCCCGTCACGTAGTCGTCACACCCAAAGCACCAGGTGCTCAGGTCCGCCGCGCTCGTGGCCACCACCGCCGCCGTGCTGCCACTGCCACCGCCGCTGCCGCTGCCGCCACCACACCCACCACACCCCCCCTCCCCACCCACCGCCGTTGCGTGAATGGCCATGCACCCCGCCACGTACCGGGAGCACCGGACGGTGCCACACGCGAGGCACACCCAGTTCTCCCCCGCCCCCACCCCGCAGCCGGCACAGGGGGCGACGAGAATCGATGCCGCGCCGGCCGCGACGGCCGTCTGTGGCGGGGCGGGCGCCTTGGCGCGCGGCGCGCTTGCGCCGGGCGCCGCCGCGGCGATGGCGGCGGCGGCGGTGGCGGCAGCGGCGGCCAGATGGGGGCAGTCACGGGGGTAGACGGCGTGGCCGGGGGGGGAAGGGGGGGGAGACAGAGACATGACGGGCGATGAAAAGGATGAGCGGGAGCGTATGGGCAGCGGCATAGGGTGCCGTGCCCAAGCTCTTGCTCTTCCGCAGACGCGAAGAAAGCGAACAGCGCCAAGGGAGCGAACGAGGAGGTGGGGGGTAGAACGCGACCAACCGAGAAGCAAACAGCGCATCTGTACTCGGAAGTACTTTGAGTAGCTTTGATGACTTATATGAATTAGTTTACCTCCACGTCGTGGTGAGACTACCCCGAAAGCACCTCATGACTCTACCCATTTTTTTCCCCTGCCGCGAGCCTCGTCGCTCTCGGAAGAAGGGTGCGGCACTCCACCCCATGCGTCAGTGGAGGACTCATTTTTGCTCATGGGTAGCCTTCCTGGTGATTGTCACGAGCCAGTGTCTTGCTGGGGGGAGCGAAGCCGCCTTGGGGGGACGACGAGAAACGACGTGAGCAAGCTCTTGGACGCTACCGAAAGGCCTCACACCCTCGAGATGAACAGTGTAGTTCCCAGAGGGATCGGGTGTCTCGGATCCGCACACGCCGAGTCGCCTTTGCCACAACCAATACGAGGCCGATATGAATGGTGACCATTGTATGGCCTGCTGGTTTTCACGCGATGCTGCAGAAGTCGCACCCAGTCGACCTCGAGGCAAGGGCCTGCTCCCTATGAGGTCCTGACAGTGAGGGCGATACTCGACAGCCTCCCGTGCGGTGTCGACCTGGCATGGGGTCAGCATCTGGCTCGTTAAGTCTCCGACACACGAGTCGTCGATGGTGGTGGGATGCATATACGTTTCATCATGCCTTGCTGGAAACAGCAGACGCGCCGGCGTGCCGACAGTGGGTCTCTGTCAACGCCGGGTGCGAATGTGCCTTCTCCAGAAACCAGCGCTGATTGGCCTCAGTGGACCTTGCCCGTCCTCCGCGAACAAGCTCACGGGCAAATGGACAGCAGGTCCATCTCGATGTCAACTGTGAGTGACGTTCAATCTACCCACAGACGAACGTTGTGCAGTCCTTGCGCAAGTCAGAATGAATATTGCAGCGGCGAAAGGCTTTGTATGTTTGAATCCTGTGCCCAAAATATGACCGTGACTTCAACAGCAGAACCCACGATTGGTGGACTGCTCGGTGCACGGAGCGGACATGTTGAGCGACCGAGACCCACCCCTGTCGACAGGGGGGGAGACTTGGGGGGTGCCGCCCCGAAAGGGGTCCTCGCCTCTGCCACGGCCATGGCGGCCATGTCTGGCTCCTCCTTGTCCTCCTCTTCCTCCTCCCCCTCCTCCCCCTCCTCCAACACCTTCCCCTCCTCGGATGTCTCGTTCCGGGCGGGTGGGCGGCCTGACGCCCTCCTGCCATGGACGTCACCCGCCGAGAGACTTTTCATGCGATCACGTCAAACTCAAAAGCCAGCACTCCTCGACTAATTTTCGCAAGCGCGGCCGCCTCGAGGGGCGATAAAAAAGGGGCGCAGCCCGACGGACATTTCATACGTCCTGTGCCATCTGCACTCCGAGCTGTACAAGAATAAACTTCAGAACTTCTTTAAGCCCGAACGTCCTTTCGTGTCGGACCCTTTCCGTCCCATTCTCGAACACCAGAGCGCAAGTCACTGTCAACGCACCACAACTAATGCGCGAGCCCATTTCCACTGCCGCGCGACACACGTCGAGGGGGCATTTGTAGTGGACGGTCGTGGCACCTTGTCATGTGCTCGACCGGGCCTCAAGACTGCCTCGCGCCGGCCCATACCACCAAACATCTTGCCAGTGCCGCATCAATGGGCGGGAGAGGTGACCTTGAAAAATCTTCCCGCGCCGCGACTCTGCTTTAAACCCCTGCCCCTGCCCCGCCCGTCCGCCAATCGCACCTGTGGTTCAAGTATGCGGCAAGAACACGGATCGCTGTCGCCACTGGAAAGCGGGCTTTGCGTGGCTGCCGGGGAGGCGGCCACGCCGACTGCCATCCCCAGCCGCTGTCGGCCACACGCACACCACGCCTCGTCACGGAGGGATAAATGGATGCCTGTTTGTGCTTGGTGTTCAAGGGCGGGGGGAAGGGCGCTCGGTGCCGCTCCTTCTTCGTGATGTCCACCCCCACCAGTGGGGACCGCAACGTTCCATCCCATGAGCAAGTTCACCTCAAGAGGTCAACTTGGCAGGGCCTGGCTCGGCCAGTGTTGAAGAAAGCCATGTCCCAAGAATTTGGACGTTGTCGTGCCGACATCCAGCCCGCGGTGCCGGCCGCACGCCTCGTGCCGTCTGATGGGTGACCTCGAGGCTCGCTGCGGGGGCGCGGTGTCGGCTGCTGGCCACGGAACGAACAGACCCGCCGCCGACCTCCTGCCGGCTTGTGTGGTGCCACCTAGCGCCGTCCGGCGAATCACACCCATGCAGCAGCGCTGCGCTGGCCTTCGAGACGTGGTCTCGCGGATGGGTTGCATGCGTGTCCTGTGGGCCGTGCGAGTGTAGTGGGGGTCAGCCGTATGAAAATTGAGTGGCCCAGAGGCCTGCGGATCCGCGTCGCCCCTTCCACGCTCCCCCCAGGCTCTCAGCTCGCAGAGGACCCCCTCCCGGGGGCCACACGCCTGGCTGCCGTGTGCCCCTACCGTCTTATTTGGGAGTCCCTCCCACTTTCCTTTGAGACCGAGGTTACTTTATTGTTTGTGTAGGCCCTCCCGCCCCCCCCCGGGGGCTCCCCCCCCACTACAACCGCGGCAGCGGGCTCAGGACTGAGATTCCGCCTCGACAATCCGCACCGCGCACTGAAACAGACAACCATGATAGCGGGGAGCGTTCGCGGAAGGGCTCAACACCGTTCCCTGCTTGACACATCCGGACCGCATTCCCAGTGAAGAAAACCAGGTGGCCGCCAACCGTGATTGGACGATGGAGAGCGGAAGGCCTTGTGGGTACTGTAGTGGCTGGTGGTGCGGGCGGGGGCGGGTGCGCGGCCGCGCGCCGGCAGCACACGAGTGCGTAGTACCGTCATCAGCTCCCCACCGGTGGCGTGCGTGCGGCACGCGGCACGCAACAAGCGGACAGCCCCCCCCCGCGGCCCACCCCCTATTCCGTTCCGCTGGGCCCTCCCCGGTCGCGCATCGTTCCCCCCGCCGCGCACCCTTCCCCCCCACCCTCGCGCGGGCGCCGTCAAGAACCTGCTGCACCCCGCTCCATCCACCCACTCGCGCAGGCCCCGCAGGCACCATGTTGTTTGTTCCCCATTTGCGGCTGTTTTTTGTTCTTGCTGGTTTCTTTTCTCTCGCTCCACCCCCCCCCACCACCCCATGTGGCCCCTCTACCCTCCACTGCTCGCTCACCCACACCCTGCGTTTCCTGACACGCCGCGCCTCCCCAGGCCAGTCTGTCCCATTTTTGCAAACAGGCAAGGGGGGGACCCCTCCCCACGCTCGCCGTGGGCAACCCCACCCACCCCTTTGGACGTGCGACGAGAGCGTGGCCGCCAGGCGAGTCGGATGGCGACGCGCTCCTCCCGCCCTCCCCCACCACCCTCCCCCCCTGCCACACCCCGTTCGACTGCCCCCGCGTGCACGTTGGGCGGGTCTTTGGCCTTGGCAGCACGGCGAGTGCCCTGGGTTTGCCCATCCCCCCCATCCACACCCTCTCGCCCAGTGCCGCGCGCGCGCGCCACCCCGTTCCCACCGCCGTCGCCCACTGACGCGCTGCCACAGACAACGGCCGCAGCGGTCGGTGTCCCCCCCCACCACCCCTCCCACCACCCCCCCTACCACCACCCCCCCTGCCTGAGCCCACCGGCGGCGGCGGCTGCCAGCGCGCCCACCCCCCCTCCCCCCTTCCCCCTCACCCCCACCGCCAACCTCCGTTTCGTTCCTCCCCCGACGCACACTCACGCTCACACCCCCCTCCCCCCCACCACCACGCCCACTCCCCCGTGTGCCGTGCCTCCTGTCCCCGTGTGGCATTCCCTGCGGAGAGGGGCGAGCCCTGCCTACCTCCCTACCTACCCACTCCCCCCCTTCTCCCTTCCCCCTTCCCCCTTCCCCCCCACCTTTGCGGCGCCCACGCGCCGTTCCCCACCCCTGTTTGCGGCGGGCTCTTCTCGCGGACGTCGTCGGTCCGTCGACCCGTCCCGTCTCCCCCCCCCCGCCCTCTAGTCGCCCACGGTCGTGTAAGCGTGGCTTGGTGGCGCGGCGCGTCCCCCACTCCCCCCCCGCCCACCCGCCCGCCCGCCCTCCCGCTTGACCGCCCCGCCACCCCCCCTGGTCATTGACGGTCGTCATTGACGGTCATTGACGGGGCTCTCGTACCCCCCTGCGCCGCGCGCTCCCTGCCGCGGCTGCTGCTGCTGTTCGTTTTTTTTTTTTTTTCCTTGACCGGTGGTGCTGCACGGCCTCCCCTCCCTCCTCCCTCCCCCTTCCACGCTAAGCCCTGGTGTTTCCCCTTTTTTTCGCTGTCTTTCTTCCCCACCGTGCCGACGTGAGGGTGGGTGGTGCCGCCGTCCTCCACCCACTCCCCCCGCCACACACACACACGCCCGCCTGCCGGGGGTGCGCGACGCTCCTTGCGGCATCACCCCCCCCCCCCCCCCCCCCCCTGACCGTTGTGGAACGTCGCTCGACGCAGAGGGGGGGGGGGAAGGAGGGGGGGGGTGGTCTGGTCTGGGCGCCGGGGGACGGCGGGGACACTTCCCCATCACCGGCAGGGTCCCCCCCAGCCGCGGCGGCCGACGCCACCCCGCTAGACGCGCCCCCTACGCGGGAGTGGAGCCGCGCCAGACGTGTCGGCCGCCGACGGGGGGGCTGGTGGCAGCTGGCAGCTGGCAGCGGCGGGCGTGGTGCACCCCCCCCCCCGCCCACCTCCTACCCGCTCCTACCCCCACGCCTCGGCGCTCCCGGCTTGCCAGTCCTCCTCCCCCGCGGGCGCCGCAGCGCCACCCGCCCTCACCACACCACTCGCTCCCCCGGGCCGCGCACGCCGCGGCAACTGCGCGCGCACACTCTCGCGGGACGCACGGCGGGAGGGGGGGAGAGGAGGAGGAGGAGTGGGCGACGGCGGAGTGGTGGGGTGCTATATAGGCGCGGTGGCTGTTGCGGGGGAGGGACTGCTCGCCCGGGTGGTGGCGGCACGCGACGCGACGCGACGCGGTGGTGGTGACACGCCCCTCTCCCCTTTTCGGCGTTCCCTCCTTCCAACCCACCCCTATCCACCTACCCACCCACCCACCCACCAACCCACCCGCCCACCCACCCACCACCCCCGCCCCACCCCCGCCTTTGCAACGGCCGGCCGCTCCACTCCCCCCGCACCGCCCAAGCGGCGGCGGGTGCGTGGGTGGTCCCCCTCCCCGCCCTCCCCCCCCCACCCCCTGCTCTCCACCATGACGTCGCTGTCGTCACCGCCACCGGCGGTGGCCGCGGCGCCCCACCGCGCCGCCGCGGCCGCTGTCACAGCCCCCGCCCCTGCCTCCGCCCCCCCCCCCCGCCCGTCGGCGGGAAAGATGCGCATTGACTTTTTGACGCTCCCGGCCGAGGACACGCCGGCAACGTCGTCGGCGATGGGCATGGGCGCGGCCGGCCGGCGGTCGCCGCCCCTCCCCCGCCTCGGCGCCCTGCCCCGCCTGTCGCCGCTGTCGCCACTGTCGGCCGCGGCGGCGGCGTCGGCGGCCGCGGCGCACCCACCGGCGGCTGGGCCCTACCCGTCGCCACGCGGGGCGTTGGTGTTTGGCGCAAGCGGCGGCGGCGGCGGCGGTGGTGCGCCCTCCCCGCCCCTGTTGAGGCCGCTCCCGTCGTCATCTTCGTCCATCACGTCGGCGCGCATCGGGCCGTGGGTGGGGCCACCGCCGCCGTCGACGGGGGCGTCGGCCATGGCGGGCCCCCTCACACTGCCACCCCGGTGGGCCAAGGGCGGTGTTGCGGCGGCCTCGTCGGCGGCCGCCGTGGCCGTGAGCGGCCCGGGGGGAATGGGCGGCGGGCGCGATGAGATCTCGCCTCGGGGCATTATGGATGCGCCCCACGCGTTTCCGTCGCCACGCCGCGGCGCGGCCGCTGGCGGTGGCGAGGAGGAGGACGTTAGCGGTGGCTGTGGTGGCGGCGGCGGCGCCGTGTCGGACGGCTCGGACGTGCTGGCGTGGCACCAAGCACCGCCATACGCTGCGTACGCGGCGTCTGGCAGCGGCGGTGGTGGTGCCCTCTACGCCCACCACCCCCATTCCCAGGGTCGGTTGCACGGTGGGTATGGTCCGCCGGGTGGCGGCATGGGGGGCGGCCCGCTGCTGACGCCAATGGGCGGTGGCGCCCCCCTACCCCTGGGCGTTGCCCGCGGCATGGTGGGCGGCGGCGGCGTTGGCGTTGGTGGTGGCGTTGGTGGTGGTGGCGGCGGCGGCTGTGGGGGCATGGGCATCCTGCCCAGGCCGTTTACGTGCAACAAGTGTGGAAAAAAGCTGCGCAAGAAGGAGCACCTTAAGCGGCACGTGCAGCTCATCCACGAGCGCCGCCGGCCATACGGGTGTGCCATTTGTGTGGTGGCGTTTGGGACCAAGCAGAACCTCCAGACGCACCTGATGACCAAGGTCCACAGCCGCCGGGCGGCGGCGGCCGCCGAGGAGGAGATGGGTGGTGGCGGTGGCGGCGGTGTCGGCGGTGACAGTAGCAGCGGCGGTGGCGGCGCGCTCCTCCACCGGGGGGGGATGGGCGGCCCCCTGGGGGGGGGACACCTGCTTGGTCCAATGGCTGACGGCAGAGGAGGCGCCGGCGCGATGCGCATGGCGCCGCTGGGGGGTGCCGACATGGCAGGCATGGCTGCCGGCTGGGCCAGCGGCGGCGGTGGCGGCGGCAGCGGCTACCGCCTCGGTGCCCCCCCGCCCTCGGAAGGGGGCTTGATGCGCGGGCCGCCGGGGCTGTATGGGGTTCCCCCAGCGTCGGCGGCGGCTGCGGGGCGGCATCCCCCACCCCCGCCCCACCGCTATCTGGTCGGCGAGGCCGCGCCCATCGGCCTGGCGGGGGGCCTTTCCGGTCGGGGAAGCGGCGGCGCGTATGGGCACCCCCACCCGCCAGAGAGCGGCGGCCGCGCGCCGGGAATGATGCCCTACCGCCCTAACCACGAGGCTCTCAGGCGATGAGAGGGGGTTGGGGGGGGGGGCGCAGTGGGCATGCCCGTTTCCCCCCTCCCGACCCCCGTAGGAGGGGAGATCGTCAAAGGGGCTGTGGGGGAGTGCACGTGACGTTAACGTCTTGTTTCTTTTGTTTGTTTGTTGCGTTCTCTTGTATTGATCACTCATTGTTATTGTGTCTTTGTTGTTTTATTCCGTCCCTTTGCCGGCCCCCTTTGACCACCAGCCCGTCACGGTGTGTGTGTCGGCACCTACCAACACGCAACCCCCCAGTCGCCAGCCGCTGCGCGTCACGTGCCGTTTCCCGCGCACGCCACCCCGTCCCACCGCCAAGGGGTGGTCGTTGGGACGCAGACACCACAACGACAAAAATGAAAAGGGGCAGGGCAGAGGCAATGTGAGACACGCGGCACACCCAGGGGGCCCCCCATCCGCCCCCGGTCGCACACGCCGCGGTGGTGGCGCACTCGCCGGCGGGCGTGCCAGCGCCGTCCGAGACCGTGCCCCCCCACCACCACTGCCGGCCTCGGGGCCCCTCCCTCGCCCCCCCCCCTCCCCGCCCCCAACGCGGCAGTAGCCGCCGCCAGAGAGGCGGGGGCCGGCGTAGAAAGAAGAAAAAAAATGGGGGGGGAGAAAATGGGGGGGGGGGCCAGGGGGTGCCCATTTGGGACGAGCCCGCAGCTCGCCCGCCAGCCCCCGGCGAGTGGGAGGGCGAGCGGCCGGGAAGGCGCGGACGGGGAGCCACCCCCCTCCCTCTCCTCTCTCCTCTCCTCCCCCCCCCCCCCACGGCTGGCGGTGGCGGGGGTCTAGTGTCTACCGGGTCCGCCCACGGCCGCCCCGCGGGACGGCGGCCAGGTGTCTGGCACCCGCCCGTCGGCGGTCGGCGGAGACGCGGTGGCGCGGCCGCGCCGGCCACGGGGGCAGCCTGATTGCCCACTGGTGAGCGGCGGGTGGGGGGGGGAGGGGGGGGGGGCGCTGCATGCATGGGAGAGGACACTGCATGCATGGGGGCCTCATGCAGACCAGGCCAGCGGCAGCGGCCGTGTGCCTTCTGCCCCCCGCCGTCGCCGAGAGGGAGGGCGGTCCTCTGGAGAGGGGCAGAGGAGCCCCCCTCCCGCCCACCCGCCCACCCCCCCCATTACGCCATCTTCCAGCATGGCACGGTCCGCCGGCCACGCTCACGGCCGCGGCCGCCGCACCTACCCGGACGGACCTTGCAGTCCACCCCACCGATGGAAATGGACCATAATTGAAGTGATATTCAACGTAATTGTCCACGTGTTGACCACGCCCCGGATCCCGGATCACCGCGACTGAGCTATAGTGCGTCCCCTAAAACGTGGACGTGCTCGTGTCGTGATCATGTCAAGTATCGGCCACTGGACCAATCAAACCCACACTGCACGACCCGTGCACGTCCACTTTTTACGGGACGCACAATAAGGTGCCATCGCCGACGAAGCCGCCGTGGCCTGCCCTGTGTCGCCACCCACATCGTCTGTTCCCACCAGAAGTCCATCGAGTCCCCTCGAAGCCCCTCGAGTCCCATCGACCCATCGAAGGCTGCTTTCGATGGGCGTTTCCAGCCCCTCGAGAATCCCATCGAAGACCCGTTTTCGATGAGACCCTCGACGGGGCCACGTCCAACTGCGCACTGACTGCTCGGTGGGCTTTTCTCGGGTTTCTGAAAAACCCATCTCGGGACATCCGAAAGACGCGAGTGTGTGCCATCTGCGACCCCACTCATTGGCCAGACTTGAGCTGTCAGCAGCAGGCCGTCGGCCGCTCGACTTCGCTGTGGCTCGTGCACCCAACTCGTCGAGGTCACCGAACCCACGCGCACTGAGGCTTGTGTCCGTGACCACGTTGACGTCGTAGCTGCTTCCGCTGCACTTGATATCGGATGGAGCCCCACTCTGCTGCCGCGGGTGCCGCGGTGGTGGCCACCTCGGCGGCCGCAGCCGTCGCCGCGGCGCCGGCGGACGTGGGGGTCGCGATGACGGTGCCGCCCCTGCAGTGGCCGCCACCGCACTACCCCGCGCCGAAGCTGGAAGCGCCGCAGACAGTGGCTGACGCTGTTGCCGCGGCGGTGGCCACCTCGGCGGCCGCAGCCGTCGCCGCGGCGCCGGCGGACGTGGGGGTCGCGATGACGGTGCCGCCCCTGCACTGGCCGCCACCGCACTACCCCGCGCCGAAGCTGGAAGCACCGCAGACTATGGCTGACGCTGTTGCCGCGGCGGTGGCCACCTCGGCGGCCGCAGCCGTCGCCGCGGCGCCGGCGGACGTGGGGGTCGCGATGTCGGTGCCGCCCCTGCAGTGGCCGCCACCGCACTACCCCACGCCGAAGCTGGAAGCGCTGCAGACTGTGGCTGACGCTGTTGCCGCGGCGGTGGCCGCCTCTGCGGCCGCGGCCATGGCGGCTACGTCGGTGGACGACGGGGCCTCGGTGCCTCCGTCGCAGTTCATGTGGATGCTTCCCCTCGACCCCGCGCCGAAGCTGGACACGCCGCAGACTGTCGACGTTGGGGCCTCCGTGCTCGTGCTGCCCCCGCACTATCCCCCGGTGCGCGGCGAGTCACGTCCCTTGGTTTGACCAATGGTATCTGTCCTAGAAAGTTCGTATAGATGGACAGGGAGGACATGCGGGGGGAGGGTCCATGGCGCACTGGTGGTAGGGTGCGCATCCTGTGACTGCACCTCCCCCCCTGCAAAGTGTCGTCCTTGACTGAGCAGAAGTGAAACAAACTAAACAGAAGCTAATAGAAGTGCTATGCAGACGACGACCATGTATAGAACGCGTTGATAAAGTAGCGCATCGCCAAGCGGTCTGCCAAGGGAGCATCCATCCCTGCGGGCTCGGCATGGACGTCCACACGCCGGACCAAGTCGGCAAAGTCAGGGACGACATGGACCACTCGCCTGATACACGCCACGGGCAACACTCGCAAGCGAACGTCCGTGTCCCCTGCAAGAACTCTCCAAGCCAGCCTCGTACACCCGCGGGAGACCAGGGGGTAATTCGCAACACCCGGGACGGCTACCATGTCAGCAATGAGGGCGACATCCCCCTCGGGTCGCCGCAAAATAGCACGCACCTCCGCCACCGACAAAGTCGCGGGAACCTCGGCCGTAGAGTACAAAACAGAGCCGTACCAAGGCGCACCACGAAAGGAAGGGGACGCGTAAAGCAGCTGCTTGACAGTTCAGCCGCACTCAAAAACGGCCATGAAGTGGAGACGAGAGCTGATGCGCACCCGCGCGTCTTCAGGCAGCCCCAGAGCGGCCCCTATACCTTCCAGCCCAGGCCGCTGGGCAATGACTGACAGAGGCGTTAGGCGCAGGTGGTAAGGGGAGGCCCGCGCAGCCGCGCTCGCGTCTGCACCTCGAGATGATGCTGCCGCATCTTCATCAGTTGCGCCGGCCGCCCTACCCCCCCTACTCACGCCGTCGCCGCGCTCCGGGATGTCGTCATCATCATCGAAGTCCGTTCCATCGCTTTCACCCCCCTCCTCGCCGTCGCAGCCCACCAACAGGGATGCGGGGTCCTCGTCCTCAGCGGCATTGCGATGCAGGACGATGCGGGCCCCCTGCACCTGCACTACAAGCTGGCGGGTAAATTCAGCGATGGTCTTGCTCGTACGTGCGTAGTACGGCTTGTCTTCCTTGTGGAGCTGCTCGTTGAGGCCCGCTTTTCCATTGTTGATGTTACCGTGCATGCGAATGGCCCCCATCACATGGCACAATAGCCTGTGTACCTTTGTCGAGTGCTGCGGACCCAAGATTGGGGTCATATAGAGCGTCACAAAGCGCTCAGCGCGATCCGCGATGCTCTTGCCCACGTCCAGGGTGAGGGGCAGCGGGGAGGTGGAGCACGTGTACCCACTCATCTCGGCGTGTAGCACGGCAAACTCTGCGAACATGGCCGTGATGGCCTCGTCAATGGGGGTTTGCCCCCACACAGCGTGGTAGGCGGGCCAGTCAAACTGGCTCCCCCCCGCGCCGTCAGCAGGGTCCTCGTTCTCGGCTCCTTCGTCCTGCCGTTCTTCGAGGTGGAACGCAGCCACACGAGCCGCGAGATCCGGGACAGCGTCGTCAATTCCGTCGCCGACAGGTAGGGGTGCACCATCTTCCCGGACCAAGGACGTTCCGTTGACGACACTGTCGGCGACGTGCAGGGCCCCGCGAGTGCGCCAGGCGCCGGCCACCAAGTGTGGCATCACCGACACGCCTTCTCTCTGCTGCTTCCCCGTAAAAACCGATTGTGACTCATCGTTCTTGACGAGGTACCTGCACAGAACCATGTAGGCAATCACATGCAAAATGGAGATGCATACTTTGGCGGGTGGAAGCGCACGAAGGTTCTACAAAACCAGCAATCCTGTCAGGGACACAAACACTCCACATGGTTGCAACCGCAGTACAGGCTCCGCGCGCGCCCTCAAGGCACCACACTGCAGCCGGCAAACGGCGACGCACAGGTTCTGACTGCTGAGACGCAACTAAGGCAACACAAAAGGTCGCACTGGAACGCCCGTGGTGGGAAGGATGGTGCCAGTTGGGCAGGGGGGGATCGCTGCAGACGTACCCTGGAGCCGTCCGACACGCTTTGCTGCGGCGGCCGACTTGGCCAAGCCGCAGGTTGCAGACGCGACGTGTGGCGGCGTCGGTTCCCGCCAGGGGAAGGTCACCACCGCACATCTTAGGGAACGTCTCGACCAACCACTGCACCAGATACCTCGTCACCCCCAAGTCAAGCACCTGCAACGCCATCGAGCACATCAAAGCAAGTATCATAGCGAGCAATGCATGAAACGCCAGTCCTCGATCTTCACCAGACCTGTCCGTGAAAAGCGAATGAGCAACAAGACGGGGCACACGCGGTCCGTACGTACATGCAATGCGTCAAACCCCACCATCTTGTACAACAAGTAAGGAGATGTGGAGAGGCCATCCATGGCGGCCAAAGCCGGCACAAAACCAGTTAAGCTGTCCACGGCTTCAAGAGTCTCACATCGCGCTCGCTCCCGGTTGTTTGACCTGTGGCCAGCGGCCTCCAGCTGACGCTCAAGCGTCTCTACAACATCGCGCTCCGTAGCGCTGAGAGCTTCGGATGATCCAGCAACGTCGACCTGCACGTCACACTGAGAGCAGGGTCTCTGGCACTTGCCCGCCTTCATGCACAGTACGGCACGCTCTTCAGGTTGATCGCACACGTACAGCAACACTCTCGGAAAGGCCATCAGCTGCCGGCCACCCACGCACACCTCCGCACCGAACCGGCTTGCCGCCATCGCCGTCCGCATACAAACGTACAAAACACGCTGCAAGATGCCGCAGCGGCGCAACCGAGAGCGCTCTTGAGCTGCCGACTCGACCTGGATGCGCACGAGGGGGATGTAAGCCACGGTCATCCATTCAATCTTACGCGATACGTCGTTGACTAGACGAACCCGGACAGGATAAAGTTTGTGGGCTGGGGGGCGACGAGACCAAGCAAAGTTGAAAGCCGAACGCAAAACATTGACAAGAAGTAGACAAGTCAGCTACAGACCGCGGAAGAGATCCCAATACACAGCGTCGAGGTACCCATTCTGCCACACAAAAAGCAGGCGCTCGTACACACGCAAAAAAAAAAGGACTTACCACTGGACCATGACAATCTCGTGCTGTCGCTGTACAAATGAAGACCCAACACGAAGCTGGTGCTGCCATGAGTGTCGACGACATCGCGCTCGCACAAGCGGAACGCATCACCATCCATTGGGGTCTCGAATGTTCGTTAGCGGCGCAGGCGCGCCGTCACCGCTCCACAAGCGGATAGCGGCACCTCCTTCGCGAAGCCTGTCAATGACCACCTCGAGTACGGACCGGAAGTACACCTCGTACACGGTGCCCCCCTCACGAATGCTCAGCTTCTTCCACCCAGCGCCGAGCACAGCATCATCGAGGTCGTCACGTAGAGCATTCGTGAAAGAGGAAATGGTGGGGAAGACAGCCTGAAGAGAGAGGTTGTCCCTCGGCGCCATGGGATCGAGCGAGTCGTGGCTGTCCCACACCTCCAAAAAGTTGTATAGCTGCCGCTGCTCCCTCACCGACAGGCCTGCTCCCCCGACGCCGAGGACAAACTGCTGCAGGGCCCTGAGACGACGAGTGCTAAACCGCCCGGGCATGCTGTTCTTGCGGCGCTCCAAAACGGGGACAGCACGGGCAGCGTCATCCAGGACCTCATAGAGGCGGAATACACGGGTCGACAGGGACTCGTACGGGACATTAACGTCCATGCTCCCCGCGTCAGCGTCACGCCCGCGGGCATCACCCCCCTCCTCGATGTGCTCTCGTAGCTCGCCGGTCATCTCCAGCAAGCGGTACAACTGGGCACGAATGGCGGCGTCGTAGGAGCCAGAATCGTCCGCCACCAGGGCCCCCAGGCCAGCTGTCGCCCTGCCGTAGACCGGCGGGTCTCCAGCATCAGTCTCACCGCCATTCTCTGCGAGCGGCCTCGCCTCATTGCTACGCCGCAGCCGCCTACGAGCTGGAGGACGAGGAGGAACGCCGTCAAGTGTGGCGGTTGCTTCGTCCTCCTCCAGCGTTGTCGACCGTGACCTCTTGTTGCCCGGTACGCCATTGCCGTACGTTCGCCCATGCGCGGCCGTCTGGTGCCATACGAAGCCCCCCTTGCTAAAGGTCTCGAACTGGCAGACGGCACACACCAGCAGCCTGCTCCGCTTCTTCTCGCTTGACATGGCGGCACCATTGGCAGTCTCTGCGCACAGGAAAGGTCAAGAGATCTGCCCAGCAGGATACGGTAAAAGGCGCGTCGCAAGGCAATTGTTAGGGGCGTGTCTGAAGGATCACGTGACACAGTTATCAAGCAGGGCTGTTCACACACAGGCACACCCCACACACAAAATGACACCCAGGAGGAGGCACGCAGTCCCACTTACCATTCAGAGCTTGCCAAGGTAGCACTCGGAGCGGAAGCGTGCCCCAGAAGCACCGTAAGCGGGTCTGCGGGCGTGAGCAGAGAGCACGGGTGTGGGGTCGGAGCGGAGCGACGCCCTTAAAAAATAGCTGTGAAGCCAGGTCTGTCGCATTCAAGCAGGGGATCCAAAGAACGACGCAGTGGCTTCGTCGCTCGCCCTCTCTACCCCTCGCGTCAGCTGTCCGTCCTCCGTGGCCTGCCGCTGAACCCCGCGGTAATCGAAAGTGTGTGGTGGACACGCCAAGTGTGCGCATGCGTCGGCGTTGCGGGGAGAGAATGGGACGCGGCCACAGCCGTGCCCAGACCGGTCGCAATCTACGCTTGCAGACACCCCCTCCTCCTCCCCCCCCCACGCCCGCCTTCCCCCTCTCGCCACCCCCCATCTCAGCCCCGCTCCTTGCCATCTTTACGGGACCGCACAGGTTGTCCAAAACGCACATAGTGGTCGCCGAGCCCGGTAGTCCTGACTGGCCCAACTGGCCGTTCGTTGACGAGGGATGCGTGTTGGCCGTGAGAAGAGGGGGGCGGCGGGGAAGAGTGATGGGACGGCGCGCAGTTCAGCCAATCTCCCATGGAATCTGCCTCACCGACGCTCCCCCACCGGCCCCTCCCCACCCCCGCCTCCGCGCCCCCCACGCGTCCCCCCGCCCATCGCAGCTCTGCACAGGTCCGCGAAGGCCGTCCCACACAATCAGAGCTCTGGTCGTGTATGCAAGTGCTCACAGGCCTACCTGGCTGGTCCGGTGCCGACGCCGACGGATCCCATCGACGCCCATCGACGCCCGTCGAGTCCCGTCTTGGGCCAGTGCGACCTCTTCCGTGACCGTCGACAACAAAACTTAGTAAGGATGACGGAGTCATTGCCTTTGAAATGGAGTTCGATATCGAATCGACCAATCGCCGCATGACACGGTATGTATTTGAGTGCCCTTCCAGTACTGTGGATATCTAATGCAACGGAATCGCTGCGTCCACCAACCTTGCACGATCTGCCGCCATCGTTGACAGCCGCCCCTACAGCTGCTGCTCAACCGTCGTCGCGGACGGGTCGATGCGAACAGGCGCCCCCTGCGCCGCATGGGCCCTGGCGCTGGCGCCTGCGGAGCAAGCAGGGCTCCCCGTCCCATGTGGGACTGTGGTGCTCGGATTGCAGCGTCTGGCGGGGCGCCCAGCGCATTGCCATCTGTGGTAGGTTGGCACCCCCCTGCGAGCGGTCCGAGGCGAGGGGAGGGGCTGTGTGGTCCCAGGTCGCCATTCCCCGAGTGGCTGGGAGTGACGCACGCCTTTCTTCGTGGTTGTGGTGCTGCGTGTGCGCCACAGGTTACACAGCAGGTGGACCGTCAATGCATTGGGAGGTGCGCTCAGCGCCGAGCAAACGTCTCATGACCGTCAATTGCTTCCTGTGGTCCAGTGAACGTCCTTTTGCGGATTGTCTTTCACCAGGTTTTGCCCCACCTGCGGCCATGTGCCATCCCCCCCGCGCGCCAATACGCATCATCCTGGCAGGTGAGTCAAGTGTTCATGGTGCTGTGTTTGCTACAAGAGGTGGGCGGCTTTGATCGCCTACTCTTGCCACTGTGTTGGTCGTGCATCGAGAGTGTCCCTGACCATACTGCGGGTGGGTTTTCTTAGTGACCTGCTGCCCCCCCTTCGCTCCCGTGCCCCCCTCTTCTCGTCCCTTTTACCCCACTTCTTGTCCCTGCTTCTTCCCGGCCGACCGTTCTACTACTCCCACGCGGAAATGCCTTTGCGGCGCTCGCTCCAGCTTGTCAATGATCTGCCCTTCTCGCAGCCAGAGGTCGGACCTGACGGGGAGGTGGAAGCTGCCGCGGTGTTGGCGGCAATGCGGCGCGGACAAGCACAGCTGCGGTGGGCGACACAGAAGGGCGATTCAAACATGTCCTCGGACTTGCAGCCGCCTCCCCCGTCGCCTGGTGTGAGCTCGGCTCGACCGCCTCGCTCTGCCCAGCCTGCAATGGGAGGTGCAACGCGCGGGATTGTGCTGCCCCCCCGCCGAGCTGCCACACGCATCGCTGACGCCCTCACGCTTCCCCACCAAACCGGGGCAGCGGCTAATGGAGATGTGACGCTTACTGGCCGGGCTGCGGCGGTGGTTGCGGGCGTGCGGACGCCCCCTGGCGGAGGCCGTGCGCGCGCCACCGGTGCCGTGGCGCGCCCCCGCCGACGAGGGGCTGCGGCTATTGGCGGTTTTTCAATCACCCGCCAAGCAGGGATGGGGGCCACGGGTGGTGGTACGCCCCCCTCCCGAGCGAGTGGGGTAACGGCAGCGCGAGTCGTCAAGCCCACTCGTCTGGCTTCACCGCCGGTAGGCGGGAGGCGCGTGGTTGGGACGCCAGCGGCATCTCCGAGTGGGGGCGCCTTGACAAGCGCCCGCGGACTGGCGGCGAGAAGGGAGTCGCTCGGTGCAACAGGCTCCACGGCGGCAGCGCCTCGGACGCCGGCTGTCAGGAAGGGAGGTAAACCGCCCTCTGGCGACTCCTTCGTGTCTGTTCTGGACGCCGCCCTGCGTGGCGTGCAGCACACGGCTGCGCCCGTGGCACCGCAAGGAGTCGCTCGCTCTGTGACCGTGCCACCTGGGTCGCCATCGCCGGTCGCGGCGGGTGGGCCCCCATCTTCATCTGCGGGGGCGCACCGCCCCTCGATGTGCAGGGCTCCTGTGCAGGCCAACCTCACCGCTGCTGCTCCTCTGCCTCGCGCGCTCTCCTTCGTAGTCCCGGAGCGAGGTCTCCCTGACCCGGCGGGGCAGAAGTCGCTGACGCCGTCGGTGGCCGCAGCCCCGCCCAAAGCTATCAAGGGCATCCGGAAGCCCACCAAGCCGCGCACTAAACGCGGTGCCAAGAACGCTACTGCTTCACCTCCTCCTGTCCAGCCTGCTGTCTCCGCTGGCACGCCTACTGCCGCCTCTCAGACTGGGTGGACGCCGATAGCGGATCCCCCCCCTGTGCATCCTGTCGGTGAGCGTCCTATTCCTACGGTCGTCACTGTTGCCACTATGACCAAGGTCTTTGCCGAGGGACTGCGACCTGTTTGCGTTCACTTGGCGGGGCTCAGCCAGAAGCTGGCTGAGGTGCACACCTCCGTTAACCGGCTTTCGACCAACCTACACAGTCAGGGCGTTGGAAACGAACGCACGGCCCAAGCCGTGGTGCAGTTGCAGGGCGCAGTGAAGGGGGTCTACGAGGGGGTCATCAGCCACACCAAGAAGGAGCCAGTCGCCGCTACTGCGCTCCGCGGCAGCACTGGAATGTTGGACAACTGCGAGGACCAGCTGGAGCTGGCCACCATCAACGAGTTGGAGGTCGGCAATGTGCGCGACGTTGCCAAGAAGGCGATGATCAACGAGATGCTGGGGGCCAAGGAGAGCTACAGGGCAATGCCTAACCGGGTGCGTGCCCTGGAAATTCTTTACGATGCTTGCTTGGCCGTTCGAGGTGCCAGCCAGGACGAGGCCGTTGCCTACCTCAGCAGCCAGCGCGTCTTCTTGACGACGGCTGGCACTCCAACAGAGAAGCGGATTCGCGTTAGCGAGAAGCTTTACCGTATCAGCAGCCATGTGGTGGAGGCGCTGCAGAAGGTGGCGATGGTTGCGTACTTCAAGTCGTTGGGCGAGAGCATCGAGGCGATGACACCTGCGACTGCCGAGGCGTGGCTGCGGAATAACAAGTACGCGCACTCCGCCACCGCTGACCCCGCTATCAATGCCGCCCTGAAGGCCATGTTTCGACGGAACGGTCATCATGCGCGTGTGGTCACACCGAAGGAGGTGGGGGATGGCGAGTATGTTGACGCTACCGTCGGGCACGTTGGCCTTATCGCGCATTGGGCGCGAGGAGTGTTTGAGAAGGTGGCAGGTGTCCGCAAGGCGCGGCGTACTGGGAACGATGACGGGGCATATGACGGCTGGAGAGCAGAGGTCCGGAATGTGAGTACGCTTCTGCCCTGGCACGGTGCGGTTGCTGGTGGTCTTCGACTTACTGACGGGACTGAAGAGCACCGCGCCATGAACGTGGCCGACGACGGGACCTATGTCATCGAGTGCTCGGAGGATGAAGAGCTGCCTGATGGGTCGGCTGGCTCATCCGGGCAGCAGTGGGACAGCAGCCAAGAGTTGATGCCAGGTCGTGGTCCTGTGAGTGCCTTTGCAGGTGTTGATGACGGTCTTCTCGGTGATAATGTTTTTGAAGGTGAGGGGGACGTTGGCGGTGGGGACGGTGCTCTGGGTGCCGAGCGTGAGGAGGTTGCGGAAGCTTTGGGGGTGGCTGACGGCGCGGAGGTGGATGAAGAGTGGGAGGGCGTTGAGGGTGAGGAGGGTGCTGATGGATGGGAAGGAGCTGATGATGAGGAGGGTGCTGGGGGTGGGGAGGGCGTCAACGGCACGGACGCTGCTGCTGCTACTGTTGCAGGCGATGCTGCTGAGGTAGGCTACGCTCCCGCAGGCGACGCTCCCGCGGCCGGCCTTCCTGTTGTGGCTGGTGATCCTGCGGTTGATGGCATTGTCGCCGAGGAGGGTATCGTCGCTGACGCGGCCACCGCCGATGCCGCGGCTTGCGGTGCTGATGCGGATGGTGTTGGTGATGAGGTGGACAATGCTTACGCGGCGGCTGGCCTTGATGCGGCGGCTGGCAATGAATCTGCAGGTGCCACTGACGATGCAGCTGGGGCTGAAGCTGCAGCACGCGATATTGCTACCGCTGGCGCTGAAGCTGCGGCTCGAGCTGAGCCAGTGGACGGGGCTGACGGTGACCAGCTTGGTGTCCCGCCTCCTGGCCTACTGCCTGAGAGCTTGGCGTATCCGGACGGGTTTGCGGAGTACCTGGAAGAGGTACCGCTGTGACCGGCTTTCACTACAACGGGGGAGTGCTCGTCGGGATGCGCGGATTGATTGAGGACGTTGCTCCTCATGGGGCGGGGTTGTTGCGGCAATGGATGGCCTTGTTGGCTGCAGTGCTTTTGTTGGGACGTTGAACGGCGGGGGGATGGCCGCAGAGGGGCTTTGTGTTTCTGGTGGCATTAACCGTACTCTGTGCCAGCTGGCGGGCTAGTTGGGCCGGGGTCGACAGAGGTTACCTACGAGGGAGGCTGATTAGGAAGGAGGGGAGAGGTGGGGAGGCGACAGGATGTCGCCAGCGCCGTTGGATCGCAGATATTTTGTTGTTCATGCCCAGCGAGCTGCCCTGCGAGAGGAGCCGGCACCGTGCGCACCGTTACGTGCAACCGTAGCACCTTGGCACCTCATCCCATCTCCGCTAGTGACGCCAGTGCGTCGTCGGCAGCGCACGTGCTGCGTGTCCTTCGATAGGCTGCCCTGTGAGCGCGTGCAGCGGGGCTGGGACGGGAAAACGTGCGTCCACTAGCGCGGAAACTAAAATACAGGTCGGCATCTCCTCCGGATCTCGTGAGGAAGCACGAGTCGATGGACGTGCTTGCGAGACTGTAAAGGCCCGGTCCTCGATGGGAAGCCCCATCGAAGCCCCTCGAGCAAGTGCCCATCGAGTTCCCCTCGAAGGCCCATCGAGAACAGCCCTCGATGACCCTTTCAAGCCCCGTCGAGTCCCACCGAGCTTCCATCGAATGCGCGGTCTCGACGGGCTTCTGGTGGGAACAGACGATCTCTTCCACTGACCCTCCCGGGCACGGTGGCGCCACCCCCATCGCCCTGCCTCCCCCTCTTCCATTCCACCCCGCTGCCCCACTCCGCCGCCAAATTCCCACTCTCCTCTCCTTCCCCGTTCCTCCACTTCCATCCCCGACTCCTTCCCCTCCCTTCACGCCCCGGTTACTCGACCCACCGCGCCAGCAGCAGGCCGGTCGGCACAGACCACCCGCGGGGGAAGTGGGGGGGCGGGCGGCGCCGACGTGGTGAAGCGCCGCCCGTGGACCCCACAGTCCCGCCCGCCCGCCCGCCCGCCCGCCCGCTCGCCTGCCCCTGTTGGGCGCGCCTCGCGGCCGGGGCGCCCTGCGATGGGCCGCCGCACCGCCGCCGCTGCTGCGCCCGCCCCCCCCCTGGTGGCACCCGCGTCGGCAGCCGCCGCGTTTGCCATCCCCGCCGCCGCCGCCGCTGCCGCCGCTGTTACCGCTGCCGCCGGCTGTTTCCGGGTTGGCTGGCGGCCGCGGGGCCTCCCCACCGCCCGGCGCGCGGTGGTTGCCAGCCGCCCCCCCCCCGCCCTGACCATGGGCGCTGCAAGGGGCGCGGCCGCGGCGGCAACGACAGCGGCGCGTGGCGCGGGGGGCTCGCCCCCCCCCCCCCCCCCCTGCCCACCCACCACGCTCATCACGTGGAATGTGGCGTCCCTGCGGGCGCTCCTCCGCAAGCACCCCACCGCCCTGGAGCGGCTGGTCACCGCCCCCCTTCCCCCCCCCCCCGGATCCCCCGCGGGCACCCCCCCGCCCCCCCCCCCCGACGTGGTGGTGCTCCAAGAGACCAAACTCCAAGCCACCCACGAGGCCACCATGCCCCCCCTCCCGGGCTACACCGCCCACTTTTCCTCCTCGGGCCCGCCCGCCGCCCGCGGCTACGCGGGCGTTGCCATGTACGTGCGCGACGGCCTGGCGGCCGCCACGGCGGTCACCGCCGGCGTTGGGTGGGCGCCTGCCGACGCAGAGGGGCGGTGCCTGACCGCCCGTCTGCCGGGCGGGCGGCCCGCGGTGGTGGGGGTGTACGCGCCCAACGCGGGGGTGGGGCTTAAGCGGCTGGCCTTTCGGGTGGCGTGGGACGCGGCGCTCGTCGCGCACGTGGCGGCCGTGCGGGCCGCCGCGGGGGGGGCGGGGGTGGTGCTGGTGGGGGACCTCAACGTGGCGCCCGACGTGCGGCTGGACGTGTGGGAGGGGCGTAAAAAGGGGCGGGTGGCGGGGCTGACTGCCGAGGAGCGGGCGGGCTTTGCGACGCTCCTCACGGGGGGGGGGGGGGGGGCTCCCCCGCCGGCATGGACGCTGCTGGCGACGACGGCAGCGGCGGCACTGACAGCGGCGGTGGCGGTGGCGGCGGCGGCGGCGGCGGCGGCGGCGGTGGCCTCGTCGACGCCTACCGCGCGCGGCGGCCCGACGGCGCTGCCTTCACGCACTGGAGCTACCGGGGCACATACCGCCCCGGCGACGGGGGCGACGGCACCTCCCGCGGGGGGTGGCGGCTGGACTATGCGCTCGTCGATGAGCAGCTGTGGGCGGCGGGGGGGGACGCCTGGGGCATGTACGACGTGCCGGGCTCGGACCATGTGCCGGTTGTGGTCACGCTGGGGGGGGCGGGTGCCGGGGGGGGGTGAGCCCGGGGGGGGGGGGGGAGGGGAAATGAAGCAGGTTAGGGGGGACCCGAGGCACCGTGAGGCTTCACCCCCTCTTGGGAGGTCCCGCCGTTTGGGAAGTGCCGTTGGGCGAGGCGCGGGGGCGTGCCGCGGGCGGGGAAGCGGCCTCCCACTTCCATGGCCCTCCCCCGGACGGCTGCGCGTCACCGTACGTGTGGCGCCGCCGCCGCTGCCGCGCGTTTCCACCTCGTGTCCCTACCACGTCAACTGTCCTTCCCCCCCCCCCCGGCTCCCCCCCCCCCTTGTTGTCCTCTTCTGGGCGTCACCAAACACCGACGCTGACGGCGGCGACCGGACGGGCGGTGACGGCCGGCGGGGCGCAGCGGGTACGCGCGGCGGTGGGGGGCGCCGCCACGGGTGGGGCGTCGCACCGCGTGGAACCCCTACAACGCCCCTGCGGGTCGCCGCCGCCGCCGCCGCCGCCGCCGCCGGCCGTCCCGTGCGTCGGCGGCGTACAGCACGGGAGAGAGAGCGCCCCACCCCCCCCCCCCGCGGCGGATAGGTAGCGTGCACCAGGTCGCGCGAGAGGATGATTGAAAAAAAAAAAAAGAGAGTCAGAGTCAGAGGAAAAGTGGCGCATACTACACCCATGGGGCCTCCCCCCCACCCCCTTCTTCCGCTCCCCCTCCGCCCGTCAGACCCTCCTGCTCGGCTCCCCCTCCCCCCGTCCGGCTTCCCTCCTCTGCTCCTCCTTCCCCGCTCCAGGCCCCCCTTCTCCGCTGCCCCCACCAGTACAGGCAGCCGACTTGCGCCCGGCGCGGGGCGTCAGCCTTGCAGCTCACAGTCGGGCAGGACGGTGTAGCTGCGGCCACAGCTGTCAACAAGCACCCCCCCGACCGCCGCAGAGATGTCCTGCCCGTCGCACGCATCCGCGTACGTGCACGTCCTCCGCCTAGGCGGGGGGGTCGCCACCGTCGGCGCCGCCGGGGGTGCGGGCGCCGTCACCGTCGGCGCGGGCGCGGCCAGCGCCCCCACCCCACCCCCCGGCGGCGTCACGGTCGGCGACGCCCCAAACACGCCGGGGGAGAGGAAGGGGATGAGCAGCGGCACCGGCGCCTGGCGGGGAAGGCCGTTGCCGGCGGTGCAGTCCGAGCCGACGCCCCACGAGTTGCCGCAGCTGTCCGTGACGCGGACGTCAAAGAAGCCGGCCAGGATGGTGCCGTCGCACGGGTCTTTGAACGCGCACGGGGGGGGGGGGCGCGACGGCATCGACGGCCGCGTCGGCGACGGCACTTGCGTTACCGCCGGCAGCGACGGTGGCGACAGCGGCGGCGTCTGCGTAACCGTCGTCCTCGGCGCCGTCCTCGGCGTCGGCGTCGGCGTCTGCGTTACCGTCGGCAGCGACGGCGGCGACAGCGGCGGCGTCTGCGTTACCGCCGGCAGCGACGGCGGCGACAGCGGCGGCGTCTGCGTTACCGCCGGCAGCGACGGCGGCGACAGCGGCGGCGTTTGCGTTACCGCCGGCAGCGACGGCGGCGACAGCGGCGGCGTCTGCGTTACCGCCGGCAGCGACGGCGGCGACAGCGGCGGCGTTTGCGTTACCGCCGGCAGCGACGGCGGCGACAGCGGCGGCGTCTGCGATACCGTCGGCAGCGACGGCGGCGACGGTGGCTGCGTCTGCGTTACCGTCGTCCTTGGCGCCGTCCTCGGCGTCGGCGTCGGCGTCTGCGCTACCGTCGGCAGCGACGGCGGCGACAGCGGCGGCGTCTGCGTTACCGCCGGCAGCGACGGCGGCGACAGCGGCGGCGTCTGCGTTACCGCCGGCAGCGACGGCGGCGACAGCGGCGGCGTTTGCGTTACCGCCGGCAGCGACGGCGGCGACAGCGGCGGCGTCTGCGATACCGTCGGCAGCGACGGCGGCGACGGTGGCTGCGTCTGCGTTACCGTCGTCCTTGGCGCCGTCCTCGGCGTCGGCGTCGGCGTCTGCGCTACCGTCGGCAGCGACGGCGGCGACAGCGGCGGCGTCTGCGTTACCGCCGGCAGCGACGGCGGCGACAGCGGCGGCGTTTGCGTTACCGCCGGCAGCGACGGCGGCGACAGCGGCGGCGTCTGCGTTACCGTCGTCCTCGGCGCCGTCCTCGGCGTCGGCGTCGGCGACGGCGACGGCGACGACGGCGACGGCGACGACGGCGACGACGCCGCGGTGGCGGGGCTGAGCGCACAGTCGACAAGGACCGCCCACGTGGCGCCGCAGCCGTCGGTCAGGAGCCCCCCTGCGGGCGCGCTCATCGGCTCCCCCGAGCACCTGTCGTCAAAGGTGCACGTGGGGCGCCCCGACTGGGCCGCCGCGGACACCACGACGGCCGCCGCCAGCGCGGCCGTCAGGGCCACCCGGATGGCCATGATTGGGGGGGAGGGAGCGGAAGGGGGGTCGGCGGGTGCAAGGGAAGGGGGGAAGGGGGCGGTGTGGGGGGGCGGGGGGGGTTTGGAGCGCCCTAAATTCGTACAGGCAGGGGGGGCGGACGGGAAGCTCCGGGTAGGGTGGCGACGGGGGGGGGGGGGCGGGGGGCAGACGGAGGGATGGCGGGCGGATGGAAGGGGTGGGTCGGCTGGCTGCCTGGCGACCGCCGCTGCCCAGCTCTTGTAGTGCCCCCGCGTCCCGCCTGGCCGCCTCCCCATCCGGATGGATAGCCACAACCCTGCCGTCGGGGACCAGCTTCACCCCCCCCTTCCTCCTCGACACCCCCCCCCCCCCCCCCCCCCTTGCCCCGCCTGCCCAGCCACCGACGCGCCCACCCCCCCCCCCCCCCCACCCTCTCCCCATGCCCGCCGCCGCCGCCGTCGGCGCCGCCGGCAGGGACGGGGCAGGCCGCCCGTCTGGCGTCCCCGCCCGGTACGGGGCGGCCGCACCCACTGGCGGTCAGGCGGCGGCGGCGGCTGTGGCCTAAAGACTGGCGGGCGGGCGCCCGTCTGCGACGCGCGCCCCCTGGTCAGCGCGTCGCTGCCCGCTGTCCGCTCGGAAAAAGCGGGGGGGGGGGGGGGGGGGGGGGGGAGGGGGGGGGGAGGGGCTGCGAGGGGGGGGGGTGGGAGGGCGCGGGCCACCCCCCTCTGGCATTGGTGGGCGGTGCCCCCTCTGGCATTGGTGGGCGGCGCCCCCTCTAGCATTGGTGGGCGGTGCCCCCTCTGGCATTGGTGGGTGGTGGCATTGGTGGGCGGTGCCCCCTCGGCGGCGATCGTCGTACGACGCGTCGGCGCGCACCACTTGCGGGAGGGGGCGGCGGGTTGGCGGGGACGGTAGGGGGGGGGGGGTTGGGGAAGCGTCGCCTCCTCTCCACCAGCGCCTCGCCCTCAGCGAGTCCCGCGGCGCCTCTAGATCCAGAGCACGGCAAAAACGGCACAACCAACGAGGCAGGAATTGCAAAAAACGCGTCTCACTGATATTCTTGTGAAATTGGGCAGAGAAAACCCAGGGCGGGGGGGGGGGGCGGCGCGTGCGCCGGCGGCCCCGCGCCAGCTGGCCAGCCGCGGCCGGCTGCCCTACGCTGATCTCGCGTGCGGTCACGCGTGCACATCGGAATCACTGCTTGAACTGATTCAGATGTGTCTTTCGGGTTATCCTCGCCCGTGATTCTGTCACATCACTCAAGATACTGTGTCGTGCGAATGGGCTGTCTGTGACCGCGCCACGCGTCACTGAGCAGCAGTGTAGGCCATGGAGACCGGTCCGAACGTCGCGTCCTTCACGACTGGAACGTCTCCGCGCTATGGCGGCCCCCGTGAACCCTCTTGGCTGCCCCTCCCCTCACTACTACGGTGTATACTGCCGCTTCTGTGATTGCCGCCCTTGCCCGTTCGCCGGCTCGCCGCCCCGTTCCCATCTGCTGCCGCGCGTTGTCACCGCTGTGTGCCAGCCGCCGTTCCCTAAACGCCACGGCTGGCAAGCATCCCCGAGACGCCGCCGCCGCGGACCTTCGCGATTGTCCCACCCTCAGCTCATTCAGTGTCGGCTACCACCGCGACTGCCCCGCCGTCACCCCCCCGCCCCAGTCACCGGCTGGTCCCAGCGCCCTCTCCGTCGCTAGCACCTGAACACACACCCCGTCTCTGCCAGTATTAGCGCTTTGATGGAAACAACCCCGTGGACCTGGTCCCGCAGTCGTCCGGAGGGCCGTCATCCTGCCTTGGAGCTTGCGCTGCGCAGTACCCCACCGCTGTCAATTGCACGGCCATGAGGCACGTCGTCACCGAGAAATTCAACTTATGCACAGCCAAATGGTGTCTACGGCCTCGTTTGAGAGACCAAAGGTGCGGCCATCCCCGTCACCAGGAGCAGAACAGGATGTTCAAGTGCGCACGATTGCTAGATCGGGAACAAACCCAGAACGAGCAATACGCAGTTTCTGCATTCGGCGATGTGGTCATCGACTGTAACAACAGCAGCTCAAGAGGTCCTCACGAAGGCTTCACTTTACTTCTCTGCTCATGGTCCTGACGCCATGAGGCTTCTCAGCGACCTGGTGTTGGCCTGTTGAGACACTGTGCTACGAGTGTTCTCTACATTGATTCCTCGGTGTGTGCGTAGTGGTGGCTTGTCGCAGTACTACGGAATGAACCCCAGGACCAAACCAAGCAAAATCGAGTGTCACCGACGACCGACGTACCAATACAGGTCGACCCAGAAAGGGTCGCTGAAAACACTTGTGAGGTCAGAAGTGTGCGGTGATCAGCAGAAGTGTCTCTATGAACGGCCGCCAGGCAGCAGCGGCGGTGGCTGTGGCGAAGGGCGACGGGCAGGCGGCAGCGGGAACGGGGTTGGCGACGGAACAGGTAGCAGGGAGGCCTGCCGGCGGCGGTGGGGCCGGTGGTCAGCCGGCAGCGGCGAGGGCGGCGACCGGCCGGCGGCGGCGTGGGCGGTGGCCGGCCGGCAGCCGCGGGGGCGACCGCCAGCCCACGGTGGCAGCAGACCAAGCCAGCTGGCGGTCGCGGCGACCAAAGACAGCCAGCCGTGGCACCGGTGGCGTTGGCGGGGCAGAATCCAGCCGGTGATGGCGAGGGTGGCCGCCAACCGGCCGTGGCGGGGGGGGCGTCGGCCGTCCGGCGGTAGCGGTGGAAGCCACCAGCCGGCGGCGGCGGCGGAAGCGGAAGCGGCTGGGTGGCAGCAGATAGAGGGCGGCGGGGAAGGCACTACGGAGCCGGCGGCCGCGGTCGCCGCCGCGGGGGAGCGATGGGCAGCTGGCGGCGGCGACGGCAGCCGCGGCCGGGGGGCAGCGGCCAGCCGAAGGCGGCGGGTGCGGCGGCCAGCGGGTGGCGGCGGCGGCGGAAGCGCCGGGGGGGCAGCGGCTAGTCGGAGGTGGTGATGGTGGCGGTCAGCTGACGGTAGCGGTGGCGGTGGCGGGGGGGCGATGGCCAGGCGGCGGTCGCGATGGCGGCCGCGGTGGGTGGCCGGTTGGGCGTGACGTCGACCACGTTGCATTCTGAGTGACACGTTGCGCCTCACGAGACCGGTCTAGACTTTTGTGTCCGGGCTCAGACATGGACGGTAATGTCGGATCAGTCGTGTCCGAGCGTTCTGTCTGTGCCGGACCTCTCGTGCTCTTGATCTCGAGGGGGACTCGGCTGAACGCCGGTAGCGGCGGTTCTATTGCGCTCCATGCTCGCGATTCTATTGGCTGATAGATTTCCTCTGGCTGATGTTCACCAAGATCTTAGTGAGACGCGTTTTTCCCGATTCCTTCCCGCAACCAACACACCCCGCCCTTTCCCCCCACCGCGTGCGCCCGTCCATGGCCGGGCCTGTCGACGTTTTTTTTTTGTTTTTTTTTTTGATGCCAGACGCCCAACGACGGCGGCGCGCGCAGGTGAATCCGCCGGCGCCCACCCCCACCGCCGGTCCACACACATTAAAAAGGCGCGGAGCGCAACACACAGCCTCGGTCATCGGCGTGCACTTGTCGAGGCGGAACAATGACCTCTTACATACCTAACCAACCCATCTTTTCCTCGCAAAAAACTCCGTTCGGAGACCTGACCGGTACATATCTAGGAATCTATAGAGTACAACCTCCACAGTACGGGATGGATATGCCCCGAATATGAAAACATGCTTGAGTACTGCTCACTGCTGAACGGCATCTTCGCAATTCAGAATGAACGACTTTCAAGGCAAGAACGTGTGATCTCCTCGGGTCTTCGAACAGGCCAGCTCTCTATGCCGTCGGACGGTGCGCCCCCAATCAACACTCTGCTTTGATTTCGGGGCCTCCGGTTAGGGCCAATAGTAATCAAACATGTCTGCTCGCAAAACTCGGTTGGAAAAGCCCCTAAAATATTGTTAATACTTTCGGGTTTTCCGCTCAGGAGCTGTTTATCAAAGGTTGCGCCCCCCCCCGAAATCAAACCTTCTCTAGATCGTCCGATGACATAAAGAGGCGGCCTTCCAACACGCAGGTCCAACCGAGGCAAACACACGTGGCTGCACCAGCTAACGATTGAGTGGTCTACGCGCTCCCACGTACCCCACGTGCACTGTAAAGTCCAGGATCAACAGAACCCCACGTCTCCTCCGACTACCGCCCCCAAGCAACTGACGCCCACCACTCACGGCAGCCCGCTGAACATCACCGCCAGCTCCCCGCGTCTGCCGCCTAACCATGGGCCGCAAGAAGCGGCCTGCCGTTCGTATGGACCCTGGCAAACCCCGTCGTCGCCGCGCGCCGGCTACCATACGCGCCCGACTGGCTGCGGCGGATGCCAAGGCCAAGCCCGTCCGCAGGTATCGCTCAGTAACAGTGGCACTGCGCGACATCCGCAAGTTCCAGAGGACTACGGAGCGCCTCATCCGCAAGGCGCCGTTCGAACGCCTCGTCCGAGAAGTTCCTCAAGGCTAATAACGTGACGCGCGCTTCCAGGCGGGCGCTTTCGATGGGCTGCAGGAGGCCTGTGAAGCTTACCTCGTGGGGCTCTTTGAGGACTGTGTCTTGTGCGCCGTCCACGCCAAGCGTGTCACCGTGATGGTCAAGGACATGCACCTGGCGTGCCGTGTCCGCACCCCCCCGTATCTACGGATGTGATGAGAGTCGGATCGTTTGAGGGGAGTGCTCGCCAGTCACCGCGGAGCCCTTCTGACCTTCATTGTTTGACAGGGAGGAGGAACATCATCTGGTTGGCACGGCTCCGTAGGGCTGCGTCGGTCTTATGCAAACGCTGCGTAGCAAATGTGTATGTAAACAGCGCCACTCTCTCAATACGCCCGCGCAGCAAGTCAAAAGTAAGACGCGAGCGCAACCGAGGCATAATGCTGACGTCAAATGACAAAGGAACGTCGTCACACAGCAACTGTGCAGTGTGCACGACAAATATTCGGCAGTCGTCATTGTTGGCGTGCCCCTGCTGGGGAGATGTGCCATCCATGTACACTTCTGACAACCTGCGCCGCA
This sequence comes from Pyropia yezoensis, assembly GCA_009829735.1. Lineage (NCBI taxonomy): Eukaryota > Rhodophyta > Bangiophyceae > Bangiales > Bangiaceae > Pyropia > Pyropia yezoensis. The sequence continues at coordinate 11,138,686 of CM020619.1, forward strand.
ACGTTCGCCCACCACGTCGTGCCTCTCCCTCCAGCCACAGCGCCAGTCTCATGCCAACTCGCTCGGAGTGAGAGCCCTTCGAGTCATACTGCACGATCCCGCCGTCCTCTGGGTAGACCGCAGCCAGCGTCCAATGCGCCACTCCGTCGAGGACAGGAACGAAAATAGCACGTTGGGCAAAGATGTCGGACCCGCGCTGATGTAGAACTGCTGCGTTGTGATCGAGATCAAACCCGTCCCCATTCACCGTCATAACGAAGTACGGCCCAAGAAGCGTACAGCTCGCTGACACCACCATAGTTGCCCGACGGAGATCGTGGCGCTGCTGCAGCAGCAGGAAGAGCGCGTGAATGCCTTCACTAGTCAGCCACCCACCTGGTCAAAATGCGACCAGGCCATACCGTCGGGCACCGCCAACGACAGGTAGACGCGCGACGGTCTCGTTCATGCTACTCTCAGAGGCGTCGGATCCCATGACCTGCGCGAGGTGCAGATGCTCCCTGGCAGATAGAGCGCACACGACATGGGCACCGAAGTCGTTCGCGGGCTTCTGCACAGGTGCTGCCACTGCGGCCCGCCCTTGCGCTCCACTGTCGGTTGGACGGACAGCTTCCAACACAAGATTGCAGGGACGTACGGCGGCGGGAGAAAGGACCACAGGACGGGAGTCCGGCGTAGCTGCCACCCTACGACAAGATGTCTGCGACAGGCGCGGCCCCCACACACGTACGGGCTCTCGAGAGGCAGCACAGAGCCGCTCATCCTCAACAATGAGGGCCTTCTCCGGACCGTACCTCTTGACAGCCTCCCGGGTGTGTTTTTGAAGCAGAACCAGCTGCTTCAGCATCTTGAGACGCGACAGGACGAACTAAGCCGTGCACGATGGGCAACGGTTACATGGCCACGCGGGAATGCACAGCATGCTCACCGTCCGCCCTTGCAGCTTGTAGGGTGTCATAGCCAATCCTGGCGTGATGGGAATCTGTTCCAATTGCGCCATCACACCCTGCCCGCCCGCCTCTTTTGGAAGCTGAATGCGGCTACGAAACTTGCTCATCACAACTGGGAATGATCCCGAAGCACAGTCGTCAGGAACGCTCGGTAGCGCCGGCCTCGTAGTTTCGACACCGTCCACCTTCACCCCTACAATCTCAGCCGACATAGATGGCACGAGGATGACACCACCACCGTCTACAGTCACAGACCGAAAGGTAGCACCACGCGGGAACTGCACCGCCTCCACGACGGCGCGGGTCCCGTTTGCGACGCCCAGCTCGGTCGCTAGGTTTTTGGTGACATGCACAGGCAGACCACAGTAAACATCCAGTAGCATCTCAAGCTCCCCTGTGGCTTGGCTGGGCATCTCCAGCAGAGCCTGTTGTTGAGCCACCGTTAACTTACGCCCAGCAGCACGGACCACCGCAAACAACTGAGCGACGCGTCGCGGCATACCGCGACCCGCCCCACCTAACAGCAGCTGAGTGATTCGAGTGCGGACCTTGTTGGTGAAGACCACCACGGCAGGCTGCTCTGCCGGTAGCTCCTTCGCTTGCCGTTCAGACATGACCCGAGTGTTCAGCTTGGAGATGCAATCGTCCGTCCACACGCCCCTGCGAACCGCACCAACCATCGCTTGGTACTCCTTGTCGCCGCTCTGACGCACGTTCTCGGTCAACCCGATGACCGTCGAGAAAAGGCGCCAGAGGTGGAATCCCCGCCGCTGCACGTGCATCCGAGGAGAGAGTTGGACGTCACCTGCTGCACCATCTTCTTCGTGACCATCACCCGGTGGATGGGCTACTACTGCAGTCGGGGGCGCATCCACTTCGGCTCCACCGTTAACGAGCTTGGCCTGCCCAGCACCGCTCCCAAAACCATCCACGGGGCCGCCTCCGTGTGGGGTGGTAGCACGAACGACCGTTACGGCACGACCAGCTTCGGGTGCACTCACTGCCTCGCCCTCACGCGCGCGACCTCGGTATGCATCAATGCGCGCTGTCACAGCTGCACGACGCTTCAGTACGGCGGTGTAGGGTCCACGGCGGGCACGCACGCGCACTCGCGGGCGCACGCCGCACGCACCCCACACCCACACCACACCACACACACTCTCGACGGCGGTGACGCACTCGGGGGAGGTGGTGTGGAAGCCGGGGAAGAAGAAGGGTGTCGGGGGGTGGGTGGTTGAAGTGGGGGTGAGCTTGACGTCGGTGAAAAGGAGTTCTCAGGTACAGTGGTTCTTTGCTTCCGTTCTTCGGTCTACCCTCCCCAGGTCTCCCCCTCTCGCCCTCGGTCACTCCGTATAAATACCCCTGGGGGGTCCTCAGAAGGCCCTCCGTGTGGTCCTCTCGCGGTTGGGCACAAGTTTCCCTAGAATCGCCGGTGTGCGGCGATCCCTCTCTTACAGAGCTCGTCTGAGGGGGTCCACGCCCCCCCTCGGGGTCGGTGTGCCCGTGGACGCCCGTAGACATGATGGTTAGAGGATAGAAGCTTCGGATGTCATGGATGGCAGGCTCTCGTTGGTCGGGATGGCAGATGGCAGCCAGCCGCCTTGACACTCTGAGGCCGGGTGCGCTGTCCGCGCTCGGCCGCCTCGGCGATGTCTCGCTTGAATTGACACTGGCGCTACGTTGCGCTGTCGGCGCCAGTTCTTGGTCAGCGGGTGGATGCCTTGCTCGAATTGACACTGGTGCTACGTTGCGGTGTCGGCGCCAGTTCATGGTCACCAGGTGGATACCGTGTCAGCATTTACGGTGTGCGGCCACGTAGCATTGACAGCCATCGTCCGGTTGCATCGTCATCACGGGGGCAGGCGGGATTGAACCTTGAACCTTCCAGATTCGAAATGTGAATGAAGACCAATCGTCCAGGGAACGCTCTTGCAAATGATGACATCCGTTACGATTTGAGATCCGGCCTCTGGGGGAATTCCAAGTTGCGACTTGGAATTGCAATGTAAGGATTTAGTCCTTACAGGCGGCCTCATGAGCAGCCGCGCTGTCCACAAAAAGAGACGGAGCGCCGATGGGAGGCATTTGGAAGAAGTCCCCACCTTGGCAGACGTGCAAACCACCGAAGTCTGCTTGGTTCTCCATGAGAAGCCGCAACCGCCCTTCCATCTCTGCAAGCTGCTCTGCCGATAGCATCGACACCTCGTCGACGATGACCATCAGGGTCCCGCGGAAAGCGGCACAATGTTGAGGGGAGGGGGCCCCAGGAGGCTTCCGACCTTTGCCAGAGAGCTGGACCAAAGAATGGAGTGTCGAACCACCAATTGAAGACGCAGCGGGGCCCGTGAAGGCCGCGTCCAGCACCGCTCGCGGCCACTCCCAGCTGCGGCAGAAGAACGACACTGCCTCGATGACCCGCGTCTTGCCAGTGCCCCGCTCACCGCAAACATAAAACAGCAGTTGACTGCCGGAAGTGGAGGCCGCAGGTGCAGACATTCCAGGCCTGCTGACCTCCTCCGTGTCGGTTTCCGAAAAGAGAAGACGCTGCCGACGGCACCAATGCTTAAACATGGAGGGGGGTCCACTGGTGTTTCCGCAGACACGCCAGCAACCCTCAGCGGTTGAGTTACATCCGCGAGCGAGTCCGCGAGAGTCTCCACAGTAACACAAGACGCGAAAGTAGGGTCGCCGTTACTGTCGTCAGCTGCTTCACACGTCCCATCGCCGACTTCGTCAAGAACCTCGCCTGAACGAATCCGAGAGCACAGGGCGGCCGCCTCCTTCTCTACGACAGCGGGGTCAATGCGGTCACATGAGGAGACGGGCGGTGGAGCATCCGCCGTCGTAACGTCTGACGCATCAACGTCAAGACCCTGTCCCGACTGTATCATGCCGCTCCATCCGAGAGCTGCCTTGGACGCCACACATAAGAAGGCGGCTGCAGCGCGGCACAGTGCAGAGCTCAAAAGTCCTAGCGCCCCTGATGACGGAAGACGAACGACCAATGGGTCCCTGGGAAGCTGTGAGGCGTTTTGGACGTCCTCCATACCACCCGCAGCGCAAACTTTAGCCGCTTCTGCAAAGTCCAGCGGTCCGCCATCGCCGAAGCCGTCCCCATTCCCCATCTGTTCATCCGCCCTGTCTGCGTCGCTGGCAGCGTCACAGCCTCCCTCCGCAGAACCCCCCCCCATTGCAGCTTTTTCCGCCGCCGCTCGGTCGGCCTCATTATTGGTCTCAAACCAGGACTGCATCACGTCCATTAGCACGATGGACGCAGAGTCAAACACTGTGCGCGCGTATGATGCCCACCAAAACTCGCCTTCCGCCACGAAATCGTCGCGGGACCGCCATGGCGCAAACAGAAGCAGAGCAATCATGCCATATGTACCTTGCTGGTCGGCATCGACCAACAGCTCCCTGTCAGGAAGGCGAGGCCCGTAGATGCGAGGTACGCATCGCTGGCGACGCCGACAAAAACCGTGAGAGTGGTAGAGTGGGTGCTCCTCAAGGTAACGCATGGTCGAAGAGCGCTCGGCAGGGTCCTGCTCGGTCGATGCGTCCGAGAGATCATCAGCGTCGACGGCAGGAAGACGCGACAGATCTGCAGCTACGACGCTTGGTGGCAGCTTGACTTGCTCCGAAACCTCCACAAACTGGTACCAGTTCAACGAGCTTAACACGGTCGGCCGACACGCGTACTCGGTGAACGAGTCAACAGCGACAACTTCTCGGACGGTTTTTCCACCCCCCTCCCTGCTCTTCACACCACTGCCAGCTCTGCTGCCAACCACACGGCTCGACTGGCCGTCCAGGCTGTCTCCAACAACGTCTCCATTGAGACGGCGCTGCGTGCGCAACCGAAGCACGCCGCTGATGGACTCACCGTGCATCCGATGCAGAGCCTGTGCCAACAGAAAGCAGCCAAACGAGTGCGAGCAGATCTTTCCCGGGTAACCAAGCACGAGCACTGCCGCCAAGGGCGCAGGTACCTGCATGCGCGAGGAGGAGCTGTAGGCCATCGACAGTACCCGCCGCGTCGCCGTGTCGACGTCCTGCAGGGGCCCATCAGCCTTCTCAGCTAACAGCTTCTTCTTGAACTGAGCCAACACGTCCGCCGTACCATTCTCCACATCCTGTTGCGCCGTCGTCGCGTACTTGAGTTTATAGTACACATCTGCCGTCGCCCTATCGTTAAAGAGCACGCGCAAGTCGACATTGCAGCGGCAAACCACATAAATCAAGGTGTTGCAGGGGTTCAGGTACTCGCATCCCAGAGCGCAAGCTTCTCGGCGTCCACCGGATAAGACGAAGCCCAGTCCATGGTGTCCAAAGTTGACGGTGATGGAGAGACAACGGCTGCCGCGCTGCACGCGCTCGGCTTCATTGAAGCCGTCGGTCCCCTGCGCGCTGAGAGGAGAGGGGCAGAAGGGAGACAGATCGAAGATGCTTGGCGCTCCAAGATATCGGATGCGGTCACACGACTACCGCACCCGTCCACGCTGCAGACGGCAACGACTGGCTCGTGGGCGTACTTGCCAGCCGCTCTCTGAGCACACTCTGGGATGTCCCGCGCAACCATGCTGCCGCCACAGATTGTGCATGGCACAAATGGCTCCGAGAGCGGCAACGACGCTGTCACGCAGCTTTCTGCCCATAGCATGAACCGATCTTTGAAGCCGGGGTGCGATGCTATCGCCTCTTTGACACGGTCCACAGTCGGCGGCATCCCCCGCAACCATACGAGGTTGTGCGCGTGCAGTGCTCCTGGTCCCTGCGTCTCCATAACACCAAAGAAGGCCTTTGTCACTCCGAAGACGCCTCCGCCCTCGACAGACCTCCCGACAGACTCACACGACCCAAGCAGCTCCCGCACGACGATGCCCAACATCTGCCCGAAGTAGCACGCGTCGGCGACAGGGTCCTTGCTCACAATCCTGAAGCGCGCACCTCGTGAAGGCATGGCTTGCAGACCACCGTCGAAGAACACGTCGGCGTCCACAGCTACCTCGTAATACATGATGGAAAGGGAGCTCACGTCGTCTCGCTTAACGGTGAAGAAGACATGGGGAAACCCGTAGAACTGGGAGAGGGCATAGGCTTCCTGTCTCCACACGCCGCGCTCCTTGTTCGAGTTTGGGAAGCGGCTCAATGTCGCATACACCTCGTTCATTAGAAGAGCAGACGGGTCCCCTCGCGGAGCCCGGACGGCGCGCTGACCACGCCGTACGGCAGCTCGCTCACGCCCCTTGCCAGCGAGGGGATCACGAAGCTCTCCAACAGACACCCCTTCGATGGGGGCATGCATGGCTGGCCGCATCCGCACATGAAGAGCGCCGCGAGACATCATAGAGGCCCGTCCGACAATGTCAAACGCCAGCAACCGAACGAGAGGGTGCTGCGCAAACTGACGGCTCCCATCGAGCAGCATTCGATGAAAGTATACAGCCAGTGACATCTGCCCGGCTCGCTTCTCGTCTGGTCTACCGCGGCCGTACGGATAGAGCTCCGGCAGGCACCTTGTCACCGTCCCAGCCGCCCTGCCAGGCACGATGGGCCCGCCACGACGGACAACAAAGTTGTCATCAAACACTTGAGTCTCACGGTCACGCGTGGAAGGTGGCGTGACATTCACTAGCGCCGATGAGCTCAGCGCCAGCTCGCAGTCAGTCGCTGGCGGATCAAGGCGGATCTCTCCAGGTTCCTCAAAGGATCTCAACAGCACCCCCGCCACGTCCGAGCGCGCCCGACAAATATCCGCTTCCATGTGATCAGACGTGTCCATCTCCCCGCCAACAAAGGTCCCGTCCAGCGCGTCCCCATCGCGGGCCGGAGAAACGCGTTCCAAAGCCTCGTTGTCCACCTGCACGTTCGCATACTAAGAGTTATTGGATATGAGGAAGGCGAGGACGTCTGACACCACCTTACGTCGAGCGTTGACGAGGCGCCGAGACGCAATCATGGCCGCGGGAGCAAGATGACCAGCAAAGACGATCCGGATGACGCCGTCGCAAGCACCTTCACCAACCAGACAAAAAAAGAGAGTGGCTGCAGGATCACTGACGATATCATAGAAGTGAAAGTGTCCCCGCAGCGCCCGCTGCCGCCCGCCGGATAGCACCATGACGCCCGCCTTCAACGCGACGAGCGCAACAAGGTTGGCTTCCACTTGGGACATCTCAGACAGCGACGCCGGCAGCACCCCGGTGGCGTCTGAGTTGGCCAGAGACGGCTTGGGCATGTTCACTCCAGGTCGTCGCAGACTACGATGACAGGTCCATCAGGAATTCTGCCCGGTTGTCTAATTGTTTGAGCGCGCCACTCCGCTTACCTCTGAAGGGCCCGGGCTCCATTCCTGCTCTCCGATATCTGCTTTTTCGTTATTACACAGAATGGTGCACGGCGTCGCGCGGGCCGATTTTGGATGGGGCCTTGGGAAGGTCTACCCGTTAGGTCAACCAGCATCGAGGCACTTCTTGCTCAAAGCACTAAGTGCCTTGAGGCAATGTCGTGCACTTCCGCCCCTTCTCGGGGCATGACCCCGCCCGACGCCACGCACACGGGAGACGCCTTCCCCCTTGCTTCCTGGGGCCGCGCACTGTCGGCGCCTGTGGAGAACCCACTCCGCTGGAGTATGCCCTCCCGCACTGCACTCCACCAGCCAAAGGTGGAACCGCCAGAGGGAAGCGGGCTGGGGGGGGCTGCCTACCTGACGTGCCTGGTCCAGGAGAGGGGTCCACGAGAGGAAGGGGGGGGAGAGGCCCGCTACATCAGGAGCATGAGGGGCACCTGCCCAAGATGCCACAACGGGCACTGGACACATGAGGACCAGGCTTCTTGGTGGACCATCAGGCAATTCCATGACATGGAACATTTACCCCAAGAACGGCCATTTCAAAAACGGTGACCCGCACACGGAAAGAGGTCCTCAAAACAATAGCCTCCAGCCGTCCCATGGCTCCACTCTAAAACCGACTACCCTTTTTTCAAGCCGCAGTTAGCACATAGGCCCGGACCGACCCCCGAGCCGGGCAAATCAATGCGAAAGGATGGCCCCACTTCAGGGTCGACAGCGGCCGGTCCACCCAGGGTGTCCCTGAAAGCGGTACACTGTCCCGGGGACCCAAGGACCTCATGAGTTCGCACGAAACTCTGTGATCCTTCTGTCAGCATGGCGCCCGTGCACCCCGCCATGACCGCTGTGGAGCCCGGGCCCGAGCCGAGAAAGACCTCCATGTATCTCTTTTGTGCAACGTACCATAGCGCGTCCGTCTAGTGAGTATTCTACCTTGGGCGTCATTTGATGCCAAGGGCATCCTATGATTTCCACTTTCGCCCCAAGATTCCGGTCTGTTCCAGACCACCTCGGTCTGTTCTGACGACAGAATCGGACTCAGCGTCGTCTGTTCGCCTTTGGGGTAAATCATATTCGTGAAAGTCTGCGTGAGGCGACAGTGGTGGCGATTGTTTTTCAGTTGCATTGCTCATCGGACAGCACTCTTCTGTACGCACCTCCGCCTCCCCCTTCGGCTTCTTGGTGCATCAGGTGGCGCCTCGTCAGCCCCCAACGTTTACTGGCAGTCCCATTCACCATTCCCAAGAACGCCAGGTTCTTGGTGTCACCCGCGGAGAAAGAAGGGGGGCTTCACTGGGCAGGGGGGAGGAGGGGTGGTGGTCCCCGGTGGAAAGCCGCGACGGTGGGGATGGCGAAGGTTGAGGGGGATGGAAGGCGGATAGAAGCCGAGATCGGCGGACGACAGAGGTGGGAGGGGGCGATGGTGGGCGGCGGCGGGGCGACGCGAAAGATAGAGGCGTCAGAGACAGAAGACTTGCCGCTGTGGCGGCCCCTTCTTTGGCCCGCAGGCCGTTATTGCTCACCGCCCATGTGCCTCTGTACACCCCCGGCGCCGTGCGCAGCTTCATCGCCCAGGCGATGCCACGAAGGGTTGTACCTTCCGCAACCCCGTCCTACCCCCTTCCAGACGCACTTGATGCCCCCGCCACAGAGTAATGTGTAGCGTTATTGGGCCTTACATACCCCACACGCACACACACACAGGAAACCACAGACAGGCCAGGAATGAACAGGTAAGAGCCCAAGCGTGATCCACTCGCCCACCCCGTCAGAAGTAGAGGTAACACGGACAAAAGCCCGAGGGAGCAAGAACCCAAAGAACTGTTGATTTTACAAGATGGCCTCGGGGAGACCCCGGAGCTACCCTCAAGAACGTCCCCCCTGACCCCTCCAGGGGCCCAGAGCGGGGCACCCAGAGAGGGCCCCCAGCAGGCCAAGTGGCAGCAAGGCACCGGCCACTCACCGGGCCAACTATCGAAAAGAAAGCGAAAATCCCCCTACACACAAATGTCAATCCCCCCAAAAAAACCGAGGGGGAAAAAGGGGAAAGAAACGAAATCACGCAAGGAAAACAAATACGAAATTCAAGCCAATGACAAAGGGGGTCAACACGCCCAAGATCCGGGCAGGTCCTCGAGTCGGGTGGGCCAATCAGGGCTCCGGGTGTGTCGCCACAATACCGGGCTACCTGGCCAAGGATCCTCGGCCAGCGTGGGCTCCACGTAACACTAACGACCGGGTGCAAAGTCACCTCACCGAGGGCCCCTCTGTCTCCAAAGGCCAGAACGCCACATACTGGCAGTCATGGGTGCTCTATAGGGGCCTTCTGGGCTCGGGGGCATTACCCTGAGTCTCTCCCTTCAGCGGAGGCACCAGACATAGCCATCGCAAGACATACAGGAGGCTCGGGAGGAGCCTATCTGAGGAGGAAAGCCCTACTTTCCGTCCCCTCAGCTCCGCACCCACCACTGTCTGCGGCAGTAATGGAGCTCAGGGAGCACCCAGGGGGTGCATAGATACTCCTCCGCCTGCTAGGGCCGGGTAAAACTGCCCGGGTTCCTGAGCAGAGGACGAAGAAGAGAAAAACGCTTCTTCTGTGCTGGAATTCAACACCGTTTTCCTACGCAGGATCGCTGGAATTGACGATCTTGGGGCCCGGGATCGCGGGCATCATTTGATGGCCGACCGGACATCATTTAATGCCCGAAAACCGGTAGAAGAGACACTAAAAGTGTAGGCTGTTTTTGGTTGTTTCGCTACCCCCCCCGCTGCGACAGACACGCACCGCCGCCATTTGAGGTACCCACGACTGCCACACACGTGGGAGGAGGGCGCACGAACTGGAGGTACGGGTAGGCCGGGGGGGTGCGACGGGGGCGGCTGGGAAGCGTGACGCAGAAAGGTCGACCTGAGACTCCGAAAAGGTGCGCGGCAGCACATAAGGAGCTCTTTCGACGGCTGTACGCTCAGAGCACGTCTGCAGGGAAAGGCGGTGGTGAGCGATGGTTGCATGGATGCCACCGCATCTCACGGGGCCAGTGTGTGTGACGAAGTGTGAGGTCAGGCAGAGCAGGCCAGGCAGGTATACAGAGGAGTACGCGGCGGCGGCGCGCCGATAAACGCCTGTGGCTCGGGGGGGCTGGTAGGCGAAGTGCATGGACGTGGCAGGAGAGCGTGGGGCGGGGGAAGGAGTGGGGGGCAAGGCCACTTCGCAGCGTGGGCGCTGAAGACGGGGGGGGTGGCGGCCGTACTGGGGCGGGCGAGCCTGGCTGCCTGCCTCCGCAGCGGAGCGGCGGCCGGGACGCAGACCGTACCCCCGGCCAGTCCACACCGCTCGACAGGGAGGGGAGGCGGCGGCGGTTGCTGGCGGTGGTGTCGCTGTGGACGCCGGGCTCGGGACGGTTGCCACAAGGACCCCCCCCCCCCCCGTGCCTGTTTGGTGGTCACAGCGGCCTCGGAGGCTGGCCGGCAGCTCGACGTCAGGCCGAGTTGGAGCGTCGGTCTGCCGCATGGTACAGTCGGTAAGGAGAAATTATTGCCTGATTTGATCCGAACCTCCAGTCGATTTATTGTGCACCAAGAAAAACGTTGCCCCATTGGATCCCCCGCTCAGTATTTGGTCCCCATCCCCTTGGCGGCAATCACACACCGCACACGGCGCTTCATCGAATCCACCAGACAGGCAGAGAAGGCGTCAGGGATGGCCTCCCACTCCTCACACAGGGCCTTATAGAGGTCCTCCTTGTTCCCGGGCTGCTCCTCCCGGGTCACCAGACGGCGCTTGAGCTCGTCCCATGCATTCTCGATCCGGTTGAGGTCTGGGCTCTGGCCTACCCAGGGAAGGCACTTGAACCCGAGCTGGGCCTTGACGTCGCGGCTGTACTTGGATGCGTGGCATGGGGCAAGGTCCTCCTGCAGCCAGGCGGCATCAGGAGCCCCAAAATAGGCCATAATGTGGTGGATGATGGAGTCGCCCAAGACCCCCTCATACTGGGTCGAATTCATGGAGCCCTTGACGAGCACCAGGGGGTTGCGACCACGCGCCAAGAAGCCCTTCCACACCATGATGGACTGCCGGCCGCTTTTGAAGGTAGGATGGAGACAGGCGGGGCTAAAGCGCTCCCCGGCGCGCCGCCAGACACCAGCGCGCTTGTTGGCGGTGCGCACTTCAAAGCTGTTCTCATCGGTGTAGAGAACCGCCTTCCACTCGGCCCCCTAGTGCTTGTGGGTGCGGGCCTACGCCCGACGCTTGGCTTGGTTCTTGTCTGGCACGAAGGGCTTACGCGCGGGGATGGCGGAATTGAAGCCCTGCGCGCGCAGGGCACGCCGCCCCGTCCAGCGTGAGACGGGCACGGGGCGCCCACGGTTGAACACCCGAGTCAGCGCGGCGGCCGACAAAAAACGGTTGGTGTTGGCCAGCCGCACAAGAGCGCACACATCACGGGGGCCCAGAACATCCAGGCGCCTCCGCGTCTCTGGCTGCTTGGCCATACGGTGCTTGCGCGCCTTGGCAGCAAACCAGGAGACACGGGAGACAGGGATGCCGAGGGCGACGGCGATGGCTCCGTTGGAATAACGCTTGGTGGAGAGCTCGAAAATGGTGGCCTTCTGGCTAAGGGTGACCATTTTGCGTCTGGTAACCATCGTGCCTGTCGGGAGGTAGACCAGAGGAGCAGGGCCCCTGGGATAGGATTTTATAGCGGCCGGAAGGGCAAAAAAGGCGCTTCACTGGTCAAAAGTCACCCCCCTCCTGATATAGAATTCGCCGCTCTCAGCGTGTGCCGCGGCGAAGTCGGGCCGCCGACAGGCTCGTTTCTGGATCGGGCAATGATTTTTTCTTACCGACTGTACAGCCGGACAACGACGTATTTCTACTGTCACTGCCAGCGACTACGTCCCAAGAGTATCCGTCTGACCGGTAATAACGACCACTGGCGCCAAGTAGCCCGCAGCTCACTCTCCCTCTCTCCCCCTCCCCCCTTCCTTTCTCTCTTCTCGCGTTGACGGAGCGTGCGCTGCCACCCGGAGTCTCGGCCTGCCAGTCCAATTGAGGGGGGGAGGGATGACAGACGGGGGGAGGAAGAAGAAGGGTGATTTGCCACCCCCGCAGCGCGCGCGCGTGGTCTGCGAGTGGGGGGTGGGTGTGTGGGCGTGGTTGGTGCGGTGGTCTGCACGGATGGTTGATGGTAGTGGTGGCGCTAGAAGAAGAGATGAGGTCCGGTAGTACAAGGAAGAACGCGTCACTGGCTGATTGCGGCCCGGCGGCGTGGTTGTTCCAGCTCGACTGTGCACCGGATGTGCTCCCGGTTGTCAATTACACATAAAATACATTGCTTTCACTGGACAGACGATCAGTCTTCCTATCAAAAGTCGACAGGTCGCTAGTAGAGTACCCCCTCCAAACGGACCGAGGTCCCTGGGACCGAATAACACATGAGCGGAAAAAAAAATACTCCCGTGCTCAGGAGAACGAGACGAGTCCAACGGTGTGCTCCGCTGCTTCAGCCGAGCATCTGATGATGAGATCCCGCTGCACTAGACTGTCAAATTTGGGCTAAAAAACCTCCATGGAGGTCCTGGTGATCTTGCTCACTTCCGATGCTCAAGACTCCGTCAGAGGTCCCACTATCGTGACAATCTGTAATGACTAAACTATGCGACTCGACGTCGAAGAGATGGGGAGGCCATTTGAAGAACTCTTCGACGGGCATGGAAAAACGCGCTTGTGGGACGACTCCCGACTGGCCTTGTGGAAGAGAGTTGTATTACGGTGTGTACCGAGTGTGTACCGATACTCCTCCAGACCTCCTTGGACTCTCTTCTGACGGACTGTCCGTCATCCGGCCTCCAGGACCTCTCTCCATAAGGGCTCAATGGGCATGCAGGGTGCTTTTTTCACGTGTGCTTCTGAATGACAGGATGGATATCGTGCGCTCAAAGGCTCTTTCATAGCGCAGTGCACCGACCCATCTCCCGTGTCCTACCGCGTCCTCCCGCACACCCCGCGCCCGCTCGAAGCACGCCCCTTCCCTGTTCTGTTCTCCCTTCCGCTCGCCAACACGCCCACACACCACGACCTCTAACCCTTCCACCCCCCCACTCCTATGCACACCACTGCCTAGTTCTGCCCCACTCCGCGTGTACTTGCTTCACCCTCACCCCGGGGGCACCGGTCTCGAAGGCCATCGCCTACAGACACCATCTGCACCCAGCAGCAGCACCCTGAACATTGAAGCAGAAGCCTCGCATGCCGTGGGACAGACAGGCAAGTCATGGCGAAGCGTCACGCTCAACAGAAAACGGGCACGTCAGGGGAATGCCTTGCACGCGACCAACCCAGAAGCGTCTGCCGTGGGCCCCGCAAAACACATATAAAAAACGTTGACACACCCCAGGCAAGACAGTGTGGACAGTCAACGCACCGTAGCCGTTGCATGGACGTCGGCCCCATGAGGAGTAGCACCAACGCGGGTCGTGGCGGCTGAGCCATGCAGCGGATGCGAAGACCGCGCGTACGTTCTGATGGAGTTCTGTGCATGGGGGACGCATGCGGGAAGCATGAGGAAGCACCGGTGGGGAAGCGAGAGGTGGGTAAAAGATAGAGGAGCCGTTGCCATCTTTGCACGCACGAGACCCGGACAAAAAGCGAGGCAGTGTGAGCAGGAGGATGGACTCCAATTGGCCGCCAGAGTCCGCATTCACATCGCCTAGGGCCCACAACGATTGATCGCACACCAAACACACCCAGCGCCCAGCGTCTACACGTACCGTGCCCGTGCGGCGTAGGGAATCGGAGGCGAAACGAAGCGAGAGCAGAAAAAGGGGGCCGAGCGGTGAAGGACACCATACATGCGATCGAGGAAAGGGGGGGGGCACAGGGGCAGGCGACAGAGGAGCAGAGTGGATAACGGTGGTGCAGAGAGGATAGCCTTGGTGTGTGTCGGACTGCCGGCCTGCCGTGGGCAGTCATCGATGCCGCAGCGACGCGGGGCAGCATAACAGGACAGTCCCGAGAGCAAAAAAGGCGACACAGTCAGGAACGGAGTGGGGAGCGACCTGACAATCAATGCCTGGACGAATTGAATGGAGTACAATGCATTCTCAAAGGAGATCATCATATATGGTGGAGTTGCCCTCGTCAGCATGCGAGATTCTTGGTCAAATCGTTCATGATTCGTACTGTAGTACGCCGGTAAGTCGCCCGTGCCGCAGACTCGCTCGTGTCGCAGACTTGGACGCAGCTCTTGTCGCCCGAACGGCTAGCTCTCTCCCATGCGCCAGGAGCTCCATTCTTAGTCGCCATTCTATTCTTCACCTGTTCACGCTACGGTGTACCGGCGCTAACGTCGTCGTTTGCTACGGAACGCGCAAGTCGAGGTAAGTGCAGCTGCCCATTGCCCCCCCGGGATAAGCGGGCACGTCAGCAGACCGAGTCATCTGATTTTTTTCTCGTTGTGTGGCTCGGCCAGCGGCAGCGAGGCGCCAGTGTCTTCTGAGCATCACTAAGTGGATGGGCAGCAATACAACACTTTACCTTCGGTTCTGACGTAATCAGATTGCCTTCTTTCACTGATCCCTCACTATCCGAACTGCTCCTGGTCCATAGGCAATGCGGGCCGCGTGGTGGCGGCCGCGGCGTCGGCCCTTCCCCGCCTCTCAAACAGTGCTGGTGATGTCCCAGCGGGCAATGGGGCGGCCGCGGCGGCGGCCTCTCCCCGCCTCTCAGACCGTACTGAAGCTGTCGCTGAGGCCGGGCGTGCAGGCGCGCCTGCTGCCTCTTCCCGCCTCTCAGGCAAAGCTAATGATGTCGAGGAGACCAGTGCAGTCGCCGCTGATGGCCTCACAAGCATTCCTTTCAATGGTGGGGCGAATGACGAGGGGGCGGCGGCAGCCGCCGCGGTAGTTCTGGAGGCTGCCTCTGGGCGTAAGCGCAAGCCGCGGTCTGTGCGGGTTGCGGACTTGGACCGGCTCACGGCGCAATTACAGGCGCTCCAAGCGCGAGAGGAAGAACGCGCATGTCGAGTGACAGCTATTGAAGACCAGCTGGCAGCGTCATCTTCTGCTTTGTACGGGATTGATGTGCTACGTGCAGTTGCTGTCCAGCAGCAGTTCCGCTTGGTCTCGGCTCTACAGAGCATTCTTGCGACCAAGATGGAGCAGCGTCTGAAGACCGCTCCCCCTGCATCTGCTCTCGTGGGGAGTGAGCAGCTCGGCATTGTTTTCAATGTGCCGTTCACGCGATCAGGAATGGACGAGTTGGCCCAGATGGAGAAGCTCAGCTACTCTCCCGTGGCTATGAAGCGGAGCTGTCGCGCAATGCGCACGCTACACTTCGCCGACTCAAGGGAGCCCCTGGCTGCCATCGGCTTCAGTGACGACATGTGGAGAGACTGCGCTTGTCGCGTATTCAAACACCAGCGCGACATCTCGCATCCGACGCGTGTGCTGGAAGAGAGTCATACCGACGAGAGCGGGTGCGTTTGGTATATCTTGGGGCGTGACCCTGCACAGGATGAGCTCCGTGTGGCGGTGCGAGAGTCGGAGGAGTACAGTGTGCGTCTCCATGGATATTTACATCCGCTCGAGAACCGGGTTGTACCGTTCTCCGCGGTTCCGGCACTGCCCGAGAGGCGCCCAACATTTTTATCATGGCGTGAGGCCCACCCAGTGCATATTTATTGAGAGATGGTGCCGACGCGTGTGGTGTAGTCACTGCTAGCAAGCCGTGTTGCGTCATTGAAGAGGCCACACCCAGCATTTTGGACATGCTCACGTTGTAGGCCTGGCGCGATACCTTGGACAATTGTTGATGATTCCCTGTGCTTCCATAACAGAGAACGGTCTGTCCGTCACATCATCCGTTGCACCCCATTGCTACATAGCGCCCCAGCCGTAAGAACCCACCCCTTCAATGCCGCGTGCATCCTCGCCCACGGCTGAAGCTCCCTTGCTGATCGAGCAGCCGCTGCGTGCAGGATAACCTGCCCGGCGGCCAAACAGCAGCCATCTGTTAGTTTGTGTATGTACAACGCGTCTGCTCACAGTCCGGCATCTGCAATCGGAATCATGCAGTACCAGTGCGCGCCGTGCGAACTCCAGGGCGGCGGCGCTGGGCGCGGGCGCCCGTCTGGTGCTGGCAGCAGCCATGCTGGCGGTGGCAGCCACGGCAGCGTCGGGTTTGCGCGCTCTCCCCGCTCCCCTGCCTCTGCGTTGTTGCCGCTCTCACCGGCAGGCTCTGCTGGCAGCGCCCGCAACGGCGGGCGGACCTGCGGTGGCGCCCGGCCCGCCGCCGCGGTACCGCTGACCATTGCTGATGCGCACATGGCAGAGTTCAACTGCGTGGCGTAGGCGGCGCTAGGGAGCGCCGGCGGCGACCTAGTCGCCACTGACGGCTGCCGAGCCTCAAAGGCGGCGAGCTCTTCGCGCATAACAGAGCGTAGCAGGGCCTCTAACGGACCACCAGGGCTCAAGAGCTCGTCCCGCTTGTAGCACATGGCGTTGAGGACGTGCGCCGGTTGACCCCATTGGGCAAAGAGAGAAAGTGTCCCGTAGAGTGCGGAGACGCTGCCGTGGTCGGGTCCTCCACATGGGCGTACGGGCCGCTTGACCATGCGAAAGACTCCACCCGAAGGACAAGACAGAGACTGTGTCGAACGACTGTTGCCCACTCGGCTGCAAGGGCGACGGGTATGGCGCCTTTCTAGCCCAAGGGCGCGCAAGCGTGGGCCCATTGCCATCATGAGGGGTGCCCATATCGTGGAGCCGTGCCCGAGATGGCAGGTACCGCGACCACGCTGATTTCAATCTTTTGAAGGTACGCCGTGTGGACTGAAGCTTCCAGCCTCGAGTTTGATCCAAAGGGGATGCCCTTCACGTCAATGCGCGCTTGTGGCCCGTAAGAGATCGCCGCGCCCCATCGCCCGCCCACCATTGTTGGCCCACTTCCCCCAGACACTGAGAGGACCCTCGATGGATGGGGGAAGACCCAGTTCAAACCGTTGCTGCAGCGAAGGCTTCCGTTGCGTCATTGGATACTCCCCCCACGGCGAGTTGGGACGGTGCGCCGCGCGGACAGCTCAGTTTCCACTGCTGCTGTCGTGGTGCCGTTCGAACACTGCCTCCAGCCGGCGCCAGCCTGACCGCTCGCCGAGGGATTCTGCATGGGCCCGCAGGAGCGGTTGGGACACAAGGCGGAGAGGGAGGCGCTGTGCGCGGGCTCAGAGGAAGGCGGCCGCGAAGCGCGACTGCGTGGAGGGCTCTGCTGTCGAAAGCCTTAGCACGTGCCGGCCGCGAGAGGCGAGCGGAGAGAGGGGCGTGCTGTGGAATACACACACCCGTTGGCGCCGGCGGGAATCCAACGACACGAGGTGGGTGCAGTGGTGTGGCCCCATCCAATAATAGCGGCGTGGACTCAACACTGGGAGGGGAGCCCACTGGGCAGCGTGCACAGGAGCGCAAACGGCTTTGGCAGCGCTACCGGCAGTGGCGCAGCGTCCCTGCTGCGAGCGGACTTCTGGGGGGGCGGGTTGTACGATCGTTCGCTATCTCTTTGTTGTATAACCTCTCCTCCTCAAGCGTAAACTACGCTCTCTGCTGTATAGGCACTCCTCATAGCACACGATTGCACATCATCGAACTACTTTCACGACCTCTACCCTCACCTTGCCGCGTCAGTCTCACCTCACGCCACTCGCCAAACTGTGTGCCGAGGACCATAGCTCACCATCACCTCCTCCCCCACTTCGATGCGGCGAGTCACGCGGAGGACGCCACAGCTCGGCTTCACCAGATCCTTGACCGTACGTATGACTCGAAGGCGCTGCTCGAAGTGAACGTTTGCGACTTGATGGCGGCCGGGAGCGTTCACTTTCCCACCTGCGCAACAGCTGGCAGGTAAACCCCACACAGGGCGGTAGAGCTCCTCAGCGGGCCCAGCCTCGCCGCTCATGACCGTGCCGAGCTCTGAAAAAACCATGGACGATGCGGGATCATCAGCAGACGCCGTCCACATGCTGATGGAGGTTTGCAGCTGCAGTGCGTTGTCAAGCCATTTAGCTGCCGTCGTCTCCAGGCCATCGGCAACCACGCCTTTCGCGTACACACGCGTGGACAGGCGATCACGCGATGATCGGGCTGCCACCTGGATATCATGGTTGACCAGCTGTCCAAAGAAGGAAAGGATTTCCGCGCCCACGTCAAGAAGGCGGGTTGCAAACACCCCGAGCCCCGCTCCAGGGAGCGTGGAACGTTGAACGGTGGTCGTGTGGGCCGCCGCATCAGCTTCAAGCAACCATGGTTGCCCCGTTAGGCCAAAGACGTCCCCCTCGCGGACGAAAACGTCCACTGCCTTCGTTGGCCACACGTGCACGGGTTCGTCAGTGATGTCCATGCCGCCGCATGCCTCCACCATGCCCGGCGCGTGTACAAGCTCGTTGAAGACAGCTTGTGACACGCACGTGTACACCGTCGTCTTTGAGGGTGGCTTCCACCCAGTCATGCTGCGGGGCATGCATACGGGTGTAGCGCTTGCGGGCGGGGACGGGGGCAGCCAATCGCGTGCGAACGGGACCCACAGCAGGGCGGCAACAGGAGAGCCGCAAGAGAAGCAACAGTCGTCGGCGCGCTTGCCGCGGCAGATCGTAATAGCCGGCCGGCAGGGAGGGTGGCAACGGGAGGGTGGCCCAGCGGCGTCAGTCGTGCAGCAACCTGTACGCTGGCTGCCGTAGACTGCAGGAGCCCGCCGTCCGTATGGTCGGCAACGGCAGAGCAGCTCGAGCAGCGACCCGACGGCGACAGCAGTTGCTACAGTCGTGTACCTGCAAGCGAAGAGAGCCCGTCGTAGCAGATGGCTGCAACTGCAGGGCGAGCGCAGCTTCTACGGGCAGCAGCCGCCGACTGCGGCCGACGGCAGCTGCCAGCCGGCCGGGAGGACTCGAACGAGAGTCGGACCAGCAGCGACAGGAGCGCGAGACGAGCTCTGACAGTGCAGCTGCAGACGGCAGAAGCTCACCGCCGGGAAGAACCGCTGCAGGACGGCGCCAATAGTTGCGACCGAGCAGTCGTGGACGTCCGGAACTCGCCGTCGGGGAGTACTGCAGAAGGATGATGCCTAGAGCAGGAGCCTGGGGAGACGGAAGAGGAGAGCACTAACAGCAGCAACGAGGAGGTAGCACCAGGAGGCTTTGAACAGCAACAACCAGGGGGAGCGAAAAGAGAAGGGCGCGACCTGCGCAACGGGGATGAGCCAGCACGTGGGCGCCACCAGCTGCCGCTAGGGGGCGTCAGCAGTTGCGATGGTGGAGTCGCCAACGGCAGAGCGCGGCACCAGCTGCGGCAGTCGTCTGTTGACCAGTACCCGTGCCGCAGCAGATGGCAAGAGTCCAGCGGTGGGTAGGGCTTGAACGGCTGCGTCAGTGCAGCCGTAGACGGCGAAAGCCCGCAGGCGAGGAGTGCTGCAGCAGCAGAGCGCCAACAGCAGGAACTGGGATGTTCCAGCGTCAGGGATGGGAGCGGTACGACAGCTGAAGAAGTGCAGTCTCAGGCGGCGAAAGCCCGCTCACGAAGAGTGCTGCAGCAGCAGGGCGTCAATAGAAGCAACACGGTGGCAGAGATGGGGGGGAGCGTACAGCAGCAGTGGAGGGGCGGCACCAGTTGTGACAGTGCAGAGACGAACGGAAGAAGTCGCAGGTCTGGGAGGGCCCAGCGAGAACGGCAACAAAAGCAACAGGTGTTCGGCAACAGCAGCGACAGGCTGCCGTGCGACCGGTAACCCAGCCGCCGGCAGGCAGGCAAGAGATGTGCCGAGGCGACGGCAAAGCGGCGGCGTTGCGGGATACGACCGCGACTCACAGAAGCAGTCCAGGGGAGCGCGCCGCGCGCAGGCGAGCTGCCAGCTCAAAGCAGGGTACTGGAAGAACAGCGCAATCGATTTGGGCAGGGGGGTCGAACGGCTTCAATTCAGGCGATTGGACGCAACAGTCGTCCCGCCAAGGCCGAAGACCGCGAAGTCTCCGCGAAGTCAATCTGACGGGCTACGGCATGCATCTCCCACAGCGCGACATATGCGGCGAGTGCGGCGAGACGTGCGCGCCATTCCCACGTCCGCGCTGCTGCCGTCGAGGCCGTAACGGCAGCCACCAATGCCGGGCACACGATAGTTGCAAAGGGGACAGGGCGACTTAGCCCCGTAGCCCATCATCTTGCTGCTTTTCTTAACTTGCAGGTAGTTGCCTACAAACATGGCCACGTCGGCGAGCACACGTACTGCGGCCCCATCTGGTCGGCGGCACGGCCAGCCACTCGTAGCTCCCTCAACCGGGTCGGCCGTGACTGCCTCCAGCACCAGGTCAGAGTCCACCCTGGCGGGCGCCACTGCAATCACACGACACGCGTGGCTGTTCCGCCTGTCTCGGAACAGCCATGACAAGTAGCTCATGTAGACGCCTGCCAGGGAGGCTCTGTTGCCAACGCGGGACTGAAAGTCGTCTGTGTTAAAGCACAGGCTTACAATGATGAAGGGCATGCCGTCTTTCATTCCGCTGATGTCGCACCGCGGTCGGTTGGCACTGCCTGCCCCACCCTGACCTGCATGACCGCGATGCACAACTCTCAGCTGCAGCACTGCCTGCACAGCTGCACCGTCTTCGAAGAACCAACAGAGCGCAGGGAGCTCGTCGGAAAGCCAGTGACGCCCAACTACCCAGCCAGAAGCCCCCGTGTCGTTCACGCCCTCGCAAATGACGACGAAGTCTCCAGCGTGCACTCCGTCACCAGGTGCAACACCGGCCGCATGAGAGCAGAAGTACGCTTTTTGAACCTTGACGCGTTAACCGGGATGGGGAGCTAGCAGCACGACGTCGATGACGTCACCAACGTCGACGTCAGCATCGCCCAAGGAAAAACGGGAAACCAACTTGTCAGACAGTAGGGCCGCGCTGCGGTCTTGAAAGAACGGGGAATCCACAAACTCAGGCTCGCGACTGCTCTGCGGCCGCTTCTCCGCTGCCAGAAACTTCCCAGACGTGTCGGCAAACATCATGTCACGACGTACGTGCGTGCTCGGCGCAACGAATTGGACTTCGACGGGACCGTCGCCATCAGGAAGATCTGCCTTAAACTGACTGGTCGTAAGCAGCCAAGGTTGTACAAGCGGTGCGATAGAACGTCTTACCTTGCTGAGCGACGGCAGAAGAGTGGGTGAGGCAATGTTGAAACCGTGGCGGGCCATGTCGTAGTGCTCCTCGGTCAAGGGGTGCTGCCCACGCAGCATGAGATATCCGTAGAAGTCCTCAATGCAAGTAAACAACTGCGTGCCTGGGGCAGGCAGCTCCCCTGAAACGCCAGGGGGTGAGTCAGTCGGAAGCACGCTGGACGCGGGCGCGACATCCGGGTTCAAATCGTACCGCTTGACGGGAGCACTTGCTGCCACCGTATCTGCGCTGTCCGCATCGCCTGGCGAGTCCATGCAGACGTCTTCTACATCGCTGGGGAACACAGGCTCTGGATCACGCAGAGTAATGTCGCCAAATCTTTCCGAGCCTGCGGGCGACGTGCCCCCGGAACCTCCGGGCTCTTCTCGGCCGCCTGCGGCCGCACCAGCTCCACGCACGGGAGCCCTTGACACGGGCCCAGTCAGGGTGCGGGGCCGGGCTGAGCCACTCTCTCCACATGTGTCGCCTGCAGGATCCCGCGCGTTTACAGCACGCGTCCCGCCGCTGCTCGCGCCACAACCGAAAGCGCGTACCCGGCGCCTGCTCCGACGGAAACATATTGCTGCATGGACCAAGGGAGGTGGCCGACACTTCCCCACGGCACGCTGCTTTCCCATGGCAGCAGGGACCTGCGCCTCGCCCCTCACCCAACCCGACGACACTCGCACCGTGCGACACCGTCAGGCGTGAACCGCCATGTAACCAAACGCACAAGCAATGGCAGCACCACGCCCCAGTCCGGGACGTACGGGAGGGGACGGGTGTATGGCGGAGGAGCGCGAATAAAATCGACAGAAGGGTCAGGTGACCGACCACGCGGGACATTCAAGCCGCGATTCTGGCTCTGCCCGTTCGTGACGGCTGAGGGTGGGGGAGGGCCACAGCGCCGTGGGAGAGCGCGGATCACGCACGTGGCTGCCACGTTCAGCTCAGGGTTGTTCAGGGTTGATCCGACGTACCGGGAAAACCTGCCAGGTACCTTTCCGGTACCACGTCTTGTCGTTGGAATGCACAGAGGTGACGCACAAATTCATCTGGCTGCCCGGAAGTGCCATGGGACGTTTCCGATCTGGGGACCTTTTCCTCATGTCATATTTCCAGTCGTCGGAGGTGTTCCAATCTGCAGGTCGAATAAAAGGTCACCAAAGGATTCGGTGGCAGTCTAGTGTGAGGTTGTCGCTATTACCGGTCATACGGATAAAGAAACGGCGCTGAGTCCACTTTCGGTGTCAGAATGAGTGTGCAACGATCGGTTGGTTCAGCGTATCACGTTAAAAACCCGGATCATATGGCCCCCCCCCCCCTAACGGGCCGTCCCACTCGGGGGGCGGCCAGGACGGGCCGGGGGCGTGGCAAGTGGCAAAGCCGGCTGCACCTACCGGGCGGGCAGCGTGGTGGTGCCTGGAAAAGAAAAAAGAAGAAGAGGGGCGGGCCGCGGCGTTGCCGTGACGGCGGTGCCCGGTCGACCCCCCCCGACGGGCCCGATCGGGGCGTGTGCCCACTCGACCCACTGTCTGTCAATGCCATTGCGGGGGCCATTTAACGCTGCGCCCGCACGTCGCCCAGCCCCGCCCCGCCCCGCCCCGCCATGCCCTCCCCTGTCTAGACGTCTACTAGTACACGTCTACTGCGCGCGTCCCCACCGTCGTGCAGTATGTACTGTACTGTACGTACGCGACACCATTTTGACGGCCTGCGGGTACCCCTTGTCCCGTACAGTGACCCTCCCGCCCCCCACCACGCCCCCCATCCCCCATCGTGGGGGGAGGGGGATGATTCCCGTCCCTACCCTCCCCCCGCTCTGCCTCCTCTGCCCACCCTCCCCCGCCCAACCTCCCTTTCGCCCTATCCATGGAAAGCACGCACACCCCCTGCCAGCAGCAGCCTGCCGGCGGCGGGACGGCCGCGCCCTTGGCGGGTGAGGGGAGACGGGGAGGAGACCGGGGAGAAGGAGGCAGAGGCTCCTCCCGCGGGGGTGCGCCGCCGGAACAGGCCCGCCCGGCGCCAAACCCGCGCGGAGCGGACCGTTGCCCGCCCCCCCCCGCCCCCCCCCCAAACCACCGCCGCCCCTCAATCGTCCACATCCCCGTCGGCGGGCAGCTGCGCGTACATGTGCTCAAAATCCACAAGCATGGCGCGGGCCGCCTCAGAGAGCGCGTCACCGTCGCGATTGAACACCAGCGCGTTGATGACGGTCAGCCGCACGTCGTCGGCAAAACGGTCGGGCATGAAGCGGACGGCCACCTGCTCCTCCCCGCCACCGCCGCCGCCGCCGCCGCCGCCGCCAAAACCACCACCACCGCCGCCGCCGCCGCCGCCCTTGCCAGGAGGGTCACCGCCAAAGCCCCCCCCACCACCACCACCACCACCACTCCCACCGCCGCCGCCGCCCTTGTCAGGCGAGTCACCGCCACCGTCGCCCACTTCCTCCATGTCTGCCGGCCGCACCGGCGCCATGTACGCACCATCAGCGAGGCGGCGGCCAATCGTGCCCAGGTCACACGGCACCTCAATCATCGATGCGTAGCCGCGAATGTGTTCGGGCCCCCACAGTTCCGTGACGGGGCGGAGAAAGGCGGCCGCAAACGGCGCGGCGGCCAGCGCGGCCAGGACGTCGACGCAAAAGCGGTGTTGCACCCGCCGCGCCGCCGCCCGCACCTGCGCGCGGGTGACCTTGAGCTTGGGCCACCGGCTGGTGGGGGCGCCGTCGCCCTCCCGACCGCCGCTGCTGCCGCCGCCGCCACCTCCATCGCCGCAGTCCCGGCTGCTGTCCCTGCCACCACCACCGGCCGCGCGGCCGCTCCCCGCCGACGGCGCCCGGGACGACGACCGCCGCACCCGCGAGCGGGCGGCGAGGGACAGCGCCTCGGCCGCCGCGATGGCCGCCTGAAGCTCGGCGGGGATGGGCGGCGGCGACTGTGACCGCCTCGCCGCTTCGACGGGCGCCGTCGACACCGGCGGACGAGGCAGCGGTGGCGGTGGCGGCCGTGCCGTCGCCACGGGCGTGCCCACGGCGGATGGCGCCCCGCGTGACGGCGGCGGTGGCGGTGGCAGACGCGACGCCGACGGTGGCGGCGGCGGCGGTGGCGGTGGCAGCCGCGACCGTGGCGGTGGCGGCGGCGGCGTTGGCGGTGGCAGCCTCGACCGTGGCGGCGGCGGCGGCGGCGGCGGTGGCAGTGGCGGCGGCGGTGGCGGTGGAGGCGGCGGGCACAAAGGTGGCGGCGGCCGTCGACGGCGTGGTGGCGGCGCGAGCGGCCCGCCGGCCAGGACGGAGGCCACGCGCAGCGGGGGCGGCGGCGGTGGTAGCCGTGGGGGGGGGGGCGCGGCAGCGGCGGCCGGCGCGGGGTGGATGGTCGGCGCATGCCGGGGGGCGGGCGGCGGCGCTGCCGGCAAGAGTGCGCCGGCGGCCGTGCCCGCGGGCGACAACGTTGCCGGCGGGCGTACGCCTGCGGCCGTGCCGGCAGGGGAGCCGTCAGAGCTGCTGCTGCGGGCGGCTGCTATCGGCGCGTCGGGCGACTGCTCGGGCGTCGACGTCTCCCACCCGCCATGCCTGTCGGGGTCTGAGGGAGGGGTGCAGCCGCGACCACCGCGACCGCCGCCACCACAGCCGCCACCGCCGCCACTACCGTTGCTACCACCGCCACCACCGCTACCGCCACCACCACCGCCACCATCCCTACCGCCACCGCTACCGCGGCCGCCACCGCCACAGCCGCCGTCGCCGCCGCCGCTGCCGCCGCCACCGCCGCCGCCCCTATCAGACACGCTTTCACCACCTGGCACATGCACGCCACCCCCACCCGCGTGTCCCCCGCCACCGCCACCCCCGTCCACCCCGCGGTCGTCGCCGCCGCCGCTGCTAAAGAAATTGACCGCGGCTGCCAAGGGTGAGCGCCCGCGCCAGCCGTTCCCGGCGGACTCGCCAGCCACACCCGCGCCCGCCGATAGCGGCAGGGTGCCACCTGCTCCACCCGCATCGTCTCCCTCCGGCGCAAACCAGGAGGGGGCAGCGGTGGAGGAGCCACCCGTTGCAGCCTCCGCCGTCGCCGCTGGGACCACTGCTGCACGGGGTGGCCCCGCGGGGGCGCCATCGCCACCACCCGGCGGGGCGCCCACGTCCATGGCCGTTGCCGCTCCCGCGTCGGGCACCGACGGCGACCCCCCGCCCCCCCACCCCTCAGGCGCCATCACTCCGGGCGCGCCGCCCACAGACGCGTCGGTCGCCTCGGCACCCGGCGGCGGCGCGCCCGCACACGCCGCCCCATCCACGTGGCCGGCGGGCGCCTCCCCTGGCGGTGGGAGGGTGGTCTCAAAGCGCCACAGTAGGCGGCGCTTGAAGCCCGCCGTCCGCGCCCGCTCCGTTGTGGACAGCCGGTCGTCGGTGGGTGGCTGGCTGGGGGGGGGGGAGGCGGGCCGCGTCGTTGGGTCGGCGCCGGGGGCCCGCCGCAGGGAAGGTGCGTCGCCGTACCCAGAGGCGCCGGCGCCGGCGCCCTCCCCCGCATCCGCCCCCAGGGGGTCGCCCGCGGCAGTATGGCCGGCGGGCGCCACCTCCCACCCCGTGACCGCCGACAGCGACCCGCCGCCTCCTTCGCCGCGCGGGGCGGAAGCGATGGGTCGGGGGATCACCCGCGCTAGGGCACCGGCCAGCTGCCGCGGGCGCTGCCCGGGGGCGGCCGCCAAGGGGTAGGCGGTCGGCATGGAGGCGGCATGCGCGGCCCAGGCGGCGGCCGGTGGCGGCGCCGCGCCCGCCTGCGGGGAAGCGAGCAGTATGGGCGGCGACCGCGACCGCGACCGCGACCGCGACCGCGATGGTGTGGGCACTGCCCGCGGCACCGACCGCACCGAAACTGACTGGTCGGGCGGCGGCGAGGGGGACACAGCGAGCGGCGCCGCGGCGGGGCCCGCCTGCTCGGCCGCCGGCGGGCTGTCTGTCAGGGCGTCCACGTCAATGATCTCCACGGGCGACGGAGACGCGGCCGGCTGGGGCAGCGGCGGCCAGGGGGTCTGGTCCTGGTCTGCAAGGTACGCCCCCAGCGGCAGGTGCGCCACGCCAGCAACGGCGCCAGTGCCGACGCGCCACCCCGCCGCCGCCGCCGCCGCTGCCGGCGGCGGCGACCGCAACAGTGACGGCGACAACGACGGCGACGGCGACGGCGACGGCGACAGCGACAGCGACGGGGAGGCGCCACCCCGGCGGGCGCGCTTGGCCACTGGCCGAGGCGCGGCCGGGCCGCCGCCGCCGCCACCGCCGCCGCCACCGCCGCCGCTCCGTGGCCGGCGGACGGCTGTCGAAAAGGTCGGCGGCTCCGCGTCTGGAGCCGCAGCCGCCGGCGGGTGGGTGGCGAGCCGCGCGGCGGCCACCCGAAAGGCCGCCATAACGGGTGACACGCCAACCGACGGGGGGGGGGAACGCCGGGGGGGGACGGCCACAGCCGCCGCCGCCGCCGTCGCCGCTGCCGCCGCTGCCGACGGGTGGGCCTGTGGTACAGACACGGTGGGGCCCCCCACCGGCGCCGCTGCTGGTGAGAGCCACAGCGATGCCGTGTCGGCCGCGGTCAGGTGCGACGGGTGTAGTACCGCCAGTGGTGGTGGCGGCGGCGGTAGCGGCGGTGGCGGCGGCGGCTGCGGCGGCGCCCCCGGTGCCGCGGGGGACCACGTCAGGCCGCCGCGGGCTGTGGCCGCCCCGGTCCACCTCCGGTGGCCCGCCCCCTCGGCGCGCGCCGCCGCGCCGCCGGCAGCGGCGGCGCCCGACGGCGCAGAAGCAATGGCTGCCGCAGCCGCAAGGCGTGCAGCGCGGCGGGTGGCCGTGGCCGCCGCCGACGCCACCGCCGCGGGCGACGCCGTGACCGCCAGTGGGGTGGGAAAGGTGCCAGCGGTCGCTTCCGCCACGGCCGCCGCCTCGGCCACCGCCGCGGCCGCTGCCCGCCCGGCGGCGACCGCCACCGCCCGCGCGACCGCCGACGGGGACGGCGCGGTTGGCGCGGCGCGGGGCGCGTACGGATGCACTGGGGCCACCGCCGGCGGCCGTGGCCGCGCTGCTGCCACCTCTCCCGCCGCCACCGCCGCTGCGGCTGTCACGCGTGGGGGGGGTGTGCCCACTGCTGGTGGTGGCCGCGACGGCGGCGGGGCGGTCGCGTCGGCAGCGAGGACGGGTGCATAGGCCATTGGCACTCCCTGGAGCTCCAATGGGGGAAGCCTCCCAGTGCGGACGCGGTTGGCCGCTTGCTCCCACCGCAGCCGAGATGCCGCGCCGCCGCGGTGGCCCTTGCCTAGCAGCACCCCGACCGACGCCCGCGGAGGCGGCGGCGGCGGCAGCGATGGCGGCGGTGGTGGCGGCGGCGCATCCGTCGCGACGGCGGCGCCACGCGGCAGGCAGGATACCCCATGGACCGGACAGCGTTCCAGCAGCGGCGTGTCAGCAGGCGGCCGCACAAAGCGGCCGTCGGGGGTCTGCAGCAGCAGAACCCGACGGTGGGGGCACGCGGCCACAGACGGCCACGCCTCGCCGGTCGATGCCGCCGCTGCAGCCGACGCTGCCGCCGCTTGTGCCGCCGCCACCGACGCCGCCACGACCGATGACGGGGAGGGCGCGGCGGGCGGCGCGTGCGGCGTGTGCGGATCCGCCACGGCTGCTGCTGGCGGCCGCGGCCGTGCCGCCTCTGCCGCCGCCACTGGCAGCGGCGGGGGGTAGGCGCCCACCGTCGGGGGGGGGCGCGATGGCGGTAAGGCCGTCGTGTCGGCGGCGGGAGCGTGCGCCATGGCCGCCGTCTGAGCGAGAAAGGGGCGGAGGCGGCAGGCAGACGGGCGGGGGGAGGAGAGAGGGGGGGGGGTAGAAGGGATGGGAGGAAACCGCCTCGGGGCAGGGTGGCCGCGGCCGTGGGGGAGGGGGAGGAGGGCGGCCACCCTCCCACCTCCGCGGAGACAACAAAACGACAAAAGACACAAAAAGAGGCCGGAGGATGAAAAATAGAGCGTTGCCCCACCTTGTGGGCCGGCGGGGAGAAGCAAGGAGACTAGTTTGGGAGTAAGACACGCAAGGAGTGAGATAGGATACGCGGAAGGGCGAGACGGGGGACGGCGCGCAGTGGCGGCCCGTGGGCGCGCGGCGTCGCGTGGCGGCGCGAGCGCGACAGGGCCTATGGCGACGCCGCCGCGAAGGCTCGCAAACCTATTGTCGAGTGACCTGCCATACCCATTCCTACATGAACACTTGCTGGGTCCATTTGGCTCTGAAATTGTGGCTAAGTACAATTGCACTACAAGAAGTCCTGCATCTATATAAGAACACGGCACGGAGAAGAAGAAACACGGGAGGGAGAAGAAACCCGGGAGGGAGAAGAAGAGAACAATGTTCAAGCATGCCACGCTTCCTCGTCAGCTCTTCACACCTGTGGGCAAGATGTATGGCCTTGATGGCATCCAGAGACGGCGTTGGAAAGTTGCATGTCTTATCACTCAAGTCGCACTTCTTACACATGCGCTGAATGGGCCTTCAAGAGGGGAAGGGAAATAGACCTCGACGGGGTCATAGAGGCAGGTTGCGCCCCTGCGCGCGCGCCTGCTACTAACGATGCATGGCATCACCAAAACTCATAAGTGCATACATCACGAGAAAGAGAGAATGAGCAGGTCTAAGAAACGCCACAGTCCACGCGCGGAGGCTGCGCACCGACTACCTACGCACAAAGGAAAGAGGCAGTTCACGTGCTCCGTGGGTCTCCACCACCATGGTCCACCAATATTGGTGTGCCTCTACGAGCTGGTAGAGTGACACGAGCCTGAGGGAAGTCTCGCAGCAGTTGCTACCACCCACCCATCTTTGCGCCCCACTCCCTGCTTTAGTACCAACGCCCCGCATCCCTTTATTTCCCACAGCGCCCCAAACTCCCTCTTCATCCCATCCTCCGTGTCCCCGGTTGCTTTCGTATGTCCTCTTTGTAACCCTTTTCCGCCACAGCCAAGCACCCGTTGTCCTTGAGGTCCGCATCACGCGTTGGTGCGCGGACCCGGAGCTCCGCGCCCGCAATGACCCGCTGCTTCCATCCCCCCGCACCTCCGCCCCCCCGCCGCCGGCGGGCCGCGGCCCTCTCGAACCCGCCAGCGGAGGTAGTGTGCCCCAACCACCCTCCCGTCTAGACGCCTACACCGACGGGTTGGCGGCCAACGGGGGGGGGGGTCTGTCGGACAGCCGCCGCAGCTGTGGTATGGCTGGCTGTCTCGGACGAAGCGTGGCGCAGGGCGCTGGGAACCTCGTCGATACGCTTTCGGACGCATGTGAACGTGTGAACGTCTGTTCAGGCACGGCGATGCGACAAGACATGGCTGGCGGCGCACCCAACGCGGCACGTTGATCCCACCGCCATCGATGGCGGTGGGATCAACGTGCCGCGTGATGATGAATCATCGCACGATTGCTTGTCGCCCGTCGTGCGCCACAAAGAGCTGCCGCGAGGAATGTCACTTCCGCAAACACTCTTCCTTGTGCTTTCTTTCGCCCGACCCATATTTCAGTCGTGGGAACCAGCCGTTGAAGTTGGGGACGAGAAACGGCCCAGGACGGGCCGTCTATCTATTTAGGTGCCCACTTGCACCCACGGCAAGAGCATTGCAGCGGGGATCTATTGCTCACCAGCGAGCTTGACCAATCCAGGAGCACAAGTCCTTGATGATCGTGCCGCCCGGTATGCAAGGCTCGCATAATCTCGAGACAGCGTGCCTTCTGCGTTCTCAGGGTGCTGCCGAGTGGAGACCGAGAAGGCCGGGTATTGTCTGCCTGGCAAGCTTGCAACCGAGGACCAACCAAACTCAACTGGTCCACAGTCAGTCCATTCGGTGTCCACAGGTCGTCCACTCCTGGTCCACAGGCAGTCCTATAGGGGTCCACAAGCCGTATTCCTAAACGCTAGACATGTTGGACAATTCCCTCGCCTTTAGATTAGGGAATCAACAAAAACAGCGCGTCTAGCCACACCTTGTTTTCACAGCCGCAAAAAACGTCACACCCCACAGACCCCGAGCAAACTCTTTTCGATTCAGTGCACGCGCGGGAGTACTTGCACATGGCGCTCTAAGCGGGTCGTGCCGAGCGCTACAGGCTTTACTTTTTGTTTTTTCTTCACACACGCACAGTCGCTACCAAATTTTATCCGAACATGAAAAAACAAGATCCGCACGGATCAATTTGACCAAACGCTGAACGTCGATTCCAGGTCATGGTCAGGGTTGTACTTGGTGCTGGCGGCCCCTTTCCCTGCAGCACCGCCCGCCAGGGGAGGGCATCGACCCCCTCAGAGCCACCGCAAACGAGGCAGGGGGGGCATCTCGCTCCTGATAAGGTGCTGCGGAAAGCCCGTCTATATTCTAGGGTGCTGTGCGCCGCCGCGGCTGGCTGGGTCAAAGCTGTTGAGATGGGGAACAGCTCCCGGCTTTGACCATACCAGACAGGGACCCACTGTCCCAGTGCCACACCCACCTTCTACAACGCTCACATACTACTACAGGGTGCCAGTCCCGCTGGACCTTTCAGACGCGGCCCTCAACGGCCCACATCGGAAGCCCAGTGTAAGGATTTCCCCCCTAATCCCATGCCTCATACCTAAGGGATAATATCTGGGACCTCTCCTTACAGATCCTGCCGAACCAACTCCTGGCAACATGGATCAATTCCTTGTATTGTGGGGCATGACGCGGTATACCTTCCAGACTCATGATGAGTCAGCCGCTGTCTCACGGTGTGTGCTGGCCGCACGACAGCGGCCATCGACAACGCATCATGGCCTGTCGAAAGGCGCCACCGTCAGCACCCATGACGAGCCACATCTGCCACAGCTGGCGAGTCCGTTAGAATGTCCTCGCTGCAGCATTGCAGCGATGTGACTGGCTAGCCGGCTGGCAGATTCGATCGACTCGATCGAACCGTGCTTACACGCCTCTCGGACCTTCGGACTGCCTGGCTTCTGGGGCCGGCTGGGACGGCGCACTAGGCGCTGCACGCCGGACCCCTTCGTTTGGGGCAAACTGGGGCTGCACTCCTTTAGTGCGCACGCCCGCCCATGCTTTGTTCTGAGAGCCATGCTTTGTTCTTGGGCCGTTTTGTGCCTACCGGCGGCGCGACAAGGAAACGCATGCTTTGGGGCACCTCGGGTGCCCCGACGCGAGTATATAGTGCCTGGGTGTCGGCGCCACCGGGGGAGACCGGAGGGGTAACCACAGACATAGACCAAAGACGACCTTAACCCTTTGAACCCCCCTCGATCACCACCGACGTCGCGCCGTCTTCTTCCCCAGACCCACCACCGTCACCATCTCCATCCTCTTCCCCGCACCCTGTCGCCCTACTGGCTGGCACGGGTCGCCGATACCATCATGAGTACGTTGAGAGCTGCCCAAGTGTGGGTAGTTGCTCACACCCAGCCACGTTCTTAGGCCTACAGGACACATTTCTTGTTCACCACCTGGGCGATGAGCCATCATAATTGTGGCAGTATTGACCCCCAGGTACGGGGGCAACACGTGCCATGCAAGGGGCGGCAGGCCACTAGCCTGATCCGTTCCTCCCCCTGCATTTGGGTCCGTATTCCCTAAGTTTGGGATTGTTAGCTTAGTAGTAAATCCAACTTGGATTTGAGGGTTT
This sequence comes from Pyropia yezoensis, assembly GCA_009829735.1. Classification (NCBI taxonomy): domain Eukaryota; phylum Rhodophyta; class Bangiophyceae; order Bangiales; family Bangiaceae; genus Pyropia; species Pyropia yezoensis. The sequence continues at coordinate 11,170,831 of CM020619.1, forward strand.
TCTGCATTTATCGTCTTGAGTTTTCGTGTGGCCCGGTGGGCAGGTGCTGGGGTGGGAGATTCTGAGTGGCGAGATTCTGAGGGGACCCTGGGGGGATAAGGGGAGGGACAGCGGGGCTTGGCCCTGCGTCCCCGTCCCGACCAAGAAACTGTTGGACCACACACCATCCTCTTGTTTGTCAGTGGGGGGTTTGCCCCACAACAGGGACAGAGTGTGTGCGACTTGCATTTCTTCCGGTTCCCCCGACACGGGAGGCAGCCCTTGTACACCGCCCCAACTTGGGTGCCGTGTGTGTAAGTGGTTTTTGCCACAATAATGAGCCCAACAAGGCTCTAGAGGCGGTTTCAATGGGGACTGCGCCCTTTTTGGGTCTTCTCATATCCTGGGAGGACGTGTACTCGTACTTCTGGCCAGGCGCGCTACAGAGCTGAACCCCCCCGCATCCGTCCCCCATCAGTAGATGAGCACCTCACGGCTTGTGGAATATTTAGACTTGGACTCATAGTGCACTCGCTTCCGTGCGGTAGCCATGCGGATCCCTGACGCCGCGTAGGTAAGCAGGCTCTTCCCATACATCCAAACCGTACTGACGGCGATACGATGCCATCCCTGTTGGAGGAGGGTGGTGCAGATGGCGCCCTCATAAATTAACGGAGGGGGACGCACTGGGTCCTCCATGGTGTCTGAGAACCTCAGCAGCGTCCTGCGGGATGAGCTGTGGGCTGTTATAGAGGCACCCCGCCGTAGCACTTGCCCGCAAGCTGATCTCGCATGCCGCAATTTTGGAGCCAGAAGACGCATCGAGACACCGGACTCGCACCTCAAATTGCTCCCCGAGGCGTACGGATGAAATCTAGTAGCAACTGTACATGTCATATGTTGCCATTGTGTGCTGTCTTGTCTTTATCCTCGACGGGATTCTTGTTCGTCCAGGAAGAGACAGAACGTCTTTTTGTTGATCCGTTCTTGTCCAGATGGCTGGAAGCGCATCCCGCCTGCCGCCAACAGGCTGGAAACGCTGTTGGGGCTTGCATTCGAAAAGGCGTGACCTCTGTTCTTGTCGTGTTGTTGTAAGAAACTGCCTCTGTTGGAATCCAGAGGCGGGGTCGCACAAGCGCAATCCCCTAAAGCCCCCCGCTGGATGGTCGGGTGCTTGTGTGGGCGACGCCCTCGCAAGTGTACCTCTCCCCGCTTTCCAGCCCGTCCTCCCCCCGGCACGCTCACCCACTCCGCCTCCGTCTCCCCGCCTACCCACCTGCAGGCCTGCTGTCGTTGAAATTGGAGGGGGCGTATGGGAGGACAAGCACCGCTTATTCGGATCGTGGTGATTCGGGTCCATGGCGGCAGCGCGGACGGTGTGTGGATGGTGATGACGGGTTGGTCGCACCAGCGCGGTCGACGGCACCGGCGCAGTCGAAGGCGGCGACGACCGCGGCGGAAAAAACGACCGCGACGACCTCGAAGACGTCAACGGCGGCGACGTGCATGCGCGCGGGTCCGCACAGTAGGACGGGGGGCGGATCCGGGCGCAGTTGGGAAGTGCCATACTGGTGGTGCCGCGTGAAGAGGGAGCAGAGAGAGGCGCTGCTCCCACCTCCTTACGAGGGGTTCCGGCCTTGCCTATACCCCCCCCCGCCAATGAATGGCTGCGCATGCAGTTGTTTGAGCGCCAGAGAGCAGCGGAGAATTCCGGGTGAGGGGGTGAGTGTGCGGGCCTCTTTGCGTACGCCTCTTGGTCGCTATAGAGCCCTTAAGCGCTTGGTAACTCCCGCCATGCCACTATCACCGCTGCGTGTTGGCGCGCGGGGAGGACCCTGCCCCTACTCTCCCCGACGTCGGAATGTCAACGGAGCCCGACCCGACCGTGTCGGGACGCCCGTCGAGGGGACGGCTGTTGACACTACCCCCCCCCGAAGGGGTTGTGGCAGAAGCCACTCGCACACTCAGCACCCGAGTTGAGGTGGTCTATAAGAGCTGCCTCCCGTGTCGGGGGAACCGGAAGAAGTGCAAGTCGCACATACGCTATCCCTGTTGTGCGGCAATCCCCCCACTACGAAACATGATGATGGTGTGTGGGCCAACAGTTTCTTGGTCGGGACGAGGAATCGAGGCCGAGCCCCGCTGTCCCTCCCCTTAGCTAGTCTGTTTGCAATGTCGACCACTGTCCCAAGTGTTGACCACACCAGGGTCTCCTGGAGGCCCCCAGGAGGCAGACTCGTGACCGAAGTGTCTTCTTTTCTTTTTGTCTGCTGCTTCCAAGTCAAGAACAAGAGAAGCACACATGGCCTGGGCATCAGGCCTTCCACCAATGGATACACATAGACGTTCTTGTTCTTCTCGTCAAGCATCAAGACCTGAGCGTCAAGTATCTTTTTGCTGTGCTTTTTGCTCTGCTACAGAGTGTATTATTCTCGGAGACATACGGCACGCTTGTGGCACCAAAGAGGTGGTCGAGCCACACTCAGCAAGAATGATTCGCTTGCAGCGCACCGCAGCCCGCGACGGTGAGCAGATCGGGTGTCCCCCTTTGGTCCCAAGACGTGGTCGACAGTCGTGAGCAGATAACTGACAGTAATTTTGCCTTCTCTCCTCATAGCTCAGAGAGAGCAAGAGCACTCAGAAAATAAAAATAAAAAACCACCTGACTCCCCTCAGTGTCCTCTACAAAGTGGTATGCCGTGCATCTCATGCAGTACACAGAGACCAAGGATCTCATCGAGAATGGTCGACATTAGGTCCAGATCGGCTACCCCCCCAGGGTCCTCTCAGAATCTCGCCACTCAGAGTCTCCCACCCCAGCACCAGCCCACCGGGCCACACGAAAATTCAAGACGATAAAACGCAGAAAACCCTCAAATCCATGTTGGATTTACTATCAAGCAACGTATCCCTGACTAAAGGAAATTCGGGATCAAATGCAAAGGGAGAAACTGGTCAGACCAGCTGTCTCCCGCCCCCGTGTGGCGCGCCCTGCCCTCTACGTGGGGCTAGTTCTGCCACACTCCCCTCTCCTCAGTTCCGAACGACCCGGTCGGCCCTGCGAGGGGGTACAAGAACGCGTCTTGCGGTCGCCGGGGGTGCGACTTGCTGTCCCCCATCACGTAACGTTGACGTGGAGGCCACCACCACAGAGGTGTCACCGGAGACCGACCTGACCGGGGCGAGACGCCCATCGAGGGGACGACTGTTGACACTGCCCACCATACGTCGGCCCCGCATGGCGCGGGGAACTAGGCGACTGCGGGAACGGGGCGACGGGGGCGGGGGGCGCCCCGTCGGGCGGCGTGGCTACGTCAGTCTATGGCGGGGGTGCCGACACCGTGGGCGGTCGATAGTGCTGTCGGGCGATTAACGGACCAACGGACGTCGAGCTTGTCTCTCACCCTCTGTAACTTGACAAATGGGCATTGAGCTTGTCCCATTCACTCTGTGATCCGGCCAATTATCGGGCGGCACTGAGGGCGCGGAACGAGCGGAGCCGATGAACTCGACAGTCACCATGGCGGTCACTGCGGCGGTCAACGAGTTGAGTGCTCCCTATGTCGGCGGGGGCACCGTCGCTGCGCTTTAGCAAGACGGCGAGGACAGCTACGCCGAGAGGACGCGAGGACGGCTGCGCTGAGGCGGGCGCGAGGACGGACGGGCGCGCCAGGTGGGCGCGCGGACAGGCGCGGCGAGTGGGTGCGCGGAGGGGCGCGCCGGGGGGGGGGCGCGCGGACAGGCGAGCTAAGGCTACGGTGTGGGTCCGCCCTGCACGCGGGGGCACCGAGGGGGTGTGCGCGCCGGCGGTGGCGGGACCGAAGAGAGGGCTGGTGTGAGCTTCGCCGTGTATGAGCGTAGTGACCGGCAGATGGATAGGCCAACATGCTTGGTAGAGACTTTTTGCTTGACCCTCCTAGCCAGCTGACGAGTGAGCGGGGACGCACCGTGGTGACACGGGGCGCACGTCTGAGCGGGCGTTTCTCAGACCGCGGCGTGCACAGGCCCTGCTCATCTAGCCCCGCTCCTGCTTATGCTAAAGCTACTACTGAGTCAAACAGCTTTGGCTGCCGTTGCCTCCACCCGCGCTGACCATCGCCGCCGCCACGACCGCCCGCCCCACACATAGACGGCTGCGTCTCGTCGGGGAGGGACTTCATGAAGGGCATAAGCCACAGCAGGCCTCCGCCGCCCGCTGAAGATCACCGGCAGCGTTGTGGTTTACCTCCCTGATGACCTACGACGAAGAGAGAAGGACATGGGCAGAGGTGGGGCGGAGGGCATTGGTGGGAGTCGGGTGAGGCTGCGAGTGTTCTTGTTGAGGTACCGCATTGGCTGCGCAATGCTATTAAAAGCTTTGGACACTCTTAAGAAACATTAAGTAGGTACGCTACTTTATACGTGACACGCGGACAAAAGGGCCTGATTACGACGTGATCGGGCGTGATCTGGCGTGATCGTACGTCACGCCCCGGTTTTGGGGGCGTGATACCCAAGCCAACTGGATGGGCATGTCGTACATACCGATGTAGACGAATGGATGTGAACACATAATTCCGTCAACAAAGAACAGGAAATTGCCGCTCACATCTATTGCAAACGGCATGCATCGCCTGTCATGTCTACACAGCCGGAGCACCACGCTTCGTCCTGCCCCCTGAGGACCCACGCGCCGATCAGATCATCAACCTTCCCCTTCACGGGTGTGGGGCGTCGGTCTCGCAGCTTGCGTGCCTGCCTGCCGCGCGGTGGTGGGGCCTCGTGCTTTTCCTAATGCCGCTTAATACCTTGACACGCGACCGCGAAAACGAACTGCAGAGGCCTCCTCGAAGCCCCACCAAAGCGAACGGTGGCTGATGGGGCACTGGACAGGCACTCGCCGTTCTCCAGTGCCCCGCCCCTTGCGGGCCATCAAAAAGGCTGAACCGGACAGTGCTGTTTGCACTCCTGGCGGGTGGCCGCGACAGGCGAAAGGTCCTTCCATCGGGACGGAGGCTCGCTCGCGTTTCCGTCACGGCACGGTTTCGCCGCCTGCCCCACCAGCTCGCCTCTTTCTTCTGCCTCTCACGAGTTGTTTCCTCTCAAACTGAGAACAAACATGGTCGCGCGCCAACATCGCTTGCTGTGGTCAGCGGGGGCGTCCCGAGACTGGTGGCGGCTGCGACCTCGGAGGATCCTGCAAGCTCCCACAGCGCACCGGAATGCTCCAGCGACATCGCGAGACATCTCTGGAAAAAGTGGTCCGCGAAAGCGTCTACATGGCATGCTGCCGTGATCATCGCATGGCTGTCGATCAGCGCGCGTGGGTGGACCGCGTCACGTTTGTGGCTGTCGCTGATGAGGGTCACGACACGCCACTGTCCGTTGCATCCTGCCGCACGGCTTATTTCGTCAGACGTATCATGTGTACACTTCCACTGAATATATTTGAACACTGTCACTTTTTCCATGAATAAATCGAAGAGGGTCAGCTCGGAGTCACCGGCCATCTTCGAGCACGAAAGTACAGTCGGTACCCAATTTTATCATTACGGCCGAAAACGAAACTCGTACGGAGAAGTTTGACAGTAAGCAACCCCTCGATTCCAGGCACTGGGCCTGTCAATACTTGGTGCTGGCGCCCTGAGCGGCTATGACACCCCGCTCAAGACGGGGCATCGACTCCGCCAGAGCCTTGAAAAAGGCATGAGGGATGGCGTCCTACTCCTGGCAGAGCCGCCCACAGCTCGTCCTTGTTCTTGGGCGCCGCGGGGCGCTGCCGCAGGCGGCGCTCCAGCTCCGCCCAGGCATTCTCGATGGGGTTGAGGTCGGGGCTCTGCCCGACCCAAGGCAGGACCCGCAGCCCGAGCTAAGCCTTGACCTCCTTTGACGCCTTCGCCGCGTGACCTGGTGCCAAGTCCTCTTGCAGCCACGCAGCGTCCGGCGCGCTGTAGTCAGCGCAAATCTGGTGCACCACGTAGTCCTCGTGGACGCCACCGTGCTTGGCCGCGTTCATGAAGACTTCAACCCGCAACAGAGGCGTCTGGCTGCGCGCCGAGAACCCCCCTCACACCATCACGGACTGGCGCCCGCTCTTGAACGTTGCGCGCAGGCGATGCGGGGCGTAACGCTCGCCGTTGCGCCGCCAAGCGCGCGAGAAGCTGGCGTCGCGGACCACAAACGAGCTTTCGTCGGTGAAGAGTACAGACGCCCACTCAGCCGTCCAGCCCCGGCGTGCTGTCGCCCACACGAGGCGCTTGGCGACGTTTTTGGCCGACAGGAAGGGTTTTTTCGCGGCCACCTGGGAGAGTAGCCCCATAGCGCTGACGGCCCTACGGACCGTGGGGACTGACACTGAGCCCTTGCTGGGCCCGCCCGATGCCTGGGAGCGCGTGGGTGTTGACCATGTTCGTCAGGGCGGCCACAGAGGAAGACCCGTTGTCGCCCATCGCCAGCTTGAGGCTGCGCAGCTCACGGTCCGTCAAATTCTTGGGTCGACCACGCTTGTCCACCCTGGAGCGGGCTGCAGCCGCGCGCATGGCCATTGCCGCGTTGTCGATGGTGCTCTTGTAGCGACCCAAAGCCGTGCTGATGGCCAGCAGGGACGTGCCCCGTTGGAGGAGGGCCGTGATGGCGGTGCGCTCGCCGTCGGACAGAGGGCGACGTGCGGGACCATTTCTACCTGTTGAAGAACCGATGTGCTTTTGAGGACAAGAGCGGGCCGTTCAAGCGGGACGGGGACCGGGACGGCAAAGGGTACGGGGACGAGGGCGGGGACGAGGGCGGGGACGAGGGCGAGGGCGGGGACGAGAGGGTGAGGACAAAGACTGGGACCATGACGGGGGCGGTGACAGCGGGGGCAACCCGACGAGTACTGTATTGGAATCAAAACCCACCAGCGCAAACTCCATCAACGGACGGATCGACAAAAACCCTCTGAGCGCAGGAGTTTTCCGATCCGCTGCCAGTGTTGCTGGAGCGCAAAGAGCCCACGAGATATCCACGAGATATCCACCAGACGGATCGACAAAAACCCTCTATTCTTGGAAATACCTTGGCACTCACTCTTGGGACTCTCAAACTCCATGTTTTGAGACGTGCGAAGCTATAGGAATGCGACTGAATCGTACTGCCGGCATCTGGTACTGGTCACGTCCTGCGTTCGGTCGTTGGCCCGCGAGCCATGAAGGCTGGGTGGCTTTTCTGTGCTCGCCCCGTGGCTGGCGGCGGTGATGACAGCAAAAGCGGCCACGACAGCAGTGGCGGGGCTCGAGTCCTTCGTTTCCCGCCACTCGCTCTCGTCCTGCTCGAACTGCTCGGCCTCGTGAGCACTAGAAGAGCCGGAAGCGGACGTGACGTCCCAGTTTGACCCCTTTGCGGCGCGTCTAGCACGCCAACACATCTCGAAGCGTGCCTGCCGCCCTGTGCAATACCAGATGTATGGCGGCAAGGCCGCCGGCAGTGTGGCTGGCAGCGCGAGGCACCGGCATCGGCCGCAATGCAAGAACCCCCGCCAGCCCCCCCACCAGTGTTCTTGGTGAGCAGGGTTGGGGGGCGGTTCCAGGGCTGGCCTTGGGGGTGCGCCTCCCTTCAAGCTGTCTCGCGATCAAACCTCATCGCCATACCCGACCGCCGCCCGCCTGCCCGCCTGCCCGCCCTCCCGCCCGCTCGACAGCGCGCCCCGTCTTCTCGCCTGTGCCCCGTGGCTGGCCCCCCCCCCCCCGCCCACCGCCGCGAGGCCGCAGCCAACGGATGAGGTTTGGAGGCTTCGCCCCCCCCCCCACTTGCCCCCACACCGCTCCTTCCGACGCCCCAAGCGGCCGGGGGGGGGCGCGTCCCCCGCCGGCGGCCGCCACGCCTGCCGCCACCGTGACGGCCGCCACGCCTGCCGCCGCGGCCGCCAGGCGACGCCATGATCCGCTTCCTGAGCGCCGGGTGGCCCGCCGTTGAAGGCGCCACCAATAGCGTGGCGCGCATTGAGGTGCGTTGGGGGCAGAGGGGGGGTGTGGAGCTGCTGGGAGGGGGGGGGGGCGTGGAGCGCCTGTTTGGGGGGGGTTGGGGGGGGGGGGTCTAGGGGGGCACCCGCCGCCGTACTGGGGGCTGGCCCCCCAGATGCGGTTGCCTTGGGGGTGTCTGTGCGCGGCCCGAACGGGCGGGTTGGGCCGCTTGGGGCGACCAGCCAGGCGTGTTATCCGTTCCCCGCCCTCCCGCACCGGCTGCCCCTGCGCTGACTGGTGGGAGACCCTCCTTGGTATAAAGGCGTGTGCGGGCTCGGCATGGGGCGTTCGTGGTCGACAAACCAGACAGTCACGCGCACAGCAGCCCCTCCTCCTCGCCTGTTCCCCTCTCCCCCCCGTCCACCCGCCGCGGTGGCGGCGCACCTCTCTGTCTTTGCGAAGGACACTGGGCACGCCAGCGAGCGTGCATCCAGCATCCATCCTCCCACCCACCCGCTCACTGCCGCCCACCATGGAGGGCGGCGGCACCTTTCTGCGCTCCTCGAGCCTGGCGTCAAGCCCTCCCTACTGGGCGCCCCCCATCACCCATGACGGGGCTCCACTGGGCACGCCGTCCACCGCACGGATGGCACCGTCGATGATGGGCTCCTCGCGTCAGGTGACGGGCGTCGCGGCTGGCCGTGGCGGCCACCCGCTGGTCGGCGGCTTCATCGCGGTTGCCGCGTCCATGACGGCGACCGAGGACGAGGCCGAGGCCAATGCGTTGTTCCGCGACGTGGGTCGGACGGGCATCAATGACGTCCCCACCCCCGCGTCGACCGACGGGCGGCCGCCGCCCGTGTCGGTCCCTTTCACGCGCGCGGCGTCTGCACTGGCTACGCCGTTTTCACCCTCGGCGCCGACTGCGTCACGTCCGCTGCGGGGCCAGTATCTCTCGCGAGGCGCCGCGGTTGTCGGTCCTCAGCCCAGTGGGATGGGTGGGTTTGCGTCGCTCGGCCGCAGCATGTCGCTGGGCATGCCCGACGACCTTGCCGCCGCGGCGGCGGAGCTCAGTGCCAACGAGCTGCGCCCCGACGCACCCGAGTTCATGGCGTCTGGCTTCCTCCAGGCTGGCGGCGTGCCGCAGTGGACGCCGGCCCCTCGCCCCATGGCCGCGCCGGTTGGCCCGCTGGGCCAGGCGGCGGCGACCGCGGCGGCCCTGCCAGTTGACGACACGTCGTCGATTGGGTCGACCGCATCAGAGTCGGGCTCGCCGCTGGCACCCGCGGTGCTGCCGGGTGTCGGGCGGATGTCGCCAGTGCCGCTGACAGGCGTTGTTGGGTGGGTGGCTGCTGATGGGACGTCGCGTCCGTGGGCGGGCTTCCCGGCGCCGCTGCCGACGCCGACGGGCTCCCTTGGCCGTACTGCCGCGTCAGTCGGTGTGCGCTCCGGCGCCCGTGTCGCAGGGCGGGCGGCGCCGGCGCCGCATGCGCCTGCGCCGGGTGTTTTCCCCGCGATGTACAAGATTGACCCGTGCCCGCAGGGCCCGCGGTGCCCGCACGTCAAGGAGGGTCAGGGCGACATCGGCGAGTGCTTTTATTGGCACGACGCGGCCGGTGACCGCCGTCGTTCTGCGACGGGCACCTACTCGCCAGCGTGGTGCCGGTACATTCCCCATGGCGTGTGCCGCTTTGGGGACGGCTGTCACCATGCGCACAACCGGTGGGAGGTTCGCTTCCACCCGTCGCGGGTGCACCAGACGACCTGTCGGGACTGGATCAAGGGCGCCTGCACCCGCCGTTTCTGCTCGTACGTGCACGAGGTGGAGCCTAAGGTGGCCACGGCCCTGCGCCACTGCGCCGAGCTGGACGACCGCGAGATGGTTCAAGCGGTGCTGCGCATGCCTGAGCCGATGGCGCTGAGCCTCCTCCAGAAGCTTCAGCGCCGGATTGCTGGTTCCAAGCGCAACAATGGGTGGGTGCTCGAGGGGATGTCCCGCCGCCCCGATGACCCCGTGTTTTGTGGCCTCGCTGCACGGGTGGCGGCGGTCAAGCACCGCCTGCGGTTGGGCGGCCACGCCAGGCTGTCGTCGCTTCTCAAGACGACCACGCTCCGCGACATGATGAACAGCGTCCGCAAAGTGGCCGAGGAGGTGCGCGAGTCGGGCCGCGGCGCAGCGGCAGCGGCTGCCGGCGGCATGGGCGGTGGCGGTGGCGGCCTACACGTGATGGCAGGTGGCTCGGGCGGCGGCGGCGGCGGCGGTGGCCCGTCGGGATCGATGCAATCGCTGGTGCGTGGCATCTTTACCAACACCAACTGGTCGATGCACGCGGAGGAGCATGGGGAGACAGACACGCCGTTCCGCGTCAATGGTGCGAACCAGAGCGACGCGGTTGCCAAGCTGGAGCGCCTGGCGGCAATGCTCCCGCCTGTTCGTGGTGGCGGCGGCGGCGGGCGGGCGCATAGCGTCGGCCGTCGTTGCTGAATTGCGCCCACGCCGCGTGTGGCGGAACCCTGAAGCGGATGAGAGACACACCCTTGAGCTGTGAGATGGCGAGAAGAGGGGGTCGCCCCCCTCCCTTCCCAAGGAAACTCACGGCGGCGGATATCCTGGGACACGAGCTCCCCCGCCGCCGGTTGAAGCAAGCCGGCAATGCGCGCGCGCCTTACGCGCGCCCTAATACATACAACCCGCTCCACCCCCGATGGTGGTGGCGCAGATAACCGTGGAGCGCGGCATCCTTCCTCATGCATGCAAGGGGGGCCCTGACCGCGTCGTTCCACCCCGGCGCAAACAGATGATCTGCAACTCGCTCTGTGGTGTATCTTGTCCTCTTTTTTCTTATTTGCTTGTTTGCGCGTGTTTGTGCGTGCTTGTGACCCAACTTACTCTGTGATTAAACATCCCGTTCATTTGTCGTGGTATGCACATACTATCTACTGTTCATCGACTCTCACCATCAGTGGACGGACATCTGGCCGCGCATGCGTGCGACGAGTCTAGAAGAACGTTGTTATGGGACGAGCCGTGTGTCGAACCGAGGGATGGCCGCTTCGCCCAGTGGCCCAGACGCCAAACCTCATGCATTCAGATCAGCCAAGGACAAGCTCTTGATCAGGGGAGCCCACTGCGGTTTGACAACTGGAACATTCCTCGCGAAGGACACACCCTCCAGACACGATCATTGCCGGGCCGGAAGCTATTGTAACATGGTTGTTGTCAATGAGTCCGAACCCTTGTCTCACGACGCATCTTTGGGGGCACCGAGTCCCTATGTTTAATCGTCTATCGAGTAAATACTCTTTGGTACAACACGCTCTGTATCCATCCCTTCCCGACATGTGGGGGAATGACAAAGCATAGAAGGCTCGGCAAAATGCATCGTCAACCCGGCCGAGACACCAGCTGACACGATGGGGAGGTACTTGCCAAGGAGACGGCGGAAACGCCCACGCCAGCGGGAAACCCGCCGCAGTCGCACAACGACAGGTGCGGGTCATAGCGCCTGAACCTAACGTCCAACCCCCGGGCGAGCTGGCACACCCCGTGACTGGCAGCACACGGGCATCGCCACGGGGCAAGGGGGGGCATCAAGCCCGAACGGCCGCCCACGGCACGGGCAAGGAGCACTAAGACAAGAGAGCGATGCAGCAACAAGCAACATGAGTCGACACACAAACGGACAGGCGCGGCCACGCCCAACCACTCGGAGCCAACGCCGCCATCACTGTTCCTGCGTCCTGGCCCAATACGCCCGCTCCGAGTCTGCAAGGTAATCCCTGACCGCCCCCCGACAATCAGCCACCACACACTTAGCCACCACCGCCGCAGGAACGCCCCCCTTTCAATCCCCCCCCCGGGTCGACCTGCATCCATTCCGCTACGACGCCGTCAGAAGCTCCTCGTCGGCCACGTCCGCGGTAAACAGCTCTGAGGTGGGGCTGCGTGCAGCTGCCCCCTCGGAAACTTGCCCATATGCGCTTTGCTCATCAAGCTCCTCCTCCTCGCCCAGCAGTTCCCCACTGGGGGTGCCATCCCCCCCAGCAGGCAGAGGTTCCTCCCCTACCGGGTGATCGTCCTCAGGGTAGGCCCCGCCGGCGGCGCCAACAGGCGTACCGGCGGCGCCACCGAGGGCAGCCTCAACGCCGGCCAGGTGCTCCCCCACCTCTGGAGCCTCTCCATCCACATCCGCCTCCCCTCCCATGCCCAGAGCACCACCGTCGTCGGTCGCATACAGGATGTCCAACACCGACGCGGCGAGGGCGGCTTCCCCCTCTGCCCCCCCCTCTGGGAGGGCCTTGAGCAGCTCCTCGACGGCGCGGAGCTTGCCAAAATAAAAATCCCGGTCCGCCGCCAGCTCACGCACCACGCCCTCCAGGGTGTCGACCTTTTCCGTGGCGGCCGTCGACTCGGCCTTGGCCGCCGCCACCTCCGCACGGAGGCCCGCCACGGAGGACACCCCTGCCGATGCGCCGCCCGCACTCGAGACGATGTGGCGGGGGACGGGCGGCTTGGGCGTCGTCGTCCGTACACGAGGGGCAACCGCCGGCCGCCCAACGGCGGCCGATGCGCCACGAGTCGGCCGGGAACCGGGTGCCGGACGGGTACCGGGTGCCGGGCGGGTGCCCGCAACACCCGGCCGGCCCGGAGCGGGGCGCCCCCCTGGCACAGCCCGCGGCGTTGGCGCGCCCGCTCGTCCCCGAGCGGCGACCGGGTCATACCCCGGTACCCCCCCTTCGGGCCCAGTGGTAGAGTAGTAGCCCTTTAGCCACTGCAAGAACTCGAGGTTATCCTGGTACTTGCCCCGAATGAGCTTCTCCACATCAATGTGACGGTCAATGGACAGCTTGGTAAACGCCGCCTGCAGCACCTTGTAGTTGGCGACCATGGCGTACTGAGCGCGGGCCGTAAAGTCAACCCGTTTGAGCGGTACCACGTTGGGGTGGAGGCTATGGATGATTTGGCAATACGCGGCGCCGTTGGCGCACTCCTCCACCTTGGAATAGGAGAGCGCGAGGAGGTCGTTGAGCCAGCTGAGGAGGGCGACGCGACCCACAAAGTAGGCAGGGTCCAGCATGCCCATGGAGGACGACATGGTTGCCGTCAAGGGGGAGCACCGTGAGAGGCGAGCAGTTGTCGCGCGGGCAGCCAAGACGAGGGACCGCAATAAAACGAAATGCACGTTGCGCCGGTGGAGAACAGGGAGCGCGTGGGTGCCGCTTCAGCAAGAGAGGTAGGGCGGCCAACGAAGGGAGGGCGAGCAACGAAACGGGAGCCTCACGCGCGCGAAGCGGGGGCGAGCATGTAGGCCGAGGAGGTAGGCGTGCGTCGGGTGCGAGCAGACATGGGATGGGAGGGTGGTCGGGCGGGCGGGCGGGCGGGTAGGCGGGCGGGGAGGGAGAAGGTGGAAACGCGCCGGGCTTGGCGCGCGCACGCACGCACTTGCTGCGGGGGGGGGGGGGGTGTGGGACGTGGATGACACCGCGGGGGAGAGACGGTCAGGTTGCAACGAACGCGCAACGTTGCGTGACTGAACGACGCTTTGCCGATGCGCGGGTGGGGGACCCGCGGCCTACACAGTGGGGGGAACGCAGGGGCGTCTGTCTGCTGCCACCCACCGCTGGGGCCGCGACACCCACCCACCACCACCCCCTGTCGAGGCCACCCCACCGGTCGCGGCCGGGCGCGGTGTCGGCGTGAGTGATCCAGGCCGAGGGAGGGGCGGGGTGGGGGGTGCCTCGTTCAGAGGCGTTTTTTTGAAATGGGTCAGACGCGGTGCCGCGACATGCTTGTCCGCTTTGTCAGCGACCCAACCGGTGACCCAACCGGGAGGAGTGGGGTTGGTCTCAGAGGGTGTAAGTTGCGCGAGCAAATTCAATCGTCCATTCAAACGTGGCGCTCACGGGGAGGGAGCGTCGTCGCCGCGCATCGTCTGTCTCTCTTGTCGCAACCGCCACCGCCACCGCCTCCCCCATCGCCATCGGCGCACGCCGCTGCCGAACGGGCGCCTGCCACCCCCCTTGCGCGCCTAGGACAAGCCGGGCACGACACCCGCCCCCGCCGCCGGGGCCGCCCTGGGCATCGGCTGCGCCGCCCGAGACGGCCGGCGCCGCCGACCCGCCGCCGTGGCCCTGCCGAGACGGACCACTTCCCGCCACCACCGCGTCCGCCCCCCTGGCATAGGGCGGTGGCAGTCCCCAACGGTGGCTGCTCTGCCGCCAACGCTCCCATCCGTTCCTCAAGCCGAATGCGCTTCGCCGTGCATCGCGGGCGCGGCGGCCGCCCGCACGTCCCAAGCATCATCCCCTCTGACCCCCCCGTCGTGCCGCTCCCCCACCCCCCCAGCCCCTCCACTCCCCCTGTACCGGCCCCCTCCCTTCACCGGTTGATGCCAAAGATCCGAACCCGGTCCATGACCGGCAGCTTGGCAACAAAGACCACCCCAAACGCGATGCCATTAGCGGCGTGCCAACCCCACGCCGACGCCGGGGTGGCCTCCACCGCCAGCACCCACAGCGCGAGGACGACGGCAACACAGAACTTGCGGGCGGGGGTCTGCTGCCAGCGGCGGTCGAGCTGCTCCCACCAGGTACACGCGTCCACGCCCGCGGGCGTTAGTGACCAATAGGTGGGGAAAGGGTTCCCCTTGAGCCAGTGGAACGTCACAAACGTCAGCGCCGCGTGGCCAATGTTGAGCGCTGACCACGCCACGTGCGGAGGCACCCCAGGAAGGAGGCCGAGGACGTGGCGCACCGCCGCGAGGAGGCCAATGTAAAAGAGCCACGAGCCTTTGCCGTGCAGCCACGAGACGCCCACGTCTCCAGGCGCCGAGCCGTGGCCGGCTTGCATGGCGACACTGCCGGGGTTGGGGGCCAAGGGAGGGACCAGAGCGCAGAAGCGCGGTGGGCGGGGAGCAAGGGAGACCAGCGCGGACTCCCCAAAGCAGAGGAAAGCAAAGTGGGATTTGAAGGCACCTTGAAAAACGAAAAACAGCGTGGATGGGGGGAGGGAGGAGGGGGGAGGGGAGGACGGGGATGCCAGCGCCAGCCGCAGCGTCACGCTCCGCCCCGGCCACCACCACCGCTGGCCAGCAACCGACGCGTCGGCTGTCGTGCAGGAGGTGGGGGTGGCGGCCGGCCGCGCCGCGCTGCCGACGCCGAACCGACGCTGCCGCGGCCCCCCACCCCGACGCCGCCCGAGCAACGGCCACCCGTGTACAGGGCAAAGAAGTAAAAAGCAGCGGATAGAGGGCACAAGGGGGTGGAGGTGGTGGGCGGGGCGGCGCGAGGAGGAAGGGGGAGGGGGAAAAAAGCAGCCTGTCGCGAAGAAGGGGAAGCAAGGGCGGGAAGGTAGGCAGGAGCCGAGCGGCCGCACCCCGCCGCGTGATGTCGGGGACAGCGGGCACAGCGCAGGGAAGAGGGGCTGGAACAGCAGCGGCGCCGCTTCAAGAAGTGGGCAACAGAGGGAGGCGGCGAAGAGGCCCGCGGGCGGCGGCGCGGGTGCGAGACGGGCAGAGGGCGCGGGGCGGGCACGGCCGCTGCGGGTGGCGTGTGCGCTGGCGTGGGCGCAGGCGGTGCACGCCAGGCCTGCACCCGCCCGTGCGTCGGCCCCCAGCGCGCACGTGGCGTCCACGGCTGCAAGCACCAGGGGGGCCACATGTGCGGGTCCTGCCCGTGTGCACCCCACTCGCGCGGGGCTATGCTAAATAGCTTTTCCATACAACCTCACCCGTTGCGCGCTTTGCCTTGCGCCTCTAATCCATACGCCATCCTTCCCGACCATCCGCCCCCTCTCCCCCCCGTGTTCTTCCTACCTACCCCGTCCACCCTCCGCCCCTTCCACCGTCCCCCCCTTCCACCTACTCTCCCATATTCCTACCGCCCCTCCTGCCTTCCTCTCTTTCCCGCTCCACTCCTTGCCCGCTTCTCCGTCCGTCATTGCACGCACCTTCCCGCCGTTCCTCCCAATGGCGTCGACCGAGCCGTTGTCTCCAGCCAGTAACGGGCGCGACAGCGGCGGTGGCAGCCCATTGGGGGTGGCTGGGACTCCCAATGGTGGCGGCGGCGGCCTGTCGCGGCTATGGAGCAACCGCGGCGCCGGCGGCTTGGCCGGGGAGGAGGGCGGGGGAGCGGCGGGAGGGGGGGAGAGCACCCCGGGGGGGTGGGGGGGGCAGGGCAGGCGGTCCTCTTGGGGGGGGGGGAGTAGAGCACCTGACGTGCCTGCTTCGGGTAAGTTTGTTTTGGAGCGGCGGAGAGGTGGGGGGGGGGGGAGGGCTGGATGCATGAATGGGTGGGGGGAGCGCTGGCTGGACGCACCACTGCCGCGAGCGCGCGCCCCCGTAGCTGCGTCTGGTGGCTGCCGGCGGGCGTCGGTGCTCCAGAACTGCGTGGCACTGGTCTGGCCCGCCTCGTCTGTCGTTGACGCGCCTTCTAATGCCTCCAGTGCTCGCTCGTCAATGCCCCCCCCCCCCCCCATCCCCTCACCCCCATTTCTTTTGCGCTTACTTCTGTTTTCCCATGCTGCACCGCGCTCCAGTCCGGGCGGGCCTGGCGGCAGCGAGCGCATTTGAGACGCTTGAATCCCCCGCCGAGGTGGCCACCTGGCTCCGCGCCATCCACCTCCCCCAGTACGTGTCGACGTTTGTGGCGCACGGCGTCTCGTTTGGCACGCTCCTCACCCTAAACTCGGTGGAGCTCCGCGACGCGCTGGGCGTCAAGCCGCTGGCGCACCGGCGGCTGCTCCTCGACGGCATTGCGTACCTCGCTGAGACCCTCCACCAGGAGACCATCGCGGCGCTCCCCGAGGACGGTCGCATCCTCACCCACCTGTCCAACGAGCGCACCTACCTCGGCTGGTGTCGGGGGGTCATCCTGCTCCTCGCCGTTGCGACGAGTACGCTGCAGCTGGAGGTGCGGCCTGAGGCGGTTGGCGACAGCCCCGCCCCGCGGGCAGGGGCGGCGGCGGCGGCGTTGGCAGCAGCGGGGGGAAGCAACAAGGCGTGGGTCACCGCCGTTTGCACCGCGTTTGCAGTTGTAGCGGTGGGCACCCTCCTCTACGCCCTCTGGCGGTTCAACTGGAACTGGCGGGTGATTGAGGAGGCGGGGCGCAACTTTGAGGCGGATAATGTGCCCCGCGCCGCGCCGGTGCTCATCGCGGGCATTGTCGGCCTCATCACCGCCTACGCGCTGATGGCAGGCGAGTCTGTCGCGGCGCTGCGGGTTGAGGACGCGGTGGTGGACGCGGCCGATACGGCCCGCCTCGCGTCGTCGCTGCTCTTAATGGCGGTATGAGCGGAGGGGGGGGGGCGTGAGGACTGCGGCGGCCACAGCCGAGCAAGCGAGAGGAGGAAGGTCGGGGGTGTGCGGGGGGGGGGGCACGAGGTGGGCATTTGTCTGCCTTCCTCTCGATGGAGGACGAGGGGCGGGGTCCTGCTGGTGCGCCACCGTGGACAGGGGAAGGGGACGAGGCCCACGGCGCTGGCTGTAGTGCCCTGCATGCGGAGCGGGGATCAGCGGTGCGCGGGGTCTCACTGTTCGGCGCCTGCCGGCACACACCGAAACTGCAAAGGGGGGGAGGAGCAGGACAGCGCCGCCGCTGTGTTCCAGCGCACCGCGGGCTGACGCGCTCACGGGGGAGGTGACGCGACAAGCGGCTGTTCACCCCCTCCCCAAGGGGGACGCGCCACGCGCCGGCCCGTGCTGCTGTATCGTCCCTATTTATTTTTTCTTCGCTATTTTCTTGCTCATATGAGGCACTTCCATGAAATCACATCCTGTCACGCAAAGTCACATATTCTTCTTGCAGCCTGGCCCCTCTCTTCGAGTCTTTGGCACCCCACTACCAACAGATCGGTGCATCCCCACGTGACAGGCGACACACCATCGTCTTCACCAGAGTGTGCGCTTTACGTTCATGTGTGGTTTCTGAGAAAAACATTGAAAACTGGCCACGTGGTGGTCTTGAGAGTGCATCATCCAATATACCTGCTTGCTCGTCGCTTGCTCTATGTACCCTCCACCACCAGGCACCTACGGACGGAGCTACGCCCTAAGGTACATCCCACAGACCACCCTACGTCTACTGATGCATAAAACGTGATGAGTTTCTATGGTGTGCAGCCCAAGAGAGCGGTCTTTTTCACAAACTTGGTGCCAAATACAGCTATTTCTGCCCCCCCCCCCCCCCACAGACTGGAGAAGGACAGCCGCCAGGCACTGGCATAGCCCATACGATAGCTGTGTGTCCCTGTGAGCCTTAGGGAGCACGAAAGTCCCACTGCCGACATCTCAACATGGACCCAGGGCCGGGTTTTTGCTCAACGACGGACCCTTGTCCTAAAGCCTGTCGCTACAAAAACATAGTGCACCCACACAGGGATGAGCGGCCCTCTCTGTTCCATGGTCTTCAGCAAGGACCCTGTACGGATCCTGGCCAAAAGACGGGCGCTCAAAGCGTGTCTGGACCATCATGTGGGGAGCTCTGTGCCAGAAGCTATCTGAGCTCTACGTGCTTCGCATATTTGCCATCAAGTCGTGCTTATCTTGGTCATGGCTGTCCCGGAAAGAAACTCAGTGGCAACAGTGGGTTGACGCATATCAGTTCAACGTTTGTCGTACGTTCATAGAGCTGGTTAGTGAGGTGTGTCATGTACTTCGTTCAAGCTGCTGGACGATTCATCCACATCACGCAGTGACAGGATGATCCATACTTCTGTCGGCACAGAAACAGCTTGAAGAGACACAAAGACCTCTGACCATTCTATGAAGAAGAAAAAACGGCATCGCCGACTCGTCACAGAGACGCAAACGAGCTGGACCCGCTTGAAAAGCGAGCTCAGACAGCCTCCGGCGCCAAGCTCGCCACATGATGGTCCAGACACGCTTTGAGCGCCCGTCTTTTGGCCAGGATCCGTACAGGGTCCTTGCTGAAGACCATGGAACAGAGAGGGCCGCTCATCCCTGTGTGGGTGCACTATGTTTTTGTAGCGACAGGCTTTAGGACAAGGGTCCGTCGTTGAGCAAAAACCCGGCCCTGGGTCCATGTTGAGATGTCGGCAGTGGGACTTTCGTGCTCCCTAAGGCTCACAGGGACACACAGCTATCGTATGGGCTATGCCAGTGCCTGGCGGCTGTCCTTCTCCAGTCTGTGGGGGGGGGGGGGGCAGAAATAGCTGTATTTGGCACCAAGTTTGTGAAAAAGACCGCTCTCTTGGGCTGCACACCATAGAAACTCATCACGTTTTATGCATCAGTAGACGTAGGGTGGTCTGTGGGATGTACCTTAGGGCGTAGCTCCGTCCGTAGGTGCCTGGTGGTGGAGGGTACATAGAGCAAGCGACGAGCAAGCAGGTATATTGGATGATGCACTCTCAAGACCACCACGTGGCCAGTTTTCAATGTTTTTCTCAGAAACCACACATGAACGTAAAGCGCACACTCTGGTGAAGACGATGGTGTGTCGCCTGTCACGTGGGGATGCACCGATCTGTTGGTAGTGGGGTGCCAAAGACTCGAAGAGAGGGGCCAGGCTGCAAGAAGAATATGTGACTTTGCGTGACAGGATGTGATTTCATGGAAGTGCCTCTATGTCCTTGGTCCTCCGCGCTTGGCCCACGCGCGCAGCGCAAGCGTCGTCCCCCGACTCGGTGCGGGGTGGCGGGACGCGCCCGCACGGCGGGCTGGGCAGGGGCACGGACCAATGAGCGGTTATGAGCATGCAAGCGGGGACGGGGCGGGGAGTGCGCTCTTCCCGCCCTCCCAGCCCCCACTTGGGAACGCCCTCTACGCCCACCGCGCATGAGCACCAGCGTTGCAGCGCTCTTGTGCGCGGTGCGCCTGCCGCACGCGGGGCGCTGATCAATGGAAAGAGCTTGGGAATGGTTCCATCGCCCGTCTGTTGCGCGCGCGCCACGGCCACGCTGAGTGGGTGGCACAAATGCCGCTGCCGCCGCCGCCGCCGCTCGTCGTCCCAGCCGCTACTACGCCCGAGCACAGGCGCGCCAACAGGCGGGCAGCCGCGCTCCCCCCCCCCCCCCCCCCTCCCCTTCTCCAGCCCGGGCCGCACACACGAGGGTCGGGACCCTTCGCGTGGAGGGGGGGCGTTCGCGGTGCGACCGCGACCGCCGCTGCTGCCGATTGCTGCAGCCCACCCCCCCCGTGACCGTGCCCACCGTGCCCACCACCCGGGTGCGCACATGGGGGGAGGGAAGGGCGGGGCGGGAGACCACCGCGACGCACGTAGCGGCACAAATACCCCTCCATCCCCCCCTCCTTCTCTCCCTCCGCCCTTACACCTCTTTGTGCGCCACGACAACAACCAGCGCCTTATCCCCATCGCGCACCTCCTCGCTGGTAATACGAACAAAACCGGCGGCGGCCAGCGCGGCCGTGTACGCATCAAGGCGGTAGACACTGAGGCGGGAGACCGCGTTCATCGAGAACTTTGTCATGGACGGTGAGGATGCGGCCGGCGGGGCGCAGCACGGCGCTCAGTTCCGACACGCCGCCGCATTGTCTGGCCAGAAGTAGTTGCAGTTGGTGTGGAAAATGGCGTCAAAGGGGGCGCCAACCGCCGCCGCCGCTCGGGTGGCCCAGGCGGCCGGCCCCGCCCCCAAAGATGACTTGGGTGGCAGCGGTGGGGAGGCCCCCTCGCATACATCGTCGCCGCCGCCCTCCCCCCCGGCCAGCGCCGACCACAGCCCGTCTGCGTCACGCACGTCGCCGAACACGACACGGAGGCGGCCGTCGGCTATGAGCGCCCGCAGCGCGGCGGCCGCCATGGCCACCATCGTGTCGGAATAGTCCACCCCCACCACCGCGGGGGGGGCCTGTCGGCGGCGCCGCCCGGCCCGACGCGGGACAAGGCTCAGACAGCGCTCCCCCCAATGGCAGGGGTGGCCCAGAAGCAGACGGTGCCGGTGGCGGGCCGAGCGCCTCGAGGGCCATCGTCAGCCCGACGCTGGGAGCGCGGCCAACTTCCAGGACCCGCTCTCTCGTCGCCAGGCGCAGGTGGTCCACGCCAGCCGCACCATGCCTGCATTAACGGTGGGGCAGAGGAACTCTCCCAGCGTCCGGCCCAGCACCCCCGCGGGGTGGACCAGGTTATCGGACAGGGACGGCACCCAGCGGAGGAGGGCAGTAACAACGGCGGGAGGGCGCACCATGGTGGGGGGGTGGCGGGTGGACGGGAAGAGTGGCAGGGAAGGGGTATGGGGCGGCTTTAGTCGACGTGGGGGGGGGGCGCAAGTTGGTCGTGCGGGGGTGTGCAGGAGGAAGAGGGAGAGTCAGCCGCTTTACTGCGGGCAGACCGGGTGTCCCTCAAGAAAATAACAAGCAGAATGGGCGTCCCGGCCACGCTGGGCCGTGGTCTGCAGAGAAGACTGGCTCTCGGTGATCTGGCAGCGCCCTGGAGTCTCTGGCGCTTCTTCACCGAACGAGCTCGCTTCGTCCCTCCCGCCCTCACCACCATATCGCCGTCGATGTTGCAATTGCTGCCGCTGTCCCGCCGACGCTGTCGCAGACTTCGTCGCAGAGGGCGCTTCATCGGAGCCGAGCTTCAAGTTGTCGCCTTCACCACGTTAAAAAACTGTGGCGCTTCTTTCACATGGGACAAAAAAAGCGGGGTTTGTCGAAAGGGTGTGCCTCCGCAGACAGCGCAGGCGCACAACATGCCACAGTTCTTTACTATGATTGGCTCCGCAGTCTTGATCGGCGCATATCTTTCGCGATTCAAATACATTTTCGGGTCGCATGGTTTGAATATTTCTCGTTCTTTGCCAGGCGACATAAAATTCTACAGTTAAAATGGGTTCTGTCGAGATCCCGCTCATGAAGTCATTTGGTGACCTACACGAGGCTTGCCTGATCGTCCATTCGACTTCTCCATTCCACCCTTTTTGTGTCGCGATTCTGCAACGCTCATCGCGTGCGCTGGGAACAGACGGACCGCCCATGTTGTACAGGTTCAGTTTTTGCGTCATTTTCACATATTGCCGCAACCCTAACCTTACAGTCCATCGGGACCATAGGGTGCCTGTTGGGCTGGCTCGTGCGTTGCTTGTGTGTGTGTTCATGCGCCGAGAAACGCATGTTGCGCCGCGAGCCCCGGCAGGCATCAGCAGATATTTGGAAAGCCTCGGCTGGTCAATTCTCACACAGCCGAGGCGGTTGAACACGGCTCGTGTGGTGGAGAGCGTGGACCGTGCCTCAGGCGTCAATCCCCAGGCCCTGCACCGTGCCCGCCCGAAAGCGACAACGATCCGCTCCATCGTCCGATGGTCCAAAAAACGCTCGCACACGCGCGGCAACGGTGGCCGCGGCGACGCGCCAGCACAGACCACGCAAAAAGGGACGGTGAAGTCCCCGCTGGACGCACATGCGCATGCGCGCAGGCGCTTCAGCCAATCGGAGTGCAGCTCTACCCCGCTAGGCCTGGCGAGGCTCGTTGGCGGCCGCGAGCGCGGCCGGAAGCAACCACGTGGAGGTCCGCGCTATGGCGCGGTTCCAACCTCTCACTTGATCGATCACCAAGATGGGAGATGCGTGAACGCGCCGCAGGTGGATGAATCAGACGAGGGCAATGGGCCAGGAAGGCCGCCGCCGCCTGCTCTGGACTGCAACGTTGCAGGAGATGCGGCGCTCCGTCTGAAGCTGGCGACTACGCGATCACGTCAAGATGACGCCTCGGTGTCGCACCCTATCCTGTCGGTTGCGCATGCCCATGACAACGAATGGCTCTTGGCTGGCGACTGCTGGTGGTGGCGGACCTCGCAGTCGCCGCCTGCGCACGCTGGCCACCCGCGCTGAGGGTGTGTGTGCAGTGTGTGTTACGGGTTGGTCGGGCCTCTCAAGGGACGGTGCTTTGGCCAATCGTGCTTTGGAGGTGCACCGCCTGTGTCGCACTCGCGAGTGCGGGGCGGCGGTTTCCTAGTTTCCTTCGTGTTGTGGACCCCAGCAAGAGGGCCGTGGCCGAACAACCCTGGCAAGGGGGCGGGAGCAAGGACCCCGCTCGTACCGTCTGACGCGTCTCCTTCAGCCCCGTCTGAGCCGTGGCTCGGCCATGCGGTGGCACGTTGTGATGGAGCTAGGGAGCGACCCCAGACACGCAAGCGCCGACGCCCGTCCCCCGTCGGGGCCTCCCCTCGACGGGGTGCGGTGGGGCCGGCGCAGACCAAGAATTGTCCGTGCCTTTGGCCTCGGGGAGGCGGGGTGGTCACAGCCTCCACGCTCTCCTGATGGGGACAGCGGGGGCGGTTGTTGCCCCCATCTTCATCGTTCTTTTCCGGCGGAGGGTGGCGCCCCGACCCCATGACAGACGCCTCAGGCCGTCAACCATCAGCCACCGCTGACAGTGAACCCACCCCCCTTCGCGATTGGTGTGGCAGGGGCTGTACGGCTGCAAAGTGCCACACGCCGGCGTGAGTTTTGCTCAGGGAGCGGGCGCGATTCTCTGCGTTGGCGTCTCGTGGCCTGCACCCTATATATATGTACCCCCTTCCCTGGCCTGGCTGGGCTGTAGTGATCCCACCTGACCCGTTGCGCCCACGGAATTCACTTGCGGCGGGGCGCGCAGCGGACCCACGTCGCCTCCTCACAGGTCCTGTTGCCTGGGCCCTCTGGGAACAACACACACACTGTCGCTCACGCGCGTCCGGCCTGGTCGGGGGCTGCTCGCCAGAGGGGCTGGCAGCGTCCGCCAACAGAGGGGGTGTGGGCGTTCAGGGCGCGTGACTAAGTTGGTGTTGGTTCTCGTCCGCGCCTCGTTTAACAGGATCAAGTCGAGTGGAAAAAGGAGTCGTGCGTCGACCGTCGGGTGTGTGTTGTGTGAGGGGGGGCGCGCGTTGCACTCCGTGCGGACACTCCTGGCAGTGGCGGCTCGCGGACAGCCCCAGTTCATATGTATATGTTCTGTACCCCGCATAGCGGAGCGCCCCATGGGATATACATAGACGCAAACGGGGGGGATAGGCATGATGTATGCCCCACAGCGACGCCCCTCCAAAGGACAGGCGCCGCCGCCGGGCGAGGCGTGAGGGCCGGGGGGGTGGGGGTGGACCGGGCGGGTCTCGTCTCCAGCGTGCCCGGCGGGCCCCCCCCGTCGCGGACTCCCCCCCCGGGGCGGCCACCCTGGGGCCGTCAGGATTTTGTCCTTCCCTTCCTGCGCGATGTGTAGCGCTCGGGTGTAGGGGGGGGGGGGGGGGGGGGGGGGGTTCAGTCGTTGTGTCGCCCCCGGCATGTGCCGCGGCGCCACCCGGCTTGGCGTGCGGCCGCCGGCGCTTTCACGCACGCCTCGCGCACTGCTGCCGCTTGCTTTCACCCACCGGCCTGTTCTTTGCCCGCCGTCCACGCGGGGAGCGCTGCGGGCGCGTCCGTTCCCCTTCCCCGCTCTGGGGCGCCGACGTGCCCTCGCAAACTGCCACGCCGCGTTAGCGTGTCTCAGAGTTGGGCCGCGCCGTCCCCCTTTTGACTACCCCCTCTGTTCCCCGCTGAAGCAGACCCCAGGCACGTCAGAGGGGGGCAACGAGCGAGCGGCGGGTGCGAATGCGTAGGGGGGGGGAGGGGGTGAGAGACGCGGCTGGGCTGTGTGCCCTACAGTGTGGTGCGCGCACGAAGCGGGAGGGGGGGACGGACACGCGGCCAGCCGTCGACCGGTTCATTCACGCTGCCTCCCCGCCGTCCGCTGCCGGTTTGTGCATTCACGTCCTGCCCCTGACCTGTGCCACCACCCCCCGCCCACCCGCCCCCTTCCTTTTCCTCCCCGCGTTCGCGGACACACCATGGACGACAACGGCTTCCCGTTGGGTGCTGCCCCCCTGGCCGAGGATCCCGCCATGGAGGCGCCTTCGCGGGGGTGCGGCGGCGGCACCTGCTCCTCCTCTGCCTCGGTCATTACGTGGGAGTCATCGAGCCCCTCCTCGGAGACCACCTCCTTGTGCCCATCCCCCGCGCGGGTGGGGCTGCCCCACCCGACGCCCGCACCCCTCCCGTCGCTGCTCCTCTTGCCGCCCGCGCATGCCTCGGTTCACCCGCCCGTGCCGCTACCGCCGCTGTCACCGGCAGGCTCACCACGGCTCTCCTCCTCCCCGCCGCCGTTGTGCCCCAAGGCCCTTGCCGCGTTGCTGGCCGCCACCGCCGAGGCGCAGGCGGAGCCCGCAGCGCCGTCGTGGCGGCCGGTCGAGCACCTCGGCACCAAGTCCCCCTTTGACGCGCCCGTGGGCAGCCGCCATCTGGTCGTCGAATCCCCCTACCCTGCAGGCCTCCCGACTATGGCCGACGGCGGTGGTGGGAGCCGGCTGCTGCACGTGAGCCTGCTCATCCGCCACGGCACGCGCGAGCCGACGCGCGGCTGCGCCGCCCGCATGCGCCGCGTGCACGCCCTTTTGGCGGGGGTGGTGGCCGCGGCGGGGGCGCCAATGCCGGGCTGGCTTGTTACCTGGGAGCGTCAGCTGGACGGGTGGGAGCGTCGGCCGGGGCTGTTGGCGCCGTCGGGGGTGGCCGAAATGCACGCCGCGGGCGGCCGCTTTGCCGACCGCTACCACGTCGCCCTCGCTGACGTGTACGACCAAGGGGGGGGGAGGGTGGCTGGCATTTCGGTGCGGGCCACCCACAAGGAGCGCGCCATTGCTTCTGCGCGCGCGTTTGTGGCGGGCTACATGGCCAAGAGGGCGGCCTTCACCGCTGATTCAGATGCGTCGGCGGAGTGGGCCTCGGCGGCTCCCTATATCCTGAGCCGGCCAACGGCAGAGCGTCTGAGGCCAACGGTGGGGCGGCTGAGGCATGGTTCGCCTGATGGCCTGTATGCATTTGCACCACCAGGAGCGACTGCGCATTGCCCTCCAGGCGGGTCGCGCGCCGCCACGCGACGGCCGCCTCTGCGTCCCGGCCCTGTAGTGGTGCTTTCCTCCGGGCGCGACGCTTCGCTCCGCTTCTTTGACGCCAACAAGGACTACCAAGCGTTTGTGCGGCGGCACAAGGCCGTCGGTCGCGCCGTCACGGCCGCCGCGCCCCCGACCGCCCCGACCGCTGCGGCGGGCGACGCGGCCGTACCGGCATCCACGCTCGAGGCGCTTGGTGCTGCACTGGGTGGCGTGACGCCTGCTGCGCTGGCCGCCGCCGGATTTGGGATGCCAGAACTGGCATCTCTTGCCGACGCGGTGGCGTTTGCCGCCGACACGGGCGGGGGGGGGGTGCTGACGGACCTCCTCAACGAACCCACCGTTGCGGCGCTCGTCGCGGCGGAGGAGCGGGTTCGCCACTTTCACCGCGGCCACGACCGCTTTTCGGCCGCGACGGGTCCCCTGTGTGGGGACCTGGCGCGGTCGCTTGAGGCGGCGGCGGCGGCGGCAGCCGCCGAGTGGGGCGCCGCATCCAAGAGCAGGCGCAGAAAGAAGAAGCGCGGTGCAGGGGGAGGGGAGGGGGGGGGACGCCGAAGCGCCGCCGTTGGTGACCTCCGCTTTGCCCACGCCGAGACGCTGGTGCCGCTTCTACTGCTGCTTGGCATTGACGGCGACGGCGCCGACGGTCATGAGTACAATGACGGTGATACGACAGACGCCAATGGCGACGACGCAGACGGCAGTGACGCGCCGCCGGCCCTGTCGCGGCCACGGGCACGGCGGCGGTCGGGCATGTCAGCCATGTGCCCGTTTGGGGCGTCCCTGGCGATCGAGCTGCACGCCCCTGCGGCGGGTGTGGCGGGCGGCGTGCCCCCCCGCGTGCGCTTCCGCCTCCAGGAGCGGTACGTGCGGGTCGTTCGAGCGTGCGCGCCACACGGCCCAGACGGGGCAGTGGACTTGCCTGACCTGCTGGCGCTCCTCCGCCGGGTTCAAGCCGAGGACGTCCGCGCGCGTGCGGGGGGCGGGGGGGGGGGGGAGGGGGGCGCTGGCCTCCACCCAGCCGGCCGAGTGGCGGTGGCGGTGGCAGCGGTGACGGGTGCTTGCGGGCGGCACCACCGGTGATGGGTGGGCCCCCCCACCGCGGCAAAGCCCGAGGCGTCGGTTTTTTGTTTGGAGCGCCAATACGCAGCCCGCTCGCCTCACTGCAATCGGCATGCCCTCCCATGGGTGGTGAGAGAGCGCATGCGGGGGGTGCTATTGCATGTGCACAATGCCACCAGCTGCACGGGAAAAGCAGCTGGTGCCTTAGGGAAAAGTAAATGCAATGAACACGGAGAAAAACCTGTAGTGTTGTTTGCATGCTGTACACTTAACAGTGCAGATATTCTGCTTTCTCATGTTGGTCCTGGTAGGCACTGTACGTACCGGTTAAGCATTCTGAACAGCGGGAGCTGCAAAACGGGTTCGATGAGGATGCCTACGAATGCTAGCAAGCAGCAGATACAGAGTGTGCATTCTGCCCGCAACGCCTAGCGCTACGGGCCGAGGGACGTGGCTCAAGCCACAGATGCAAGTGAAAGAAAACAAAGGGACGAGGAACGACTTGTGGGAGTGAAACGAAGTGGTTGTCGCTTGCAGCGTGACAGGGGGGCGGCGCAAAACACTGAACAAGAGAAAAAGGGAAGCATGCCCGGCAGCGATGACGCATGGGTGAATAGGAGCCATTGATGGGATCACGACAATTCCGCTGCAGCCACCACTCCGCTCGCGTACCAGTCCGTACCAAGTAATGCGACCGTACCACCGACAGACACCGTGACATCGAGAGCCCTTCGGCCGCTGCATTGGTGCAGACAAACGCCGTCTGCAGACCGTCGAGCCAGGGCACAGGGCCCCTGGCGGTCAACAGTGTTTCGCGCCAGATGGGGCAGCGACGCACACAGTGGTCGAAGCGGTCTCTGCGACAGGCACACCTGGGCAGGGGTCCAGCTGCTCGCAAGCAGGTGGGGGAGGGCAGCGCACTGCACGTGGCGGCTCCTCCACAACTTCGCACCGGGGCCTCGTTGCGGGTGCCGGTCCTAGGTGCGCTGGCAAAATATCGCCACTTCACGCGAGTTGCGGAACGAAGGGACGAAGCGCACGTGTCCGATTGCGTGGAAGCCCTCATCGGTCGTCGGTTCCACGTAACGGGCGGCAAAGACGTTGAATGCGACGGTCGGCACCCGGCGGCGGCCGCCGAAGTAGCCATACGGTGGCACAGCGACGACCGCCGGGGCGCCCCCCCCCGCCGCCCCTGCAGTGGCCGTCCCCCCCGGTGGTGCCGGCACCACACGCCCCTCCCTCAGCAGGTTGAGGTGCCACGCCGTCTCTCGTGGCGTATCAAACACCAACGCCTTGACCACCGCCCCGGGCGCGGCGCGGCGCGCAGCGTCAAGGAAAACCTTGCGCGCCGCCACCCCCCCGTGCGTATTGTCCACCACCACCGACTGGCCGAGGGCGAGCGCTTCCCGTACCGCCTTGGCCGCCCGCGCGACGGTGCCAACATCGTCGGTGCTGACGCGGACGTAGCCACGGGCGTGTGTCAAGTGCCGCTCGGCAAACGTGGACTTGCCGCTGCCGGGGCAGCCAACCAGCAGCACCACCGTCTGTGGGGGCTGCCCCCCGCCGCCACCGCCACTGCCGCCACTGCCGCCGCCGCGGCGGGAGGGGACAGCATCGAGAAAGCCGGCGGGCGTGACCGCCGCCGCCAACGCCTCTGCCTCCGACGATGCCTGGTCACACACAACGGCCGACGGGAGGTCCGTGGCGGGGTCGTAACCGCTCAGTGGATGCCGCGACAGGTCCTCCCCGGCCACCGTTGGCAGCCTACTTGGCTGTCGCCACAACCCGCTGTCCCTGACGAGGGGCGTCCCGAAAAATGCTTCGGGGGTGAAGAAGCGAAGTCCCGCGTTGAGCGCCAGCTTGCGGTCCGTGTCTGCAAAGTCCTTGGGTCTGCCGGCCGCGTCGCCCACGTAAAAGCTGGCCGCTGCATCCACCGCGCCACCCGCCGACGACACCGCCGCCACCATCGCCTCCCACAGTCCCACCGCGGGCTTGCGGAGGCGGTTATAGCCAGGAGCGGCGTAGACGGCGAAGGGCACGGCGGGCCCAACGGCGGCTGCAAACGACTCGACGCGGCCGCGGAGGGTGGGCAGCAGTCGCGGCTGCTTGGACAACCCGCCCTGGTTGGTGAGCACAACGACCAGGTAGCCCGCGGCAGCGGTCGCGGCGAGGCCAGAGAGGACATGCGGCACCGCGGGGGCCCAGGTGGTCTCAGTTGGCCCAAAAAAGCGGGCCTTGGCCGACCGTGGTGCGATGAGGGTATGGTCGAGGTCAAACGCCGCCACTTTCCACCCTCCAGGTGGCGGCGGCGCTGCTAACGCCGCCCTGTACGTGGCATTGGTCATGGCGAGGAGGTCTCCCGATGCTGCAGCCGCCTCCGACAGGCCCGCCGCGTTCCATTCGCAACCGCCGTTGCTGTCGCCGCCACCACCCCGTTCCGCCCCCCGCCGGGGTGCGTCCATGCTACCAGCCGCTTCTGCCGCCGCCGCCGGGGGTGGCGGGGCGGAAGACCGGCGCGACCGCTTGCGCGGGCGCTCCCCGCCGTCCGCCGCGCTCATTCCCAGCACCACCCCTGCCGCCGAAGCGGATCCTCGCCGCTGGCAGGATGCAGCTGCAGGGGTGGGCGCGAGAAGCCACGTCCCGCCGAGTGCCGTACAGGCAAAGGGCGAAGTAAGATACGGAGGGAGAGGGAGTAGCATCTGCTGATGTAGAGGACGACCGCCGCCACTCACCCCCCCGCGACTGAACGAGCCTGGCCACGTCACGCATGCCCGCTCAGTGAGCGACGCTAACCTGTTTTCCTTTGGCCTGGATCGTCAATCTTGGACCACACAAGTATTGCTTGAATCGGATACTTCCCGCCAACGGCCTCGTGACCAATGCCTCAAGGGTAGACACGTGTCATTCAACTAAGGAGCACTATTCTGTAATTATTACTTATGTACTTGCAAATAATGCGGATATTCACACTACTGATATATACAATGTATATCAAACACTTCTGCGGGTGCCTAACCATGTCAAGGTAAGGCACCCTCAGCAGTGTTTGACAAAAAGCAATGTCTGATTGGCTGGACCATGCGTCCTGCGCGTACCATTGGCTGAGACATTTACTTAGAGCATGTCTATCGGTGAGCCAAAAAGCCATATTTTAGCTCAGAGCATGTCTATCGGTGCGCCAAAAAGCTATATCCCTGAGCCAAAAAGCTATCCTCTGAGCTATATTCTGCAGGATGGCTCAGAGGATAGCTTTATGGCTAAGCCAATCAGATGCGCGGATCGGGGACGCACCCCGCCGCAAGCCCATTCATTCCACCTGGTGTTGGGTCGGCCGTTGGAGTTGTTGTCGCGACTTCTTCGACGGAACAGCAGCGCGGCTAGCGCCTGGCTGCCCGCCCTTGCGGCACCCACTCTTGTTCATCCCCCTAGAAGAGCTGCGTACCCCCTCGCTTGTCATTCCAGCCCATCCACCCTCTATCCCCTACCCTCCTCACTTTTCTCCACCGCCATGGCACCAGAGAGTCGCAGACAGCCACCGGGCTCCTCCCAACTGGTCTGTTCCACTCCACCGGGCAGCTCCACCCCTCCTGACGGCCCCACCCCTCCTGGTGGCCCCACCCCGCGGAGCGACTCCACCCCGCAAGGCGGCTCGAGCCAGCCGGCCGGCTCAAGCGGCCTGTCCTGCTCAACCAGGACCACCCATCGCGGCCTAAACATCACCCCGGCCGAAGACCTGGCGTTGGCGCGCTCTTGAGTCAGCGTGTCGGAGTCAACCGCGGACATGGATCGGGACTTGTTTTGGACCCGGGTGAGAGCCGTGTTCGTCCAGCAGCCTGAAGCGATGGCGGCTCAGACGACCGCCAGTCTGCGGTCTCGCTTTTCCACGCTGCAGAGGCAAGTCCAGAAGTACAACGCCGCCGAGAGCTTGCGCCGCGGCCAGGCAGACGCGACCAACGGCCTGCTCCTCGCTGTCGCTCAGCAGGTCCGCAACGAGCTCATCCATAGCCGCACCTGTCGCAAGACAAGCTGGGGTACTTGGGAAGGGGTGCTCCACGGTGACCACGTAGACCGCGGATGGGGATCGGGGGAGGGGAGGGGGGTAGCGGGGATGATGGTGCAGAAGACCGGCACGGTGTGGTGCAGCCCGGTCCGGGATGCGAGCGGCCTCTGGCGTGCAGCGGTGCTCGTCCTGTCTCCACACTTTGGACTTCAGAAGAACTTGTCGCGGAAAAGTTAAAAATAGCTCCACACCGATAGACATGCGCTCTGCTGGAGCAAAAAAAAAAAGCTTTTTGGATATATGGTACGTTGCACAAAAAAGATACATGGAGGTTTTTCTCGGCTCGGGCCCGGGCTCCACACCGGCCGTGGCGGGGTCCACGGGCGCCATGCTGACAGAAGGATCACAGAGCCCCATACGAACTCATGAGGTCCTTGGGTCCCCGGGACGGCGTACCGCTTTGAGGGACACCCTGGGTGGACCGGCTGCTGTCGACCCTGAAATGGGGGCATCCTTTTCGCATTGATTTGCCCGGCTCGGGGGTCGGTCCTGGCCTACGTGCTAACTGAGGCTTGGCAGAGGGGTAGTCGATTTTAGAGAGGAGCCATGGGACGGCTGGAGGCCATTGTTTTGAGGACTTTTTTCCGTGTGCGGGTTGTGGCAGTATTGACCCCCAGGTAGGGGGCAACACGTGCCATGCAAGGGGCGGCAGGCCACTAGCCTGATCCGTTCCTCCCCCTGCATTTGGGTCCATATTCCCTAAGTTCGGGATAGTTAGCTTAGTAGTAAATCCAACTTGGATTTGAGGGTTTTCTGCATTTATCGTCTTGAATTTTCGTGTGGCCCGGTGGGCAGGTGCTGGGGTGGGAGATTCTGAGTGGCGAGATTCTGAGTGGACCCTGGGGGGATAAGGGGAGGGACAGCGGGGCTTGGCCCTGCGTCCCCGTCCCGACCAAGAAACTGTTGGACCACACACCATCTTCTTGTTTGTCCGTGGGGGGATTGCCCCACAACAGGGATAGAGTGTGTGCGACTTGCACTTCTTCCGGTTCCCCCGACACGGGAGGCAGCCCTCGCACACCGCCCCAACTTGGGTACTGTGTGTGCGAGTGGTTTTTGCCACATTTGGTGGAGCAGCAGGGGACAGAGGTAAACTTTACCTCCGGGTGCACCCGGGTGTAGGGGGCCCTCTGTCTCAGAGGAACGGTGGACTTGGACCGTGTCATACGGATCGTTAGCCAACATGGCTAGCTCGGACCCCCCGTCGTCCGGGGAGTACACGGGTGACGCACGTACTTCAGTGCCTTTGAATACTGGTGAGACACAGGTGGGTTTACCTGGGGTCGCAGAGGGACTAGAGGTCCCTCAAGCCAGCAGGACTGGAAGTGCGGGCGGGCAACAGGCCACCCCGACTCAGTCGGGAGTTCACTCGGGTGACACTTCTGACGTGGGTGGGCCGAAGTCTGGCCACCGCGTGGTATACTCAACGGGAACGTCCCAAGGGGTGAGGACTGTCCCCGCGAGTTCCACTCGGGTTGGAGCCAACTTTGGCATGGAGCCATCGCCAACTAGGCTTTCGGAGGACGGCGGACCTCCGTTGGTCGGCGATGGGCTCGCGCCCATGCCCCCGGTTGAGACCCCTGAGGAACGTGGTTACCCCTCAGGTGGACTCCCGGAGGCGGACCGAGACTCAACTGGAGTCGTCAATCCACTCCTCGCGGAAACTGTCCGTCGGGAGGCGACCAATGTGTTGCGGCAGACTTTGCCGGACCTGGTGGTCACGATGACGAATACTATTCTGAATCAGATTGTGGCGAGTTTGCCAGATGGCCTTAATGTCCAGACCGGATTGGGGCCTTCGAGCCCGCAGGCGCAGGGGGTGCCCCCCCTGACACCTATCTCGGGTCGCCCTGAACAGGGGGCGACCCCTGTGACTCCCAACGAGGGAGCCACACCATACTCGGTGGGGCGTACGCCCTTCATGGGGGAGTTCCCCCCGACAACACCGGCGGCTACACCAAGCGCGCCGCGCCGGACTACAGGCACTGTGGGTGAACTTACCCCAGTGCCACAGCGGCTGTTCCCTCAACGTGAGGTGCCGCCCAAGATCCAGGTAGCCAACCCGGTCTACCAGAGGATCTTTGACTGTGAGACCTACGCCCTCCACAACAAGTCGGTGGCGTATGGTCCTGACCAGGCCCGAGCCATGGGCCGTGCCAAGAAGAATGCACTTCACTCTTTTGGGCACAAAGCGGAGTGGGATGGAACTCCCCCCCTCCGTGTCTTTGAGTTCCTACGTCGTTTCACAAAAGCCTGTGACGACAATGCCATAAGTGAAGGCATGGCTTTTTACATGCTACAGGAGTTTACGAAGGGAGACCTGCGGACAGAACTTATGTCCGTCATGCCCAGCTCCTCAAGTGGAGGCGCTGGGGAGGTGACGTCCTATTTGGAGCTCGTCAACTGGTTGTTGAGGGCCATGGTTGATGAAGCGGCGTTGGCTTCTCAAGTCGAGGAGTTTACGCAAGCCCATCAGGAAGAGGCGGAGGACGAGTTGTCCTTTGCGGAGCGAGTCCGTAAGCTCAACAATCTTTGTGGGTTTCTTCATCCACAAGCTGTGGTGAAGAGTCGGTTTGTGGAAGGACTCCACTGGTCAGTCCGGATGGAGACCCGGGAGCATAACACTGCCCGGGCGACCCTGGCCGAGTTGGCTAGGTTCGCCTACCGCAGAGGCGAGGCCTACCGCAAGTTGCGGGAGGAACAACGCCAGGAGCGTCAGGCCGAGTTGGCCAAGGAACGGGAAGAGGCGCGCCAGGCCAGAGAGTTGCGAGAGGCACGCCGAATCCGCAAGGAGAGGGTGGTAGCTGCCGTGGGAACTTCCCAAGGTACCTCGTCGTCTTCCCCAGTTGGGAAGACCCCTCCGGGAACTGATCATCGGTGTTGGAACTGCAACTCCGATGGTCACTGGGCATATGATTGCCCCAAGTTGAGTAAACGCATCCAACAGCTTGTTAGGAATGCGAGTAAGAAGTCGGCTACGAACGAAGTGCGTTCACGCCGCGAGGGTGGGTCTCGACCAGTGGTGGCGGTCGCCACACCCTCGACGGAGGGGGCGGACACGTCGTCCTCGGACTCGTCGTCGTCTCCTTCGCCCTCAGATTCGGACGCCAAGTCGGCGGGAAACGAATGACCGTTGGAGCTGGTCGTCCGAAGCTCACAACGGCAGCCTCGGCCAAGTGGGCCAAGAGGACGAACCAACCGTGTCGGATACTGCGGCGACCTAAGGGAGTCCGCCCACCTCGGGTGGGACTTCCCAAGAACGTAAACCCACGTCGGGTCATCGCGGTGCTGACGGGTGAGAACTTCCAGGTGGCTGGACGGGTGCAACTTGCTCCCGGCCGCGCCTGTTGTGTCCGTATCGTACTTGATACCGGGTCAGGAGCCTCCTTGATACGCAAGTCGCTATTACCAAAGGGGATGAGGCTCCAACGCTGGAAGTCTAAAGCTGACCATCTGATCGATATCAATGGTGGGGTACTTCCCATCGTTGGTGCCGTGACCCTACCAACTCGGTTGGGGACCCATGAGGTCGACGTGACCTATGGTGTAGTTGAGAATATATCGGTACCCCTGCTTCTGGGTACCCCTTATGTCGTAACACAAGTGCCTTTGATTTGTGGCCCTGAGTACTGGGTCAAGTTGATGAATGGGGAGACTATCCCCATCCTTGGTAAGGGAAAGTCTGTGGCTCCTGTGACAGTTTCACAGTCGAAGCCTGTTTGTTCTGTGAGGGAAGGGTTTACTGCTACTCTGCGTTTAGCCCGTAAAGTCATGTTGCCCCCCAACTCGGTGGCGCACGTGGATGTTGTAACTGATTATGCGGGGAACGGGTTGGTGCACCCTAACCCCCGTCTTGCTCGCAAGCACCAAGTGCATGTTGCCCTTGGCACGATGGACTCCAAAGCCGGAGTCCCGTGGAGGATCCAGGTGATGAACCTGAGCTCGTCGCCCAAGTTCTTCAGGTCGGGGGCCAAGTTCGGCTATATCGACCAATACGAGGGACCGGTAGTAGCGGTCACCCTCAGCGCGGGCGCAAGTAGCGACCCGAAGTCCGGAAAGGAGAAGCATCAAGCCAAGTCGGCCGCCTCTCCTCGGCCCCAGGTAAACATGGAGGGTGTTCCACCCAGGTTGAGGGTTCAAGTTGAACGCCTCTTGGACCAATATCACAAGTTGTGGGATGGTCAATTGGGACTCATGAGAGCTACCCAACACCGGATCGAGTTGAAACCCGGTGCGCCCCCTATACGCCAACAACCGTATAGGGGGGGACCCCGTTCAAGGGCCCTCGTTAAGGAGCAAGTTGCTCGCATGGAGGCCCTCGATGTGATCGAGGCCAGCAACGCCGAGTGGGCGAGTCCGGTGGTGATCGTCCCCAAAGTTGATGGGACCCCCCGGTTCTGTATCGACTACCGTAAGCTCAACGAGAGCACGGTGAAGGATAGTTATCCCCTACCTCGGATGGATGACTGTCTGGACTCTCTGGGGGAGGCAAACGTGTTCTCTACCCTGGACTGTAACGCGGGGTACTGGCAAATTCCCATTGCCCCGGAGGACAGGCATAAAACTACCTTTACCTGTCACTGTGGTACCTACCAGTGCAAGCGTCTACCGTTTGGCCTGTGTAACGCGCCGGCAACTTTCCAGCGCGCTATGGACATGATTCTGGCCGGAGTACGGTGGCAGATCTGTCTCGTGTACCTAGACGATATCATTGTGTTCTCCCGAAGTCCGGAGGAACACATTGGCCATCTTGGCCAGGTGTTCAAGCTACTTGCTGACGCCGGAGTGTCACTGAAGGCGAGTAAGTGCCACCTCTTCACTCAAGAGGTGGAGTACTTGGGACATGTTGTCCGTCCGGGGCGTCTCAGTGTCAACGAGAAAAACTTGAGGGCCATCCGCAAGGCTCAGTACCCCCGGACCCAGACCCAGATGAGGAGCTTCCTCGGGATGTGTAACGTGTACCGACGTTTCACTAAGGGCTTCGCCAAAGTGGCGAAGCCGTTGAATGAGTTAGTGAGCTCAACGCTACCGAAGAACCTGCCTCCCCCAAGTCGGGTGGAGCAGGAATCCTTTGAGACTCTTCGGGACCTTCTGCTGAAGCCCCCTATC
Organism: Pyropia yezoensis; assembly: GCA_009829735.1. NCBI lineage: Eukaryota > Rhodophyta > Bangiophyceae > Bangiales > Bangiaceae > Pyropia > Pyropia yezoensis. Next base: position 11,206,830 of record CM020619.1, read on the forward strand.
CTGGCTATTCCCAGGTTGGGAGGCCACTACATCCTGGATGTGGACGCTAGCTACGACCAACTTGGTTGTGTGTTGCTTCAGCAACAGCCGGACAAGGAGTACTTGCCGGTGGGATACTTCAGCAAGGGGCTAAACTCGGCCGAGAAGAACTACGGAGTCACCGAGTTGGAAGGACTCGCAGTGGTATGGGCGGTGACGTCACTTCGTCACTACCTAGAGGGTGAGAAGTTCCTCATCCGCTGTGACCACCGCGCGTTGCAGTTCATCTTCAAGACGGACTGTACGAACACTCGTCTCAACCGGTGGAGGGTGCGACTTGCACCCTTCAACTTTGATATTGAGTACCGACCTGGCAGGCAACATGCCCTTGCCGACGGCCTCTCTCGGGTACCTACCGAGGGACTGGACACCACCCCAGTCGATGAGGACATCCCCATCGTGGGGGTAGTCACGCGCTCGGGTCAGGCGTTGAATCCCGAGGCGCCAGGGAACAAGAAGTACTTGCCCCTGTCCCTGGACGAAGTAGTGAAGGCCCAGGCCGAGGATCCCTTCTGCAAGTCGCAGAGGGATACCCTGGATACAGTGGCGGAGACGCGGTTCTTCCTGGGAGACGATGGCCTCCTCATGAGGAGGGGGGTATTCCAGGGGACCGAACAACTTGTCGTCCCCGCATCCCTCAAGGACAGTATCCTTGAGAGGGAGCATAACGCTCCCACGGGTGGACACCTGGGGTCTAGTAAACTATACCAGACCCTGAGGACCAGGTACTACTGGCCGTCCATGGTGGTGGACATCTACAGTTGGGTGGCTGCCTGCACAAGTTGTGCACAGAACCGTCTGATGGAACGGCGGCCTACTACGGCCATGCTATTGTTCCCGGCCAAGGAGCCCTTCGCCGCGTTGGCGATGGACATCCTTGGGCCACTGCCAGTGACCGAGGAGGGCAACCAGTACCTCCTGGTCATCTGTGACCGCTTCACGAAACTTACGCGAGCGATCCCACTGGCAGAGATCACGGCCATGTCGGTCGTGTCAGCCTTCCTAGATCACTGGGTTGCCGCGTATGGCATTCCGGATAGTACACTATCGGACAATGGACCGCAATTTGCGTCTGTACTGTTTCAAGGAGTGCTGGATATGTTGGGGGTTAAGGCAAACTATGCCACCCCCTACCACCCACAAACTAATGGGCAGGTGGAGCGCTTCAACAAAACTATTGTTAGGCAGCTGCGCCATTATGTGAGTGAGCACGTGAAGACGTGGGACCAATACATTTCTATTCTGACCACTGCCTACAATTCGCAGGTTCACTCATCTACCGGGGAAGTACCCCTCGCTTTTGTGACCCCCCGTCGCGTGCGGTCTATTGCCGTGCGGCGGCCGCTCCCAACTAGGGAGGATGGTGGCAGTACGCCCACTCCTACTGAGAGTAAGGCGGAGTTCGCTGCTAGGCTTGAAAACCTCATCCCTAAAGTCAGGGCTGAGATGGACAAAGCACAAAAGCGCTACAAGCGTACCTTTGACAAAAAGGTGCGCAACGCCAAGCATGTCCCCGAGCAGGGTGACTGGGTATTGGTCCACTCACACACCCCAACTGGGGGTAAGTTGGTGTTCCAGACGAAGGGGCCGTACCAGGTCCTTCGTACTGATGGGCGGCGCTTCACCATCGAAAGTGACGATGGGGTCCGCACAGTGAACGGACAGGACGTGGTCAAAGTTGCACCACCGCCTGCAGGCGACCCAGCTTGGGCGCGTGCTTTGAAAACGTGGCGCCTGCCCTCGCTGCCTGCAGCCAAACAGGGCCCGCAGGAGTACGTGTTCGACAAGTTCATCGACCACGGCTGGGATGAGGATACTGACCGCCTCATGTTGAGGGTGCGTTGGTTTGGCTACAAAGCCAAGGATGATACGTGGGAGTATGTGGAGGACCTTCCTGCTGAGAAGGTCCGGGCGTACTGTGCCCGGAACGAGATAGACCCTAACAGCCCTCCCTCAACGTGAGGGAAGGCCGAGCAACAGTGCCAAGAGAGTGCTTCAAGTCGAAGTGGTACGCAGAGTGGCTTTAAACTACAGCCCTAACCCTCACACTCTCACAACAAAGGCAGCTGCCAACTAGGCACGCATGCTAGACTCTCCCACTCCACGGCCCTCGCCCTCACGTGGAGGCGAGCGGCGAGACCCACGCCGATAACGGTCTCCACTCGTTGGAAGGGGCGGCGGCTCCAAGTCGGAACCGTCGCGCCCCTCACGGTCGCGCAAGTGGCGCCGACCGTGGCTACTCTTCTGCCTGGTCTTGCGCGCAAGTTTGCGACGCAGACGCTGGACAGACTCCGTCTCCGATGGGGTAGAGGACTCCGAGACGGAGTAAGACAACTCGTCTTCCGACACGGAGGGAGAGCGCCGCGAGTGACGGCGACGACGGCGAGGAGGCGAGTATGCCCGGCTCGCACGACGCTTGCCACGCCCAAGTGGGGTTGGCTGGGGCATAATAGCCCCAATGCGAGCCAACTCGGCCGTCATAAACTCCGCCACCGACTCGCAACTCGCGGTCGCCACTGCAGTACGAACGCGCTCCTCAAGTTGAGGAGTCTCGGAACTTTGGAGGGTTGCGGTCGACGCGGCCAACCAGGAAATGGTGCGCACCAACGTGGTGATCATCATCTCTGAGGTTAGAGGCGTGGGCGGTAACACCAACTTGGGGTATACCGTCAGGAGGGTGGCCCCCAAGTTGGGAGACACCGGTGTGGATGACTCCACGGCCACGCTGATCGGGATGTTCCCGTGAGGCTGGAAAGGAACAGGAGGAAGCGGAGGGGCACGCCGAGGTGGCGGTACCCGGGTGTAACTGCGACCCCGACTTGGGGCCCCCGCAGTAGGTTGAGTCATATGGTCATCATATGAGGGCACAGCCATAACTATGGGCTTGTCCGGGGGTGGCGCAGTGTGACGATCCACCCCCGGGGCATACGGGTAGTCCCCGATGCCCAACCCCTCTCGTAGGACCACACGGCCGTCGTGAAGTTCACGAGCGACCCACACGAACTGGCGAAGTGCGCCATCGTCCTTGGGCCCCCGAGTGGGGCGGCGCAACTTGTGCTCAATGCTCTCCCACTCGATAAACTTGTGGAGGCGGAGCATCTCCTCAAGTAGAGTGAGTTGTCCTGACGAGCACCCCTCAGCAACTAGCTGAGGGGTGAGCTGTTCCAAACCCTGGATGAGCCGGAGGGGGAGATGCCAGAGCATCCCCCGCCGCTGAACACATGACACCCAGGTCGACATGACCTCGAGGAGCCACTGGGTGGCCAACATGGCCCACACCAGATGATCAGGGCCAGCCGTCAACATGACGGAGCCGAAGTGGTCAAGCAACCGTGGCAACAATGCCGGGAACCCGTAGGGGACCTCAACTTGAGGCCACCACTCGGGCTTCTTCGGGTAGTATTGCTCCTTACTGGCAGCAGACTGCTGAGGAAACTCAAGTTGAGCCGAGGTCACCAAGTAGGGACCTCGCCGGAAGTCCTTCTCCATCCGCACATCAAAGTGATGAGTGTGCGGATCGGCCTCGTGAAGGTACGGGGGGCGAGTTGCCACCGCGTCCCAAGTGAAGGTCGGCAAGTCGCCGGGACCCGGGATAGTTCCCCCGCGGTCCACCATGGCCTTGGCCCGCTGCACGTCCTCGACCTCCTCGTCGTCCAGGAAGGCAAACTGGTCCGTCCTGAAGCCGGCAGGGAACCCGACCCTACGGGGATACTTCTCCCGTAGGCGGTCCCATACCCGACCCATCGCTGCGCCGAGTCGGCCACAGCGAAGAACAGTCAACCCCTCCTCATACAGAGGCCAAGCGGGGTAAAACCACCGCCCCAAGGCCTCACGCGGGACAACTTGTCCCGCCTCCGGGGGAGATCCTGCCGTCAACCCAAAGCCGGGTGACGCGGGAGTCCCACCCCCCGGAGCGATCGCGGAGCCCCCGCCGGAAGTCCCGGCAGGCGCTGCACCGTAGGAGGTGTCCTCCATACGCTCATCGAGAGAGTCCGTCTCCACTCCCGGAGTCGCCATGGCTCTCCCCAAGTTGGGGAGAGACGTCCTGGCTATCGCGGCACGAGACCCGCCTCGAGTTGAGGGGGACTCGGATCGTGGGTAAACGGGTGGCCTCCCCAGCGTGGGGTGGCCCCGTGTAAGGTGAAGGAGAAGTGGTGGTGGTGGTGAGGTGTGAACCGAGGAGAGCAAGCTGCCAAGTGGGCAAGCTTGAGGAGAGGGGCGGCCAACGTGACCGCCTCCACATCCGCGTTACGTACTCAAGGGGGGACAGCAAGTCGCGTCCCCCCCAACGCCGAGACGTGCGTTTACGCACCCCCTCACAGGGCCGACCGGGTCGGTCGGAACTGAGGAGAGGGGAGTGTGGCAGTATTGACCCCCAGGTAGGGGGCAACACGTGCCATGCAAGGGGCGGCAGGCCACTAGCCTGATCCGTTCCTCCCCCTGCATTTGGGTCCATATTCCCTAAGTTCGGGATAGTTAGCTTAGTAGTAAATCCAACTTGGATTTGAGGGTTTTCTGCATTTATCGTCTTGAATTTTCGTGTGGCCCGGTGGGCAGGTGCTGGGGTGGGAGATTCTGAGTGGCGAGATTCTGAGTGGACCCTGGGGGGATAAGGGGAGGGACAGCGGGGCTTGGCCCTGCGTCCCCGTCCCGACCAAGAAACTGTTGGACCACACACCATCTTCTTGTTTGTCCGTGGGGGGATTGCCCCACAACAGGGATAGAGTGTGTGCGACTTGCACTTCTTCCGGTTCCCCCGACACGGGAGGCAGCCCTCGCACACCGCCCCAACTTGGGTACTGTGTGTGCGAGTGGTTTTTGCCACACTTGTAAGCGGGTCAGAGCCCGCCCTGTCGTGATTCGCCATGATTCAGCAATAATGCCTCCGAGTCGCCGCCCGCCTGCGGCGGGGGTACTGTACAGTTGGGACCCAATATTATTTGCCCACCCCAACCGTCAGATCCTGAGATTTTTATTGACTCGATGCGACCGTCCGTTTCCAGTGCAAGAAACGCACTAATACTTGGTGCCAGACCCGTTCGCTTTCACCACCCCCCGCGCACGGCGGCACATGCTCTCGGTCAGGTGCTTGAAATAGACCCTCGGTATCGACGCCCACTCTTCCTGCAGGGCAGTGAACAGCTCGTCCGTCGTCTTGGGAAGGGGGGGCTCGACTGCGGTGCTGGTTCGGTTCTGCTTGACCTTTTCAGCGATTTCCGCCGTTGAGGCGGAAGGGTTGCCGTCCACCACCCGGCGGAGCCCGCTCAGCTCTCGAGGGCTGAGGAGCTTCGGCCGACCTCGGTTGACCTGGCGCGCAGTGGCCGCCGCCCGCGCGCGTTGGCTGCGTGGTAGCTGACCACCATCTTGATGATGCCGAGCGCGGTGGCGATGGCCCCATTGGAATTTTTGTTCGTGACCATGGTCTTGATGGTGCGGACTTCCTGGGGGCACAGGGGGTCCTGCCCTTGCCCCCCATGGTGCTGCTTTTTTTTTTATTCGATGGGAGAGAAGCTATGGGCGCTTCTTTATAGCACCATGCCCCGCAACGCTGAGCCCAAGTGACTGCATTGCGCCAGAGCGCACCATTGAGGCCGCTTTTGGATCTCGTCCGTGGTCGATTTGGGTGTAAGAAGTGATCGGCCAGGGTTGGCAAATAATATTGGGTACCAACTGTACTTCATGCACGCCATGATGGCGGCGCGGAGGGAGGGAGCGAAAAAGCGAGGGGGCAGCGCAGCGAGGGAGAGTGACGAAGGAGCAATGCATATTGCCGGCCAGGGGCCAGCGGGGGTGGGGGGGGCGGAAGGCGTAAGCGTGGCGGCACAGAGACGCTGTAGCAGACGAGGCGGCAAAGCGCCCTGGTGGAGGCGGAGTAGGGCGGGGCATGGTGTAAGGGGGAGGCAAGGGACGGGGCCGGAAAAATCCGGGAGCGGTGAGGCAGCACAGTGCCCGGTGGGGCGGTGGCTAGGGGACGAAGCGGTGTGTGGGGGGGAAAGCGAGGGTGCACGGTAGCGCGGCAGAGGGCCGCGCGGCACAGGATCCAGGATGGTAGGGAGTAGGGGGGGGCAGGGGGGGGGTGATGTGTGAGCCGGCAGCAGGATGTGGCAGCTGACGAAGCGTCAGCGCGTTTCGCAGGTTGGGGAGTACGAAAAGGCCGGGGGGGGGGGGGGGGGGGGCCAAGCGATGGGGATGCGGAACGTGAGGAGCAGGCGAGGTGGCACACGGTCGCTCAAAGACCCTACTGGAACAAAAAAGCGCGATATTGCGGAAAACAGAACGGCTGGTGGCCACCCCCAACACACACCCAAAACTAGCAGAGAAGCACTTCCCACCCACTTCTCTGTGTGCTCCTGTCCGGTTCACGGGGGCTCTGGCCTGCTGGAATGGTGCTGTGGAGGGGTCAGAAAGCGCGATATCGCGTTCTTGCTTCCGCGATATCGCGCTTTCCTCCAGAGAAACCGCGATCGGATGAGACTCTCGTGGGCTGTGAGACGCTCTCACGAGGAGACTTGGAGGTCCACTGACGGTTGTAGCAACGTCATGCCACAGACATTTATATTCAATATTGATCAGCAAAACTACCACGCGGTCGGATTATGACAAGAATGATCTACATAAGTGTTGTCTCTACACAATCAAGATTATGCATGTGGTTGTTATCATATAAATAGCGAGTGATAGTTGACCATGGTACAGCATTTGCGTGGGCAGCAACATCACACGTGATAGTGTTTAAAACGCGTTCTGACGTTATTTTATCCGCACATTATGCTGATGCGCAATGAGAGTTATAGTTCCCAGTTCGATTTGGAAGCAGTTCAATATTTGGTAAAGGTGCTGTATCGCATTCAACAAGTTGGCTTGCGGCTGACAAACCGCGTCCGAGCCTCCTGCCGACAGACGTCCCTGCACCATGAGCGCACGTCGCGTCCGACTTCCCCCCTCTGGCAGTCCCCGGACGCCTGCGCTGCCAGTCCCGGCCTCTCCCTCCCGCCCCCCTAAAACCAGCGCAACCCCTCGCCCCTGCACACCCGGCTCACGACCCCCCACCGGTGACGAACGCCGCCTTAACTCACCTTCGACCCTCTCCACCAACGATGAAGATCTCCCCCCCCGCTGGGCAGCAGCACGGGCACAAGGCGGACGTTACCCACACCCAAGTCATGCACGTCAGGAGAACCCTCCCCGCCTCCCCTCCCGTCAATCACATCCCCAGACACGTTCCGCAAGTGAGAGGACAGAAGAGCACAGGCCCCCAACACCCGATGCACCTCTGCAGCGCAGGCTGCTCCTCCTCCAGCGCCGCGATGGCACGTGCCATCCTGGCGTTAGTCTGCCGCGTGAATGACACCCCGTGTCAGGTGCTTAGCCGCACGATGCGCTGCCTGCAGAAGACGCAGTCTGTCACCGGGATGGTACACGAGGTGACTGTCTCGAGCAATTCGAATCTTTTGGATGACTGGCCCAGGTGCCGGAACCGACCGCACGCCGCCAGCCCAGAAGGAGCCCCCCGCGCAATCGCCGGGCATCGCCTGCCGCCCATGTGCGGCACGACACATGGGCGTCTCCTCCAGCAGGCCGGGGGCGGCGCCACCAGCTCGGGCGCCACCAAGTTCGGCGCCGCACCCGCGCTCGACCCACCGCTCCACCCCGGCAGAATACGTATCGGGGAATGCGGGGGCCCCAGCTGGCCCACCGGGCTGCGCCACCCGAGCGGTCACCGACTTGGTGGCGGGGGTGGCTGTTGCGGCCCCGCCAGAGCGCCAGCGGGCCCGGCCGACCGACCGGCGCGCGTGTCCCCGAGCGTCTGACGACGCGGTGGGGGCGGCGGCGGTGGAGGTCGTGCCGGGGTGGGCGGGGGCCCAACCGTCCGACCGTCCGGCGTCACCCTGAGTGCGGCGCGACTTGGTGGGGGGGCGGCGGAGGTGGTGGTGCCGGGAAGGCGGGAGCGCAGCAACCGACCGGCCGGCGTCGCCCTGAGCGCTCTACGACTGGGTGGTGGGGGCGGCGGATGAGGCGCACCGACTGCCAACGGAAAAAAAGAAACAGGACCACATGCACGTATGATTGACACATACAAAAACAATCGCAAACCACGACAAAAAAATGCCCACGTTGACGCATGTCAGGATGTGGTCCGTCATCCCTAAAATTCATCTAACACGCTGCAGGTTATCAAGAGCGCATGCCTCGTCCTCGAAGCCCCACCCCGCACGACGCTCGATAACATACCGTTGTACGACGATGATCCGCGTCGCGGTGCCTGGTGGCCGCCCCCGCGATGGATGCCGACATAACGTGGTGGAAGGAACAAACGGGAGCGTGGAAGACGAAAGGAAGGGGGGTGTGCTGGGGGAATGATGTGGGAAACGGCTCGTGATGTGGGTGAGTCGACGGGGAATGGGGCGGCTAGGAGCTCGCACATGCGGGTGGGCTGACGGGAATGGTGCGGTCACGACGGCGAACGGCCCCGACGGGTTCTCGGACGCCAGCAGGCAATAACGGCGGCGG
>CM020619.1:11215879-11367331 GCA_009829735.1 Pyropia yezoensis
GACTCCACTGGTCAGTCCGGATGGAGACCCGGGAGCATAACACTGCCCGGGCGACCCTGGCCGAGTTGGCTAGGTTCGCCTACCGCAGAGGCGAGGCCTACCGCAAGTTGCGGGAGGAACAACGCCAGGAGCGTCAGGCCGAGTTGGCCAAGGAACGGGAAGAGGCGCGCCAGGCCAGAGAGTTGCGAGAGGCACGCCGAATCCGCAAGGAGAGGGTGGTAGCTGCCGTGGGAACTTCCCAAGGTACCTCGTCGTCTTCCCCAGTTGGGAAGACCCCTCCGGAACTGATCATCGGTGTTGGAACTGCAACTCCGATGGTCACTGGGCATATGATTGCCCCAAGTTGAGTAAACGCATCCAACAGCTTGTTAGGAATGCGAGTAAGAAGTCGGCTACGAACGAAGTGCGTTCACGCCGCGAGGGTGGGTCTCGACCAGTGGTGGCGGTCGCCACACCCTCGACGGAGGGGGCGGACACGTCGTCCTCGGACTCGTCGTCGTCCCCTTCGCCCTCAGATTCGGACGCCAAGTCGGCGGGAAACGAATGACCGTTGGAGCTGGTCGTCCGAAGCTCACAACGGCAGCCTCGGCCAAGTGGGCCAAGAGGACGAACCAACCGTGTCGGATACTGCGGCGACCTAAGGGAGTCCGCCCACCTCGGGTGGGACTTCCCAAGAACGTAAACCCACGTCGGGTCATCGCGGTGCTGACGGGTGAGAACTTCCAGGTGGCTGGACGGGTGCAACTTGCCCCGGCCGCGCCTGTTGTGTCCGTATCGTACTTGATACCGGGTCAGGAGCCTCCTTGATACGCAAGTCGCTATTACCAAAGGGGATGAGGCTCCAACGCTGGAAGTCTAAAGCTGACCATCTGATCGATATCAATGGTGGGGTACTTCCCATCGTTGGTGCCGTGACCCTACCAACTCGGTTGGGGACCCATGAGGTCGACGTGACCTATGGTGTAGTTGAGAATATATCGGTACCCCTGCTTCTGGGTACCCCTTATGTCGTAACACAAGTGCCTTTGATTTGTGGCCCTGAGTACTGGGTCAAGTTGATGAATGGGGAGACTATCCCCATCCTTGGTAAGGGAAAGTCTGTGGCTCCTGTGACAGTTTCACAGTCGAAGCCTGTTTGTTCTGTGAGGGAAGGGTTTACTGCTACTCTGCGTTTAGCCCGTAAAGTCATGTTGCCCCCCAACTCGGTGGCGCACGTGGATGTTGTAACTGATTATGCGGGGAACGGGTTGGTGCACCCTAACCCCCGTCTTGCTCGCAAGCACCAAGTGCATGTTGCCCTTGGCACGATGGACTCCAAAGCCGGAGTCCCGTGGAGGATCCAGGTGATGAACCTGAGCTCGTCGCCCAAGTTCTTCAGGTCGGGGGCCAAGTTCGGCTATATCGACCATACGAGGGACCGGTAGTAGCGGTCACCCTCAGCGCGGGCGCAAGTAGCGACCCGAAGTCCGGAAAGGAGAAGCATCAAGCCAAGTCGGCCGCCTCTCCTCGGCCCCAGGTAAACATGGAGGGTGTTCCACCCAGGTTGAGGGTTCAAGTTGAACGCCTCTTGGACCAATATCACAAGTTGTGGGATGGTCAATTGGGACTCATGAGAGCTACCCAACACCGGATCGAGTTGAAACCCGGTGCGCCCCCTATACGCCAACAACCGTATAGGGGGGGACCCCGTTCAAGGGCCCTCGTTAAGGAGCAAGTTGCTCGCATGGAGGCCCTCGATGTGATCGAGGCCAGCAACGCCGAGTGGGCGAGTCCGGTGGTGATCGTCCCCAAAGTTGATGGGACCCCCCGGTTCTGTATCGACTACCGTAAGCTCAACGAGAGCACGGTGAAGGATAGTTATCCCCTACCTCGGATGGATGACTGTCTGGACTCTCTGGGGGAGGCAAACGTGTTCTCTACCCTGGACTGTAACGCGGGGTACTGGCAAATTCCCATTGCCCCGGAGGACAGGCATAAAACTACCTTTACCTGTCACTGTGGTACCTACCAGTGCAAGCGTCTACCGTTTGGCCTGTGTAACGCGCCGGCAACTTTCCAGCGCGCTATGGACATGATTCTGGCCGGAGTACGGTGGCAGATCTGTCTCGTGTACCTAGACGATATCATTGTGTTCTCCCGAAGTCCGGAGGAACACATTGGCCATCTTGGCCAGGTGTTCAAGCTACTTGCTGACGCCGGAGTGTCACTGAAGGCGAGTAAGTGCCACCTCTTCACTCAAGAGGTGGAGTACTTGGGACATGTTGTCCGTCCGGGGCGTCTCAGTGTCAACGAGAAAAACTTGAGGGCCATCCGCAAGGCTCAGTACCCCCGGACCCAGACCCAGATGAGGAGCTTCCTCGGGATGTGTAACGTGTACCGACGTTTCACTAAGGGCTTCGCCAAAGTGGCGAAGCCGTTGAATGAGTTAGTGAGCTCAACGCTACCGAAGAACCTGCCTCCCCCAAGTCGGGTGGAGCAGGAATCCTTTGAGACTCTTCGGGACCTTCTGCTGAAGCCCCCTATCCTGGCTATTCCCAGGTTGGGAGGCCACTACATCCTGGATGTGGACGCTAGCTACGACCAACTTGGTTGTGTGTTGCTTCAGCAACAGCCGGACAAGGAGTACTTGCCGGTGGGATACTTCAGCAAGGGGCTAAACTCGGCCGAGAAGAACTACGGAGTCACCGAGTTGGAAGGACTCGCAGTGGTATGGGCGGTGACGTCACTTCGTCACTACCTAGAGGGTGAGAAGTTCCTCATCCGCTGTGACCACCGCGCGTTGCAGTTCATCTTCAAGACGGACTGTACGAACACTCGTCTCAACCGGTGGAGGGTGCGACTTGCACCCTTCAACTTTGATATTGAGTACCGACCTGGCAGGCAACATGCCCTTGCCGACGGCCTCTCTCGGGTACCTACCGAGGGACTGGACACCACCCCAGTCGATGAGGACATCCCCATCGTGGGGGTAGTCACGCGCTCGGGTCAGGCGTTGAATCCCGAGGCGCCAGGGAACAAGAAGTACTTGCCCCTGTCCCTGGACGAAGTAGTGAAGGCCCAGGCCGAGGATCCCTTCTGCAAGTCGCAGAGGGATACCCTGGATACAGTGGCGGAGACGCGGTTCTTCCTGGGAGACGATGGCCTCCTCATGAGGAGGGGGGTATTCCAGGGGACCGAACAACTTGTCGTCCCCGCATCCCTCAAGGACAGTATCCTTGAGAGGGAGCATAACGCTCCCACGGGTGGACACCTGGGGTCTAGTAAACTATACCAGACCCTGAGGACCAGGTACTACTGGCCGTCCATGGTGGTGGACATCTACAGTTGGGTGGCTGCCTGCACAAGTTGTGCACAGAACCGTCTGATGGAACGGCGGCCTACTACGGCCATGCTATTGTTCCCGGCCAAGGAGCCCTTCGCCGCGTTGGCGATGGACATCCTTGGGCCACTGCCAGTGACCGAGGAGGGCAACCAGTACCTCCTGGTCATCTGTGACCGCTTCACGAAACTTACGCGAGCGATCCCACTGGCAGAGATCACGGCCATGTCGGTCGTGTCAGCCTTCCTAGATCACTGGGTTGCCGCGTATGGCATTCCGGATAGTACACTATCGGACAATGGACCGCAATTTGCGTCTGTACTGTTTCAAGGAGTGCTGGATATGTTGGGGGTTAAGGCAAACTATGCCACCCCCTACCACCCACAAACTAATGGGCAGGTGGAGCGCTTCAACAAAACTATTGTTAGGCAGCTGCGCCATTATGTGAGTGAGCACGTGAAGACGTGGGACCAATACATTTCTATTCTGACCACGGCCTACAATTCGCAGGTTCACTCATCTACCGGGGAAGTACCCCTCGCTTTTGTGACCCCCCGTCGCGTGCGGTCTATTGCCGTGCGGCGGCCGCTCCCAACTAGGGAGGATGGTGGCAGTACGCCCACTCCTACTGAGAGTAAGGCGGAGTTCGCTGCTAGGCTTGAAAACCTCATCCCTAAAGTCAGGGCTGAGATGGACAAAGCACAAAAGCGCTACAAGCGTACCTTTGACAAAAAGGTGCGCAACGCCAAGCATGTCCCCGAGCAGGGTGACTGGGTATTGGTCCACTCACACACCCCAACTGGGGGTAAGTTGGTGTTCCAGACGAAGGGGCCGTACCAGGTCCTTCGTACTGATGGGCGGCGCTTCACCATCGAAAGTGACGATGGGGTCCGCACAGTGAACGGACAGGACGTGGTCAAAGTTGCACCACCGCCTGCAGGCGACCCAGCTTGGGCGCGTGCTTTGAAAACGTGGCGCCTGCCCTCGCTGCCTGCAGCCAAACAGGGCCCGCAGGAGTACGTGTTCGACAAGTTCATCGACCACGGCTGGGATGAGGATACTGACCGCCTCATGTTGAGGGTGCGTTGGTTTGGCTACAAAGCCAAGGATGATACGTGGGAGTATGTGGAGGACCTTCCTGCTGAGAAGGTCCGGGCGTACTGTGCCCGGAACGAGATAGACCCTAACAGCCCTCCCTCAACGTGAGGGAAGGCCGAGCAACAGTGCCAAGAGAGTGCTTCAAGTCGAAGTGGTACGCAGAGTGGCTTTAAACTACAGCCCTAACCCTCACACTCTCACAACAAAGGCAGCTGCCAACTAGGCACGCATGCTAGACTCTCCCACTCCACGGCCCTCGCCCTCACGTGGAGGCGAGCGGCGAGACCCACGCCGATAACGGTCTCCACTCGTTGGAAGGGGCGGCGGCTCCAAGTCGGAACCGTCGCGCCCCTCACGGTCGCGCAAGTGGCGCCGACCGTGGCTACTCTTCTGCCTGGTCTTGCGCGCAAGTTTGCGACGCAGACGCTGGACAGACTCCGTCTCCGATGGGGTAGAGGACTCCGAGACGGAGTAAGACAACTCGTCTTCCGACACGGAGGGAGAGCGCCGCGAGTGACGGCGACGACGGCGAGGAGGCGAGTATGCCCGGCTCGCACGACGCTTGCCACGCCCAAGTGGGGTTGGCTGGGGCATAATAGCCCCAATGCGAGCCAACTCGGCCGTCATAAACTCCGCCACCGACTCGCAACTCGCGGTCGCCACTGCAGTACGAACGCGCTCCTCAAGTTGAGGAGTCTCGGAACTTTGGAGGGTTGCGGTCGACGCGGCCAACCAGGAAATGGTGCGCACCAACGTGGTGATCATCATCTCTGAGGTTAGAGGCGTGGGCGGTAACACCAACTTGGGGTATACCGTCAGGAGGGTGGCCCCCAAGTTGGGAGACACCGGTGTGGATGACTCCACGGCCACGCTGATCGGGATGTTCCCGTGAGGCTGGAAAGGAACAGGAGGAAGCGGAGGGGCACGCCGAGGTGGCGGTACCCGGGTGTAACTGCGACCCCGACTTGGGGCCCCCGCAGTAGGTTGAGTCATATGGTCATCATATGAGGGCACAGCCATAACTATGGGCTTGTCCGGGGGTGGCGCAGTGTGACGATCCACCCCCGGGGCATACGGGTAGTCCCCGATGCCCAACCCCTCTCGTAGGACCACACGGCCGTCGTGAAGTTCACGAGCGACCCACACGAACTGGCGAAGTGCGCCATCGTCCTTGGGCCCCCGAGTGGGGCGGCGCAACTTGTGCTCAATGCTCTCCCACTCGATAAACTTGTGGAGGCGGAGCATCTCCTCAAGTAGAGTGAGTTGTCCTGACGAGCATCCCTCAGCAACTAGCTGAGGGGTGAGCTGTTCCAAACCCTGGATGAGCCGGAGGGGGAGATGCCAGAGCATCCCCCGCCGCTGAACACATGACACCCAGGTCGACATGACCTCGAGGAGCCACTGGGTGGCCAACATGGCCCACACCAGATGATCAGGGCCAGCCGTCAACATGACGGAGCCGAAGTGGTCAAGCAACCGTGGCAACAATGCCGGGAACCCGTAGGGGACCTCAACTTGAGGCCACCACTCGGGCTTCTTCGGGTAGTATTGCTCCTTACTGGCAGCAGACTGCTGAGGAAACTCAAGTTGAGCCGAGGTCACCAAGTAGGGACCTCGCCGGAAGTCCTTCTCCATCCGCACATCAAAGTGATGAGTGTGCGGATCGGCCTCGTGAAGGTACGGGGGGCGAGTTGCCACCGCGTCCCAAGTGAAGGTCGGCAAGTCGCCGGGACCCGGGATAGTTCCCCCGCGGTCCACCATGGCCTTGGCCCGCTGCACGTCCTCGACCTCCTCGTCGTCCAGGAAGGCAAACTGGTCCGTCCTGAAGCCGGCAGGGAACCCGACCCTACGGGGATACTTCTCCCGTAGGCGGTCCCATACCCGACCCATCGCTGCGCCGAGTCGGCCACAGCGAAGAACAGTCAACCCCTCCTCATACAGAGGCCAAGCGGGGTAAAACCACCGCCCCAAGGCCTCACGCGGGACAACTTGTCCCGCCTCCGGGGGAGATCCTGCCGTCAACCCAAAGCCGGGTGACGCGGGAGTCCCACCCCCCGGAGCGATCGCGGAGCCCCCGCCGGAAGTCCCGGCAGGCGCTGCACCGTAGGAGGTGTCCTCCATACGCTCATCGAGAGAGTCCGTCTCCACTCCCGGAGTCGCCATGGCTCTCCCCAAGTTGGGGAGAGACGTCCTGGCTATCGCGGCACGAGACCCGCCTCGAGTTGAGGGGGACTCGGATCGTGGGTAAACGGGTGGCCTCCCCAGCGTGGGGTGGCCCCGTGTAAGGTGAAGGAGAAGTGGTGGTGGTGGTGAGGTGTGAACCGAGGAGAGCAAGCTGCCAAGTGGGCAAGCTTGAGGAGAGGGGCGGCCAACGTGACCGCCTCCACATCCGCGTTACGTACTCAAGGGGGGACAGCAAGTCGCGTCCCCCCCCAACGCCGAGACGTGCGTTTACGCACCCCCTCACAGGGCCGACCGGGTCGGTCGGAACTGAGGAGAGGGGAGTGTGGCAGTATTGACCCCCAGGTAGGGGGCAACACGTGCCATGCAAGGGGCGGCAGGCCACTAGCCTGATCCGTTCCTCCCCCTGCATTTGGGTCCATATTCCCTAAGTTCGGGATAGTTAGCTTAGTAGTAAATCCAACTTGGATTTGAGGGTTTTCTGCATTTATCGTCTTGAATTTTCGTGTGGCCCGGTGGGCAGGTGCTGGGGTGGGAGATTCTGAGTGGCGAGATTCTGAGTGGACCCTGGGGGGATAAGGGGAGGGACAGCGGGGCTTGGCCCTGCGTCCCCGTCCCGACCAAGAAACTGTTGGACCACACACCATCTTCTTGTTTGTCCGTGGGGGGATTGCCCCACAACAGGGATAGAGTGTGTGCGACTTGCACTTCTTCCGGTTCCCCCGACACGGGAGGCAGCCCTCGCACACCGCCCCAACTTGGGTACTGTGTGTGCGAGTGGTTTTTGCCACACGGGTCACCGTTTTTGAGATCGCCGTTCTTGGGGTAAATGTTCCATGTCATGGGGTCGCCTGATTGGTCCACGAAGAAGCCTGGTCCTCATGTGTCCAGTGCCCGTTGTGGCATCTTGGGCAGGTGCCCCTTATGCTCCTGATGAAGCGGGCCTCTCCCCCCCCTTCCCCTCGTGGACTCCTCTCCTGGACCAGGCACATCAGGGAGGCAACCCCCCCCAGCCCGCTTCCCTCTGGCGGTTCCACCTTTGGCAGGTGGAGTGCAGTGCGGGGGGGCATGCCCAGGTGGAGTGGGTTCTCGACAGGCGCGGACAGTGCACGGGCCCAGGAGGCAAGGGGGAAAGCGTCTCACATGTGCGTGGCGTGGGGGGGGGTCATGCCTCGAGAAGAGGTGAAAGTGCACGACATCGCATCAAGGCACTTCGTGCTTTGAGCACGAAGTGCCTCGATGCTGTTTGGCCTATCGGGCAGACCATCCCATGCCCCCCCCCAAAATGGGGCCCGCACGACGCCCTGCACCATCCCGACACCACCTTCCTCCCTGTCCTGCTGCACCAGAATTTACCCGCCCCGTCCCTCATATCCCTTCTGCCCAGTGGAGCCACCGCGCCTGCCCCCCTGCGCCCGCAATGGAAAGAAAAGCGCCTGCGCTGACGCGGGCGCCGGCGCCGGCGGCTAGCACCAATGCCACTGTTGTCGCCGCGACCCGCTCCACTCCAATTCAAACAATGACTTTACCCTGCCCGTTTCTCCTTACGCCTACGGACCCTCCCCCCGCCCCCGCATCCAGCTATCGAACCGCCCGCCATCGCCGCAGCCGCCCTCGCCAAAAAAAACACCGCCGCCATGCGTCACTAGAATGCCCCCAACGCAGAAAGCCATCAACGTCCCCAGCCCGCCCCCTCCAAAAATGGGCAGCTACCAGCCCTTGGAACCCTCCCCCTCCACCCCCTGGCGCTGCTACCGCCACCACACCCCCCAGCGAAAAAAACCGACCCCGCCGTCCCCAGCGACCTGCCCGACCCCCTCACAAAGCGTCCCCGCCGTCCCCCCACCCTCCCCCTGCGAGCCGTCCCCGCGGCCGCCTGCCGCCCTGCTCTCCCTCTCCCACAACGGCGGCGGCACCACCGCCGCCCAAAAAAACGTGGCCACATCTTCCTGTGGCCTGCCTCACCCCCACCAAAAAGTCTACACGGCCGTCTGCCCGCCGCCCCCCCCCCCCCCCCCCCCAAAACACCGTCCCCGCCGCCGGCCCTCCCCCCCCCCCCCTAAACACGCCGTCGTCGCTGCTGTCGTCCATTCCGCCGCCGCCGCTGACGTCGCGGCCGCCGTCCCCCCCCTCCCCCCCAAAAAACTCGTCATCGCCGCCGCCACCGCCGCCGCGGCCATCGCCGTCGCCGCCGCCGCCACTGCCGTCCCCCCCCTCCCCCCCCCAAACTCGCCGTCGTCGCCGCTGCTGCCGACGTGGCCACCGCCGCCGACGTTGCCGCCGCCGCCGACGTTGCCGCCGCCGCCGACGTTGCCGCCGCCGCCGACGTTGCCGCCGCCGCCGACGTTGCCGCCGCCGCCGCCGCCGCCGCCGCCGTGACTGCTGCTGCCGCCGCCGTCGTCGCCATCGTCGTCGTCGTCGTCACCGTCGTCACCGTCGTCGTCGCTGTGCAGCACCGGCCCGACCCCCCGTGTCGTGGCCTACCCCACCGCGTGTGCCCCCATCCCGCTGTCCCTCTTGATGAGCACGCTGGCAGGGTTTCCCGAAAGGGACCCACCACCGCTCATGTGGGGCCCATTACACCGGGGCATACCGTCAAGGCACCTGATTGGCTCAGGCCTGTGGCCCAAAGGTTCTCGGAGGAATGAGAAAAGAGCGCTCCGTGTATCTTTTTTCTGCAACCTACCATAGCTTTTTGGCTCACCGATAGACATGCTCTTAGGGAGCACAGCAAGGTTGCTGTTGGACGCACCATTATTTATCTAGTGTCAAACTCAACAGACTGCAGTATTTACATATATAATTTGTGCACCCCCTGCTGTGCGATGAACCACGCCCCTGTCTCGGCTTCTCTGCGGTCGCCTACGCTTGCCTTCGTCTGCTCTTGACTCCGTGCTTTCCTTGTCTCCGCGAGACCACACTGGTCATCCTTCCTTCCTTGCAGTCTCGTCTCCATCATCTCTCGGTCCCCCCTGTCGCCCGCCCCCTCTTCGCAGCTTTCGGGCACCCTGCCGCCCCACTCTACCCTTTCTTGTCCGGGTTCCCCGGGGGGGTGGCCCCCGCGATGCGCACCAAGCGGCTTTATACGGTATGCCTCACCATTGGCGCCGCGCGGGTGCCGAGAATGGACTTTTACGGCCTCGCTGACCCGTTTGTGACAGTCTCGGTTGTGGTCCCCACGGGCGCCACGTCCGCTGCGTCGCTGCCCACCACGGTCCGCACGCGGACTCTAAAGCGCGTCGTGACGCCTGTTTGGAATGAGAGCTTTGAGTTTGGCGTCGCGCCCAGCGAGGACGTGCTTGTGTTGAAGGTGTGGGACGAGGACACGTTGACGCGGGACGAGCTCATCGGCCTTGCCCTTCTGCCGGTTAGCCGCATCCCCGTTATCCGCGCGGCCGAGGCGGCGCCGCCGCCGCCGGGCGGACCGTTGCCGCCTGGCGGGAGTGGTGACCCGCCTCTCCCAACGTCGCGCAGGCCATCTCCAATGCCACCGGCTAGCCTGGGGCACTCCCCCTCTCCCAGTGGCGGTGGCAGCAGCGGCGGAGGCGGCAGCGGCTTACTGACGCCGGCTGCCATACCAGCCGGGGGCTCGTCGCCCGCCTTGCCTGCGCCGGTAGCCAAAGGGGTGCCCGGCTCGCCCGGCACGCCTGGCGTGTCCAGCTCGCCCGTCCAGCCCGCGCTTCACCACCAGCAGGCATCGCGGGAGCCGGCCGTCCCCCCGCGCGTGCTGCACACCACCCTCGAGTTGTTCAAGCCTCGTAAGCGTGGGGTGCTGGCCGGCCTCGGTCGCCTGTCCGTCTCGGCAACTGTGCGGGAGGAGGAGGTGGAGCTACTCGAGGAGGAGGACCTGGCCGAGGCGGAAGCCCGCATGTTAGCGGCGGGGGGGGCGGGGGGGGGAGGGGGTATCGGCGGCCGCCGGCCCGAGGTGCTGGAGAAGCGCTTCCTCGGTATTGGCGACCTGGCAATGTTTTTGTGGGCTAACGAGGGGCATTCCCGGGGGCTCCGTGCCAACTGGCAGGTACGTGGGGGGATGTCGGTGGGAGTCGGCGGGCCGGGCTGAGAGGATTGTGCACCGAGGGAAAGTCGAAGGGCGGGGGGTGGGCGGGTGCTGCCGCGCGCGTGGCGCCGTTGGGTGGGACCTGCGGATGGGCCCAGGGGCTGGTGGTGCCGTGCTGACGGCTCGCCTTTGGTGGCATGGACCAAATGCGTCGATTATGAGTGGCCTGCTGACCTTGCCCATTGTCGTTATCCCCCCTTTTTTGTTCGTGGCTTGCCCCACGACCCACGCTTCTGAGCACCGCCGCTGTCATCGCCTCTCGTGGTGTATCATTGCATGGGGGCGTCACCCTTTTTCGTGTGAGCGGCCTGCTGTCTCGTGGCGGCACGCCACGCGGATTTCGTTCCCTCTTGCGACACTGGTGCCTCCTTCCGCCTTGAAACCCCCGCCATCACCCCCTCACACAGTCAGCGCTCACTCGCCTGGCCGAGCAGCGGGCGTACCGGCTTTGGGAGGCGACGGGCAACAACGATGACGATGCAAACCTAACTAACGCCCGCGCACAGGTGCTGCGGGAAGGAGGGCTGTGGGATGGACTGTAGGCGAGAAGGCCCAGAGGCCCTTGACGTTGGTGAAACTGTGTCTTCCTGTTTGTTGGCGTTTCGGGTCGTCCCTTTCTGGTCCACCTTCGTGGCGACGCTTTGTCGATGACGCACCGACACCACCCGACAGGTCACGTGCAAAACACTGCGACTCTCGTCACGAAAAGCGGACTACGGACGGCGGGGTCTGCCAGACAAGCGCCGCCACTGCTATACACGCCCCGCGCACGACGCCCAGCGGGGCCCCGCCAGCAGCCGCTTCTACTGGCTCAGTGCATGAAACGGGCCAGGTACAACCCGGCCCTTTCCCCCCCGTCGCACGGACGTCACCGTCGCGAAAACGCCTTGCACTGCGTGCAAGCCTGCGCCCTCACGTGCACCCTCCCCAAATAGTCACTATGCGGGGGACGCGGCTACCACGGCACCTGCCGCACCAGACGCACCTTCGGACGCGGGCGCCGGTGCGTCAGCTGCCTTGGCGTCACTGCTGGCTGCTAGCGCCGCCGCTGGGGCATCCCCGTTGACATGAGTGGCTGGCTTGGTTCCGCCAGCGGGCGCACCACCATCGGCAGCCGCCGCCCCGTCGGGCGGCTTGTCAGTTACTGTGCGGTAGTCATCCTGTGCACACACAAACAACAACGGGGATGAGAGGCGACAACGTAGCGGCAGCGGGGAGAGCGAACAGGAGCGCTTGTGAGAAGACAGAAAGGCATACGTCAGTACCAGCAGTCTACCATAAGCATAAACTACGTCGATAGCATCGACACAGAACCTCCCGGACACTACCACACCGCGTCTCGACAGGTTACCAGCGCCAGCGTGCACGAGTAGCCACCAACCCGCGGCACAGCAGCGACGCTCACGAAGGGGCCACCCATCAGGCGCAAAACATACCATTGCGGAGTCGAGCTTGGCCTTGGCTTCCTCTGCGCGGCTCGCCTCAAGTGCCTTGGCCTCCTCTGCGCGGCGTGCCTCGAGAGCCGCCTTTACCTCTGCCACGTCTTTTCCGTCGCGGGCTGCGCGGTACAACTCCATCTCATCATCCAGCTCCTGAGCGGTGCGGGACACCTTGCGGTGGCTGTCGCCACCGCCCCCGCCGCCACCGCCACCACCACCGCCACCGTCGCGCCCCGCCCCACCTCGGCCGCCCCCACCCGAGCGGCGCCGGCCACCTGAGAAGCATGCACACAAGTACGCCATGGAGAAGGGCGCAGAGAGAGGGAGGGTAATGAGCAAGTACAGCAACCCCCGGTAAAACAAGGAAAGCACGTGAGTAGACACCAGAAAGACAGTGTCAAACGAACACACAGGCGGACGGGCAGGTCAGTAAGCAGGATGGCCCAGAAAGAAAACACACACGCGCCGCCTGAGCAACCCCCCCCCCTCCGCATAGATACCATCCAAGACCAGACGCGCACACCGCATGCCTCTGCACTGTCTAGAGCAACGCAAACAAGCCGAGCCCAACCGGCACGGCCGCTGCCGAAACCACCTCCAACCACCATGGCAGTGTCACCAACCTCAGGGAAATGACCAGCCTTCCCAGCCAAGCAGGGAGAGGCCCACACAGCAAACAAAGGCCAGCGAAACTGTCAACACGACCACGTACTGCGGCGCTTCTTCACCCCCCCCCCGCCATCGCGGCCGCCATCGCGGCCGCCATCACGGCCGCCATCGCGGCCGCCATCACGGCCACCGTCACGACCGCTGTCGCGGCCACCCGCCGACCGCTCACCGTCGCGGCGGCCGCCATCCCCGCGGCGGCCATCGTCGCGGCGGCGGCCCCCGTCCGACAGCGCCCGCTCCATCACTCCCTCAGCCGACTGTCCGGGAATATGTACACCGCCTCGCTTCGTGAAAGTACAACGTCGATCCCAAGAACCTCGGGGGATGATAGTCACACCCAGCAGTATGGGGCCGATAAAGGACAGGCACGGATGGGGGTGTGGTGGGGCTTGGACGCGCTCCCACGTGGTGACTCGCATGACAGAAGGACGCGGACTGGTTTCTGTGACCAAGGAAAACGGCGGTCGCGCATTGATTGGCTTCATTGAAGCCAAAGAGACAAAAAGTACGCAGTCCTGGCTTAATGCGACCCACTGTCAGTACAAATCACACAGACAGCAACGTAATTGACGTGACTTAGTTTCAGAGCGGAGCATGCGCTCAGCTCGCAGGCGCCGGGCAGGCAAAGGTGCAGTGCCTTTCAGTCCAGCAGCGGCAAGGGCCTCCACCGTGAGGGCCGATCACAGGAACAGCCTCACGACAGCCTCATTCCAGAAGGCAGAAGGCGACCAAGCCGACGTCCATGGACGGACAGCGGCCGGGAAGCGGCGGATCTTGCCTGCCAACACACTCAGATCGGAGAGGCCGTGGAAGTTCGCAGTTTACGTAATATCTTGGTTAACAAAAGCAATCTACTGAGTACTGCGGCTCTACTGCTCAATGTAAGAATACAATGTATTTGTGTTCCATCTCGGCCACATCTTTTTCGTGTGAGAGCTGCTTCTGGGTTTTCATTGGCCAGCTGCACTGGTGTTTTGCCTGTGAAGTAGATTTGTCAGTCTCTATTGTGCTGGCCAGAGCAATATAAGTTGCACTTCTTCTATCTGGACGGTTTGCCGTCGAAGAATCTTTTATGCTCGACAGTGTAAGTAAGTTCGCAATAGCGTTGAAGTAAGAAGACAGGCGGCCGCTTGCCTGCCTCCCCTCTCCATGGGACACGCAAGGGGTCAGACGCGAGCGTTTGATGCCCCTCCCCGGGTGTTTTGGCCGGTCGTAGCCTGGGGCCAGCGTGCCCTGGGTTTTGCCACCGCAACGCCTGCCGGCAGGCCCCCCCTCCCTGCCCCCCCGTTGGGGGGCAGTGTGGGCCCCCCGACCAGCAAGCCTCAGCGTCTGCCCGGCACTCCCGCATCTCCTGAGCGGGGAGGTTGCAAGGGAGAGAGGTGGAGGAGGCTGTGGGGGGGTCTAGAGCCGCGTGGCGTGTCACACCGAATCAAGCGCCTGCTTCTTTTTTTTGTATCTGAGCGCGCTACTGGTTGTTGTCCTTTTTGCGAGTTGAACGTGCTAGCCCCCCCCCACTCGGCCTTCGCCCCGCCCCCCCCCCAACGCCCCCCCCCTGCTGGCAGGGTGCTGCCGCCCACTGTCTCCGGCAGTCACGCACCTGAAGGCCTCGGCCAGTGGGGTGGTTGCCAGCAGGCCACCACCCACGAGCGACCCGGAGGGCTCGACCGCGGTGGGCGCCACCGGGCCTGGGAGCCTGGCTCCAGGCAGGCGTGCCGGCCGGTCGGGCCCCGCGCGTGCACGGCGCTTGGGCCTCTCTCCCCGTCGTCGGCGGCCGTGTCCCCCCCCCCCCCCCCCCCCCCCCCCTCACCCACCCCCGCCAGGCTTCCCCCCACCCTCCCGCCCGCCTCCAGCGGCCTCCACAGCGCTCGGTCCCTCTGCGCTCTCTCGAGTTCGTCTCTGTGGGGGGCACCCACGCGCCCTTTAACCAGCCCACCGGTCGTGGCCTACAGGTCCACCCCCCCCCACCGTCCCCCTGCTGCGTTGGCGTGGCGTCGGCCGGGCCCCCCCCCCACGGGGCCCCGTCGCCGCCGCCGCCGCCCGCCGCCGCCGCCCGCCGTCCGCCTCGCGCCCACGGCTGCCGCCGCCTGCCATTGACGTCACCGACGCGCGGGCGCCGTCGCGGCCTTGCCCCCCCCGCCGGCCACTCTCCACTCCTGCCGTCGTGTAGCTATCCCCGGCTGGCGCCCACGCGCTGCCGAGGCCTCTCCATTTCTTCCTCGCGCGCGGCCGAGGTCTCTCCATTTGTTGACCGCCGTGGCAGCGGTGGCCGCCGCCGCCACGCGCCGGACGTGGCGTCGGGGGGTGACCAAGCCGCTCCGTATTTGGGCGCCGCTGTCGCCGGCCGTTGCTACGCGCGCGCGCGCGCACCGTCCCCGCCGCCGCCTCTGCTGCCGCAACCGCCGACGCCATCCGTGGGGCGCGCGCGCTCGTGGGAGATCGGCCCCCTTCCCCCCCTTCCCCCCCCACCCCCCCCCTCCTCTCCCCTCGCCGCCGCCGTGGACGGTCCCGCGCGCGCGCCGGGCGGGTCGGCCGCCGCCGCCCGGCGGGGTGCGGACGCCCGGGCCGCCGCACGCAGCACTTCCACCGGCTCTCTCCACCCCCGCGGCCCAGTCCCCCATCGCTTCCTCGCCACCATCACCCCGCCCCCCATCCCCACCCCCGCCGCCGACCGCGGTGAACGGTATCGCCGGCAGCCGGCGACGGTGAGGGCGGTCGCGACGGTGAGTGTGGCGGCGGCGGCGGCGGCAGCCGCGGCGGCCGCAGCGGCCGCGTCGGTAGCGGTAGCCCTGACGCTGACCGTCACGCTCACGATTCTTGCTGCGGGTTGGGCGTCAGTGGCAGCGGCGGCGGCAGGGGGCAGCGGTGGGGGGGGGGGTGGCGCACACGCGGGTGCGAATAGTGGTGTGGTGGCCGCCACGCCCTCTGGCAAGGGAGGGGGGGCGAGTGCAGCCGGCGTCCCTGGCCGTGGGGCGAGCGGCGGTCTTGGTGTTGGTGGGGGCGGGGCTGGAGGAGGGGGCGGTGCGGAAGGAGGACGCGCGCGGGGGGGGCGGTTGCCCCCACCGCTATCGCCGTTGACGCTTTCGACACCGACGGCTGGCCGGCGTTCGGGGGGGGGGGGCGCCCTGGCGCCGCCGGGCGGGCCGCCCCGCCCGCGGCGGCACCGGCGGACGCGGGGCGGGGGCGGGGGGGGGGGGGGTGGGGGTGGGGGTGGGGGTGGGGGTGGCGGTGGCGGTGGCGGTGGGGGGGGAGGGAGCCACCCCGGTGCTACTGGCACCACTGGGGGCGTTGGTGGCAACGGCGGCGGCAGCCGCACCGTCGCGGCGACCGTAACAGATGGCGCGGCGGGCGGGCGTGGTGGGGGTGCGGCAGGCCCCGCGGCGGTGACGCCCCGGTCACCGTCGCGGGTGGCGGGCGCTGGCGGCCCGGGTGCCACCGTTGGCGACTGGGCCGCTGCAGTGAGTGGGGGCGCGCGTGCCGCGGCGACGGCGGCGCGTGGCGGTGCGGCATTGGCATCGGCGACGGGGGCGACGAGTCTTGTCATCGGTGGATCGGGCGCGGCCGGTCGGGGGCGCCCTGTCGGCGGGCGGGGGGGTGGTGTAGGCGGGGCCCACGCGGCGGGCGCTATGGCGGGCTCGGCGCCGCCGCCACCGCCGCCGCTGCCGGCGGTCGGTGCTAGAGTGGTCGGTGGCACCGTGGGAGCGCCCGGGCTGGGATCTGGTGCTGGCGTCGCCGCTCGGGCGTTGACCACTGTTCGCCCGCCTGCGATAGCGCTGCCGGTTGAGGAGGAGGAGGAAGTGGCGCTGTGCCCGCTGTGCTTGGAGGAGCTCGACCTGACCGACACCTCCATTGTGCCGTGCAATTGTGGCTATCAGGTACGTTAGCGAGTGCGTGGTTCTGCCTGCACATGAGGGTGTTTGCCCGTATGAGAGGAGGGGGAGGGGGGTGGCAGCTCTGAGCGCGTGCACTTGATTGTCTAACGCTCTCTACGCCTGCACACGCGTGACCTACTGGCTATCCCAATCTGTTCCGCGCCTCGTATCGATCCTGCCACCCCACCCTCTTTTCTTCTCCTCCAGATGTGTTTGTTGTGCTACCATCGCCTGAAGCAGCAGGCCAAGCCCTGCTGTCCCGCCTGCCGCGCGCCCTACACGCCCGAGTCGACCACCATCTTCCCGGTGGACCCGACGATCGCCGCGGCCGACGTGAAGCGCAAGAAGGCTCGGCGCAAGGCGGCGGCCCGTGCACACCCGCCGTTGCCGGTAGCGCCTGCCGAGGTGGGCCCGCCGCCCATGGTGTCACTGCCGCCCCCGTCACCGGCGGCCCGGTCCCCGCCGCCGCTGCTGCCGCCTGTGGCGTTTGTGGCGGTATCGACAGCGCCACCGCGGCTGCCGCTAGCCTCCGCGACCGCCCCGCCGGCGCCGTTGTCTGGCTCTGCGGGTTCGGCGGCCAAGTCGGCGGGTGCACCCGTGCCATCCCCGATCGCGGCGGCGGCCGCGTCGTCGTCGTCGTCGGTGGCGGCGGCGACGCCCAAGCCGCTCGTTCTGGCGGTGCCGGCGCCGACGCCCGGCGCGCGCATCCTCGCGCGCACCATTGTTCACGTCGCCGGCCTGGCCCCTGTTGGCGATGCGGTCGCCCGTCGTCGCCACCGCGCGTTTGGGCGGTACGGCCGGGTGGCCAGAGTGCTCGTTATGCCCCGGGGCGGCTCCGCCGCGGGCGGCGGTGGGCTGTACGTCGTGTACGCCCGCGAAGCCGATGCCGCGGCCGCCGTGCGGGGCATGACGGCGGGTGGGGTGGACGGTCGGGATGTCAAGGTGGGGCTCGCAACGACGCGGTACTGTGATGAGTTTTTAGCACACGGTACGTTAGCTGGTTGGGCGGCGTTTTGTGCTCTTTGTATGCTTGCGTGTGCTTATGCGCTCTCCTTCTGCATGTGCGCTGTTGTTTGCGTGTGGCGCATGTCTGAACAAGGCTCGGCCATAATCCAGTATCGTGCGTCTCGGTGAAGGTCTGGATCGCTAACGTTTTGAGCTCGTTGACGATGTCGGCTTGATTGTTGTGTTGTGCGCCCTCATTGTGAGCCTTACCTGTTTGTGTAATTTCTTTTATTCGCGCAGGGAAGCATCAATGCGGCCGCGAAGGCTGCCTGCACCTGCACCAAGTGGCTTCTCGCCCGGAGGATGTATTCACCCGCGAAGAGGCAAGCGCCCGCCGTCTACCACCACCCCCTCCATCTTTCCTGTTCAGCTCCTCCACCGGATTGTCTTCTCAATCGTCTGGCCCACCACCGCCTACCGCCCTCCCAGCTACCAGCAACCGTGCGCCTGCTGTACCTGTGGCTGTGCTTCCTGTGTCTCTTCCTGGACGTGCTCGCCGGCTGTCGCCGTCGCGACTGGCGGTGTCGACGGCGACGGGGATACTGGCGTCGACGGCGGCGCCTTCGTCTGCGGGACAGTCAGCTGTGGCTGCTCCGGCCCCTCTGCCTGTCGCCTCACTGTCACCTGGCCGGCTCTCCCTGGCTGCCTCCGTCTCTGGTCGGCGGCGGTTCCCGCCGCCATCGCGCGAGGCGGCGGGTGGTTGGGGCGCTGCCGCGGATGCGATCGACGCGTCGTCGCCGGCCGCCGCAGCCGCCGCCGCGCGTGCGGCTTCCAAGGCTGCGAGCGCGCCAGGGTCGACTCGGAAGGCTGTAGTGGCGTTGTCGGGCAAGGGGTTGTCGATGTCGACGCCAAGTGGGGTGGCACCGTCCATGACGCTGTCTCCGAGCAGCGCATGGTCGTCATCTGGTGGGCAGGCCGCCTGGACGACGCAGCCGACAGTCTGGTCGGCGCCACCAACGAGCACCGTCTGGTCTTCGCCTCCAGTGCTAGGCCGGACATCTCCTGCGCGATCGCTCCCATCGGAGGCGGCCTCGTCGTCTTCTGGGGCCACTGGTCCGACGCTCCGAAGGTCAGCTGTGCTGAGAGCTGCCGCTCGTGACGCTGCGCCGCCGGCCAGTGCCTGGGCATGTGTACCAGCCGCGGTGGCGCGGCCTGCGCCAGCGGCAGGTGCAATTGGTGGTAGCTTTCGGCCCACCCCCTCTCCCCCCCCAGGCTTTGCGCCGCCTGGATTTGGACCACTCCCGGCCACTGCCGCGTCGACCCGCTCTGTCACCAACGAGTGGGATTCCACGCCTGCTAGCGGGGGCGCCGGCAACCTCCGTAGCCTCGGGCAACCTAGACTCGCCGGTGATGCCGGCCACCCGTCCGGAGCTGCTGCGCCTGGCGGCCCTGGCTGTGTCACCACCCGGCCGCCCGCCGCCGCCACCACCGCCACCGCCGCCCCATCCGACACGCGGATCGGCGCCCCGCGGCTTCCGGCGTCGGATCGGGTAGCGGTGGTGGGTACAGGGCCCAGCCCCGGTTTGACGTCCCCCCTGCCCGTCCTGACCGGATCCCCCATCCACCCGTCCCCCCGAACGTCTCCGCGGTCTTGTTCGCGTTTTGGGTTTGCCCGCCGTCGTGAAGGGGTGGTGGGGGGGGGAGGGGCGACGGGAGCGCTCACGCCCGTAGCGGCGCCAGCGTCGGCGCCTCCAGCGCCGCTGTTGCTGTCTGTGGGTGGCAGCGGCGACGGTGATATTGTCGAAGGCAGCGGCGTTGGCGACACGCGCACGGTGCCGGATTTTTTGGGGGCTCCGGGCGCGACGGGCGGGTCGGCCGGCCGGCCCGCTCGCTCGCTGCCCGTGTTGGGTGCGGTGTTGCCGACTGCGGGCGGGTTACCGCCTCCGTCACCACCGGCTGCCTGCCGGGCGGTCGGGGGGGGCAGGGTGGGCACCGGCGGGCGTAGGCCAGAGCCGTCATTGGGCTTCGGCGCGCAGGCATCGTTGTCGGCAGCAGCGCCTGTGGCTGCTCTGCCTGTTGGAGCCTCCCGCCAGTCGTCTCTCGGCCTCGGGCCGTCGCTGTCAGAGTTGGCGGGCGCCCATCACGGCACGCCGCCGTCGCCAGCTGTACCGCTGGGTCCTGGCGCTCTCGAGTCGATTCCGTCTAACATGTCGGTGTCGCCGACACGGGGCAGCCCGCCGGGGGACAGCGTTGATTCGTCGCCTACGACGCCGACGCTCTTGTCGCTGCTGGAGAGTACGGAGGTGTCCACATCAGTGCCGCCCCATAGGACTGCACTGTCGATTGCCAGTGCCGCGCCTTCACTGGCAGCAGGCGGCCCATCATCGGATGCCGGCACACGTGCCACTACAGGCTGTGGGGGCGGTGACGGCATCGCTTCCACGAAGCGGTCGACGCCGTTGGCGCCTCCTGGGTTTGGCCCCCCGCGCTGCGTGCCTTCTTCAGATGCTTTCCTGGTTGCGGAACAGTCGTTGGACACCAGCTTTTGCGAGACTCTGGCGCCCGTGAGCACGAGCGTGAGCAACGTCACGCTGCCGCCGCCGTCGCCGTCGTCAGGCTCAACGTCAATCGTGTCTTCTCCTGGGTTGACGGTTGAAGCTGGCCCGCGTTTGCCCCTGCCGCCTTCTTGTTCGGCGTCACGGGCGACGCCGCCCGAATCATCGCCGCCGACGCGTTCGTCGGCGCTCGGCGGGCGGGCGTCTCCATCAGTGGCGGCGACCGCGCAGCGCCCGACAGCGCCGGCTCCTCCGCGTTCGCGGCTTCTCGCCACCGGCATCATGGACGCTGCGCATGCGGTGTGGCGGTCGCTGGTGATGGCTGCGTCGGGGGTGGGGCGGTCGAGCAAGGGCGGCGGCGTCTGGCGCGTCGCCGGTGCCGACGGGGACGAGGGCAGCTCCGCCACGGAGGATGATGGTGAAGCAGGCGACGCGGGCTCTGGCGACGACGTCGGATCCCAACCCGACCACGACGTCGATGAGCTCGATGACGATGAGCTTGGCGAAGAGGTTGAGGAGGAAGAGGACAACTACTCGCGTTTTCCGCCCTCGTCTACGTCAGTGGCTTCGATGGGCATGCCCTGCGGGCAGAGCGACTCTACTTCGGCCGGGCGGTACGGAGCGCTAGTGCCGTCGTGGGGTGCGGAAGGGGAGACTTGATAGGTGGTGAGTGGCGGGTGATGGGGATGGCGGGACAGTGTGGGTCTCTTGCCGGGCGGGGCCTGCTGCCTGTGCGCGTGGCGGTCACGCTTGTCACAGCCCATGACGTGCTACTGAGGAGGGCGGTGGAGGCGGGTGAGGTGAGTAGGGGGCGTTGCTGTTGCTTGTGACCGCTTGCAGCGGTTTTGTGGTGTACGTGGCGGTCTGCTGGTCCGTGCGCATCTTTGATCATATTGCTTTTTTTGTTGCCCATGCCCCGCCGTCTGACGGCACTGTGAGCGTATGGACGGCTGCGTGGTCATGAGAGGCGTGACCGCCACGTGAAAAAAGAAACGGCGCACCCGCCGTGGCCAGGCCAGTTCCGCCCCCTCCTCCCCGGAATTCCCACGCAGCAAGCGCGGCGAACTCCAGTGCAGGCACACGCCGGCAGATCAACTGGTCGGGTTCCACCCCTCGTCGAAGCGGTCGCGGGGCCTCGTCCCCAAGCGGCTTACCTCTCGCCACCGCCGCCACCGCCACGCCGCCATTGCCACCACCACTACCACTAGCGCTGTCGCCGCCGCCGCCGCCGCTCCTGCCGACGCCGCTCTCACCAAGAAAGCCGTCATCGTCGTCCCCTACCCCTTAAAAAAAGCTAGTCACACCAACATTGGACATCCAGCTGCCGCTCTGGGTGGAGCCAACGGGCTCGCCGCACTGTCACCCCGGGCGCCACCATTGCCAGCACGCCCCTCCTACCCCCCCCCCCCCCCAACCCGCCCCATTAACACCGCCGCCGCTCGCGCAACTCCGTCTCCCACCGCTTGCTGCTCTTCTTGTACAGCGCGAGCGTGACACGCGCATCGCCCACGGAGTCGTGCTCTCCCTTCTGAAACCCCTCAATGCCCAGCACGGTGGTAGCGAGCTTCCGCAGCGCCGGCGGCGTGCGGCGGCCGCCCACCCGCTTCCGCCCGCCGTGGCCGTGCTTCTTGTACCACAGCGATGTGTCCCGGGTCATCCGGCGGGGGTGGTCGAGCATCAGCGACTTCATGTCATTGTGCAGCGCGTGGCCAACGAGGATGCGGCCCTTGATCAGGTCCGCCACCGCCCGCTGCGTCGCGGCGTACGAGTTGGCCGTTGGGGAGCCCGCCGCCACGTGGTGGGGCAGGATGCCGCTGACCCAGGTGCGGTAGTCAGTGACAGGCTCGTCAACGACCACGTGCGTGTCGAGCACCACCGCCCCACGGGAGTCCACGATGGACACCCGCGCGAGCGCCGACTCCTTGCCGCCGGGACCTACGCCCACCATTTCACAGTCCATGGCGAGGATGTGGGAGGTTGTGTGCAACAACGACAGGTCCGTGACCATGGACGAGGGGGTCGGGAGCAAGGGGGCGGGGGAGGGGGGAGACGTCGCGGGAGGGGCGGAAGCCGCCGCCGCGCGGCAGCGCTTGGGCGCCGCCGGCCCGGCCGCCGCCGGCGCACCCCCCGCCGTGCGGCCACGCTTGGCCGCCGCCCCATCGTCAGCCCCACCACCGCCGCCGCGGCCGACACCACTGGTGGCGCCACTGACGGGGGGCGCCCCCCTCTCCCGCTCCCCCCCCACCCCCCCCCCCGGCTCATCCCCCCCCGGCGGCGGCCGCGGGGGCGGGGCGACTAGCCGGCGGCGGGGCTTGAGGTGGGGCGGCCGCTTCCGCCCCGCCTCAACGTCGGCCACCGCCGCGGCGTCACGGAGGCGGGCCCAGTTGGAGTCGGCAGCCGGCTTACGCTTGGCAGACACCCGCCGCCGCTGCGGGTGCGGGGTTGTCGCCGCCGCTGCCGCCACTGCTGCCGCCGCCGCCTCTGACGCCACGGCTGTGGTAGTGGTCGCCATGGCCGTCGAGCCGCCAACGTCGCAGGAGGGGGCAGACAGAGGGGGTAGCGAGAGGAGAAGAAGGAAGGGTGCAGAAGGCTTTCCAAGGTGGACAGGGAGGGGGAAATGGCGGGAGGCGCGGCGGCGGGTGTATATACATAGAGGCTAACGACAGTAGAGACTGCCGTGCAAGCAACGAAGAGCGAGGAAGACCACGACGAGAGCCAACTCCGAGCGCGGCCCCGGCGGAGCCCGTCGTCGTGCCGAGGCACGTGGCGAACCTTCAATATTTCTTTCAGATCCTTCCAGTTTTACGAGAATGTCACACATCGTCAGATGGACCCGAGCCTCTGACGTGGTCAGCTCAATTGACTAGCCCTGTTTTTCTCACTTCGTCTGTACAGTACCGTACAGTACATACATGCCTGTGGCCGCCATCCCGCCCGTACCCTTGCCCCCGCCCGCTGTGACGTCGCCTCTCCCTGCCAGCAGCGGGCTCACATCTCGAAGCAAAAGGCCGCCGCCGTCCCCGCTGGACACCCCCCCCCCCCCCCCCCCTCCGCTCCGTTACCCGCCACCCCCCCGTGCGCGCGCTACCGCGGTCGCCACCGCCCCACTCGAAGTGGGGCGTGACGCGGCTTGGCCGCCGTGGCCTAGCCGTGCTTGGCGGGTGCGTCCACACGGGCTGCCAAGTGGCGGTCCCGGTGCCCTCCTCTTCGTTCCTCTCCCTATCCCCGCTCCCACCCCCTTCCACTCTCCCCCCCTCCGCCCTCCATCCCCTTCTCTCCCCTTTCCACTCTCCCCACACCGTTTTTCCTCACTGCCTCGACCGCCCCCTCCTGCTACCTTCTCCCTGCCGCGCTCATTCTGTCCCCCCCCCCCCCCCCCTCCCCCACGATGGCCTTCATTGCAACCGCTGCCGCGGCGGCGGTTCGGCGGGCGGCCCCCACCGCGCTCTTCCGCGTCTCCCCGTCAGTACCCGTGCTGGTTGCGCCACCCGCGCGGACCGGCCGGGGCGTCGTCGCCCGAGCCGGCGGCCTGCTTTCCGCCCCTGGCCATTGCGTTGTGGGGGGCGGGGTCGGCCGCTGGGCGGGGGGTGATGGCGGTGGCGACAGGGCGCGGCGCTGCCTGGGCGGTAGCAGCAGCTGCAACGGCGGCGGGGCCCCCCTTGCCGTCGGTGGCGCGGGGGGGCTCGCCATGGCGGCACGGGCGGCCACCTCTGCTGGCGCGGGTGGGACGGCCGCGGCGGGGGCCAAGAACAAAAAGGCGGGGGGGGGCGCCAAGAAGGCGGCCGCCGGGGCGGGCAAAAAGGCGACCGCGGCCAAGAAGCCGGTCGCCAAAGCCGCCAAGGGGGCGGCCGCTTCGCCGGCGGCGGCGCGGAAAAAGGCCAAGCCCGCCGCCGTGGCGGCGGCGTCGGCGTCGACGACTCCCCGGCGGGCGCTCGTCATTGTCGAGTCCCCCGCCAAGGCGCGCACCATCCAGCGTATCTTGGGCGCTGCGGTGGGTGAGTCTGGGGGTGGCAGCAATACGACCCCGCGCTACATTGTCGAGTCATGCGTCGGCCACGTGCGGGACTTGCCGTCATCGGCCAAGCAGATCCCAGCTGCCGTGAAGGCCGAGCCGTGGGCCCGCCTGGGCGTGGACGTGGAGAATGGCTTCCGCCCGCTGTACGTGCTCATGCCCAAAAAGTCCAAGATCATTTCCGCCCTGCGCGCGCAGCTGGCCGACTGTGATGAGCTGGTACTGGCGACGGATGAGGACCGCGAGGGGGAGGCCATTGCGTGGCACCTCGTGCAGCTGCTGCGGCCGGACAAGGCTGGCGTGCCGGTGCAGCGGGCAGTCTTTCACGAGATCACCCCCGCGGCTGTCACGGCCGCGTTCGCGTCGATGCGCTCCATTGACGAGCACCTGGTCAATGCGCAGGAGACACGACGAGTGCTGGACCGCCTGGCTGGCTACACCATGTCCCCGTTGCTGTGGCAAAAGATCAGCCGGGGCCTGTCGGCTGGCAGGGTGCAGTCGGTGGCAATGTCCCGGATCGTGGCGCGGGAGCACCGGCGGTTGGCGTTTGTACGGGCCGACTATGCAGGCGCGCGGGCTTCCGTGACCGCCGGCGGGGGGGCGTTTGAGGTGGTCCTTGTGGGGCTGGTGGGTCGCCGCCTGGCTTCCGGCAAAGACTTTGACCCAGATACGGGCAAGCTGTGGGCAGTGTCGGCGGGCGCGGGCAGTGGTGCAGACACGGATGACGAGCAACGGCTCAGTGACTCCGGAGCTGTTGACGTGGATGCAGAGGACGTGTCTGACGGCAACGGCGACGGCGACTTGGCTGTAGGCGCAGCTGGGGGAAGAAAAAGGGCGGCGTCATCCGCCAAGCCCGTGCTACAGCTGACCAAGACGGCCGGACGGTCAGTGGTCAAGGCGCTGGCAGATGCTGACGGCTGGGTTGTTGACGACGTGACACG
Organism: Pyropia yezoensis; assembly: GCA_009829735.1. Classification (NCBI taxonomy): domain Eukaryota; phylum Rhodophyta; class Bangiophyceae; order Bangiales; family Bangiaceae; genus Pyropia; species Pyropia yezoensis. The sequence continues at coordinate 11,240,965 of CM020619.1, forward strand.
GAAGGGCGCCCGCCGTCGCCCGCCCCCCCCCTTTATTACATCTACTCTGCAGCAGGAGGCATCTCGACGCCTGGGCTTCCCCGCCGCCAAGACGATGCGCGTTGCGCAGGGACTGTACGAACGCGGCCTCATCACTTACATGCGGACTGACAACCCGACGCTGAGCGAGCAGGCGGTGGCCGCTACTCGTGCGGCCATCACGAGTCGCTATGGCGAGGATGCCCTTGGTGCTGGCCGGGCGGGGGCCAAGCCCAAGAGTGCTCAAGAAGCACACGAGGCTATTCGGCCGGCGGGGGAGGTTTTCGCGCTCCCCGCTGACGCAGGGCTGGAGGGGGATGACGCCCGCTTGTACGCGCTCGTCTTTCGCCGCACGCTCGCGTCGCAGATGGCGGATGCGGCGGTGGACACGACGACCATCACCGTGCGGTCACCGCCGCTGCCGCCGGCGCTGCGGAAACAGCTGCAGTCGGCGGGTAAAGGTGGCTCTGCTGCCGAGGCGGGCATTGTGGCGGCCGACGTGGATGCATGTGGGGTGTTTCGGGCTTCAGGCACCATTGTTGTATCGCCCGGCTTCTTGAGCGTTTACAACGACACGTTCGGCGCGCCCGCTGCCGACGCGGCGGAGGTGGATGCTAGCGACTCAGGCTTGCCCTCGGCGCCTGTGTCGTCGAGCGCAATGTCTGCTCGGCCGGGCACGTCGACAACGGCCGCGCAGGTGCTACCCGACGTGGTGCCCGGCGAACCCGTGGCGGTCTCTGCGTTGGATCTTGTGGAGCACACTACGACCCCCCCTGCGCGCTACACGGACGCGTCACTTGTCAAGGAGCTGGAGGCCCTCGGTGTCGGGCGGCCCAGCACGTACGCCTCCATCGTTGAGACGCTCGTCCTCCGTGGCTATGTCAGCCGCGGCACCCGTGAGACAGCAGGGCGCCTGCCGCCGCAGGCTCTCGCCCCTCGCCTCACAGCTTTTGTGGTGGACCAGCTGCTGCGGCGCTACTTCCCGTCCTTCGTGGATGCGGCCTTCACGGCCGAGATGGAGCGGTCGCTCGACGCCATTGCCGCGGGTGCGGCGGACCGGCAAGAGTACCTTTCTTCCTATTACCTGGGCTCAGACGGGCTTGCAGCGAGTGTCGCACGGATGGAAAAGGAAATTGACACTGCCTGGGCACGGCGGCTGGTGTTACCGACCGCAGGTAGTGGTGCGCCTGCTGGCCGCGGCACGCGGGCGGGTGCGGGAGCCAAGAGAAAGAAGGGCGATGGGGGCGGCCTGGCCGCCGGTGCCGAGGTGTTTGTTGGGCCCTACGGTCCATACATTGAGCTTCCTCGTGATGTGATTGATGCCGGCGCTGGTGGCGCTGCGGATGGTACTCGGGAGGTGATCAAGGCGTCGTTGCCCGCGGCGACGCTCGCCGACGACCTGTCCGCGGACCGACTGGAACAAATTCTCTCCCGCGCCCTCGACCCTGTGATTGGCACGGACCCGACGTCGGGGCTACCGGTACTAGTCCGTACGGGTCGGTACGGGCCTTACGTCCAGCTGGGGCGAGACGAGGATTGGGTGCCGGAGGAGAAGCCCAAGCGCAAGCCCACCAAAAAGACCGCGGCGGCAGCGGCCGAGGCAGAGGCCGCCGCTGCTGCCGCGGCAGCGTCGGCCGCGTCGGGCTCGTCGCCAGCCCTGACGGCCGACGGTAAGCGGATAGGCAAGCCCAAGCGCGCCTCCCTGCTGGCCGGCATGGACGTTGGCGACGTGACGCTTCCCACCGCCCTGCGCATCCTCAGCCTGCCGCGGCTGCTCGGCACCCACCCGACGCTCGGGGGGGAGGTCAAGGCGGGGATGGGCCGCTTTGGACCCTACGTGGTCCACGAAGGGGTGTTTGTGAGCCTCAAGGGGGCCGCCGCCGCGCCTTCCACCGCCACCGCGGGCGCTGCCGACGGCACGCCGGACGGGGAGGGCGGCGTCAAGGATGCCCCGTCGGCGACCACCGCCGCGGCCGCTGGGGCCACCCCCGACGCGACGGCTGCCGACGATGGGGGCCCCGCTGCGGGGGACCCAGACCAGTGGCGCCAGGTGCTGAACGTTGGGCTGGACGAGGCGGTGGCGCTGCTGGGCCGGCCGCGCCCCCCACGGCGGGCGTACGCGGGGGACAAGGCCAAGCGGGTCAAGGCATCGGTGTGAGGGGGGCGCGCGCGCCGGCGGCAGGAGGGGCTGGGGAGGCGCGTATGGCCCTATAAACGCCATACAGCAGAGCCCGAAAAGTGGTGTCCCGTCATCGACAGCCCCCCTATCTGCGTAAGCCGCCGCGATCCGCCTTCCCACCCCCCTTTCCTCCTCACAGGCAACGTCGCAACAGCAGAGGGGCAAACCGATAGGCTGGTGGGAGACGCGAGCGGGAGTACAAGCGAGGGGAGCAAGTGGGACAGAGGGCGGAGAGGGAGCCCGCTATCCCCCCCCACCCGCAGCCCCCGCCGCGTGAGACCATTCCGGTGCGCGCGGAGGAGGCCGGACGGTCGCCCTGCCGAGAGCGGCGGGGGCAGGGCCACACGGGCGAGCACAATCACGGGTCCCCATTTCAACGGCATGCGCACACGCCCGAGCGCCGTGGCGCCATCGCACCGCCACGGCAGGGGCGGTTGGGGGGGGGAAGGTGCGGTGGGAGGCAACCCGGCGCACCCCCCCCCCCAGACCCCAGCGGCCCTTGTGGATCCCCCGTGGGCCGTGACCCCACAGCGCCGCCGCGGGCGGTTGGACGGGCCGCGACCGTCACGGCCACTGCCAGTTGCGGGCGCCGCCCGCGTGTACGCCGGTGGCCACACCACGCCGTCAGGAGAGTGTCACTCAGCCACTCCACCCCCCCCCCATCCGCAACCACCCTCCCCCACTCCCGCACCCCCCACCCAACTGGCTCCCCTCAGCAAGCTGCCGGCTGCCGTCACCCCCGACGCGCCAGCCGCACGGCAGCCCAGCGTTCCCCCCCCGCGTCTGCGTGGCGCACATGCCAGCCGATCTTGCAACCCCCCGCGGCGGCATCGGGGTCTTGGCAGCACCCCCAGCGGCGGGCAAAACGGGGACCCGCCGCCCCGTCCAGCGACGGATCGTCGTGGTGGTGGTCCTCGTAGAGCGCGTAAACGGCCGTCTGGCCCGTGACAGCGCCGTGAAAGGTGCACTGCGAGGCGGGGAGGAGAAATCGCCCGCAAGGGGGAGGAAGGGGGGCTGGGACATGAAGAAGAAAAAAAGAGAGAATCAAAAGGGAGCGGCGGACGCAGAGGAGAGACAAAAAAACAGGTGTCAGCCGTCAGAGACGACGACTAGAAGAGCCAAACAAGGACGGAGCGAAAAGGTGGGCTAGAGCCCCACCCAGGCGCAAGAGGAGAGACCACCTGCGCGAGGACGTACGGCGGACGGGGAGTTTTCGTCCTCGTCATATTCGCCACCACAGCGCACGCAGTAGGACATGCGGGGGGCCAGCCGCGGCGGGCTGGCAACGGGCAGGCGGCTGCCCGCGAGCAGGCGCGCAATGACGGCCGGCGCCGCCGCCGGCGGCCGGGCAACAGTGGTGGCCGCCACAGCCGCCGGTGGGCCACGCCGACCCGACGCGGGCGCCAAGGTCGGGCAGGGCAAGACAGAGAATGCCACCATGGCCACGCCGGCCGTCATCCAGCCGGCTACGATGCCCCAATGGCCAGGCGTGTCCGCCAGCCTGCTCGCGGCGTTGCTGCTGTAGCGTGGGCGAAGCGGACGCCTGTAGACAATGCATACACATGTACAGTACCAGACGACGCTTCTGCCCAGCTGTCATGGAGATAGCGAAAAGGCAGCGAGCTGCAATGAAGACGAAGAGCAAGACACGAGAATCTATGGTACGTTGCACAAAAAAGATACATCGAGCATTATTTTCTTTCTTCTCCGGCGTTGTTCGGGCCACACCCCTCGGCCAATCAGGTGCCTCGGGAATTTGCCCCGGTGTAATGGACTGGTCCTGCTTGATGGTGGGCTCCTTTCGGGTGTGGTGTGCACGCTCATTAGTCAGGCTTTTGGGAAAGTGTGCAGGGTTTTGACGGCCGCCGCGGTGGCCACGCCAGGGGTGTCGCCGGTGCTGCGGTCGGCGTCGGCGACGGCGGCGACGGTGGCGACGGTGGCGACGGGCATGGCAGTGACGGCGGCGGCGTCGGTGGCGACGGCCGTGGCGGTGGCGACGGTAGCGCCTGGGGCGGCGGTGGCGACGCGGTGGCGGGGGCGACGGCCGTGCCGGTGGCGACGGCCGTGGCGACGCGGTGGCGGGGGCGACGGCCGTGGCGGTGGCGACGGCGGTGGCGACGCGGTGGTGGGGGCGACGGCCGTGGCGGAGGCGACGGCGGTGGCGACTGGGGTGGCGGTGGCGACGGGGTGGAGGGGACGACGGCGGCGGCGGCGGCGTCGGTGGCGACGGCCGTGGTGGTGGCGACGGCGGTGGCGACGGGCGTGGTGGTGGCGACGGGGGTGGCCGTGGCGACGGGTGTGGCCGTGGCGACGGGGTTATCCGTGGCGACGGGGGTGTTGGTAGCTTTGGCTGTGGAGTGGGGGGCTTGCGTTGGTGGCGGTGGAGACGGAGAGCTTTTTCTGACGGTGGGGTCGGCCACGTGTTTGGGAGAGGGCGGGAGAGGTTGGCAGTATGCGGGGGGGGGGGGGTCGTGGGCGGTGTGATTTATGTGACGGGATGGGAAGCGTAGGTGGTGGCGGTGTTGCTGGTGGGGTTGTTAGGGGCGGTGATGCCGCCAGCGCTGGGTGAATCGCCGGCGTCGGCACGATTGTTTTTTTATAGTAAAGGAGGGCGGTCATGGGTGCCTTGTCGACGATGTCATAGCCAGGCAAGGTATCCCAGAATGTCTCGTGCAGGAAATCGGTGGCGGGAGTGTGGGGCGCGGCGGAGCAACGCACAATGCATGCAGACTACCCCCTCTCTCGCACCCCCGCGCAAAAGAGAACAGGCGCTTCTTTTCCCTATTTTCTTTTGCGCCCCGGCCCTAGACCACAAGAGCCATGCAGACCGTCGCGTTCCGCTTTTTTTTTTTTTCCCTCCCGTCTGCCTCCCATTATCGTCCCCCTCCCCCCGCCTCGCCCACACGCCCGGGGTGCGTTTTCCTCACCATGGCACGCCCACCACAGCTCATCTAACGTTGAGGCTGGCGGCACCTTCTCCCTGGTTACCCCGTCCCCCCATCCCCCGAGCCACGTTGGATGCACCGAGGCTGGCACCACCTGAGTCGCCAACAATGGACCTGTCGTGCCAGGCGGGAGGAAAGGGTGGAAGGGGTTGCTTGGCACTGGCTGGCGGGAGGGGCAGGACGATGAGAGGGAACCAGAAGGCGAGAGAGGCGCTCTCCGCTTCCTCATCGGGGACCGTCGGGGCGCACGCTAACGGTCTCGAAGCATGACTAACGCATGAGCACCAGTCTTGCTCATCGACCAATCACACGAGCGCATTGGTTGGAACTATTTCCTCTCGCGAGACCATTTTATACACGAGGTCTCGCGAGCGAAAAAAGAATCTGAAAAAAGTGCCCTCCAGCTGTTCCCGCGAAGCTCCCCTATCTCGACTACCCCCCTTCCAAGCCTCAGTTAGCACATGGGCCCGAATCAGCCCCCGAGCAGTGCAAATCAATGCGAAAAGAAAGGCCCCATTTCAGGTTCGTCAGCATCTGGTCCACTCAGGGTGTCCCTCAGAGCGGTACACAAACCAGGAGACCCAAGGACCTCATTAGTTCGCAAGGACCTCTATGATCCTTCTGTCAGCATAGCGGCCGTGGACCCCGTCACGGCCGATGTCCTGCCCGGGCCCGAGCAGAGAAAAACCTCGATGTATCTTTTTTCTGCAACGGACCATACCCTCATTCGGCCTGGGGGGACTACAACCCCCCAGATTTACGTCTCTAGGGGGGGTCCCCCCCGGTCCCCCCAGGATCAAGCGGTCCCTCCAGCTACTAAGGACGTTTAGGAAATATTAGAGTCAGCGTAGTGACTCAGCCAAAGTTTTACGGGCGGGTAGCACTGGATGAGCCTTCGTTCCTCTGCGTCGGAGGAACCGCCGTCGACGCCTGGCGGGGTCGGGGGAGGGGGCGGTGGCGGTGGTGGCGACGGCGGCGGGGGCAGTGGTGAGGATGGCTGGAAGTGGCAGCGACCGCGGCCGCCGGCCGCCGCGGCGCGGTCGTCGCCGTCGACGCTGCTGCTCCCGCTGCCGCCGCAACTGAGCCGCGGCAGCGGCGGGGGGGGTGGGGGGAGTGACGCGGGGGTGGGTGGGGCAGGGGGTGGAGGGCATCCCACGCTGCCCCCCCCGCTCGGCGACTGGACGGGGGAGGGGGTGGGGGACAGGCGGCAGCGTGGGCGATGACACCTCTGAAGACGTTCCCACCGACGCGGATACGGACTGCGGCGCGGGATTGGACTACGGCAATGGCGACGGTGCATAGTGCGCGACCGCGTCGGTGTCGTCGGCGGCGTCGGCCGGGGAGGGGGGGGGGGCGGGCTTGTCGGGGTTGGGCTCGCTGTCGTCAAGGGGAGGCACTTGTCGACGGGCGCTGCGGCTGGACGCGGGCGAGCGGGGAGGGAGCAGGGGGGTGCGCTGGTTGGCATTGATGCGGCCGCAACGACCGAAGCTTGGTGCGGCCGCGGCGCTGGCGGGGAGGTTGTCGCGGCGCCCGCGGGCGGCGGCCGATGGGGGCCACACCGACCGCGTTGGCGGCGGTACCGGCGGCGGCGGTGGCGCTGCCGCCGCCGGCGCCCCGAACGGCGGGGTGCGCGGCGACGCCGACGGCGCTTCTTCCGGTTCTCAACGCTACGAGAGACACCCTCACCGTTGCCACCAACTTGGTGGAGGTTACTGTGAGCGGGTTTTGCCACACGGAGGACGCGTGTAGTGCGACTTGTGGATCCATGCGAGCGGGGGCAGAGGGCGAGTCGGGAAAGCCAGCACACGATGTGGAGGATCACGCCTTGTACGATGGTTTACTCGCTTGCCGCTCGTCATCCTCCGGGGGAAGTGGATATTGGAGCAGGTGACCTCGGGGCCTCGTTGTGCGGGCAAGTGTGGGACTGTTACAACGCACTGCCGTGCGTCAGCAACCCCGTGTATCACCCTGCAACGTTCGCGTCATCTCGCACGCATGTGTATGCCTTTAGATCTCCGGCAACAAGACGGTTCTTATTCCACGTTTGCACGTCTGGTGGCACTAGTGTGTCGAAGGGCGAAGTGACCATGCTCAATCGCCTTTCTCGACGGGTCGAAGACGGGACCGGCTCGACTACCCGACCCATCAAGGACGCCATCAAGTCTCCAACCGCCATCAAAGAGGCCGCTCAGATGGAGGAGAAGCGACTGTTGCAGTCGCTTGGATGGAAGGAGGCCGACGCTCCCACCTGTAAGGATTTCCCCCCTAATCCCATGCCTCGTACCTAAGGGATGATATCTGGGACCTTTCCTTACAAATCCTGCCGAACCAACTCCTGGCAACATGTGTCAATTCTTTGTATTGTGGGGCATGACGCGGTGTACCTTCCAGACTCAAGATGGGTCAGCCGCCGTCTCACGGTGTCTGCTAGCCGCACGACAGCAGCCATCGACAACCCATCATGGCCTGTCGAAAGGCGCCACCGTCAGCACCCATGACGAGCCACATCTGCCAAAGCTGGCGAGTCCGTTACAATGTCCTCGCTGCAGCATTGCAGCGATGTGACTGGCTAGCCGGCTGGCCGATTCGGTCGACTCGATCGAACCGTGCTTACGCGCCTCTCGGACCTTCGAACCGACTGGCGTCTGGGGCTGGCTGGGACGGCGCACTAGGCGCCGCACGCCGGACCCCTTCGTTTAGGGCAAACTGGGGCTGCACTCCTTTAGTGCGCACGCCCGCCCATGCTTTGTTCTGAGAGCCATGCTTTGTTTTTGGGCCGTTTTGTGCCTGCCGGCGGCGCGACGGGGAAACGCATGCTTTGGGGCACCTCGGGTGCCCCGACGCGAATATATAGGACCTGGGTGTCGGCGCCACCGGGGGAGACGGGAGGGGCAACCACAGACACAGACCAAAGACGACCTTAACCCTTTGAACCCCCTCGATCACCACCGACGTCGCGCTGCCTTCTTCCCCAGGCCCACCATCGTCACCATCTCCATCCTCTTCCCCGCACCCTGTCGCCCGATTGGCTGGCACGGGTCGCTGACACCATCACGAGGACGTTGAGGGCTGCCCAAGTGTGGGTGGTTCCTCACACCACCGTGCTTGGACCACAGCGGATCATATGCGGCAGCGGCATGGCGAAGGTTATGAAAGCAGTCGCCTCGGCACTGGCTATTCGTTGGGAGCGTGGTGGTGATACCTGAAACTGTCGCGAGGGTGTGCGCTACGACCTGCCCAGCTGTGATGCAAGCAAAGACTGTGCGTTGGAAGGCGATTCAAGCAATGCTGAGAGTCCTCGGGTTGAAAGAGAGTGCCGCGATCGCACTCCTGACCTCGACGAGTGTGGTGAGTCCCGGCTGTCACCGATGCAAAACGACGACGTGTTACGTGGCTACTTCGGTGGGAAAGTGTACGAGGCCCAGAGAGCCAACATGGTCAAGATTCTCGGCATCGGTGCGCTCATGTTGGCTTTGGCTCTCTGTTCGGACGGTACTGTCGTGACCACCTCCGGAGGTAAGGCATGTCGCTCTGTTCCTTTGGCGACCATTGGGTTCACTCCACAATGTTTGGCGCCACGGCTTGCTCGCGCCACGGCTTGCTCAGCGTTGCGTTGCTACGTATTTGAGTTGGCTTAACTTGCTGAGGTGTTGCATCGGCTTGCATTTCGTAGCAGTTTGTTGCGTTACGCGTGGTGTACCATACTGACACCTTGCCCGCATATTTCTTCACCGCAATGCCTTTCCACAGGTGTGTCTGCTTACCCGAGAAGAATGAGGATCATGAATTTGTTGTCTGGTGTGCCTGTTTGGGTCACTGTTGCATACGTTCCGCGGGTGTGGGCAGACTTCCAGAAGTGCTCGGCACCCAACGCCGCCGCAGCGTGTGCGCAGGTGTTGCAGCGCACGCTCAAGCTGGCTTTTGGCGATCTGATGCGTGTAAGCCACTTCGGCATTGCGGTTATCATGATGGACGGTATGCAAGGCGTTTTATCGCCTCACGTCGTGCCGTATGTCAGTGATCAGCCCGAGGAACGCGACATTGTGTGTCTGAAGAGGCATGGAACGAAATTCAGCTGTACACCTTGGATGACACCTTTAAGCAGCTGTGGTCGTCGGCCGGGTGTGCCACACCAGCAGCGCAACGTGTTGAAGATGGTGGGCAAGCAGCTCAAGGGAGCTCAAGGAGAGGGACCTAGGGTGCGGGCGTCGTCATTGATGCAATGGAGATGAATTATAGTGTACACTGCATCGTACCTGCATGGGCAGCTTGGGCGGGTCCGGGCTCCGGTTGTCTTCTTCTCTACAAGACATTCTGTTTCGACCGCCTACATGTACGTTTACCATTTCGTCTATGTCTCTGCGGGCAGTGTGCTTTTGTTCATTGTATGTTGCTGTATGTCGCCGTCGTGGGTACCATGTGACTGTATGTGCTTGTCACTTTTTGCGAGTGCTTGCATCTTACTAATCATGTACGTGACGACGAAGACGTCGCGCCGCCATGCACTCTTTGCGATGGCCCGGTCGTCTTGTTAGCTAGGTGTTGGATCTTGATATCTGTTGGGAGCTTACTAAGTGTGTGTACAACTACGAGAAGGCGACTACGAGACAGGGGCTTCCCATCCGTGAGACAGAAACCGAGAAGATACGTCACGCTAACAAGCGGTTCCGTTTCGCGCGCCGTACCCATAGCGTGCCCTCTGTGGCCCCCGGCTACGTCACGTAAGCCGGGTGTGTTGCAAGACACGCTGAAGGGAAAGGAGCACCGTGACGCCGTGCATTTCCTGCATTTCGCGGTCGCAGGTCTGCTTTGGCGTAACGCGCATGGCCGTCGATTCCATGGGATATTGACGTGGAGCAATTGTGAGCTGGCGGCGCTGCTCAGGGACATCTTCGATCCGCGCCCGAAGACGTGGCGCGATGCCAAGGACCAGTGCGAGCGGAGTTTGGACTGGGTGGAGAATGCCTGCCACGAGCTGTTTGGCGAGACCAACACGAGTAAGGTGCATCGCACTGTATCTCATCTAAACGCTGCGTTCTTGTTGCGCGCGAGCTTGATTGACGGCAACACCGGCGCCAATGAGGCCCTGCACAAGTACGTGAAGCGGGCCTTCCGGCTCACCTACAAGAACCGCGGACATGCAGCGCTTCAGATGGTGTTGGCAGAGTAGATATCATGGCCCTCATCTCACCGTTGAGGCGGAGCAGAAAGCAGTCAGGCGCGAGGGCAACCGTCGCAGGCGGGTGAGGAAGCGCGGCAGGCCGTCCTTAGCTGGTGACTTCGCGGATGACTTAAGCCTGCCCAAGCTCTGCGACGCACTGCAATGTGATGCATTTGTGTTATCTTGCAGTCCGGTGTGTGGCAAAAACCACTTGCACACACGGCACCCAAGTTAGGGCGGTACGCAAGGGCTGCCTCCCATGTCGGGGGAACCGGAAGAAATGCAACTTGCACACGCGCTATCCCTGTTGTGGAGCAAACCCCCCACGACAAAACCAGAAGATGGTGTGTGAACCAACAGCTTCTTGGTCGGGACGGGGAAGCGAGGCCAAGCCCCGCTGTCCCTCCCCTTATCCCCCCAGTGTCCCCTCCAATTCTCGCCACTCGAAATCCCCCACCCCAGCACCTGCCCACTGGGCCACACGAAAATTCAAGACGATCAAATGCAGAAAACCCTCAAATCCACGTTGGATTTACTACTAAGCTAACTATCCCTAACTTAGGGAATAGAGACCCAAATGCATGGGGAGGAACGGGTCAGGCTAGCTGCCTGCCGCCCCTTGCATGGCACGTGTTGCCCCCCTACCTGGGGTCAATACTGCCACACTCCCCTCTCCTCAGTTCCGACCGACCCGGTCGGCCCTGCGAGGGGGCATAAGAACGCACATCGCGGCGTTGTGGGCACGACTTGCTGTCCTCTCGGTACGTCACGCGGACGTGGAGGCGGTTACGGCGACCGCCCCTCTCCTCAAGCTTGCCCACTTGGCAGCTTGCTCTTATCGGTGCTCACCTTGCCACCATCAAGACATCCCCTTACCTTACCCTGGGCCGCCCCACGCTGGGGAAGCCACCCGTCTACCCGCGACCCGAGCCCCCCTCAACTCGAGGCGGGTCTCGCGCAGCTGCAACCGTATGGGTTCCCGGCGCTACTACCAAGGTTGATCGACCACTTTGGCTCCGTCATGCTAACGGCTAGCCCGGACCACCTGGTGTTCGCCATGTTGGCAACCCAGTGGCTCATTGAGGTCTTGTCGACCTGGGTGTCTTGTGTGCAGCGGCGGGGGATGTTCTGGCATCTATCCCCCCGGCTTATCCAAGGTTTGGAGCAGCTCACCCCTCAGCTAGTTGCTGAGGGGTGCTCATCGGGACAGCTCGCTCTACTCGAGGAGATGCTGCGTCTCCATAATCTCATCGAGTGGGAGAGCATCGAGCACAAGTTGCGCCGATCTTCCCACGGGCCCAAGGACGATGACACACTTCGCCAGTTCGTCTGGGTCGGCCGTGAACCTCAGGACGGCGGCGTGTTACTCTAGGAGGGGTTGGGCATCGGGGATTACACATATGCCCCGGGGGTGGAACGCCACACTGCGCCTCCCCCGGACAAGGCAATCGTAGTCGCCGTGGCCTCCCACGACGACTACATGGCTCAACCCACTGCGGGGGCCCCGAGTAGAGGTCGCAGCTACTCTCGGGCTCCGCCTACTCGGCGAGCCCCTCCGCTTCCTCCTGTCCCATTCCAGCCGCACGAGGACATCCCGATAGGCGTTGCCGTTGAGTCCTCCACTCCGGTGTCCCCCAACTTGGGGGCCACCCTACTCACGGTCTACCCCAAGTTGGTACTGCCGGCCACGCCCCTGACTTCCAAGATGATGATCACCACGTTGGTGCGCACCATTCCTTGGTTGGCCGCGTCGGCTGCAACACTCCAAGTTTCCGAGACTCCTTAACTTGAGGAGCGCGTTCGTACTGTTGTGGCGACCGCGAGTTGCGAGCCGGTAACGGAGTTCATGACGACCTAGTTGGCTCGTATCGGGTCGACTGTGCCCCAGTTGGCCCCACTTGGGCGCGGCAAGCGTCGGGCAAGCCGTGCATACTCGCCTCCTCGCCGTCGTCGCCGTCACTCGCCGCGGTCTCCCTCCGTGTTGGAGGACGAGTTGTCTTATTCCGTCTCGGAGTCCTCTACCCCGTCGGAGACGGAGTCTGTCCGGTGTCTGCGTCGCCAACTTGCACGCAAGACCAATCGGGTTAATAGCTGCGGTCGTCGCCACTTGCGCGACCGTGAGGGGCGTGACGGTTCCGACTTGGAGCCACCGCCCCCTCCGACGAGTGGAGAACGATATCGGCGTGGGTCTCGCCGCTCGCCTCCACGTGAGGGCGTGGGTCGTGGTGTCGGGGAGTCTAGCATGCGTGCCTAGTTGGCAGCTGCCTTTGTTGTGAGAGTGTGTGTGTGGGTTAGGGCTGTAGTTGAAAGCCACCTTGCGTACCACTTCGACTTGAAGCACTCTCTTGGAACCGTCACTTGGCCTTCCCTAAGGTTGAGGGAGGGCAGTTAGGGTCGATATCATTCCGGGCGCAGCACGCCCGGACCTTTTCAGCAGGAAGATCCTCCACGTATTCCCACGTATCATCTTTGGGCTTATAGCCGAACCAACGCACCCTCAACATGAGGCGGTTTGTGTCCTCATCCCACCCGTGGTCGATGAACTTATCGAACACGAACTCCTGCGGGCCCTGTTTGGTCGCAGGTAGCGAAGGCAGGCGCCACGTCTTCAGCGCACGCGCCCAAGCCGGGTCGCCTGCCGGAGGTGGTGCAACTTTTACCACGTCCTGTCCGTTTACTGTGCGGACCCCATCGTCACTTTCGATGGTAAACCGTCGTCCATCCGTACGAAGAACTTGGTATGGCCCCTTCGTTTGGAACACCAACTTACCCCCAGTTGGGGTGTGTGAGTGTGCCAGTACCCAGTCAACCTGCTCGGGGACGTGCTTGGCATTGCGCACCATCTTGTCAAAAGTGCGTTTGTAGCGCTTTTGCGCATTGTCCATCTCAGCCCTGACTTTAGGGATGAGTATCTCGAGCCTGGCAGCGAACTCCACCTTACTCTAAGTAGGAGTAGGTGTACTGCCATCGGCCTCCCTAGTTGGGAGCGGCCGCCGTACGGCAATAGACCACACGCGACGTGGGGTCACAAAAGCGAGGGGTACTTCCCCGGTAGATGAGTGAACCTGCGAATTGTAGGCGGTCGTAAGAATAGAAATGTATTGGTCCCACGTTCTCACGTGCTCACTCACATAGTGGCGCAGCTGTCGGACAATAGTTTTGTTGAAGCGCTCCACCTGCCCATTAGTTTGTGGGTGGTAGGGGGTGCCATAGTTTGCGTGAACCCCCAACATATCCAGCACTCCCTGAAACAGTACAGACGCAAATTGCCGTCCATTGTCCGATAGTGTACTATCCGGAATGCCATACGCGGCAACCCAGTGATCTAGGAAGGCTGACACGACCGACATGGCCGTGATCTCTGCCAGAGGGATCGCTCGCGTAAGTTTCGTGAAGCGATCGCAGATGACCAGGAGGTACTGGTTGCCATCCTCTGTCACTGGCAGGGGCCCAAGGATGTCCATTGCCAACGCGGCAAAGGGCTCCTTAGCCGGGAACAGCAACATAGCCGTAGTAGGCCGCCGTTCCATCAGCCGGTTCTGTGCACAACTGGTGCAGGCAGCCACCTAACTGTAGATGTCCACCACCATGGACGGCCAGTAGTACCTGGTCATCAGGGTCTGGTATAGTTTACTAGACCCCAGGTGTCCACCTGTGGGAGCGTTATGCTCCCTCTCAAGGATACTGTCCTTGAGGGATGCGGGGACGACAAGTTGTTCAGTCCCCTGAATTACCCCCCTCCTCAAGAGGAGGCCATCGTCTCCGACGAAGAATCACGTCTCCGCCACCGTATCTAGCGTATCCCTCTGCGACTAGCAGAAGGAGTCTTCGGCTTGGACCTTCACCACCTCGTCCATGGAAATTTGTTCAGTCCCCTGAATTACCCCCCTCCTCAAAAGGAGCCCATCGTCTCCGACGAAGAATCGCGTCTCCGCCACCGTATCTAGCGTATCTCTCTGCGACTTGCAGAAGGAGTCTTCGTCTTGGGCCTTCACCACCTCGTCCATGGAGAGGGGCAAGTACTTCTTGTTCCCTGGCGCCTCGGGGTTCAACGCCTGACCCGAGCGCGTGACTACCCCCACGATGGGGATGTCATCATCGACTGAGTTAGTTTCCAGCCCCTCGGTAGGCACCCGAGAGAGACCGTCCGCTAGGGCATGCTGCCTGCCGGGACGGTACTCAATATCAAAGTTGAAGGGTACCAGTCGCACCCTCCACCTGTTGAGACGGGTGTTGGTGCAATCCGTCTTAAAGATGAACTGCAAGGCGCGGTGGACACAGCGGATGAGGAACTTCTCACGCTCTAGGTACTGAAGAAGTGACGTCACCGCCCACACCACTGCGAGTCCTTCCAGCTCGGTGACTCCATGGTTCTTCTCAGCCGAGTTCAGCCCCTTGCTGAAGTATCCTACCGGCAAGTACTCCTTGTCCGGCTGTTGCTGAAGCAACACACAACCAAGTTGATCGTAGCTAGTCTCCACGTCTAAGATGTAGTGGCCTCCCAACCTGGGAATAGCCAAGATAGGGGGCTTCAGCAGTAGATCCCGGAGAGTCTCAAAGGATTCCTGCTCCACCCGACTTGGGGGACGCAGGTTCTTCGGTAGCGTCGAGCTAACTAGCTCATTCAGCGGCTTCGCCACCTTGGCGAAGCCCTTGGTGAAACGTCGGTATACGTTACACATCCCGAGGAAGCTCCTCATCTCGGTCTGTGTCCGGGGGTACTGAGCCTTACGGATGGCTCTCAAGTTCTTCTCATTGACACTGAGGCGCCCCGGACGGGCAACATGTCCCAAGTATTCCACCTCCTGAGTGAAGAGGTGGCACTTGCTCGCCTTCAGTGACACACCGGCGTCAGAAAGTAGCTTGAAAACCTGACAAAGATGGTCAATGTGCTCCTCCGGACTTCGGGAGAACACAATGATATCGTCTAGGAACACAAGACAGATCTGCCACCGTACTCCGGCCAGAATCATGTCCATAGCGCGCTGGAAAGTTGCCGGCGCGTTGCACAGTCCAATCGGTAGTCGCTTCCACTGGTAGGTACCACAGTGACAGGTAAAGGTAGTTTTCTGCCTGTCTTCCGGGGCAATGGGAATTTGCCAATACCTCGCGTTACAGTCTAGGGTAGAGAACACGTTTGCTTCCCCCAGTGAGTCCAGGCAGTCGTCCATCCTAGGTAGGGGATGACTATCCTTCACCGTGCTCTCGTTGAGCTTACGGTAGTCGATACAGAACCGTGGGGTCCCATCAACTTTGGGGACAATGACCACCGGACTCGCCCACTCGGCGTTACTGGCCTCAATCACATCGAGGGCCTCCATGCGAGCGACTTGCTCTTTGACGAGGGCCCTTGAACGGGGCCCGCCCCTATACGGTTGTTGACGTATAGGGGGTGCACCGGGTTTCAACTCGATCCGGTGTTTGGTGGCTCTCATGAGCCCCAATTGACCATCCCACAACTTGTGATATTGGTCCAAGAGGCGTTCAACTCGAACCCTCAACTTGGGTGGAACATTCTCCATGTTCACATGGGGTCTAGGAGAGGCGGACGGCTTGGGTTGGTGCTTCTCCTCTCCAGACTTCGGGTCGCTACTCGCGCCCGCATTGAGGGTGACCGCTACTACCGGTCCCTCATTTTGGTCGATATAGTCGAACTTGGCTCCCGACTTGAAGTACTTGGGCGACAAGTTCAGGTTCATCACCTGAACCTTCCACGGGACTCCGGCTTTGGAGTCCATCGTTCCAAGGGCAACATGCACTTGGTGCTTACGAGCAAGACGTGGGTTAGGGTGTACCAACCCGTTCCCCGTACAATCAGTTACAACGTCAACGTTTGCCACCGAGTTGGGAGGCAACGTGACCTTACACGCTAAACGCAGGGTAGCAGTAAACCCCTCTCTCACGGAGCAAACAGGCTTCGACCGTGAGACTGTTACAGGAGCCACAGACTTTCCCTTACCAAGGATGGGGATGGTCTCCCCATTCATGAATTTGACCCAATACTCAGGGCCACAAATCAGAGGTACTGGTGTTACAACATAAGGGGTACCCAGAAGCAGGGGTACCGATATATTCTCGAGTACTCCATAGGTCACGTCGACCTCGTGGGACCCCAACCTAGTTGGTAGGGTTACGGCACCAACAATGGGCAGTACCCCACCATTGATGTCGATTATATGGTCGGCCTTGGACCCCCAGCGTTGGAGCTTCACCTCCTTAGGTAACAGAGACTTGCGTACCAAAGAGGCTCCTGAACAAGTATAAAGTACGATACGGGCACAACAGGCACGGCCGGGGGCTAGTTGCACCCGGCCAGCCACCTGGAAGTTCTCACCCGTCAGCACCGCGATGACCCGACGTGGGTTTACATTCTTGGGGAGTCCTAACCGAGGTGGGCGGACTCCCTTAGGTCGGCGCAGTATCCGACAGGGTTGGTTCGTCCTCTTGACTCACTTGGCCGAGGCTGCCGTTGTGAGCTTAGTACGGCCAGCTCCAACGGTCATTCGTTTCCCGCCGACTTGGCGTCAGAATCCGAGGGCGATGGGGAAGACGACGAGTCCGAGGACGACGTGTCCGCCCCCTCCGCCGAGGGTGTGGCGACCGCCACTACCGGTCGAGGTCCACCCTCGCGGCGTGAACGTACTTCGCCCGTAGCCGACTTCTTACTCGCATTCTTAACGAGTTGTTGAATGCGTTTACTCAACATAGGGCAATCATATGCCCAGTGTCCATCGGCGTTGCAGTTCCAACACCGATGGTCAGTTCCCGGAGGAGTCTTCCCGACTTGGGAAGTAGATGAGGTACCCTGGGAAGCTCCCACGGCAGCTACTACCTTATCCTTGCGGATTCGTCGTGCCTCTCGTAGCTCTCTGGCCTGGCGCGCCTGCTCTAGCTCCTTGGCCAACTCGGCCTGACGCTCCTGGCGTTGCTCCTCCAGCAACTTGCGGTAGGCCTCCCCTCTGCGGTAGGCGAACCTGGCCAACTCGGCTAGCGTCGCCAGGGCAGTATTCTGCTCCCGGGTACCCGTACGGACTGACCAATGGAGTCCCTCCACCAAACGACTCTTCACCACAGCTTGTGGATGAAGAAAGCCACAAAGATTATTGAGCTTACGGACCCGCTCCGCAAAGGACAACTCGTCCTCCGTCTCTTCTTGATGAGCTTGCGTAAAATCCTCGACTTGAGAAGCCAACGCGGCTTCACTCACCGTAGCTCTCAACAACCAGTTCACGAGCTCCAAGTAGGACGTCACCTCACCAGCGCCTCCACTTGAGGAAATGGGCATGACGGACATGAGCTCTGTCCGTAGGTCGCCCTTGGTAAAATCCTGTAGCATGTAGAAAGCCATGCCTTCACTTATGGCATTGTCGTCACAGGCTTTTGTGAAACGATGTAGAAACTCAAAGACACGGAGGGGGGGAGTTCTATCCCACTCCGCTTTGTGCCCAAAAGAGTAAAGTGCATTCTTCTTGGCACGGCCCATAGCTCGGGCCTGAATAGGACCGTACGCCACCGACTTGTTGTGGAGGGCGTAGGTCTCACAGTCGAAGATCCTCTGATAGACCGGGTTGGCTACCTGGATCTTGGGCGGCACCCCACGTTGAGGGAAAAGCCGCTGAGGCAATGAGGTGAGTTGACCCCCAGTGCCCGCCGTTTGCCGCGGCGAGCTTGGCATAGCTGCCGGCGTCTCCGAGGGGAACTCCCCCGTAAAGGGCGTGCGCCCCACCGAGAATGGTGTGGCTCCCTCTTTGGGAGTCACAGGGGTCGCCCCCGGTACGGGGCGACCCGAGACAGGCGTAGGGGGAAGTGTCCCCTGCGTCTGCGGGCTCCAAAGCCCCAATCCGGTCTGGGCATTGAGCCCATCTGGCAAACTCGCCACAATCTGATTCAGAATGGTATTTGTCATCGTGACCACCAGTTCCGGCAAAGTCTGCCGCATCACATTGGTCGCCTCCCGACGGACAGTTTCCGCGAGGAGTGGGTTACCGACTCCAGTTGAGTCTCGGTCCGCCTCCGGGAGTCCACCTGAGGGGTAACCACGATCCTCAGAGGTCTCAGCCGGGGGCATGCGCGCGAGCCCATCGCCGACCAACGGAGGTCCGCCGTCCTCCGAAAGCCTAGTTGGCGACGGCTGCAAGCCGAAGTTGGCTACAACCCGAGTGGATCCCGCTGGGACAGTCCTCTCACCATGGGACGTTCCCGTTGAGTGTACCACACGGTGGCCGGACTTCGGCCCACCAACATCAGGGGTGTCACCCGAATGAACTCCCGACTGAGTCGGGGTGGCCAGCTGCCCGCCCGTACTCCCATTCCCGCTGGCTTGAGGGACCTCGAGTCCTTCTGCGACCCCAGGTACACCTACCTGTGTCTCACCAGTATTCAAAGGCACTGGAGTACGTGCGTCACCCGTGTACTCCCCAGACGACGGGGGGCCCGATCCAGCCATGTTGGCTAACGATCCGTAAGACTCGGTCCAAGTCCACCGTTCCTCTGAGACAGAGGGCCCCGCACACCCGGGTGCACCCGGAGGAAAAGATTACCTCTGTCCCCTGCTGCTCCACCAAATGTGGCAAAAACCACTCGCACACACGGCACCCAAGTTGGGGCGGTGCGCAAGGGCTGCCTCCCGTGTCGGGGGAACCGGAAGAAGTGCAACTTGCACACGCGCTATCCCTGTTGTGGAGCAAACCCCCCACGACAAAACAAGAAGATGGTGTGTGAACCAACAGTTTCTTGGTCGGGACGGGGAAGCGAGGCCAAGCCCCGCTGTCCCTCCCCTTATCCCCCCAGTATCCCCTCCAAATCTCGCCACTCGAAATCTCCCACCCCAGCACCTGCCAACCGGGCCACACGAAAATTCAAGACGATCAAATGCAGAAAACCCTCAAATCCACGTTGGATTTACTACTAAGCTAACTATCCCTAACTTAGGGAATAGGGACCCAATTGCATGGGGAGGAACGGGTCAGGCTAGCTGCCTGCCGCCCCTTGTATGGCACGTGTTGCCCCTCTACCTGGGGTCAATACTGCCACACGGTGCGTGGCTCTCGGAGGTGGTGCCGCGAAAGGCCGACGGACGTCGGTCGACTTCACATGCGACAGCTAGTATCAAGGGCCGTCCATTGTTTCACTGGGTGTGCTATCGGGCGTCCGACGGAACGGAGCGATGCGGTCGAGCCCGTGTCTTGGTGGCCAGCCTGAACGGGTCGGTCCGCCGAGCTGTGGTTTTCGAGCGCGCAGCAGCAACCACTTCAGCACCGGACTGTCCTTTTTCTGCCTATGGGTGCACCCGGCTGCGTTGGGTTTATCAGCGGGGTTGTACTGAGGCAGACCTTTTGAGCTCTTGATTTGAGCGCGATTACGAAGGTGCTCAGTGTGGAGCACGACTGCGACGATTGGGTGACGCGGAACGGCCTCACCGACTTTCCGACAACGCACGCGATTGATGCAGACGTCCTCGACCAGCAGCTTTTCTTCGTCAACGCTTTCGCGCGCGAAAAGTTTTTTTTGCTTGTTAGGTTGCTTTGTGGTTGTATGTGTCTTTCGATTTCTTGCTCTGCAATCCTCTGCATACACATTGCGGTTGACTGCAACTGGAGAAGTTTTCCATATTGTCACTTTGCGCATCTGGAGTGCGTTCTCCGGTGTTTGCTTGTATGACCATGTAAAAACTTGTATTTTGCTTCGTGAAGCGACTATGAGCGATTTTGCCCAGTCAAAGTGTGCATGATGAGCGTCTTGCTCCCGTCGTCATTCTTCCTCCAGAACACGTTCCAAAAGCTGATTTGATGAATCAAGAGCCCTTCTTGGAGCGGGGGTCAACATGAGCAACTGGGAGGGCTGGGGGGCGGGGGGGGGGGTGCGGCGGAGAGCATCCGCAGCTGCGATTGACAAGGATTTGAAGAGTCAGACGAGGATTCACGGAAAGAGGGATGGGGATGGCTCAGGACGTAGCAAGGCGAGGCGATTCGGTGAACTCTTCAATCGTGGTCAGACGGACGTACAGGCTCTTGCTCTTCGCGACTGTACCAAGCCAATAGTGAGGTGGTTATCTGGGCGTAAGCCCACACCAACAGGGTACTTTATCTTCCTGAAGGAGATGGTGGGGAACCCGGGGTATAAACCCTGGAGTCAGAACCGCCGGAACGTAGAGCTCCACGCGAAGGTGGAAGCGTCCGGGACGGGGAACACGAGGGTAACGCAAGGTTGATTTTTTGTGAGGGGGAAGCAACGGGCACAGCCCCACGCGCAGATATCCCTCTTTGGCCCGCCGGTCCAGGGCCCGCTGTGGGACCCCGGAGTTCGAGCCAACACTCCCTACACTAAACACCCAATCCAAACACTCAGAACCCTCCAACACATCTCTCCACGCAAAACACGCTCAGTGGAGGGATCTCACTAAATCTCGGCCAGATTGGGGTGGAAGTAGCCCGCCCTGGGTAACTTCCATTCACTGGCCAGAAGGCCAATTCCAATCGGGCGGGCGTAATCGCTCTGCCCGATATTATCTTATCTCCCCCTCCCCATTCATGGGGGGGATCCAGCGAGGATGACGTGGCGTGCCCCTCCCGAGGGAGGAGTGACCCCCTCCTGCCCCCGATTGGTCCGGGGCAGAGGTCGCCACGATCCGCCTCCCCCTGAAGGGGGATGCCCCTAGGCCGAGGGGTGCGGTAAACCCCCACACTCCCCACGCCTTAAGGCCACGCGTCCCGTGTGGCATATGCCGACACCGACGAGAAGGGGTCGTGTGACGCACCCCTCAAAGGGGGTGCCGCCTTGGGACGGCCATCGCACCCCCTCCCAGCCCTGGGCAGCCCCCTTCAGGGGGGTGCCCTCAGACGGAGCACACGGGGGGTGCCCACACACACCCCCTGCTTACCGCTCTTCACCCGGGGGGGCCAACCCACGTGCCCCCATCCGGGGGCACCGGGCCTGCGCGGAACGGGTGCGACCCGGGTTTTCCCGGGCGTCTTTACTCATCGCACCCTCATACGAGGGTGCAACAGCGGGGTCCTGGGAGAGAGTGTCACCCCTCCCCTCCTTGTCGAGCTCGTCCTTGGCGCCACCATACGGTGGAGCCACCGGCCTCCTTGTGGGACCCCACCGTTTCTCGGCGGGGCACCTTGGCCCGTCGCGGTATTTGCCCCCCCCCCCCTTTAAAGGGGGGTCTCCGCTGTGAGTGCGCCGGCCGTCCGGGCGGCCGCCATCGTCTCCTCTGCGCTGTCGCCGCTGTGGGCGCGCACCTCTTCCTCGGTGCGCCGCCGCTGTGGGCGGGCACCGTTGCTGTTTTCCGGCCGCTGTGGGCCGGCGTTCTCGTGGCCGCGCCGCCCCTGCGGGCGCGCGGCATTGCTGTTGTCCGGCCGCTGTGGGCCGGCCTTGTCGTCCTTCTTGCGGCGCCGCTGTGGGCGGTCGCCGTTGTCTTTGTCCGGCCGCTGCGGGCCGGCGCTGTCGTCGTGGCTCCGCCACCGCTGTCGGCGGACCTCTTCCTCCCCATCGCGCCGCCACCAAGGGCGGGCGCTCCTGTTGTCGTCGCGCCCCCTCTGTGGGCGGGCAACTTCTGGCTGGACGCGTCGACGCTGTGGGCGGGCGCCTGTTTCCTTGTTGCAGGGCCGCCCTTCTGGGCGGCCGCTATGTCGTCTCCGGGAGACCACCCCCCTATGGGGGTGGATGACATACCGGAGGGTGACCGTTGGTCAACCCCTGATGGGGTCGACACCCACCTGGGCGTACCGCTCGTCTCTCTGGACGAGGATCGGCACGACTCCACCAAGGGCAAGGGCGAGCGGTCGTTGCTGCCACCGTCAAGGGCGGCAACTGTGGGAGGGTCTTATTACCCTCTCACGTCACTCTGCTTGCACGCCCTGTGCCTGTGCACCCCCGTGGAGGTGCCGACGGCCACGTGCCAAGCCACGCACACGTGTAAACGTACGCGTCTACCACCCCTTTCTGGTACGCCTAGTTAAGGTGTGCAGCCTGGGTTTCTTTACACTAGCCTTTTCAAAGAAACATGCAGCCCTGTGAGTGGCTGAGAAGAAAATTGGGGTTCTTTCATGACCTCAATTTTCACCCCACGCCACAGAGGCCGTGAGGGACGGTCGGGAGCAGCCCCGGTGGCGCGGCCACCCGGATTTTGCGCATGAGTGTATCCCCGCGAGTGAATCTACCCAACCCCTTGCACGAAATTTCCACCCCTCCCCCCCCTCCCGTCGCCTTGACGCCTCCCCCTTCAACCCCCCCCCCGCCGGAGTCTGAAGGTGACAGCCCTTCCCCCATCAATAACTCCATTCCTGTCGCTGTTTCCCCGGGCATTCCCAGACATCTCTGAGATGCCCCGGGGAAGCGTCTGCAGGTGTACTATGAGGGTCGAAAAGCCTCCGAGATGCAGAGGACAGTGCATCCGCCACAGATGGTAAAGTCACTGTCATGGGGGGACTGCACCTGCCCCGATACGTGAAAAGACGCCCCCTGCGCCGGGCCCACCCCTGCTTGACCTCTCTGACCCCGGGTGTGGCGGGTAGTGAGCCTTTGGGGGGAACGCCGGGCGAGGGTGGTGGCCTTTGGGCGCTGTGCGACGGGATGAGGTGGGGCGGGTGGCACTTCACCAAGGTGTGGTGTTTCGTTCCGGCAGCCGTTTTTCGAGGAACGGTTGACTCTCCACTATGCATTCTTTTCAAATGTTTCTATTCTCACCTGCCCCACACGGCCGCGACAACGGGTGCAGGTGAACACGTGTACATTCTTCAACTTCCTGTGGCCCAAAGGAAGAAAAAGACCTGACACCTCGCTCTTGAGCCAATGCGGCGACAGAATTGCCTCTCAGAGCGATCGAATTGAACTTCGTCGGCCAATGAGGAGACGAGGGAGCCTGTGAAACCCAGGCTGCACAAAAAACGCCCTCTAAACTAGGCGTGCTGGCGGGTGAGTTGGCCAAGTGGTACCACGGTACCAGTGTAAACGGCGGTGGAGGCGTACGCCATCGACGCCGTTAGCAAGGCGACCCCATATGGGGTCGACGCAAAAGGATTTTGCGACGACGACGGCGTCCGCCATCGTCGTCAACCTTGCGCTACTCACGAAGGTGATGGCCTCGCGGAGATGGTCGACGACCGATGCCATCAACCTGAGCCCACGACCTTCCGGTCGTGAAGCAAACATTTTCCCACAATGCTAGCGCAGAGTGCTCATACGCGGTGCGGTCCTCGTTTGTATAATTTTTGCAAACGTAGTCGTCATAGTCGGCGGGAGAGACTAGAGAGGGCGACTTCCATTAAAGTCCAAGCTTCGGCCCCTTACCTCCTAGTGCCGTTGCATAAAAGAAGATGCCACTCGGGGTAACCCGAATTTTAAGCTTCCTTCTTCTGCAATATTTTCGCACGGCTTCAGCCGGCAAACCCGTTGCTAGCCGCCAGGTATCAACCTGGGGGCCATAGCCAAACCAGCGTATGCGTAATTCAAGCGCTCCTTCCGCATTAAAGCGGTGGTCCACAAACTTCTCGAACACGTACTCTCTGCCATCCCCTGTTCTCGGGGAGGGCTGAGCCACTTTAAAGTTGGCTCGTGTTGCCTCGGCACGTGCCCAGGCAGGATGGCCTGCTTGGGGTGCCGGGGCACGAGTGGCATGGTAACTCCTAACTGTTCGGATCCCTGAAGGGGTCTCCACAGTTAAACGTCGCCCATCGGTCCTCAAGACCATGTAGGGGCCCACGCTCTTATGAGCGAGCTTAGACCGCTTACGGGTATGGGAGGCCAGGAAAACCCAGTCCCCCTCCCGTAGGTCCTTATTCTTCTCCGCGACAGTGGCGTCAAAGGTTTTCTTATACGCCTCCTGCGCCTTGGCCAGGTGCTTACGCACCTGGGGGATAATACTCTTCAGGTCTTCCACAAACCGTAAGGCTGCGGTCTGGGAGTCCTCGTCCTCGCCTTCCCCCAATTCCTCCTTCTCCTTAAGGGGACGGAGCTTCGGGAGGCGCTCGACCCCCATTGTTTGGAGCCGCCTTGGGCTCGCAAACATGAGGGGGGCCTGCCCAGTGCTAGAATGCACTTGAGTGTTCTAGGCCGTTGTGAGGAGTGGGACATAACGGTCCCACTCCTTTGGGTGCTCCGCGGTATAAACCCGGAGCTGCCTCATAATAGTGCGATTATATCGCTCCACCTGCCCATTTGTTAGGGGGTGGTAAGGCGTCGTATACTTCGCCTCAATCCCTAGGAGTCCTAAGACCCCCTGGAGAAAGACTGAAGCAAACTGCGGACCGTTATCGGTCAGCGTTGAGTCGGGTATGCCATCAGACGCTACCCAGACGTCAATAAAGGCCGAGGCCACTGCCACCGCGGTAATCTCCTTCATGGGGACCGCCCGGGTGAGCTTACTAAAACGGTCCACCATAACAAGTATAAACCTGTTACCGTTTTCAGAAGCGGGTAAGGGTCCGAGAATATCCATCGCCAGCTGACGAAGGGCTCGTTGGCTGGGAGTAACTTGAGCGTAGACGTATGCCTACGCTCATCCAGCCTATTTCGAGCACACCCCGTGCACTGGGAGACGTGTTTGTACACGTCTACAATCATGGTGGGCCAGTAGACCCCACGCCTCCGCGTGGCGTACATCCGGCGAGCCCCAGGACGGGCCGCCAATGGTAACTCATGGTGGTACGTCATAAGACGCTCCTGTAGAGATGTGGGAATCACCATCTGAGTGGTGTCCAGGAAGAAGGACCTCCGGCATAGTATTCCTCCTTGGTTCTCGAAGAAGAAAGCCTTCCTGGCCCATTTTGGGTCAGGGGGAGGTACCGACTCCCATTCCTTCCGCCGTTCCAGGCAGAAGGTGTCCTCAGCCGGAGCTTTTACGAGCTCCTCTACCGTAATTGGCCCCAAAGGGCGATGCTTCTCGCTCCGCCCGGCTAAAGCCTGAGCAGACCGGGTCACTGTTGTGAGGACCGGAAGGTCCTCATCTATAGGAGCCCTGTCAGGCTTGTCCGTGGGCAAGCGTGACAAAGCGTCGGCCACCTTATGGTCGGCCCCCGGTATATACCGGAGTTTTATAGTAAACTCAGACAGCCGAAGCCGCCAACGGTTAATCCGTATGTTTGGGCTATTCGTAGCCAGCACCGACAAAAGGGCACGGTGATCACGCCTTATTGCAAGTTACTCCCCTTCAAGGTAGGATCGTAGGTGTGTCACGGCCCATACGACACCAAGCGCTTCAATCTCGGTGACGTGATAATTTCTCTCGGCCGGGTTCAACGGCCGGGAGTAATACCCTACAGGGAGGTATTCCCCGTCGGGTTGCTGTTGTAATAAACAACAGCCGAGCTGCTCATAGCTCGCGTCCACGTCCACTATATAGTGGCCGCCCATCCGAGGTATCGCTAATACGGGGGGTGATAGAAGCAGCCCCCGAAGCGTCTCGAAAGTGTTCCTCTCCACCTCTGTGGGGGGAGATAGCTTCGTAGGAAGCTTGGTGCTCGTCAGCGCGGTTAGGGGCTTCGCTACTTTGGCGAAGTCCCGTACGAAGCGCCGATAGACGCCGCACATCCCCAGAAAACTATTCATCTGGGTTTGTGTACAAGGGTATTGCAACCCTCGTAGCGCTCTCGTATTTTTCTCGTTAACGAGAACGCGGCCAGGTCTTATGACATGGCCGAGGTAGTCGACCTCCTCTTGAAAGAGGTGGCACTTGTTGGCCTTGAGGGAAACCCCATGGGCCTTGAGGAGGGAGAGCACCGTCTCAAGGTGCTCCAAATGATCCTCCGCCGACTTTGAAAAGACAATAACGTCATCCAAGTAGACGAGGCATATCTGCCACTTCACGCCTGCCAGGATCATGTCCATGGCACGCTGAAAGGTGGCTGGCGCGTTGCACAACCCAAAAGGGAGGCGCTTGCACTGCCAAGTGCCAGAGTGGCACGTAAAGGCCGTTAGCGGCCGGTCCTCCTTGGCTACCGGTATTTGCCAGTAGCCAGCATTACAATCCAACGTCGAAAAGACGTTGGCGTTCCCGAGTGAATCTAAGCACTCGTCCATACGCGGGATAGGATATGCATCCTTCACCGTCATCTCATTAAGACGACGGTAGTCGATGCAAAATCGTTTACCGCCCCCAGGCTTGTGGACGATTACCACGAGGCTAGCCCATTCCCCGTGGGAGGGTTCTATAACCCCGAGCGAGTCCATTAATCGGACTTGCTCCTGTTCCACTAGACGGGTCTTAGGACCAGACTTATAGGGATGTTGTCGGACGGGGACCGCTCCTGGCTTAAGCCGGATACGGTGTACCGTCTCTTTGACAGTCCCGAGGGTGCCATCCCAGAGAGAATTATATCTCTCTAAAAGCGCCGTGAGCTTAGCTCGTAGGCCTTCTGGCACCGTCCCCAGGTCTATGCCTGGGGCGAGGGAGGATTCCTTCGGAGCCGGTTTCGTCTCCGGATCCTGCAACTCCTCGGTGGAAGCCTCTTGGCTGACGCCATCAAACACAGTAATGTGTCCTATGGCCATGCCGGCACGTAAGCGTACCGGCAGCTTAGTTGGATTCATAACCTGTACCGTAGTAGGCTGGCCAGGCTTAAGCGTGGCGGGCCCCTCGGCCAGTTGCGCTCCATGAATGGAGTGCAGTGTGCTCTTGCCACGGATGTATCCTTGGCCTTGAAAGTTGCCACGCACTTGAACGTGCGCAATCGTACCCGGACGCATAAGCGTCTTGTGGGTTAGGACCAGGCGGGCGTTCCCCCCCCGGGGACACGCACACACCGCCTCCCTGTTCGGCTTGCGGCGGGGGTTCTTCTGAACTCCCCGCAGAATGGGGACGGTCTCCCCCGATAAGAGGGTGACCGTCTGGTCCTCCGAGTTAATACTCTTAGTTTCGTGGTCCACCAGTGTGTTCCCCAGGATAACAGGGACGCACATACTCGGAACCACGCCAAAGGATATGTATGAGATTTGTTTTCCCACAAAGACCCCCAGGGTGACGCTTCCCACTATGGGGAGCCATCCCCCGTTCACATCATAAATCCTTAAGGTTTCCAGGTCTCCCAGGGGTTCCATAGGGAACCCCCGAGGTAATGCCTGCTTCCGGACGAGTGAAGGGCCACTCCCGGTATCGAGGATGGCCCTCGTCGCCCATTCATATCCCTTAGTAATAAAAAGCCGTACGGCTAATTGATAAGCCGTGGGTGGTGACACTAATGCCACCATCCGAGCTGCTTGTTTAGCTTCGTCCTTCCTTTTAGGGCGGATCATCTCACGCTTCACCCCACGAGGTCGGGGTGAGATGCGTTTCAACACGACATCCTCTTCCCCGAGGGAGGAATCATCCTCATCAGGCCTCCCCCTTAATCGTTTTTTGAGGCGGGGGTATCCTCAGATGAAGAGTCCTCTGACTCTTCGGTATTCCCCTGGGGACCAGGCCCCCCTTCAGGGGCGCCTGAAGGCCCCCCCTCAGTCACAACCGCTACGGGCTGCGCCGTCCCTGCCGTACCCCGCGGGGTACGGCCCTCAATCCTTGCGCGCTCCTTACGGGCTTTCTCAAACTTGGCCCGCTTCTCAACACTAAGGTCGGGACAGTGGCGCGTAAAATGCTCATGGCTATTACAAGCCAAGCAGGGGTAGCGGTTTAAACGCTCCCTCCCCGCATCAGTGCCAACTTTGGCCTTCCCCCCGTACAACGAAGGTACGGAGGAACCGCTGGGGGTAGTAGCCACCCCCGCTGCAATGCCTTTAGAGGCATTGCGCCGAGCCCGACGCTCCGCGGCGTCTGCGGACCATTGAGCCCGCAGCTCCTCATTGCGCCGGCGACATATTTCGCCTTTGCGTTGAGCATAGCGTACCAACGCCTCTATGGGCGTGTCTGGTGTATTAAATTCACGGACATCAGTCCGTACCTCCCACCAGACCCCTTGCATAAAGCGGCCCTTAAGTTGGCTCGCAGTATGAATGTACCCGCAGAGCGCATTTGCGTCGCGGACGCGCCGGTAAAAGGCGGTCTCGGTTTCATCCTCCTCTTGGGCAACGTTATTAAACGCTGCCACTTGGGATGATATAATTTCCTCGTCCGCATAACTGCGGAGGAGCCAGTTAACCAGCTCCAGATACGAAGTGACCTCTCCCGCTCGTCCCCCCGCCTTAGAGGGGAAAAGGGAGAGGAGCTCCTTCTTGAGTTCCCCTTTGGTAAACTTCGGAAGGAGGTACATAGCCCGACCTTCTGAGAGGTCGTTGTCATCGCTAGCCTTACGGAAGCGATTTAGGAATTCGAACACCCCAAGAGGGGGCGTCCCGTCCCAAAGGGCGTCACGCCCAAACGTGAGGGATATCTCTTTGCGCTTCCGGCCTAAGCCGTGAGCCATCTCTTCATCATAGCATACGCTCTTATTGGCGAGTGCATAAGCCTCGCAATCCAGGATACCTTTAAAGGTATCATCATCGGGTATTATTTTGAGCGGGATAACCCGCTCCGGTTCCCCGTTACGTCCGGGGGATAGCACACGGGCCACCCGGCGGTGAGTTGAAGCGCTTAAGCGCCTCGCCCCACGTCTCTCAGGATCGACATCACTTGCCTCTGAAGAGGAAGATGTCTGCGAATAACCGTGGGGTCGGCGGCGAGTCCGCCGACCAGATCGAGAGATTGAACCCTCGACCTTATCGAGTCGAGCAGAAATTGGTGACACCACCTCGGTCAACACCTGGCGGAAAGCCGCCAGAGGAACAGCTCCCATAGCCGTGGAGGACGACCCCCCCACAGCGGGTACGCCCCCCAAAGGGGCGCCTCTAAAGTTATCCGTAGCCATACGGTCCTGGGTGGGCGATGCAAACGTACCCCCACCCGTGGGTGAGGCCCATGCCCCCCACTCACGGGAGGTAAAGGTAGAGCGGTCGCAGAAGCCGTGGGCTGCCTCCCCATCAGGGGTCGTGCCTGGAGTGGCTTGTGCCAGGCCGGGAGCCTCACCGGCGCCTGGCACTCCACCCGGAGGCAGGTCCAACCGGGACAAACTCGTGCGTTCCCGCTGAGCGGCCGACTCAACACCAGGGTTGGTCCGTGAGGCGCCACCGGGAGCTTCGCCGGTGCCTGCTGTCACGTTTGACGTTTCCACAGGTGTAGGACCTCGTCCTTGAGGAGGAGCAGAAGTATCAGACTGCATCTTGACCCACCTGTAAAGGCTAAAAAGAAAAGGTACCAAGGGTCACAACCCAACCACAGAGCACATGACCAAGAAACCACCCAACAAAAGGAGAGGAGACTCCACCAGAAGGCGGAGCGAGTCCCCTCCCCTGCTGCTCCACCAAATGTGGTGGTTATCTGGGCGTAAGCCCACACCAACAGGGTACCTTATCTTCCTGAAGGAGATGGTGGGGAACCCGGGGTATAAACCCTGGAGTCAGAACCGCCGGAACGTAGAGCTCCACGCGAAGGTGGAAGCGTCCGGGACGGGGAACACGAGGGTAACGCAAGGTTGATTTTTTGTGAGGGGGAAGCAACGGGCACAGCCCCACGCGCAGATATCCCTCTTTGGCCCGCCGGTCCAGGGCCCGCTGTGGGACCCCGGAGTTCGGGCCAACACTCCCTACACTAAACACCCAATCCAAACACTCAGAACCCTCCAACACATCTCTCCACGCAAAACACGCTCAGTGGAGGGATCTCACTAAATCTCGGCCAGATTGGGGTGGAAGTAGCCCGCCCTGGGTAACTTCCATTCACTGGCCAGAAGGCCAATTCCAATCGGGCGGGCGTAATCGCTCTGCCCGATATTATCTTATCTCCCCCTCCCCATTCATGGGGGGGATCCAGCGAGGATGACGTGGCGTGCCCCTCCCGAGGGAGGAGCGACCCCCTCCTGCCCCCGATTGGTCCGGGGCAGAGGTCGCCACGATCCGCCTCCCCCTGAAGGGGGATGCCCCTAGTCCGAGGGGTGCGGTAAACCCCCACAAATAGTCCTCCGACTTGGGCGCAGAAGCGACCGTACCGCTCCCCAAGGATGAATCTTGGGAGGTGCTTTGTGTGGGGATGTGGGCGGGGTGCAAGCCGGGAACTGGATCCTCACTTCTGGAGGATCTTGGTGCGGTTTGAGACAAACTGAGGCCAGAATCAGCTGACCGGCGTCGGTAGATGCGCAAATGAGCATGTCCAGGAGGGCGTGTCAAGAAGTAGCCTCCGCGAATGAAGGCTCGGGCGAGGCTGTGTGGTCAATCAGCTGTCCTGAAGCGTCTCGACCGCGCTATCTGGCCGGGTCGGAGGAATTAGTGGACTCTCCAGTGATGTATTTTGAACGATGACGACACTGAACGCCGGGCGTGCAGGCATGGAGAACGACAGGTCGGGGTTCCGTCGTCCATGGATCGCCCAGCATGGCCGACGCGACTGTTGGAGTCGCGATGGCCAGAGTGCGAGGAGCGGTGATGTCCATGAGGGATCTGTGTTGCAGTGAAGTACATGAAGATGCGGCGTCACACAGGTCGTGACATGTATTGCAGAGGTGCTCTCTTTTAGGATTGGACGGTCTTCGCGTGATGTTGCAGTAAGTTGCAGTGGAAAACCGTAAAATACAACGCGCCATGCAGTGTGTATACAGTGAGTTGCATGTGGTTCCAGTCGCCAACGATTAAGTCTTGAGCGGCCACAGCGATCAGGGATTTTGACACGTGGCCGGTGCGGGGAAAGGCAGTTGGTGACGGTATTCAGCCTGAGTTGACGAAGATGCCAGGGTATTTTCGCGAACGCTTTTTCAATACATTAGTGAAATAAAATATTACACGGATGACTTCACTGAAATCTTGCAACCCTGGCTCCACTACAACCTACACCTTCGCCCACTCTCCTCCACCTCGGCCCCGGCGCGACAGATGCGCTGCGTCAACCACCGCCGCCCTTTCGCCCGTCACCCCGCCACCCCGCCACGCCTCCACCCCATCCCAGTTGGCCACGAACCCCTCGTCACCATGTCGCTGTCCCTCTTCCCCCGTGCGGTGGCGCCGCTGCGCCTCGCCGCCCGGTCGGCCGCCCCGTCGACGGGCGTACTCACCCGCTGGGCCGCCTCCACCCCTGCCGCGTCGGCGCCTGCCGTGCCGGGCGCGACGCCGACACCCGCTCCTGCGCCGGCAGTAGTGGCTGAGTCGACGGCCGGCGCCGGCTATGCGACGACGGCCACCTCATCGGCACGCAACTCACCGGTGGCCAACCTGCAGGGCGCGCAGCCGATCGGCAACTCGGAATACGTGGTGCGTTTGGGGGACCCGAGCGGCCGCGACGGTAGCGGTCGGCCATGGTGTGCTATGAGGCGTGAAGAGACTGGGTCTGGTGTGCAACGGTCCTCTCTGGTGTGCTGGGCGGGGGTGTGTGGAAGCGACACGTGCAGTGGAGTGTTGTTCGTCCCTTGACGAGTGCATGTCTGACTCCGTTGCTTTTTGCTGGTTCGTCCTTGTTGCTGGTCGGCCCTGCTTTATCCCCTCCCCTTGCACGTATTGCGCCGTCGCTGTTCAGGTTACCCGCCTGGACGACCTCGTTAACTGGGCGCGGAACAACTCGCTGTGGCCCATGACGTTTGGCCTCGCCTGCTGTGCCGTGGAGATGATGCACGCCGGTGCTGCGCGGTATGACCTGGACCGCTTTGGTATGATCTTCCGCCCCTCGCCGCGCCAGTCGGATGTGATGATTGTAGCGGGGACGCTGACCAACAAGATGGCCCCTGCGCTGCGTAAGGTCTACGACCAGATGCCCGAACCGCGGTGGGTGATTTCCATGGGCAGCTGCGCCAACGGGGGTGGGTACGCCTGGTTGACACTCGTGGGGGAGCGTCCGGAATGGAGCTAGAGGGGTGGGGTGTGTGCGGCGATCGGCTGCGAGTCCGGTCCGCTCGTGGATGTTGTGTCATGTGGCGTGCGTCCGGGCTCAGGGCGACGTCGGGGTGTGCCGTGCATCTCGGCCTGAAGAGGGTGACATCGCCCAGGTGGGCATGCTTTCTCACACTTCTCATCCCCCCCGCTTACATTTTGATTGCACGCCGTGCCCTTTTTTGTTCTTATTTCCTGTCTACTGGTCTGTTTCCTTCTTGTTCTGTCTGTGTGCCACCTATTTTGGCGGACAGGTACTATCACTATTCGTACTCGGTCGTGCGCGGCTGCGACCGCATCGTCCCCGTGGACGTGTACGTGCCAGGCTGCCCGCCTACGGCGGAGGCCCTTCTGTACGGCCTGATGCAATTGCAGAAGAAGGTGCGGCGCCAGAACACGATGCTGTCCTGGATGAAGAAGTGAACAACCCAAGTCTCCGGCTGTGATCTCTTGTCGCCCTGTACTTCGTCCGGCGGGTGTGCTGTTTTGGTTTCTCGTGTGCTCTGCGTTGAGTTTTTCTTCTCTTTTTCTGTATCTTTCTTGGAAGCTTTGTATATGCCCGTCGCGTCGATTCATTTTGGTGTTTAATTTTTCAGCTAGTATGTACATACTGTGCATTCGAGCCCATCAATGGCTTTCCAGGGTGTTGCCGACGCCGGGAGCCCTCGTGCTGGTTGTCCTTTTCCTCACGCACTCAACACCAATCAATCGCATACCATACAGCAAACGCAAGAGATGACTGGCGGTGGCGTACGACTCACGGCCGGCCCAAGCAGTGTGCGTGATTCTGTCAAGCCGGCCGGCTTGGCCCGCGGCCTCTCCTCTTCCAAGGGGACGTGTAGTGCGGTACCCCGATAGTACGAGTACGAAAATACGTCAATGCCGCCGCCGCCGAAAGGTCACCCACGCCCCTCCGTCGGGTACTAGCGCCAAGTGGATGGCGAACTTGAGCTCCCGCCCCTCCACAGGGAGCACCTCCCAGCCCGCCGCCAGCACCTGCACCACAATCGCCTTGACCTGTGACAGCGCCACCGGCCGACCGATGCAGCTGCGGTCGCCAGCTCCAAAAGGCAGGTGCGCATAGGCGGTGCGCTTGCGGCTGTTGCCATCCGCGCCCAGCCAGCGGTCAACGCAGAAGTCTTGAGGCTTGATGCCCGGCGCGGGGGCTGGCCACAGCCCTTCATCCTGACCCATCCGCAAGACATTAATAATCACCAACGTGCCAGAGGGGATGACCATGTTGCCGTACGTGAAGGTCTTGCGGGCGGTGCGCGGGATTGCAAACGAGGTGGGCAGGAGCCGCGACGACTCGGATATCACCGCGGAAAGAAGAGGGAGGGCGTCCAGCTCCTCAGCGCTAAGAAGTTTGCGCGGTGAGTGTCGAGGGCCGCCGCCGCTGTCGCTATCACCATCCGTCGGGAGGGTGGTACCAGCGTGGCTGTCCTTCGCACCGGTGGGAGCGTCTAGGGCGGTGGCAGCTTTGATTTCCGCCACCAGTTCCGCCTGTACCTTTGGATGCTTGGCCAGGTGGTAAAACAGAAACGCCAGCGTCGCGGCTGTGGTGTCCGTGCCCGCAAACGCAATCGTCGCAGCATTGTCCAGGACGTCCGCCTCGGACAGGCGGGTGTCCTCGATCGGCAGTGAAGCGCCCTCGCCGCCATTCGCATCGCCGGCCGCGTCCAGAAGCGCGTCCAGTAAGGGCACAGGCTGCAGCGGCGGCGAACCCTGCAGCTGTGCCCGTGCTCGATCCTCCCGCCGTCGGGCAATGACGGAGGTCAGCTCTTCTCGGATGGTCGCCTCCGCCGCCCACACCCGCCGGTTTCCCGCCGTCGGCAATGACCACAGCGCACTCCACGGGCGGCTGACCCGCCGAGGTATCGCCAGAGTGATGGTGTGCATGGCATCGTAAAACGGGCGCTGTGTATGCGCGGCCGTGTCCCCCACACCACCATCCTCCGCGCTTCGTCCAGAGGCGCCGGACGACGGCGCAGCGGCTTCAGGGTACAGCTTCCACTCAGAGCCAAAGGCATAACCGCCAAGGGATTCAAACATAATCTCCTGGGACCACGCCATCATGTCCACTGGGATGCCCACGTCGACCTCAGCGCCTCTGGGCGCGATTGCAGTGCTTTTCCCGGACGACTGCGCCGCCGCAGTGGCCGCGGCTGTTAGCCGGTCGAGCCCCCGCCCGACAGCAGCCCGGGTGGTTGGCAGGACACCTTCCTTCCCGCTGGGCCACCGTCCACCACCCCCCCCCCCAGCGACGGCGCCGTGCAGCACCCGGCGGATGCGGCGCCAGTCAGCGCCCTCGACCACAATCGCCGACCGCGGGTAGAAAGGCCCAAACACAAACCGGAACAGGTCCGAGTTAGACCACCCACCGCGGGAGGCGGTGAATATGGCTTCTGCAAGCCCCGAGTCCGCGATGCTGACCATAATGCGGGGGCCCAGGTGCAGCTTCACCACTCTCCCGTACGTGGCGTGGAGGTTGAAAAATGACTTGGGCAGGTTGTGCGCATCGATGTGAAAGACATTGCCGACGATGGGGTAGGGCGGTGGGCCTGGAATGCCAGTGGGCACCGGTCGCCGGGTTAGGATGCAGAAAAAGAGGGACGACGCGACCACCAGCAGCAGTGTGACGCCGGCGACCGTGGAAAAGAAGAACGCGGAGGACACGACAGCGCCCTGGGCAGCCACTGCCGACGTCGGCAAGGGAGCATCCATTACGGCCACCACGAAATCGACACGGCTAACCAAGACGCGATGTCGCCTAAGACGAGCCGTACCAGCATGCCAGGGTGTGAGAAGCAGGACCGTTGGAAGCAGCGGCGCGACAGTGATCATTTTTCGCCGTGTTTTTTGTCTGCCTCGTCAGTCGTTGATCATGCGGTATTTACTTTCACATCCTGTACAAGTTACTGTATGTCCAGGACAATATAATTTAATTCAAAACACAGAGTGAACTAAGTTGAGAGACACAGGCGTGCGGCTAATTTGCTCCGACGAGACTGTTAACACCCCTCTGCGTTGCCTACGGGAGGTGTCTGGAAGGCACTGGGGATAGCGCAGGTCGACTGACGCGCGCATACTTCGTCGCCGGCCTGTCCATCACAGCTGCAGGGCGTGGGGAGCTAGGCATAGGCGTGGTGAGCGGCCAAGCCTGCTGGCGTGTCTCTGCAGGGACGTCGTGCAGCGAGCGAAAAGGCCGGGCGCTGTGACGGACGGATTTACAGAGGAGGCCACGCGGGCGGCCTCCCCATCTATGAGGGTTTGGGTCCAACGGAGGACGGGGTGGCTTGTCCTGCGGAAGAGAGAAAGGCTTCCCATGAGGCGTTACGTACAGCGTATTGCGCACACACTGCAGCCGAGGACCCTGGGATTGGCCAGAATAGCTCCGTCAGACTCTAAACTAAACGAACGTCGGAGGGGGTGTTCACCACTTGGTACTCTCCCACGCAAGGCACCATCAACGACTGAGCGGCGGCCGATCGTACGGCACTGATCGCGTGGCTCCCGCTGGAAGGCCAGCACACGCCAGCAGCCATGGATCACGACTGGTCGTCGGGACAGTGTCTCTTCTTTGCTGGGTGTAAGACGTTAAGCGTCCGCCTGTCCCCCCCGACCCCCCGCCGCGGCGGCGGGGTCATGATACGTACATTCTTGACGTATTCGACCCGGCTTGTCACCTGTCCGCCATGGGAGGGGTGGTCAAGATGCGAGGCACGGAGGGACGAGCGCTGGCAAGAGCCGCGTCTGTCATTGGCCTGCACGCCCCCGCACCCTTCCCACCTTCCCAGCTGTCAAGCCAAGGGCTAGGGCGTGGCGAGAACGGCCGACGCCTGCGTGGCCCGACACGTGAAAGACCAATGCAGAACAAATAACCGATGCGGCACCAATGGCTCAAGGTGAGGAGGCCCTCCCCGCCGGGCTGCCTACGCGGTGCCGCTGCCCGTTTCATTCGAGCAAGTCGTCCACTTGCGCCCCCTGCGGGGGCGCTGACGAACCTCCCCCCGCCGCTGCCGTAGCTCCTCCGGTGGGCGCCGCCGTCAAGGCCGCCGCGGGGCTCACCGTCGGGCGGGCGCCCGCCAGCTCTGTCACCCAGTCGTCCCGCGGGGGTGGACCCGCCGGCCGGCGACGCGGGGCAGTAGCTGGCGGAGGGCCCGCCGTCGCTGCACTGCCGCCGCCAAAAAAGGCGTCGAGGTCCACGCCGCCACCGCCACCGCCCGCTGGCGCAGACGTCGCCGTGGCACCGGGATCGACGGGCGGAGGCCTCGCGGCCTCAGCCTCCACCCCTCCTTCCTCCTCCTCCGTCTCGAGCTCCTCAGTCGCCTCCTCCTCATCGTACGGGTCTTCCTCGCCGGTGGAGCGGTCAGTCGCCTCCTCCCCTGTTGAAGCCCCCTCTTCAGCATAGAAGCGCTCTGGGTCCAACAACGCATCCGCGGCAGCTTGACGCCTCCGAGCATCCCGGGCCCAGTCGCGGCCGCCATTCGCAACTGTCGCCCATCCAGTCCCTCCGCCTCGGCTGCCCCCCCCTGCGTGCTCCTCGCTGTCTTGGTCATCCGCCCCGCCCGACGGCACCCCGTGCGCCGTCATCCACTCAGAGCTGATCCCGGCGAGACGGCGGCCGCTCTCCCCCCCAAACCCACGGCCACCACTCACGCCCCCTCCCGCCGCCCACTCTGCGCTACTCATGCCCGACCCGCCCATACCCATGGGAGCAGTAGGCTTCACCTCAGCCGCCCTCAGAGCGTCGGCCGAGGCCGCCGTGGCCCAGGCAGGTAGCGCCGCCTCAGGCGGTGGCGCAGAGCCGAGCGCGTGAAAGAGGGAGCCGAGGACGACCCCGGGCGCCAACGGCCGCCCCCCTCGACCATCACTGTCGCCCAGGACGTCGCCAGCGGGGGTACAGGCGGGCTTCTTGGCCAACAGCGCGACGGCCACTGCCGCACGCAGACGAGCCATACCAGCCGACGTCGAGGCAGACGACGGCAGCGGAGCCGTCAGGAGAGCGGCGAGCAGCCGTGCCTTATCCCGCACGTCCCAGTCTGCGTCCAGAGACGCCAGACGCAAAACTTGCACGAGCAGCGCCGCCTCCACTGACGCGGCTACGGCCGGCTTGTCGTCGTCGGCGGTGGGGCTACCATCGGCAAGAGCCGCAAGATCATCTACGCCACCGCTGGCACCACCGCCGTCACCGCCAGCGGCGAATCCAGCCCCTACCGCCGGCCGAGCAGCGAGCTTGGCTGCCAAATTCACCACCTGCAGCTTGACCCCTGGCGCCTCCGCAGCAAATCGTGCAGCCAGCAGCCGCAGCGTTTCCGCTGCGACCAGGCGGGGCAGCAGGTCACCCGCAAACTCGCCGATCAGCCAAACAATGGCAGCCCGTGCGGCCGGGGCATCCACCCGCCGTGCACCGCGGCGGGCGGCAGACGCCGCCTCCGCGGTGCCGTCGCCGCCACCATCATGCTCGTGCTCGTATTCGGCAGTCTCGGATCGAGGCTTGCGCCGTCGACGCCGCCGGGGGCTCGCTGGGGCGCCACCTGGCCCACCACCACCCGTGTCGTCGTCATTATCGCCAACGTTCAACAGCAAACTCGAAGAGGCCGGCATCTTGTCTAGCCCCCCAGAGTTGTCCATGCGCTTGGCGGTTCCACCCTCCGCCACATGATCCGACGTGGCGCCCCCTCCCTCCTCAACAGGCGGTGACTGCGCGTACTCCCCCGCCAACAGCGCCGCAGCCAGGTACTGCAGCGCGCCCGCGTGAGCGGACGGATCTCGCTGCAGCAGCCGCCGCAACACGCCCACCGCTTCCGCTACCACAACGTCAGACGCACCTGCCGCAACAACCCCCGAAAGCCGCCGCACGGCGGCGGCAGCCGACGGCGGGTGAGCCGCAGCCAGCTTGCCCAGCCCGCCCGCGCACGTAACCGCGACTACCGGGTCGGGAGAGGCCAGACCAAGGCCGAGGAGCGTCAGCAGTGCTGCCCGTTGAGGCGGAGAAGCTACCCCGCCACCTCGCTCCGCGAGCACCGAAAGCAGCGAAGCCTTCAGCGCAGCAACGGACGAGCCATCGGCAGTGGCGGGGAGGAGCTCGGCCACATGAGGCAGAAGGGTGGCGGGCGCCACACGGGTAACAGCAATGGCCGCCTGGACGGCAACGGCGGCGGTGGCGGGGGAGCCGCTGAGAAGCAGCCGCAAGAGCGGTTTGGCTGCCACTCGCGCCAACAAAGAAGTGGGGGCCGTGTGGTAGAGGAGAGAGATGGCGGCCATAACAACGCCTGCGTGCGGGCTGGCCAGCAGCGGCTGCACCGAATCAAGCAGCAGATCCATGTCGGCCGCACCATCGGTTTGGCGTGTCGGGTCCCCAGCTACGGGGTGACCGCTCGCAGAGGACGGCGGCGGCAGGGACGGTACGTCTGCATAAAAGTCGTCCTCAGCTAACAAGCCGTTGCCGCTGCTGCCACTAGCAGCACGGGCGGCCGCGAAGACCGCCGAGGTGCCCGCCGCCTGAACACCACCCCCCTCTCGCTCACCGCGGTGGGGTGGCGGTAGCTGGGTGCGCGCGTACCGCAAGAGGGCGGCGACAACTGTCCCCTGCGCCCATGGCTCCATGCTTGGCAGCGCGCGGCACAGGCGCCGGAAGTGGGGGTGAAGGAAGTCGTATCGCCTGGGCGCGACCTCCGTCCACGCCGCCACCGCGGCGGCGGCCACAGCCATGGATGCGTCGCCGAGCAGGCGCGTCAGCGGCGGGAGGAGCTCATCCACCGAATCCACGTCCAGGGCGTACACCTTGGCCACCGCCGCAGCTGCCGTCTGCCGAACGTACGGGGAGGCATCGCCCGCGGCGGTTGTCACAGCTGATGTGACAATGGGAAGCACCGCCGGTACGCGGATGGCAGACAGGACGCGAAGGGCGAGCGCGCGGATGGGCGGGTGCGGGTGGCCCACGTCTTTTTGGAAGGTATTGAGGCTGAGGAGTGCCAGCTCTGGTTGTGCCTCAGCATAGTGCACCAGGTAGAGGTAGACCAACTTCTTCACCCCCAGGGCGGGACACACAATGTTCTTGACAACGGCAGGGAACAGCCGCGAGGCGTCCTTGCCCAGGGACAACAGCGCCACAACGCGCTTCATCGCGTCAAGCTTCTCTGGTAGAGACGACGAGTCCAGCTGCCGGGCAATGTCCACCTCACGCACCATGCTGCTCTCAAAGTACTGAGCGTCAGAAAGGGCAGCGCCAAGACGCGCCGCCGCCGCCGAAGCGACGGACGAAGCCGTAGTGGTCATTGACATGGTGGCCAATCGCAAGGCCGTCCGGAGATGAGAAATGAGAAACCAGGCACCAGCATAGAGAAGAAAACAACTTTTCCCCAGGGATAGGCGGACAGAGGAGCAACGACCAGCAGCAGCGAGGTGGCGCAGGGCACACGCACAGTGCTTGGGGGGGACAACCAAGTGACGACAGCAGGACTGGTCGACACGACAGGTGTAGTTCGACGCCAGTTGGAATGCTGTAAGCATGTACAGTACTGTGCACAGGACCTGGCTGAAATAATTAGTCTTTACGTATTTGTCTTTCTGCTCGGCGAACGCCGGCGGCGCGAGGGGTGAGGCATGTGAACCGCACTCCGACGTCACGGTCGCTTTCGCGCAGACGCCGCCCGATCCGGCCATCCCCCGACACAGCTGAGTCCCACGCGTTCTTGGCAGCTTTGCTGCCATCACTGTCCAAACCCTTTCTATCTCTCACCTGTGCACCCCTACCCCTACTTCCTGTATCACCCCTTCCTCGCCAGCCGGTGTGCGTGCGGGCGACCATGGTGGGATGGGTGTTCCGGGCGGGCGGCAGCGCGACGCGGGCGGGCCTCGCCACGGCCGCCCGCAGCGGCCTACTGCTGCGGCCGGCAGTGGCACCGGTCGCGGCCCCCCGACTGTCCCGTGCGTCAGTGGTGACGCACGATGGCCCCCCCGCGGCGGTGGCAAGTGCAGCCCTACGCCAGCGGCTCCTCTGCTCGTCTGCCCTGACGCGGTCGACGGCGGCGGCCGAGGCGGCCGAGTCACCGCTAGCCGCGGCCTCATCGGGAAGCCTTTCCGACGGGGCCGCAGCTGCGGATACCGCTGCGGATGAGGCAGACTCCCCGGCCCCGGTGCCTGCTGCCGTCGAAGTGGACGCTGCCGCCGCCCCCTCGTCGGCGTCGTCGTCGTCGTCGACCGCGGCCGTCGACGCGGGTGCGGGCACGTCGGTCGGCCTTGGCGCTGAGTTTATCAGTCGCCCGCTTGGCCGTCCATTGGAGGGCTCGCCCAGCCTCGTGTCGGTCGCCTCCTCCATCTCGGACGCCTCCCTGCTGGACGGTCCTCGGGCACCCGCCGAGGCGATGCGCTTGGAGAGGGAGATTGGGAAGCTCTTGACTGAGTCTCGCCTCCACCAAGTCGTTGCGGCCATGCTCGACGCCATCCGCGTCGGGGCCGTGGCGCCCACCCGGCGCACATTCATCATGGCTCTGTCGGCTGCCAACCGTATCTCGTGGGCCAGCGCTGCCATCTCCATCCATGAGGCGAGTCGTGGCGCAGGCGTGGCGCTTGGCCTCAACGACTATAACAGCCTCCTTCGCACCCTTTCCCGCGTCGGTGCCGTTGACCGCATGCGGGCGGTGATTGACGAAATGTGGGCGGCGGGAGACGGGGCCGCGCCTGACACCCGCTCCTACGACCAGCTGGTGACGGCGCTGGCCGTCTCGAGGGCGCACACAGTCAAGGATGC
Organism: Pyropia yezoensis; assembly: GCA_009829735.1. NCBI lineage: Eukaryota > Rhodophyta > Bangiophyceae > Bangiales > Bangiaceae > Pyropia > Pyropia yezoensis. The sequence goes on from CM020619.1 coordinate 11,281,839, forward strand.
ACTGGACGTAACAGACGAGATGCGGGCAAAGGGGGTAATGCCCTCGGTGGGCACCTATGAGCGGTTTGTGGCGGCGTGCGTGGCGGCCAGTAAGATCCGGATGGCGACTGCCACGCTGGCAGCCATGAACGACCAGGGGGTGGCGGCCAACGCTCGCACCTACGCAGTGGTGCTCGCGGCGGCGGCGAACGCCAACCTCTCCGACGATGTCGCCAAGCTGTTGCCTCTGGCGTTGGCCGCCCTCGAGCCTTACACCGAGTACCTCCGTCAGGGTCCCGCCACCAGCCCGCGCTACCGAAAGGCGCCTGTACGGTCCTCGGGAGCGAACGCTGGCGCTAGCGTTCATGATGGGGCGGACGGCTCTCACTCAGGGGAGGCGAACACTGCCTCTTTCTTGCTCAACCCACGGCTAGAAGTAGCTGTTTTGGTTGCAGCGATTGCCGCGGCGGCGCGGACCGATCACGCTGCGCTCGCTAACCAGGTGTGGCAACTTGCCCGGTCGCCCGCCTATGCCGACTGGACACCTCCCGTGCCGGTCGTGCAGGCACTGTTGGGCGCCCGCGCGGGGGCTGGGGAGATAGCCGCCGCCTTTGACGCCATCGATGAAATGCAGGCGCTCGAGTACGACCCCAACGCGGTGCGCTGCCGGAGGCTTATCAACACCCTTTCCCGGTCACCGCAGAGTCTCGACGATGCCTGGTATCTTCTGCTTGCTCGTAAGGCCGCGGCGTCTGGGGAGGGGGCTCACCCTTCGACAACTGGGGATGTCGACATCGTCATGGCCGCGGCGGCTGACGGCGACATGGATGACTCCACCGAGCAGACTCCTGCCGACAATGCGAATGATCCCGTCATCGATGACGTCTCGACTTCTGTCGACGATGCCGCGGACTCACCAACTGTGGTGAACGCCGTGGACGGTGCCGGCGCGGCTCCTGATGCCACCCCATCCCCCCCCTCAGCGGTTGGCACAGGCATTGTTGGTGGTTCCGGCACGCCCAGCGCACCCACAGTTGCCCACCTCAACGTTCTTCTCCGCGCTTGCGCGCTTGCCGGTGACGCAGTGCGGGCAAAGCAAACACTCGATGCGGCCGAGGCTGAGTTGGGCATCGTCCCCGACGCCTTTTCCTACATTGCCCTCTCGCGTGCGCAGCTGGCCGACCGCAACACGGACGCGTCGATGGCGACGCTCGATACCCTCGCGGCGGCGGGCGACACCATCCCGCGGGCGGCGGACGCCGCGGACGAGGCGCTGACGCAGCGCGTGCTGCTGCTCAAGCTCAATGACCGCCTCGACGACGCGGTCGCTACGTTGCGGGAGAGCGTCAACGCGACTTACGCAGCCTTGGCGGCGGTAGACGTGGATGGTGCCGACGGGGCCAGCAATGTGGACGGTGGAGCGGCAGCGGCGGCGGCAGCGGTTCGCCACGCGTCGTCCCTTCCATTCAAGTTCCTCGCCCGCCGGGCGCGGCAGGTGGGCGACAGCGCGGTTGAGGCCGAGGTGCTTCGCCTGGCGGTCGTCGCGGGTTTTGACCCCGCGGACTTGTCGTCGTACATCGAGCGGCAACCGCGGGCACGGCCGGGGGGAAACGACCGGGGGCGGGGCGGTGGGGAGGGTTATCGGGGGGGGGGAGGGTTTCGCCGACGCGAGCCTCGCCACCGGGATGTTTGAGGGTGGGGGGAGCTGCAGCTTGGCGGACGTTGATGGGGCGCGCGAGTGAAGGCGGGTCGCGTGCAGTTTTTCAGGCCCCCACGGCCGACACGTTGCGATGGGTTTACGTCGTCGTCTTGTGTCCGGCGCTTGATTTCTCTTGTTCTTTTTTTCTTCTTCCTGTCCACCTGTCTCGAGACGGCGGGTCGAAACAAGTGTTTCCTATTGTCAAGGAAGTTAAGGAATTTGTGCTTTTGGGAAGGATCAAATATGTCTCTTTTCGCACGCTGCCTTCATCCCGGCTCGTTCTCCTCTCTCTCGGGGAGGTGAGCTCTTCCTCTCCACTGCATCTGAGCGAGAACAGCATGTGCGAGCTGTTCCCAGTTGGCTCTTTATGTTTCATCGTCCTTCTCCATTCGCTTCCCTGATCGGTTCCTCTTTTTATTGACTGTCGGTTGTCTGCCTCTTGGACGTCGTGTCCATTGCTTCCCCAATTGCCGTCGCATCTGATGCCGCATGGCTCGCCGCGGTGTCTTTGAGTTGCGCCATGTTCTACTGCGCTACGAACTGGCGGGTGGATCGTCTGCAGGAGTGCGGTCGTTTGTAGAGACGGATCTAGTTGACTGGGCCCGAGCGCACCCGTTTGTGCGCGTCGAGACGCAAGTCCATCGTGGGCACCCCAACGTCATTGGCCAATACGGTACGTATCGTCTTCTTTGTCTGCTCTGCATGTTCTGGGCTTCATTCGGACTCATGTATTCGGTCTGTTGGGTGCAGTGGCATTGAGTTGCATAGTCTGACGTGCACGTGACTTGAAGCTCCCTTCTTGTTTGCCACTGGGCTCCTTCCCGCTCTTCTATTTTATCTGCTCACTGAACTATTTTACCACACTCTCCGCCACCGTTCTCCAATGCGGCCCGCTTTTGCCTTCTCAGTCACTGGCTACGAGCGGCAGCTGGATCTCAAGAACCGCACCCGCGCCGACGTGGGCGCCCGCTTTGCCTACCTTCGCAACACCCTTGGCCGGCTCGTTCCCCTCCACCGGCGGGTGCGGTCCGGCGTGACGTCGTCCCGCAACCGGTCCATCCAGGGGATGTGGCACACTCCAGCGGGGGACCCTCGACTGCCGCCATTGCCCGTGGAGATCGCGGCCCGTGAGCGGCTGGCCACCCAGGGCCTGGACGCTGACAGCCTGGTCGAGGAGCTTGGCTTGGAAGGCTTCATGCGTGTCCTGGATAGGCTGGCGACGGAGCGGGAGGTGGCCCGGGCAGGGGGTGGAGGCGACGTCTGGTGGGACGGGGGCCAGGGCCCCGACGGGGTGCTCCTGCGAAGATCGGGGGTAGCGTCGCTGGGCACTGTCCTGGGGGGGACGCCATCGGCGTCGGTGGCAGAGCCGCCACCGGGCGAGGAGGCGGCGGAGCAGGCGTCGAGATAATGCTGGATTGGAGGTGTGGGGGGAGGCTGCTGGCGCGTGATGAGGTCGCTCTCCCTACCTGGTCTTGATAGGCGCTCATGGGCCGGTGGAGTGAAATTGGCGAGTAAAAGCTTTGCACAGGTTAAGCAGAGATACGGAAAAGAAGAAAAACAGTGCACACGTGTAGTGCGGCCCGCTCGCCCCTCAAGACTTCGATTTCTTTTTGGGCCGCATGTCCTCCTCCGGCAGCGCCTCATCGGCAAGAGAGTCGGCGTCATCGTCCATCGCGTCAGCAGCAGCGTCGTCCGCCCCCTCACCATTATCATCATCGCGGCGGGGCTTGGGTGCCGCAGTCGGGTCAAAGTCCTCGTCACTCGACTCGTCCTCGTCATCCTCATCGTCGACGGCGCCCATTGCTGCGGCCACCCCCGAGCCGCTCCCCGCCCCGCCGCCACCAACGTTGCCCGCGCGGAGGGCCTCAACGTGCTCAATCGGCACGCCCTTTCCGTCAAGGAAGCGGAGGATGGCGTCAAACTCGGAGCGGTCAATGTTGCTGAAAAGAAACGCGCCAGTCCCGCTCCCCGATACGGAGACATGCATGTCAAAACGACGGTCCACGTCCAGCCGCCGAAAGTCAATCTCTTCCACGTCGTCAAAGCGGATATAAGTGGGTGGCTTGTTGACAAAGAAGAACGAGGTGTCGAGGAAGAAGAGAAAGCCCTCGTTCGCACCCAGCGCCGTGCGCACTGCCCGGTGTCCCCGGCTGGTGAGGAACGACTTGGGCATGTGCAGGGAGGTGCCCGACAGGTGACGGACGACCTTGGAAAAGACCCGCCAGGTCTCCCCCCGCTCAGTGGCAGCCAGCTTGCCGTTGTATTTGTTGGACAGCTCTTCGGCGGACAGCTGCAGACGGGCATCGATAGCGTCCTCTAGGTCAAATTGAAACACCAGGTGTGGGTACATCGTGTTGCCCTGTCGGATCGGCGGGTCCAGCGACACCACAAAAGCCACATGCTGGCCGTCTGGCTTGGGTAGCAGGAACAACCGACTGATGCTGCTGTACAAGATCTTAAAGTCCACGCTCTTGCCGTGCAGCTTGACGTGGTTGGGGAAAAGGTCCACGTCGTACCGCCCGCGGGGCACAATGACAGGCATGTCAAGAAAGGTACAGATGCTCTCGCCAGCAAACGCGCTGGTGTCAGCGCGGCTCTTGATGCTCTCGTACAGAGACGCGGCGCGCGTTTCGTCGCTGACGTGGAAGCGTACCTCAACGAGGCACTCGTCCTGGCGAGCGGCCGTATCATCAACGTGGAAGTCCAGGGCCAGCTCATTCTTGGATGGCATCTGCACGTTGGAGACAGAGCCAAGGGCCACCTCAAACGCGTCCTCCATCCGAGCGTTGGCCGACGCGGCGGTCGCGTCCCGTGCCGCTGCAGGCGATGACATGACGCGGCCGGCGTTGCCTTCGGCGCCATTGCCGGTACGAAACTCGAGCGAACCAGACGCTCGGTTAATAGCCACCTCCCCCCATGACCACCCCCGCACGGCTTGCTTGGCGCGTGACAGCGGCAAGCCCAGGGTGGCGGGGAAAAATGTGGCAAGGCCAGAGTAATCGCTGTCCTTGAACCCGTCGAAGCGGATGCTCGCGCCACCCCGAATGGCAACTCGCACCTGCCAACCGCGGCTGCCACGAAGCCACGAGAGGGAGGACACCTCGGAGCGGGCCAGTGCGAGCGTGCGGGTCGTCTCCTTGGCCTTCCAAGACAGGCCGTTGGCACCCAGCTTGAGCACCCCAGACCCCGATGACTGGCCTGCAAGGTAGATGTTGCCGAAGGTTCGCGACACGCTGGGGGCAGCAGCGCTGCCGCCGCCGGGCGTGGCCCCGCCAGCACCTATAACGGCAGTGGCCGCGGCGCCCGAGGCTCCGCGGGCGTCCATGGCGAAGGTACGCGCCCCCGGCAGACCAGAAGAACGATAGGCCAAAAGAAAAAGCTGGGGAAGGGAAAATATGAGCACAGGGGGTGCGTCACCGACAACGCGTCTCCGTGAAGGCGACAACTCGTCTCCGTGAGGCGACCACGCTCACTATCCGACGGAAAAAGCGCGATAAGGCGCTGAAGCGCTGGCCTAACGAGGCCGAGGCAAAGCACGGTTTCCCGCCTCCCCGTGCACACCCCTCATGAACGGTATTTTAAAAGTAGTTGGACGAAATCTATAAACTTCCTGGCAGAGTCTTACAGTTCGTTGACCGAGAACCCACGCCTACAGATTAATACTCTTTTCCCAATGTCATGTTCGCAATGCTCAAAGTCAAGAGATCAAAACCTGGAAACACTCTCTCAGCCAACCATTCAGGCGGATTGAGCCCATCCACCAGTGAGAAGTTGGCGCCAGTCTTGACTTCGACCATGTCGGACAGGATCGGGAGAATAGCCGTATCCAGGATAAGTACTGCCTGGATACCCACGGCGCCGCAGGTGCGCTGTAGGTACTTATGTAAGACCGTGTTCCTTAGAAACCTGCAATCGGCTGCGCGCATCCGTTTTTCCGTTTATCTATATAACAATGGTTGTCATCGCATCAAGAACGTCGTTCTGACAAACACGTTCTTTGATATGGTACGTTGCACAAAAAAATACATCGAGCATACTTTTCTCAAGCCTCCGAGAACCTTTGGGCCACGGGCCTGCGCCAATCAGGTGCCTTCACGGTATGATCCGGTGTAATGGGCCCAACAAGGGGCGCGATGGATCCCATCCGGGAAACCGCACCAAGCGTGCTCATCAAGCGGGACAGCCGGAGGGGGGCACGCTCGGTGGGGGGGCCGCGACGCGGGGGGTGGGGCTGGTGCCGTGGTCGGCGTCGACGACGGTGGGGACGTCGACGACGGCGACGACGGCGACGACGGCGACGACAGCGACGAGGACGACGACAGCGACGACGGCGACGACGGCGACGGCGACGGCGACGGCAACGGTAGCGGCGGCGGCAGCGGCGGCAGCGGCGGCGGCGGCGGCGGCGGCGGCGGCGGCGACGGTCACGGCGGCAAGGACAGCGACGGCGACGAGGGCGGCAACGGCGACGACGACGAGTTTGCGGGGCGGGGGAGGGAGCAGACGGCGGCGGCGACTGCGACGGCGACGGTGCAGGTGGAGTCGGTTGCGACCGCGGGCGCGGTAGCCGAGGGGGTGGTGGCCGTCGCCCCGCCAGTGCCGTTGCCCGCGGTGGCGGCCACCCCGCCTACCGTGGTGCTTGTGAAGCAAGCCGCAGCCGCCGATGCGGCGTCGGTCGTGACCGCGGCGGTGGCGATGGCGACGGCGGCCTCCGCGGCGGCGGCCGACGCGGCGGCGGCGGCGCCCAACGCCCACACGGCGGCCACGGCGGCCGCAGCGGCGGCCGCCGAGGCGGCCGTGGCGGCGGGCAGGCCATAGGCGGCTGTGGCGACGTGTTTTGGGGGGGGTAGTGGCGGCGAGAGTGCTTAGCGGGGGGGGGGAGTGGGCGGCAGGCGGTCGCGTGGACGTTTTGGTGTGGTGGGGGTAGGCCACAGGCGACTGTGGCTACGTTTTTACGGGGGGGGCAATGGTGGCGCAGGTGTCTGGGGGAGTGGGGGGGAGGGGGGCAGGCGGCCGCGGGGATGGCTACAGGGGGAGGGCGGGGGGACGATGGTGGCGCTTCGTGAGGGGGGGGGCAGTCGGTGGGGACTGCGAGGTCGGTGTTTGGGCTGAGGGGTGTGGTGGCGGCAGCCACGCTTGGGCCGCAAGGAGAGCGTTCTAAGGGGCGGTGGCGTCCGTTTTTGGCAGAGGGCGGGGAGGGGACGTTGATTGCTTCGTTGAGGGGAGTCCGGTCACGCGCGGAGGCGGGGTTGGTGTTTGGGCGCGGGCATCTGCGGCGATGGCGAGATAATTGATAGCTGGATGGGGGTACGGAGTTCGGGTTCGTCTGCGTGAGGGGAAGACGGGCGGGGTCAAGTCACTGCTACACCTGGAGTGGAGTGGGCGGCGGCGACTGTAGTGGCGGTGGTGCTTGCGCCACCAGCGCCGGTGCCCGCGCCTGCGCAGGCTTTTTTTTTTTTCTGTTGCGGGCGCAGGGGGTCGGGCGCGGCGGCACCGATGGGCAGGAGGGATATGCGCGGCGGGGCGGGGTACTTCTGGTGCAGCGGGAGGGGAGAGAATCTGGTGTTGGATTGGCGCAAGGTATTGTAGGGACCGACTTTGCGGGGGCCTCGGGAGGGGCGGGGGCGGTCAGCCCGACAAGCTAAAAAGCACCAAGGCTTTTCGTGCACTTGCGCCTCTTCTCACATGAACTATGCCCCCCCCCCCCACGCCCCACATGCGCGCGACGTCGTCCCGCTTGCTCCCTGGGGCGGCGCACTGTTAGCGCCTACGTGTAGCATCCCTGGCCCCGACTTGGCGTCGACCCGGGATGGCGACCAGAGGGCACCAGGTGCCAGAACACGCCCGCCGTGTGGGGATGGTTGGCGGCCGTGGCCCGTGCCCGGCACTGGGATGCGGTGGACTACGCTACCCACACGTGAGAGAGGGATTTCTGATGGGTTTTTGCATATTTGTGAGGGACTTGATTTGAGAGAATTTGAGTGTGAGATTAGTGAGTGGGAATAGAATTAGTAGTGATAGTGGCCCCCGACCTGACGAGGTTAGACTCGGGTCGGGGCCACTCGGGGGTAGGGGGGGGCTACCTGGCCAACGTGCCGAGGCTCCCCCAGATGCACGTTAAGAGGGACAGCGAGGCGCCCTTGGCCCGCGCCCTCAGGAAAAAGACAACTGCGCGTTTGCTTTCCTCTTCCTCGTGTGCACCACCGTGCGTATCTGTTTGCTCTGCGAGCAGGCACGTGAGGCAACAGGCATACCACTCTCGTAGCTCCCCTTTCTGTGTTACCTGTCCCTTTCCCCCGAGGGATATTGACACGTGTCTGAGAGGATCGAGTTTTATACCACACTACGCACCCATCTGGGCACACCCCCCCGCACCGCGCTCCGTTCGCCGAAGGTGGACCACAGTGAAAGGCAGTCCTTGGCTTGCAAAAGTAAGTTATAATTTTCATGTACAGGTGACCCGAACAGTGGTGTACAGGTGGCGTACAGTAATGAACCTCAGTGGGCTACTTGTACACATGGACCTGTCATATAACCGCGTACACACTGTAGCTCCTATCGTCCTCGTGGTGTGGGTCTCAGGGTTGAGAGGCGATAATTATTGAGTCAAAAATATCGAGTAAATTATCAGAAAAGAATAACGTTCAGGAGACCCCGAACGATAATGATTACCAGACGTCCACGTGTTCCACCACGTGTCGGATCGGAGGCCCATCAGACCAGACCGGCCCGCCTGATCACGCGGCAGTGCCGCACCCTGTCGTCGTCTTCGGAACTGTGTGCGTAGCCGCGATACAGTACGGCAGCGTGCCCAGCCAATATCCGGACCCACACCACGAGGACGATAGGAGCTACCTACGCCGACTAGGACTTCACATCCTCCTCGGCGTACTGTACACGGCGGGTGCGGCCGCCCCACGCGGCACGTTCTCCGCCGCCTGCGTACTACGCGGCCCAATTTAGGCTCTACGCCCTTTCCGAAAGCCGTGTCCGCAGCTCGTCAGGCGGCTCGTGTTGGGCACGACGTGGTTAATTCATTGCTGTCATCCTAACACGTGGCTCCTGGGCGATAACTATCAGAAACGAATAATTATCGCATGTTTTTGCTGTCGATGGATGCTTTCGCAAAATATATCAACCCTGGTGGGTCTGGACCTTGGCTGGGCACGCTGCCGTACTGTATCGCGGCTACGCACACAGTTCCGAAGACGACGACAGGGTGCGGCACTGCCGCGTGATCAGGAGGTCCGGTCTGGTCTGATGGGCCTCCGAGCCGACACGTGGTGGAGCACGTGGACGTCTGATAATCATTATCGTTCCGGTTCTCCTGAACGTTAGTCTTTTCTGATAATTTACTCGATATTTTTGACTCAATAATTATCGCCTCTCAACCCTGCTCCACGGGCCTCAGGCGAGGCCTTGAGCGGATGCACAACATCGATTCGCATCAAATTGCAGGTTTCTATTTAAGGAACACGGTGTCGGACCCACTGTGCTGTTGTCTGGGCAACGTGTTTCATGTGTCGACCAGGGGTTGTCAAGCGTACTTTTCTCAAGCGTAGTTGCGCGCAGTTTTCAAGCGTATATACGCGGTTGCTTGACTTTCTTCGAGCCGAGAGAACTACGCTTGTCCGCCGACAGACCGGAAGATTGTACGCTTGAGGTTGAGTCTGGCGCGTAGATTTTTAATTACGCAATTGGCTCGCCAAAGCGCTCGACCCGAGAGAAGTACGCCTCCGCCACCAGCACTCGCCACGCAGAAGTCGGGGTTGCGGGGTGTTCCCCCTCCGACCTCCCCCCGGTGGCGTTGGCGGAGGTCGCGGAGGCGGCGACAACTGCGGTGGCGGCTCGACGATGGCGTGGAGTGTTCCTTTTCCCCGATCTATCGAAGCGCCCTCCCCCTAGCCCTCCCCTTCACCCCTCTGATGTTTCCCGCGCCAGCCCCAGCTCCGCCGCAGGTGCCGTCCCGGTGCTTCCTTGGCCACTGCCGGGGGCGGCGCCAGTTCCCTTGAAGCGCCATTTGGGCTGCCACAGTCGGTGGGGCCGACCACCCGGCTGGGCGTACTTACGGTGCTGCTTTGGGAGCTGCTGTGGCGCCTTTCTCCCGGGAGCCGCTGAGGGAGCCGCGGCGCGAGCCGGCTGCGACGTCGCCACTGCCGCTGTCACCGTCGGGGGTGAGCTCGAGTTGGGCGCAGCGTGGCGGCGGCGGCGGCGGCGGCGGCGGCGTCGGCGGCTGGGGCGGCGGCGGCTGTGGCGACGGCGGCGGGAGCGGCGGCGGCGGTGGCGGCGGGACCTTTGGCTTGAGGCCGTTTTCGCCGGCCAACTTTGCGCCGGCGGTTTGTCTGGAGCGGACCATGACGACCACCGCCATCGGCGACCCCTTCCTCGTTCTTGCCGGAGTGACGCTGTTCCTGCCGCACGCGGTCACGGCGGATAGCGGCGCGCTGCTCGACACCCGCGGCGCGGGGTGCTCGCGGACAGGGTGCGCGGGATAGCGTGCTCCACCGAGCTGGGGGGGGGGACGTACGTGCTGATGGAGTTTTTCCGGCCGGCGGCCCAGCGTGGCGGCGGCGACGGCGGCGGCGTCGAGGGCGGCGATGGTGACGATAGCGGCGGTGGACATGGCGGCGACGTCCTTGGCGGGCTGTCCATCGAGATTGATATTGTGGTCACCCGCCGACCGCGAGTGGCGGAGAAGGCGGCGGCGGTAGTGCTGCACAAGCGCGGCGGTGCGGAGCGGCGCGGCGGCGTCGACGACCGTCGATTTGGTGGCCGTGGATGCGCCACTCCGGGCGCTCTGTGCTGACGGCCAGCACGTAGGGGCGCTGGTGGACCTGGTGGAGCCGCCGCCGCCGCCGCCGCGGTTGGTCGGGGAGGTGGTGGTCGGCCCGTCGCCGCCGCCGGTGTTACCCTACACCGTCACCAGCAGCCGCTGCAGCGTCTGTGCGACGGTGCGGCTCCGGTCGCTCGCGTTGCGGCTGGTGCCGTTGGCGGTGCCGTCCGCTCGGCCGCTGTGGGTGGGCGCGGGGGGCACGCCGCCAGCCTGCCACCGCCGGCTGCTGCCCATTGCGCCGGCCACCACCTCCCCCACGGCTGCCTCCTCGTCGGGGGGCGACACACGCATGGCCGTCAGCAGTGACGACAGCGGCGGCGACAAGGGCAGCGGCAGCGGCGGCAGCGGCAGTGGCGGCGGCAATGGCTTTGGTGGCGACCGTGGTGGCGGCCGTCGGCAGCGGCCACAGCGCGTTACGGAGCGCCCATCACTGCCGCACCCCGCCACGGCGGTGGCGATTCCCCCCGCTGTCGACGCTGTGGGACTGGCGGCGGCGGTGGCTGCCGCCGCCGAGGCAGCTATCGAAGCTGCGCCTGCTAGGGAGGCGGCGTCTGCCAGGAAATTGGCGGCGGCGACGACTCTGTCGTCAGCGCAAGTTTGGCAAAAGCTCGGCCGCCTTTCGCCGCTCGTGCGGGACCTGGGCGCGCCGCCCCCGGTGGCGGCAGCGCAGGGGCACCGCGATGGCGCTGTGGTGGTGGCGCTGTCGCAGCGGCGCTGCGACGGCGGCGACGCTGGTGCGGGGGGTGGACGCGTCACCGACTTATTGGCCGGTTTGCGGTCGGGTGTGGGAGCTGGGCGTGCGGGATGCATGGCCGGTACCCGGGTTAGGGCAGCCGGCGAAGGCGGGAACGCCGGGTGGTGACGCGCCGGGCGCGCGATGGGGGTGGTAGGGGCGGTGGCGTCTGCGGCGGCAAGCTGGGCGCCCCGCTGCTGCCGGTGGTGTTTTTGAAGGTCGGCGGCCCGCCGTCGTTGCGGAAGCCGGGCGCGCTGCCGGCGCCGCTGGCGAAGGCGTCGACAGGTGGGGGAATGCCCCCGCAAGTGGGGCGGGAGCCCGTCCGCCGGCCGCCTGTGGTGCGGGAGCTGAGCGCGCCGCCGCCGATGGCAGCGGCGCGGGGGCGCCGCGGCGGCGCGGTAGCGGCGGCGCTGTCGCAGAGGTGCTGCGGCGGTGACGGCGCTGCGGCTGCGGCGGCACTGGTGCGGGGGCTGGACGCGTCACCGTCAGTGCGGACGGCCTGCGGTCGGGTGTGGGAGCTGGGTATGGGGGAGGCATCGCCGGTGCCTGGGCTAGGGCGGCCGGCCGAGGGGGGAAGTGAGGGAGAGCGCGAGGAGGCGGCGTGTTGGTGAGGGGATGCTGGCCATGAGCGGGGGATGATACGAGTCGGGTAGCCGAGCAGGGTGCGGGCTCGGCGCGGGCGCCGCGTGGGCGCAGGCGTGTGGGCTGTGGGGGGGGCGGTGGAGGGGTGGGGCACCGTCGCACCGGGATTAGGGGAGAGCAAGGGATGGGACCACGCGTGTGATTCATGTCGCCCTCGCCGCGCGGACGAGAGAGTGCCAGCACGCACACACGTGGGGGAGTTTTCTTCAGCCTTTCAGTCCCCATGATGTTGCCCTCACCCCCGCACGTAGTGCCCGACGGGCGCAGCAACCACAGTGTGTCAACGTGAAAGGCGGGAGCGACTCCAGCAGGTTTCGCCCAGTCTCGACGTGTCGCGATCTCCATTGCCTCACATCTCAGTCGGTCACCCCGTCCAGCACGTATCTGCCTCCACCCCATCCTCCCACGCCCGGCTCTTTCACGACTCGTCCCGGCAGCTGCTGCCGACACATGGCAACACGTGAGGATGCCACTTAATAGCTTGTTGCAGTGCCCTTCGCGGACAGTGAGCTGGCGGTGTCGGTGCTTCGCGGATCGTGTCAGGCCCATCGTGGCACTCTCCACGTGGTTGCCGATCACGGGTGAGTTTGCTGTCGGTGGCCAAACGCCGACAGTCGGGCGCTGCACCTTTGCATCCGTTGGTAGGGCGTCCGCGATTAGCTGCCTTTGCCTGGAGGGACACCCATACGAGCGCGATAGCCGAGCGAGTGCTTTCACACCTGGACGCCCATCGGTATATGAGTGGGGAGCGCACGCCTGGTAAGGTGCCCGTCTGAGTCAGACAAGCAGCTGGCCTAGTGTCTCCCTCCCCCCGCCCGACTCCTGACGGCCCCCCGACGCTCATCACACCCCTGTCACGGCTTACCAGCCAAACACGTCATCCAGAGACCGCGGCCATGGCGATGGTAACAGCCTGCGCCCGTATTTCTGTGCGCGATTGAGTCTCGATGCTCTGGTGGTACGCACCGCTGGAGCTTTCCGTGCGCTGTACAGCACCTGATGGTAACTATTTGGTACACCTTTAGGGAAGGGGAGGTGCATGAGGTAGATGTGGACGTTCTGGCCACGGTGTGACGAGGGGTCTCTGGAAAGCGGTTTGCGTGGCAATGACGAGCTCGAGTGGCTCATCGTAGCTCACTCATACCAGGCTCTGACGCGCCTTTCATGCCTTTCCACGGTCTACCTCTCTGTTGATGACTGCCCCCTATGGCGTGCTGCACATCAGGGTTCCACATGCTTCATTGGGGGATGGACACAAGGCCACCAGTGGATCAGCGGCAAGCCGGCCGATACCCGCAGACCATCACCGGAATTCGCACTGCGCCCTCCGACCACGACGCTCAGACGGCGACGGGCCAGCCCTACCCGGCAGAACCTACTTGACATCACCATGACAAGATGGCCTTTCTGGTATCACCATCCACGCTCTTGAAGTGGAGGCCTCGAGTCCAGCCAGGGCATCCCAGCCGCTACACGATGACTACGCAGCAGCATCCGCGTGGCACCAATCGGTTGGTCGTGCCAGGCCTGCGGTGGTGATGAGCTTCAGCCCCACCCACACCTTCCCACGGCATCTACTTTACGCGTAAGGACTCCCCACCGAAGAGACCCGGCTGGCCCACATGATTGCGGCCGCGCGGGCAGAGTCGGGGTTGCATGCCTGTGCGCAGCCCGTCGTGAAGTGCGGCGGCAAGCTTGCGAACCCGATGGCCCTCAACCGCAGCGATGGCTAACCCCTGCACCCGGTCAACTGAGAGCGGTGTGAGTCCATGGTCCCCACTAGTGTGGAAGAGGCTGTTGCAGCGCTGCCTGGTGCCCCCATTGCACGCAGAGACAAGGTAAGTGCGCTTCCATTCCAGCACGTGCTATCACTGCCGCGTCAACTGTGCCTGTCTTGTGTGCTTTACGTGCTCGCTGCGCATGTTCCCTATGCTCCTATGCCGCCACCGCTACCTGCACATCAAGGCGGACACGTGGGGAGGCACGTGGATGGTGATAGGGCTGCTCTGTGCACACTTAATTAGGTTACTAACTGCGCGTTCTTCCGTGGCACTCCGTGGATTGCCTACTTTTACGACTGTGTGCGCCCCTTTACTCAAGACTTGAAGTCGATGACACACGCAGGCCCAGGTACGACACCGCCTCACACTTGCCAACGCGCACCCGCGCGCCACGTGACCCCGCGCGGCTGCAGCCATTCGTGGGGCGACCTCATGCAGCCGCCACCACTGGTTACGTCACTTGGCATCTCTCCGCAAGTACGTGGCGCGCCGAGGGCAGTGGCAGACGAGTCGGCGTACGTGTCCTCTCGAGTGGCACGCCATGGCAGTCCCACCGCGGTGCTCTATGCGGCAGCCCAGCCACCACGCAACGTTGGCAAGTCGGCAGGCACTTTCTTTTGCGACGCCTGCAACGTTCCAGACTGCAGCGAGTGCGTGATGGGCGCAAGCAGCTGATTCACGACGCTCGTTGCGGGCCCTTCGCGTTTTCAGCCGGGCTCTTGAGTATGATCGATGCCAACGACGTCGGTCTCGCTGCCTGCCCGCCCTCTTCACGCGCTTTCAATGCCCTCCTTGCGCTCGACTGTTGTCGTCGACCACTCTGTACCCGGCAACCCCACCTGGCCCACCCCATGGATACGGAAGAGGGCCCCATCCTGTCGTCACAGCAGGCGGACTCAGGGGGTGGCACCAGCGGGGAGGCCGTAGCTAATGGCAAGGCGGGCAACGGACTCCTGACCAAGAGGCGCATGGGGGAGACCGAGAGTGCGAGTGGCGCGCCCACGGAGGAGGTGGACACCATCCTGTCATTGTGCGGGCCTGTCGCAACTGCGCCCGAGACCGTTGAGCATAAGAAGGTTCAACACGTACTTCTGGACAAGACCGCAATGCCATGGAAGGCAAAGTCGGCTGCTTGGGGCTTCCTCAAGCTGTACCAGGCGGATACCAGCCAACGGGGAAGCGGCAAAGAGAAGGACGTGGTGGCTTTGTGCCTTTTGTGCCTCCGACTTGGCAAGAAGGACACGAAGCTGATGTTGTCAGGTGGCAACGTGTCCAACGCTATCAAGCACCTCCGCCAGCTGGGGAGCCGAGACATGCCGACCATGACGTAGTTGGTGCACAGCAGAGCAGCTCTGTACGTGTCCAAGAATGTGACGGGTGGTTCGTCGTCTGCGCGGGGGCTGGTGGAGGCCCCGTCTATCAACCGCTTTTTGACGCCCAAGACAGACCGCCGGTCGCACCACGTCTGTTTTGTGCTCATGCAGGTGATGACGTTCTCGCCGCACAGCTTTGCTTCTCACAGGCACGTGCGGGGCTTCTTTAACGACCTGGCCTCCTACACTCCCCCGGCTCCCAACACGGTCGTGCATCACCTTGCCGAGCTGTATGACTGCCTGCTTAGCGAGGTACGCAACCGTTTGTCGCGTGTCAAGAAGCTGTTTGGAGGGCTGCCATTTGCTCATGTCGTCACGGACCTGTGGACAGAGGAGCACACGAATACGTCCTTTGGCTCGGTGGTGGTACGCTTTGTGGACCCTGAGGACATCAAGATGGAGGTGGTGCGTCTGGGCGTTTCCCTCTTTGTGGGACGTCATGACAACGCCACCATCAAGGCGTGGCTGCTTGGGCGTCTGGCCTACTTTGGGTTGGCCGAGACAGACATCTGCTCAACCACGACGGACTCCGGAGCCAACGTGCGGAAGGCGATGCGGCAGCTGGCCGCTCCCTGGCTTCCCTGCTTTTCTCACTCGCTCCACAACGCCGTCAAGTACGCTGTGGGGGGGCCATCTGAGGCGCGTCCTCTGCGCGGCGTGCAGCAAGCTAGCACAGCCGGCGGGATGCAGCAGCAGCGCAGCCAGAACCCGGGGGCCAGGACCCTGCTGGCGAAGCTTCGAAAGCTGTTTGGTCATTTCAACCACTCAGAGGTCAGCGTCGCCATCTACAAGGACCTCGTGGTACCCCATGCAGGCAAGTGCAGGACTCTGGTAACAGACGTTCGCACGCGGTGGAGTTCTACATACAACGCAATGGCGCGACTGTACACCTGCTTTTCCCGTCTGATGGCGTTCTTCTCGTGTCGTGACGTAGGTGCCGGTGTCCGCAGGCGACGGCTGTCCATGGATGAGTGGGACCGCATGCGACAAGTAATGGGCATACTGCGTTGCTGTTATGAGGTCACCACGAGGACCGAGAGCGCCACTCTTCCCGTCTCTTCCTTGCTCTCCCTACTGGCGTCTCTCCGGCGAGCGGTGAATTCGGACCAAATTTTGGTACCTTGCCTCCCCGGCCAGTTATTGGCTGAGGGGGAATGTGCCATGAAGCAGTACATTGAAGACCATCCTTCCGATGCCGTGCTGGTCGTGGACAACAACTTGTACCCAGCCGAATACCTTCATGTGGGCAACCATCCCGTCGTGGATTCCCTGTGTCAAGACGCTTCCACCGCGGTGCTGGTTCTGCGGGAGCAGTTGGAACTCCGGTTTTTTAACAAGAGCGATGAAAGCCGCAACGTGTTGAGGAGCAACCCTGTCCTCGCGTCGAGTGTGCTGTCGCCCGGCGGACCGCGGTTGCTGCAGAGCACAGCGCGTCTCTTGGGCGAGACCGACCCTTTGCCTCACGCCTTGGAGCTGGTGAAGAACGTTTGCGACAAGTATTCTAACCTCTCACCGACCGCCCCCCCCGTACCTGCCGCTCCCGGGAGAGCTGCAGCTACTGCTGGGAAAGCATGGAAGCGGGCGAGAAGCTGTTTGGTAGATTCGAGCGACGAGGAGGGGTCGTATGGTGGGAGTGCAGCGCAAGGGTCGCCCTCAAGGTCGGAGCTCGCCAAGGCGCAACTGGAGTCAGTCCTGCATCTGCCGGACTTCCTGAAGAAGGGGGACGCGTTAGAGTTCTGGATGCGGAGTAAGCACAAGTTTCCGGACCTGGCGGTGGTCGCGTGCTCCCTCCTTGGCGCTGTTGGTTCCTCGGCGGCGGCGGAGAGGGACTTCTCACTGGCGGGGAACGTCATGAGTAAGAACCGGTCGACGCTGCTGCCGCAGCACCTGGAGATGCACTCTCTTATCAGGGAGAACGTGGACCTTTTGCCCAAGGTGCTCAAAGACGTTCCAGTCTTGAGCGCCGAGCAGGCGGCCAAGTTGCGGAAGATGACACCTCTGGGTGGCTGTCCGCAAGTCAATGGGGACGGGGACAACTTGTCGTCGGACGAGGATGGGGGGTAGCACGTTACGTGTTTGATGTTGATGTCGACGTTGAAGGAGGCGTAAGTGAAGTGATCTACGCTAAAAAGTACGCTTGCGTCCAGCGTTTCGCTTTTACGCTCGACTCGTTCAATAAATAAAAAAATAATCTGAAATGTACGCTCGATGACTCGTCCTGAAAAAGTACGCTTGGGTCCCGGCTCGGACTGGCATGTACGCGGTCGCTTGTTGATTTGATCACCAATCCGACCTACGCTTGCTGAAATTATGGTCGCTTGACAACCCCTGGTGTCGACAGCCTTTTTGGCCCTCTCCCACTTCAACCAACGGCCGAACCTCATCCTACTCTGTTCGGCTCGACACCTTCGACTTTCCCTGGCGAGACCAGCGTGCGTACCATGGACGGGGCAGCAGGCGACTCGAGCGCCGATGAGACAGCCAGCCTCTTTGCTGACCCACCGGACTTTTACGCGCCGACGGTTCCTGCACGGACCACCACCTACACCCGCGCGTCAGGGGAGGTATTGACGCTGCACCTACCCCCGCAACATTCGCTGTACGTTGGATGAATGCGGCTTTTGGACGTGGGCGTGGTGGGCGTTGGGTGGGGGGTGCTCGCCGAGTGAGTGATTGCTTGTGGATGCAAGGGCGGCTCGGCGGACCCTAGACTCGCCCCGTCTTGGGGAGCCCCTGCGTGCTTTACGAACGGTCTGGTGGACGCCCCGTCGTCACTTGCCAGTCGCGTACCCTCCACAAGCACTCGTTGTTCTATCTCTGACCGTCAGCGTGTCCCCGCACCCCTCTGGTTTCTGCCCTCCGCACGCCCCGCTGCCCCCTCACCCTTTGCAGATGGGCGCACCACCTGTGGAATGGCGGCCGCGTCTTGGCCCGCATGATTGACACTCCCGGCGGTATCCCCGTCGAATCCCCTCAGGTGACGCTGAACCCCTCCCGTCGCCCCCCCCCCCCCCCCCCCCCCCATGCAGCGGCCGTGTGCCCCCCTGGTGCGCCACTCAGCCTCTGCCTAGACGGCCTCTCGGTAGCCGAGCTGGGCGCCGGCGCGGGCCTGCCCTCCCTGCTCGCTGCCTCCACCGCGCGGGCGGTGGTCGCCACCGATTACCCCGACCCGCCGCTGCTCGCAGCGCTCGCCGTCAATGCCGCTGCTGTTGCCGCCACAGCCCCTATCGCGGTGGCGGGCCTCCGCTGGGGTGACGCCCCCACCGCCGCCGCGCTGGTTGACGAACACGGCCCTTTTGACGTAGTTCTGATGGCAGACCTGGTCAGCAACCACAGTGCCCATTCGAAGCTGCTTACCACCCTAGAGATACTGGTGGGGGGGCCATCCGGTGGGGGAGTGGGGGTTGTGGCATATGGCCACCACCGGGTGGCGTGCGTCGATGCGGACGAGGAGTTTTTCGCCGTTGCCGCGGATGCGGGTTGGCACGTTGGTGGGGGAGCGGCGGTCCAGTGCGCTCCCATGTTTGCCGACGACCCGGGGGTACGTTGGCGAGCATATTGGGGGTCTTTGGGGGGAGGGGCGAGGAGGGATTCGTCTGTCGCGAGGGCTGGCTGGCGAAGGCAGCGACTGTAGGGCGTTACACGCTGGGGCGACAGCCGCGATTGGGGGCAGTGCCGGCCCGCGGACGTGGCTACCACGCTGCACTGTTAGAGATAGTGGGGATGCGGCGTAGGTAGCCGCTGTTGGGTAGCGTGTTGCTTGTGGGCGGCGATACTGACCCGCGCGGTCTATCCTGTCGTCACCGTGCTGCGTCGCTGTTACATACCGCCTCCGCGGCGAATGACGCGACTCATGTCACTCCGTCCCCCGAGAGCTGGTGCAGGATGCCGAGGTGCGAGGCGCTGTCCACGTCTCCATTCTCTACCGGTAGACACCGCGCGCTGTGAGGATGTCGCCCTGTGGTTGTTGGGAAACGTGCCGCCTCCAATGAGGAGGGCCTGTCCGCGGCAGTACCCCATGCAGAGCGATGGCGGCGATGTGGAGGCGGCAGAGGCTTCTGTGACAGATCGCCGCCTGGCCGAGGGGTTCTTGACCCCACGACTGGCGCCACCTGCTGTATGGAGCACGTGCGAGCCAATGGTGGGCCGCGGACGGCGGCCTCGCGCGCTGGATCCTCGTTACCAATGGAGGGGCGAGGTGTTGCGCTAGCTTGGCGGACCTTTTTCATGGACTCCGGTGGGCGTTGTGGGCGGCCGCCCCGCGCGCATGGCAGGTGCTGTGGTATGGGTAGCATGAGGCGTGAGGACCCTGCGGGGTGGCGCCACATTGGGCCAGCCGGTACGCAAGGAGCCTGCCCCGCGGCAGGCGCCGTGAGTTGTCTCGGCAGCGCTTCTGTGCCGATTGGTTCTTCATGTGACCGCCATTGCGTGTGGCGCGAGCAACTGCGGAAGAGGGATACATCAGGCAATGGAAGGGAAGTCCTGCTTCTTGAGGGTTCCTCACTCTGCATCGCGCAGCCCAAAATGGGCGCGGCAAGTCGAGCACGCCATAGACAGCATGGATTCCCCGTGCGTGTGTCGTAATCATCTACTTACGCGTCCCACCAGTGAGTGGCGGCGAAAGAAATGAGACCACGGAGCGCAGCCGTGCTGCAAACTGATATGGGCCCAACACAAAGCCCCGCCCAACGACGCGCCTCTGCACAACCAATCAACCGACTACCCGCGCTCTGCGCATTCCAGCGCGCGGCGCACCCCACCCGCCGGGCTGTACGGCTCGTCCGCTTCTCGATTCCCGTCCTCCCCACCCATGTATCTCTCATCTCTCGCCCTTTTTCTCTGCTTGCTTCCCTTCCCGCCGGCCCGACGAGGCTGCAGCGGCAAGCACCCCTTCGAGCTCTACGCCCAGGATCAGCCCATCGGCGAGGCCCAGCCCGCCCCCCGCCCCCCCGCGGCTCACCACCGCATGATCCCCTGGTCCCCGCACGCAGTAGATGGCGCGGCCGACAATGTTGGCCAGGGCAACAGGCCCAAAATCACGGCTGTCTCGGCCCTCCCAGGGACCGCGACCCGGCGGCATCTCTGCATCGCGCTCCACCCATACGTGGTTAGGCGGGACGGTGAGGGTCTCCGTGGAAGTGGGCGACTTTAGCACCGCGCCTGGTAGGGCAGCGAGGCGGCGAAGAAGGCGACGACGGGCGTCGGCGGGGTCGGTCAAGATGACAATGTCCGACGGGGACAGCGTGTCGGGTGCGAGGAAGGACGGGGTGAGCAGCGTCCGCATAATGCTTCCCAGCGTTGGGGGGGAGGAGGGGGAAGCTTTACCAGCGTCTGGCGCGCCGGCTGAAGCGTTTTCGTTGTCCGCGGATGCCGCCGAAAGGCCGGCGTCGACTGCAGCGCCTGATGGCGTGGAGGCGGCCGCGGCAGGCTCGCGCGGTCCGAAAGTGAAGGGGAGCATGGATGTGAAGAGGCTGACCAGCTGCACAGACGCCGGGGGTAGGGGCGGGGTAGGCGAGTGAAGAGTGCGAGACACAATCTACACGACGGCCAAGAGGGGCAACGCTTATGGTAACGGAGACGGCCAAAGACGGAAGAAGGGACGTGAGTCAACACGAGACATCAAAAGAGACGAGGCGAGAATGAAAACATGCAAAAGCGTGGCCGACACAATGCTCAGAGGCACGCCTTTGACCACACTCAACCAATACCAAATGACATCAAGAAGCGACAGGTAGGGTCACTACACAACGTACCTGATCCCCATGCAAAAATGCGGGCGCCATCGCGCCACCACTCAACGTGAGCACGCTGCTCAAGCGGACCTCCCCCGCATCATCCAGCACCCGCTTGTACGCGGTGGCGGAATCCGACTCGGCTGCCAGGCGCATGTAGACGGCCAGTTGCTCACGCGAGGAGGCACGCAGCGCGGCCGCCGCCTTGAGGTAGTTGTACGCCACCTGCCGCCACGCCATGGCGACAAGTGGTGAAGCGACCGAGAGACAGGTCTAAGGCACCTAAAACCACTCCCGATGAAAGAACCAAGGATGCGACAGCGTGCAGCAACCTCGAAGAGCAGGAACCGAGTGATGCCAGGCGGTGTGGGCCTCCCCGTCGCCGCGTCTTGCGGCGCGGGCAGGACCCACAACGAGCGGCGGGGGGGTCGCAGCGCCCCCGCTCAGCTCGGAGAGACGTTCGGTCACTTAGGAGGCTCGACTTGCGGCGGCGCGTCTCCGTCTTCGTTGTATCGTTGTGCGTGGAAGCGGTGACGCGGAGCAAGATAGCCTTCTAAGAGTCGCAACGTGTGCGGGTGTGAGACTCACAACCCCAAACTGTGTCGCACTGAAGTAAGTATATTGGGAAACCCACTGTAGTTCTTCGTTGGACACGTTTCAAATTCCTCCAGCAAGTAGCTGGTGGAAGCACGGCGTCATGTGAGAGCGTACATTCGAAGGCGTACAGTACATATGTAACAGCACACCCGGAGTTCGCCCTGGCCAGTTGGTCATCAACCAATAGCGTGGCGAGGCTGCTCTTCAGGTGAACGCGATGAGGGCCCACTGGTGCCGCGGCCCCCCGACACTTGCCAACTGAACTGCCCGGTCTGAGCTTTGGAGGTCTTGACGGGGGGGGCGGAGGATGCATGGATTGAGCCTCCTCGCCGTCGTACGCTGGTGTGCAGCCGTGTGCAGCACCTGGGGAGGGGCGCGCGAGAGCGGCCCAGACGACCGCGAGCGCCAAGAGCGACCAGGCCCTCGGCCGTACCCCGCCAGCAGCGTGCTACCCGACGCGCGCTTTCGCTCCTTCCGCCACCTCCCCCCTCCCCCCCCCACCCCTTCCCCACTCCATCCCCGCTTTTATTCGCAGACCGGAGAGCTGGCACGCCACGCGCCCGCCTCCCCGACCGCCGCCTGCCTGCGCCCTTCCCCGTCGCCACCGGCCCGGTGGTCCTGTCTGTTGCCACCTGCGCGCTTTGCCGCTGGCGGCTGCTCCCCGCGCCCCCTCGCTGCGGCGGCGGCGCCCACCCCCGGCGCCCCCCCCCCGCGCCCCTCTACCTTGCTTCCGCACGCGCACCCAAAGTTGGCGACAGGAACCGCCACCCTATCCGGCGACACGTGCAGTCCCGCGTCGGGCCGGTCCACACTGTTTCTTCGTCCCGCCTAGACCGCCCCCGCCACGCCACGCGCACACGCCGCGAGCAGGGTAGTGGAGTGGGGAGGTAGCCCGGGGCGAGTGGTTTGAGCGCTGGTCGGGGTGAGGGGGAGCAGGAAGAGGGGGGCGGGGGGAGGGAGGTGTGGGGGGGGAGTCGGGGGCGTTGGCCACGCCGCCTGCTGACTGCCGGCGCTCGCAGCCGTGAGCCAGCTGCTGTGGTGCGGGCCCGGGCGTTGGGGCCCCGGTACGGCGTGGCCGCCCCCGCTGCACGGCTGTGGGACGGCGGGCCCGCGGCTGGGTGGCGGCGGGGGTGGTGGGCAGCACCCCGCTCCCCCGGGGAAGAGCAACGTGTCTTGCGCGCCGCGCCTGAGCGGGCGGGGGTCTTGCGTTTTTTCTCTGCGGGGGTGAGGGACGGGGCGTGCGCAGCCCACCTCCGTGCAGCTGTAGCGCGCGTGTGCGCGCGCCACCGTGGGACGGGCAGGTGGGCGTGGCGGCCTGCGCTGCCTGGGCCTGCGTTGGGCCCAACCTCGATCGCCTCACCCCCCCGCGCCGTCCAATTCCACCTGCGCTCCCGGTGGTGACTCGTGCAGTGGCGGCCGTCGCCCTGCCGCGTGCTACCCTTGTCTCTTTTTTCTTTTTGTTTTCCTCTGCTTGCGCCTGCGTTTGGCTTGTGAGCCGTCGTCGCGTGGTTTGCCTTGCGGCGGTCTAGATATTTCTTGTCCAGGCGCAGCCTGCCCCCCCGCTTTTCCCTCGATCGGCGGGCTGCGCTGTGTGTGCTCTGCCTGGCTGGCGGGACCCGAAGTGCAGGAGAGGGAGTGCTGTCGGCTGTCCACCGCCGCATTCCCCTGCGGCGCTATCACCCTGCCCGACGCGGCTGTCACACCTGGTGTACGCTGGGACCTGATCTCGGTCGCGAAGACGTTCGGGGCGTCGTCGTGCTGTTTCCCGGTGGAAGCCTCGCCAGCCTCTTTCCGCCATTCGCGACTGGCGCGCTCCGTGTGAGCTGCTGCGGGCGTGTTGCTGGTACTGAAGCGTATTCTGGGCCGGGAGGGGGGGGGGGGCACCTTTGGGGAAGGGGTTGGGTTTGCCGCACCGGCTGTGAGTGGCGTCTGGACGCTCCGGTGCGGCTGCGTGCGGGGTTTCCTTACGAGCTCACAATTCTGGTCGCGTAAGGGGGTGGGGCACCTGGTGAGCCGCGGTGACGCCGTCTGGTGCCACGAGCAACATGATGACCACGGCCCGGGAAGGCGGTAGAGACGTTTCAGGCGGTGGTAGTGGCGGTGGCGGCGGCGCACAACCGGCCTCGGCTATGGCGTCGAGGCAGGTGATGCACCGAACTTCCAGCGGCGCTGCTGAGGCCGCCGGTGGTGGCAGCGGAGAGGATGCGGATGCTCCTGTGATGGACCCGTTTGTGGAGATGGACCGACTGCCTAGCCTGAAGAGTAGGTTGTGGCTGCCGCGTTGCGGAGGATATTGTACTCGTCCATACTTTTGTCGTTCGCCGTTTCGCGCACCTTGGGCGTTGTGGGGGTCTGGTCTGCCGTTGTGTCCTTCATGCGCTGACATCTTTTTTCTTTTTGTGTGTATGTCCTCTTGTTTTTGGTTCGCGCTGGCTGCCTTATTTGTGGCTTGTCTCAATGTTCGTGTTGCCCGTGCTGCAGCTTGTGCGACGCAGGAGGATCGACAGCGGCTATTTATCAAGAAGCTCAATCTCTGCGAGGCCCAGGTTGACTGGAGCAACCCGCGGGCGGACCTCGGTCGGAAGGAGTCTAAGCGGCGGACACTGGTGGACGTGGTGGAGCTCGCGTCCTCTGGGTATCCCTACGTCTTCACCCCCGAAGTCCACCGCCCCCTGATTGCGTCGGTGTCGGCGAATCTGTTTCGCGCTCTTCCGGTGGGGTCTGCGACCGACGACGGTCTTGATGCTGAAGACGATGAGCCACGGTTGGAGCCGGCGTGGCCGCACGTGCAGGTCTCCTACGAGGTGCTCCGTCGGTTCATCGTGTCCAATGAGACAGATCCCAAGGTGGCCTGTGCAGTCGTTGACCAGCACTTTGTGGCGTCGCTGCTGCAGCTTTTTGACTCTGAGGACCCGCGAGAGCGTGAGTATCTTAAGACCATCCTCCATCGCGTCTATGGCAAGTTTATGCCACTTCGTGTGTTTATCCGCCGCTCTATCACTCACACCTTTCACCGGTTTGTGTATGAGACGCAACGGCAACGAACTGCGACGGCGTATCGTCACCATGGGGCGGCGGAGCTGCTGGAAATTCTGGGCTCCATCATCAACGGCTTCACGCTACCGCTCAAGCAGGAGCACAAAATGTTTTTGCGGCGGACCTTGCTGCCTTTGCACGTGCCCAAGAGTCTGCCTAGCTACCATGGGCAGTTGAGCTTCTGCATCACGCAGTTTGTGGAGAAGGACCCGACTCTGGCGGTGGACGTCATTTCTGGGTTGCTCAAGCTCTGGCCCCAGACTGCCACGCGCAAGGCTGTGCTGTGTCTCGGTGAGCTGGAAGAGGTGCTTGAGCTGACGCGGCCTGCTCAGTTCGCGGCAGTGCTGCCACAGCTCTTCCGTCAGATCTCCGCGTGCATCGAGTCGCCGCACTTTCAGATTGCGGAGCGGGCGCTCTTCTTTTGGAACAACGAGTACATTGTCAACCTCATTGTGCATCACCGGGAACGGGTAGTGCCGTTTGTTTTTGGGGCATTGCAGCGCAACGCCGAGGACCACTGGAACCCGAACGTGCGCTCCCTCTCCTACAATGTGCAGAAGCTGCTGGCCGAGATGGACAATTCCCTCTACCAGCGTGCCGCTGCTCTCTATATTACGGAGAAGGACTCGAGCGAAGCGCGGGAGCACCAGCGCGCTTCCAGCTGGATGATTGCAGAGAGCCTCGCCGCTGCGAGGCTTCGACAGATGCGGGGCCCTTCCTCCGCGGCCACCGACGTGTCGCCTGCTTGCAGCGGCGAGGGGCCTACTGTGTCTTCCACCGTGTCTCCTATTTCCTCTGCTGCTCTATCGGGCGTTGTGGCTCCATCGGCTGCGGTCCTGTCCGCTGCGCCGTTGGCTTGCGCACTCAAAATTATCAAGGCGGAGACGCCGAGTTCCGCAACCGCGACGGCGGAGCAACCACTGCCACCGTCGTCCTTGCCGGTGGCAGTGCCCAAGAGTGCGTCCAGCGCCTCGGTCTCGAGCGCAACGAGCCCTCCGATGACCATTGCGGTGGCCTCTTTGACAGCTGACGTTGCATCGGTTACTATGTCCTCATCTTCAACTCCTGCTGCATCCACCAAGTCGACGACCTCCCCCGTTTCTGTCGTGGATGCTCCTGTCAGCTCGGTGCTCGTCTCGCCGAGCTCCCTCGAGCCACAGGACGTCGCGTCCTCCACGGACAGGGACCAGTCGTCCTCCGTTGGCAACGTCGACGCGACTACGACGTCTCCTGCTACGGCCGAGAACGCCGCAGCCACCTCTCCTTTGCTTGCGGCTCCACCACCTTGGACTCCTCCCACGCTGCGGGCGGCTGAGTCTCGGAGCATGGCATCAGACTCCAGCGGCGCCGGTCGCCTTGCATCACCTGCGTCTGTATCGCGTCCGGCTGTGTCGGCTGTTATTGGCGGAGGACCGACCTGCGCGACAACCACGTCTGTTTCCCCGGACGAGAGTGACAATTCGTCTCGGCAGTTGAGGGCCCATTCTCAGCAACCGGGCTCTGGCAAGCACAGTGATGGTCACATCAAGCGGGCAGCCTCGTCACGGGGCGCCAAGAACGTCTCAAACCCGCCGTCCTCACTCCGTACTGGTGTTGGTGCCACAAAGTCTCGGCGGACTAGTGGGTCGAGTCGCCCTTCTAAGGCGGCCGCCAGCGCTGTTGCTGCAGCAGCTTCTGCTGCAATTGCCGCGGCTTTTCCTTCGGTGTCGAGCCCCGAGAGGATCTCTCGCCGCTCGGACGATTCATCATCTGCTTCTCCATCTTCGCCATCTTCCCCCAAGGACGTTCCTCCCCTGACGGCGGCTGCCAACGAACAGTGGAGACCAAGAGCACCTCCTTCCTCGGCCCACTCCCAGCCGAAGGCCACTGCGTATTCTTCCAACTCCAGCGCCGGGACTGCCATTACTCACTCTCCCGCCGACCAGGCACCACGAGCCGTGACTGCGAACGGGAGGCAGGCCAGCTTTGGTGACGCTTCCAGGGAAGCGTGACGACCTTGGGATTGTCATGCTCGCTCGATCGCGGTGTTGAGGTGACCGCGCGACCGGTCCAGTTCTTGTGTTTGTGTTTTTGACGTCTCTGTGCGGCTAAGAGGCTTGCGCAAAACACAATGTGACTGGTCGTGTGGTGATTGTGGCTCTTCTTTTCGGGTGGGCGACGCCCCACTTGTTTCTTTTCACGATTTGGTTGATCGCACGCTGCGTCGGCAGGGCCTTCGTCCTGTTTTATTTCTGCCCATCGTCGTCGTCGTCGTATAGTGTTGTTCACAATGCTGGCCTCGTCTCGTCTGTTGGGCCTCGGGTGAGACGCTTGGGTGGAGGCGGGTGCGCAGGGGCGAAGGGTTTTCCATAAGGATGACGCGGACACTGGCTGTGACGAATACGTGTGGCGGGTGGAGGCTGACGGCTGACAGACATTGCGTAATCGCGGCGCGGCATGAAGGCATGTCGTCCAGGGGCCCACGGTACAGTATCCCGACACACCAGCGTCTGGTGTTGCCTCGTGCGTTGTTACGGACTGTCCGCCACACGGTGGCCGCGACAGCTTCCAGTCACCAGCGGGGCCCCTCACCCACCGCCAGGGTCACGGAGCAATCCGTCCCTCACCAAGCGACCCGCCCGCTGCTCCCCTGCGCGGGTTGGCACGACGTCAGCCACGGCGGCAGCGGCTCGAGGGGGGCGAGCTTTGGGGGGCGTCGACATCCACAACGGCCTCACGAATTGGAGGGACTTCCGCCCCAGCGAGAGGGCCAGCTCTACACATGCCCTGGGGGTTGAGATTGGGGCTGGCCACCGAGCGGGCATGATGGTGAATGCCCTCAGCAGAGCGCCCGCACGAGCAGCCGAGAATGCCCGGCGCTCCGCGGCCGGGCGGGATGGCCCGCCACCCAGGCGGCTCGCGAGTGGAAAGGCGCGGGATCAGCGCTGGCGGGCCGCGCCACCGCCTCGGCAATGACGCCGTCGACAGAGCGGCGGAGCACCGCCGCGTCCCCCCCCCGCCAGGTGCACCCGCTAGCGCCGCAACTGCAACGGCCTGCGACAGCCGTGGTCCAGCACACCCGACCCACCCACCCCAGCCCACTGCCGCGCGCGCTGCCAAGGCGCGCAGCAGCGCAGCAGCACGGCGGCCCGGCGCGCCAAGCACGGCCCGCAGGAGGCGCGCCGCGAACGCGGCGTCCAGGTCACTCGCGACGCCCGCACTGTACACGGGCGATGGTGCCGGGCCGCGCGCGGTGGCACACCCATCTGCCAGCCGGGGGAGGTCCAAGACGTTGGTGGGGGTGGCAGAGAGCAGCCGCACCGGCTTTGTGCCCCCGTGAGGGTGGGGCGCGTCGGGTCCCCTCCAATGTCAATCGCCCATCCAATGGCAGTCCAAGCGCCTACGAAGGAGGTGCTCAGACCACCGGCCGCGCCGGTCAGGAGCCGGTCAGGGCTACCCGTTCGGGCGGCGCCCAGGGCAACGCGACGTCGGGGTTGGCCTGCAGTGGCCGGCGGCCTCCACGACCCGCAGTGGCCGCGGTGGCGGCGGCCGCGGCGGTCAGCTGCTCCGCCGCCGACGTGGCGGTGAGGGTCCATGGGCGGGGGCGGCCGCCCGTGCGGCCCGAAGAGCCACTGAGGCCCGCCGGGTGGTGCGGCGGCGGCCCGCCGACGGGCGGTCGGTGGCGAGTGCAGCGGATGCCGCCAGGGTCAGCGGCGTGGGTGGGGTCGCCGAGACAAGCTCAGGGGGAGATCCCAGGGCAACACGGAAGCTGCCGCCATATGGCACAATAGAGGGGGGGTGCCGGAGGCAGGGGGCGGGGGCGGATGTCCGAAAGGGGCGAGGGGGACGATGGAGGAGAGCGTCGACGTCTCAAGCCAGATAGACTGGTCCGATAACACAAGGAGTAGTGACTGGTCCGGGTCGCAAAGGAAGGAGCAGTGACCCCCGGTCTAAGACATGCCACAACCGTGTGACGCTGGGAGTGTGGCGCCGCGGTACCTTTGCCACATCCGAAAAAGCTGTCTAAGACATGTGGCGAAGTGGCACTGGACTTCATGACAATTTCATATTTGACAGACTGAGATTCTTTTGAAAGCAGAACGCACAGAGAGCTACGCACGCGGAAGAGAAGCGAATGAGGGTTGACGCCACAGAGAGCGGCTTATGTATCCAGATGGAACAACTTGAGGCACCCGGCGGCGCCCGCCGCCGCGCGCTCACGACCCGGGCCGAGTCAACCCTGGCCTCTCCCCAACACGCCCAGCCCCGCCCCTCGCCCTCGCCCTACCCCACGCCCGTTCGCCCCACTGATACCTCAACAAACCATCAGGCATGAGCTCCCGCTCTCCCTCGAACGGACCTCCCGCCAGTAGGCCCCACCCCCACACAATTCACCTCCCCACGCCTGGCTTGTCGTCGCGTTCCTGATGGCAGGGATAAACAAACACAGACGCAGAGCAGGGAAAAAGAGAAAAGCGCAACCCATCCGGTGGGGTGTCAGACAGCGATCACACCCCTCCTCCCTCCCACCAGTCGCCCCCACCACTCCCCCCCCACACTCATCGCCGCCCAGCTCCACCCTCTCGCGCCCCCTTCCCCCATAGGTTGGCGGGAACACGTGCTGCAACACGTACAAATCTGCGCTTCGGAGGTGGCGGGAGCGATCGGCAGGCAGCACGCCGAAGCTGCCCGAGCGAGGGGTGAGAAGCGGCCGCAGACCGAAGCGTCGAGGTGCGACGCAGCAGCGCGCGCGCGCTCGCGGTCGGCGGTCGGACGAGAAGGTTCAAACCAAGGCAGTCCCGGAGGCCAACGCAATTCCCATACAAAGTCAAGAGTCTGATATCCATAAGTGATGTGGCGCTGTGTGCGAGGTGGAACGCCACATGGCTTTGGCTCGAGCCATGTGGCGGTACCGTCCGAGTCTGTGGCACTGCAAGCACAAACACGTGGCCTCTGCAGCCAATGAGGGCATGCCACGGCGTGCCACAAACTCGGCGCCACATCGTGTACCATGTCTTAGACCGCCCGTGAGGCACGACTGGGCGGTGCGGCGCCGACCACGCATATGCGTGCGCATGGGCCACTGGGAAGTGAGGGGCCGCGCATCTGTCCACCAACCTCCCCCGCTGCCCATCTTCGACGGCGGGCATGCCACACCTAGTTAAGACCCCCGGATCGCGGACTTTTTTCCTGGCATTCATGACGTTCCATTGGCCCCCCGAAAGGAAGCGGGCCGCGCTGGGTTGCTCATTGGTCGTGTACGATGATGTCAGCACAGGGCGCAAATGTCCAAGACGGTTTCGACCATCGCATACGTGGCGCGTTGCACTGTGCCGAGAGGCACCGTGGGAGCACCCTTCACTCCATTCTTGCAGATTGAGAAGCACCGCAACAGAGGCGACCGCACACCGACTCTCGAAATTGTACGTGATACCCAGCCCCGCAAGCCAGGCACCGCAACCAGGGACATGGTCGTGGACCGACCCGTCCTGCCTCGGGCAAGGACGCAGCTCACCACGCGACCACGCCCTGAATCAGTTCCTACCCCACAATGCTGGCCCCTCGGGGAGGGCCCCGCCCGACGCGACGTGCCGCGCGCCGCTTTCTGTGATGAGCACGCCAAGTCAATCCTCATCGAATGTCACGTATGGCGCCGTAGCGAAAAAGTGAACAGGGGAAACTGGGGAAACAAAAGTACAGGCGTGGTCAGCGAGTCGTCCTGCATCTCTCAGTGCCATAAGGAAGGTGGAGAAGCGGCGCACACTTCCAGTGTCTCGCCTCTTTGTGTACGTACATTCCATTCTCATCACGAATGCCACATGTAGTGGCGCCTGGCATCGTCCGCAGGTCCAGCGAGTGAAGGAAAAGGAACAATCTGGTACAGGGTGACTTAGGGTAGGCGCGAATGAGTTGAACGGTGTACACGGCTGTCGGAGTAGCGCCGCCGTCTCGGAGGAGAAGCGCCGGCGGACGCCCACCGATGGGCCAGATCCGCTGCAACGGATCAATACTGGCCTGGAAAGAGTGGACGTGGCACTGTAATACCCCAATACAAGAAGTCCGCCCTTATAGTGCGTCCCGTAAAAAGTGGACCTGCTCGTGTCGTGATCATGTCAATTATCGGCCACTGCACAGCACCTCGCAAAACCCCGATTTGGAACGGATATGATCTAGCGCGGCTGCTCGAACGCCAAATAAGTCGAATGCTCTTGCGACGCGATCGGCATATGGTTACTCAACGCTCGCGCCGCGCCAGACACGATCGTAAGTCTAGCTGGTGAACTCTTTCAGCATCTCGCACGGCTGGATACGTCACGAGGTCGAGCACACGAGCCCCCGAGAGGTCTCGCTCGATGTCACGTGGGACATTGCAGTGGCGGCTGTCAGCACCGGCACAGCAACAGCGTCCGGGCTGGCCTCAGTCTCATGTGGTGGACAGCTCGGCCCTCGGTCCCTCTTACGGACCGTGCCGTCGCCCACGCCGGCGCACGTGTGGCGCCGACGCAGCTGCGGCCACGGTGATCACATGGTGCCGCGGCTGCCGTTGCGCCAGCCGCATACTGAGTCGGCCGCGCGCAGTTCGTATGCCGAGATTCGCCGCGGGCCGACCTGGGCGGGGATGACGTCTCACCGTCGCCCTGGCGAAGGCGACGCCACCGTGGGCGCGCCGGTCTGGTGCCCCCCCCCCTTCGCCGCGACGGCGACTGTCGCCGCTGGCGTCGGGGACAATCACGCCCGCTTGGCCTCACCGTTGCCAACCGAGGCGCGTCGCCTCTGTGACACCCCTCGTGACTGTGTCGGCTACTCTACCGACAGCGGTCAGGCAGCTGTGGCTGCAGCTGTGGCTGACGGGAGGGGCTGCCCTCGGTTCGCACGCCCCCTACTGCCATTCCCTATGAGGCGGTGGTCGTCGAGGGACCCCACCCGTACGGCCTCTTCGGTCGTATCGACCCCACGGTCGCCGCGCCGTCGTCCATCTCACGTGCGCGCCGCTGCGACTGTCGCTAGCGCATGCGGCAGCGCCATCGCCGGTAGCATCACCGCCGACACGCCGCCTGTACCACCACTCCCCATCTGCCTATGACTTGTGCGCGCCGCATCTGTCCCCTATCCACTTGGCTGCTGTCTCTGTAGTCGCTGCTCCACGAGGTTATTGTGGCAAAAACCACTTACACACACGGCACCCAAGTTGGGGCGGTGTACAAAGGCTGCCTCCCGTGTCGGGGGAACCGGAAGAAGTGCAAGTCGCACACACTCTGTCCCTGTTGTGGGGCAAACCCCCCACTGACAAACAAGGGGATGGTGTGTGGTCCAACAGTTTCTTGGTCGGGACGGGGACGCAGGGCCAAGCCCCGCTGTCCCTCCCCTTATCCCCCCAGGGTCCCCTCAGAATCTCGCCACTCAGAATCTCCCACCCCAGCACCTGCCCACCGGGCCACACGAAAATCCAAGACAATAAATGCAGAAAACCCTCAAATCCAAGTTGGATTTACTACTAAGCTAACTATCCCAAACTTAGGGAATATGGACCCAAATGCAGGGGGAGGAACGGATCAGGCTAGTGGCCTGCCGTCCCTTGCATGGCACGTGTTGCGCCCCCTACCTGGGGGTCAATACTGCCACACTCCCCTCTCCTCAGTTCCGACCGACCCGGTCGGCCCTGTGAGGGGGTGCGAACGCACGTCTCGGCGTTGGGGGCGCGACTTGCTGTCCCCCCTTGAGTACGTAACGCGGATGTGGAGGCGGTCACGTTGACCGCCCCTCTCCTCAAGCTTGCCCACTCGGCAGCTTGCTCTCCCCGGTTCGCACTTCACCATCACCACCACCTCCCCTTCACCTTCCACTGGGCCGCCCCACACTGGGGAGGCCACCCGTCTACCCACGATCCGAGTCCCCCTCAACTCGAGGCGGGTCTCGTGCCGCTGTATCCAGGGCGTCTCTCCCCAACTTGGGGAGAGCCATGGCGACCCCGGGGGGGGAGACGGACTCTCTCGACGAACGTATGGAGGACACCACCTACGGTGCAGCGCCCGCCGGGACTTCCGGCGGGGGCTCCGCGATCTCTCCGGGGGATGGGACTCCCGCGTCACCCGGCTTTGGGTTGACGGCGGGATCTCCCCCGGAGGCGGGACAAGTTGTCCCGCGTGAGGCCCTGGGGCGGTGGCTTTACTCCGCTTGGCCTCTATATGAGGAGGGGTTGACTGTTCTTCGCTGTGGCCGACTTGGCGCAGCGATGGGTCGGGTATGGGACCGCCTACGGGAGAAGTATCCCCGTAGGGTCGGGTTCCCTGCCGGCTTCAGGACGGACCAGTTTGCCTTCCTGGACGACGAGGAGGTCGAAGACGTACAGCGGGCCAAGGCCATGGTGGACCGCGGGGGAACTTTCCCGGGTCCCGGCGACTTGCCGACCTTTACTTGGGACGCGGTGGCAACTCGCCCCCCGTACCTTCACGAGGCCGATCCGCACACTCATCACTTTGATGTGCGGATGGAGAAGGACTTCCGGCGAGGTCCCTACTTGGTGGCCTCGGCTCAACTTGAGTTTCCTCAGCAGTCTGCTGCCAGTAAGGAGCAGTACTATCCGAAGAAGCCCGAGTGGTGGCCTCAAGTTGAGGTCCCCTACGGGTTCCCGGCGTTGCTGGCACGGTTGCTTGACCACTTCGGCTCCGTCATGTTGACGGCTGGCCCTGATCACCTGGTGTGGGCCATGTTGGCCACCCAGTGGCTCCTCGAGGTCATGTCGACCTGGGTGTCTTGTGTTCAGCGGCGGGGGTTGCTCTGGCATCTCCCCCTCCGGCTTATCCAAGGTTTGGAACAGCTCACCCCTCAGCTAGTTGCTGAGGGGTGCTCATCAGGACAACTCACTCTACTTGAGGAGATGCTCCGGCTCCACAAGTTTATCGAGTGGGAGAGCATCGAGCACAAGTTGCGCCGCCCCACTCGTGGGCCCAAGGACGATGGCGCACTTCGCCAGTTCGTGTGGGTCGCTCGTGAACTTCACGACGGCCGTGTGGTCCTACGAGAGGGGTTGGGCATCGGGGACTACCCGTATGCTCCGGGGGTGGATCGCCACACTGCGCCACCCCCGGACAAGGCCATAGTTATGGCCGTGCCCTCACATGATGACCATATGACTCAACCCACTGCGGGCGCCCCAAGTCGGGGTCGCAGTTACACCCGGGTCCCGCCACCTCGGCGTGCCCCTCCGCTTCCTTCTGTCCCCTTCCAGCCGCACGGGAACATCCCGATTAGCGTGGCCGTTGAGTCGTCCACCCCGGTGTCCCCCAACCTGGGGGCCACCCTCCTGACGGTGTACCCCAAGTTGGTGTTACCGCCCACGCCTCTAACCTCAGAGATGATGATCACCACGTTGGTGCGCACCATTTCCTGGTTGGCCGCGTCGACCGCAACCCTTCAAACTTCCGAGACTCCTCAACTTGAGGAGCGCGTTCGTACTGCAGTGGCGACCGCGAGTTGCGAGTCGGTGGCGGAGTTTATGACGGCCGAGTTGGCTCGCATTGGGGCTATTATGCCCCAGCCAGCCCCACTTGGGCGTGGCAAACGTCGAGCGAGTCGGGCATACTCGCCTCCTCGCCGTCGTCGCCGACACTCGCGGCGCTCTCCCTTCGTGTCGGAAGACGAGTTGTCTTACTCCGTCTCGGAGTCCTCGACTCCGTCAGAGTCGGAGTCGGTCCGGCGTCTGCGTCGCCAACTTGCGCGCAAGACTAAGCAGAAGAGTAGCCACGGTCGTCGCCACTTGCGCGACCGTGAGGGGCGCGACGGTTCCGACTTGGAGCCGCCGCCCCCTCCGACTGGAGGGGAGCGTTATCGCCGCGGGTCTCGCCGCTCGCCTCTACGTGAGGGCGAGGGCCGCGGGGTGGGAGAGTCTAGCATGCATGCCTAGTTGGCAGCTGCCTTTGTTGTGAGAGTGTGAGGGTTAGGGCTGTAGTTAAAAGCCACTCTGCGTACCACTTCGACTTGAAGCACTCTCTTAGCACTGTTACTCGGCCTTCCCTTACGTTGAGGGAGGGCTGCAAGGGTCTATCTCATTCCGGGCACAGTATGCCCGGACCTTCTCAGCGGAAAGGTCCTCCACATATTCTCACGAATCATCCTTGGCTTTGTAGCCAAACCAACGCACCCTCAACATGAGGCGGTCAGTGTCCTCATCCCAGCCGTGGTCGATGAACTTATCGAACATGTACTCCTGCGGGCCCCGTTTGGCCGCAGGCAGTGAGGGGAGGCGCCACGCTTCCAACGCACGCGCCCAAGCTGGGTCGCCCGCAGGCGGTGGTGCAACTTTGACCACGTCCTGGCCGTTCACTGTGCGGACCCCATCGTCACTTTCGATGTTGAAGCGCCGCCCATCAGTACGAACGACCTGGTACGGCTCCTTCGTCTGGAATACCAACTTACCCCCAGTTGGGGTGTGTGAGTGGACCAATACCCAGTCACCCTGCTCGGGGACATGCTTGGCGTTGCGCACCTTTTTGTCAAAGGTACGCTTGTAGCGCTTTTGTGCTTTGTCCATCTCAGCCCTGACTTTAGGGATGAGGTGTTCAAGCCTAGCAGCGAACTCCGCCTTACTCTCAGTAGGAGTAGGCGTCCTGCCACTCTCCTGCCTAGTTGGGAGCAACCGCCGCACGGCGATAGACCGCACACGACGGGGGGTCACAAAAGCGAGGGGTACTTCCCCGGTAGATGAGTGAACCTGCGAATTGTAGGCAGTAGTAAGAATAGAAATGTATTGGTCCCACGTTTTCACGTGCTCACTCACATAGAGGCGCAGCTGCCTAACAATAGTTTTGTTGAAGCGCTCCACCTGCCCATTAGTTTGTGGGTGGTAGGGGGTGGCATAGTTTGCCCGCACCCCCAACATATCCAGCACTCCCTGAAACAGTACAGACGCAAATTGCGGTCCATTGTCCGATAGTGTACTATCCGGA
Source organism: Pyropia yezoensis (assembly GCA_009829735.1). NCBI lineage: Eukaryota > Rhodophyta > Bangiophyceae > Bangiales > Bangiaceae > Pyropia > Pyropia yezoensis. Next base: position 11,317,169 of record CM020619.1, read on the forward strand.
ATGCCATACGCGGTGTGGCAGTATTGACCCCCAGGTAGGTGGGCAACACGTGCCATGCAAGGGACGGCAGGCCACTAGCCTGATCCGTTCCTCCCCCTGCATTTGGGTCCATATTCCCTAAGTTTGGGATAGTTAGCTTAGTAGTAAATCCAACTTGGATTTGAGGGTTTTCTGCATTTATCGTCTTGAATTTTCGTGTGGCCCGGTGGGCAGGTGCTGGGGTGGGAGATTCTGAGTGGCAAGATTCTGAGGGGACCCTGGGGGGATAAGGGGAGGGACAGCGGGGCTTGGCCCTGCGTCCCCGTCCCGACCAAGAAACTGTTGGACCACACACCATCCTCTTGTTTGTCAGTGGGGGGTTTGCCCCACAACAGGGACAGAGTGTGTGCGACTTGCACTTCTTCCGGTTCCCCCGACACGGGAGGCAGCCCTTGTACACCGCCCCAACTTGGGTGTCGTGTGTGCAAGTGGTTTTTGCCACATTTGGTGGAGCAGCAGGGGACAGGGGTAAACTTTACCTCCGGGTGCACCCGGGTGTAGGGGGCCCTCTGACTCAGAGGAACGGTGGACTTGGACCGTGTCATACGGATCGTCAGCCAACATGGCTAGTTCGGACCCCCCGTCGTCCGGGGAGTACACGGGTGACGCACGTACTTCAGTGCCTTTGAATACTGGTGAGACACAGGTGGGATTACCTGGGGTCGCAGAGGGACTAGAGGTCCCTCAAGCCAGCAGGACTGGAAGTGCGGGCGGGCAACAGACCACCCCGACTCAGTCGGGAGTTCACTCGGGTGACACTTCTGATGTGGGTGGGCCGAAGTCTGGCCACCGTGTGGTATACTCAACGGGAACGTCCCAAGGGGTGAGGACTGTCCCCGCGGGTTCCACTCGGGTTGGAGCCAACTTTGGCTTGGAGCCGTCGCCAACTAGGCTTTCGGAGGACGGCGGACCGCCGTTGGTCGGCGATGGGCTCGCGCCCATGCCCCCGGTTGAGACCCCTGAGGAATGTGGTTACCCCTCAGGTGGACTCCCGGAGGCGGACCGAGACTCAATTGGAGTCGTCAATCCACTCCTCGCGGAAACTGTCCGTCGGGAGGCGACCAATGTGTTGCGGCAGACTTTGCCGGACCTGGTGGTCACGATGACGAATACTATTCTGAATCAGATTGTGGCGAGTTTGCCAGATGGCCTTAATGTCCAGACCGGATTGGGGCTTTCGAGCCCGCAGGCGCAGGGGGAATCTCCCCTGACGCCTATTCCGGGTCGCCCCGAACAGGGGGCGACCTCTGTGACTCCCAACGTGGGAGCCGCATCATACTCGGTGGGGCGTACGCCCTTCACGGGGGAGTTTCCCCTCGGAAGCGCCGGCGGCTACACCAAGCTCGCCGTACCAGACTACAGGCGCTGAGGGTCAACTTATCCCAGTGCCACAGCGGCTGTTCCCTCAACGTGAGGTGCCGCTCAAGATCCAGGTAGCCAACCCGGTCTACCAGGGGATCTTTGACTGCGAGACCTACGCCCTCCACAATAGGTCGGTGGCGTATGGTCCTGACCAGGCCCAAGCCATGGGCCGTGCCAAGAAGAATGCACTTCATTCTTTTGGGCACAAAGCGGAGCGGGATGGAACCCCCCCCCTCCGTGTCTTTGAGTTCCTACGTCGTTTCACAAAAGCCTGTGACGACAATGCCATAAGTGAAGGCATGGCTTTCTACATGCTACAGGAGTTTACGAAGGGAGACCTACGGACAGAACTTATGTCCGTCATGCCCAGCTCCTCAAGTGGAGGCGCTGGTGAGGTGACGTCCTATTTGGAGCTCGTCAACTGGTTGTTGAGAGCCATGGTTGATGAAGCGGCGTTGGCTTCTCAAGTCGAGGAGTTTACGCAAGCCCATCAGGAAGAGGCGGAGGACGAGTTGTCCTTTGCGGAGCGAGTCCGTAAGCTCAACAATCTTTGTGGGTTTCTTCATCCACAAGCTGTGGTGAAGAGTCGGTTTGTGGAGGGACTCCATTGGTCAGTCCGGATGGAGACCCGGGAGCATAACACTGCCCGGGCGACCCTGGCCGAGTTGGCTAGGTTCGCCTACCGCAGAGGCGAGTCCTACCGCAAGTTGCGGGAGGAACAACGCCAGGAGCGTCAGGCCGAGTTGGCCAAGGAACGGGAGGAGGTGCGCCAGGCCCGAGAGTTGAGAGAGGCACGCCGAATCCGCAAGGAGAGGGTGGTAGCTGCCGTGGGACCTTCCCAGGGTATCTCTTCGTCTTCCCCAGTTGGTAAGACCCCTCCGGGAACTAATAATCGGTGTTGGAACTGCAACTCCGATGGACACTGGGCATATGATTGCCCAAGTTGAGTAAACGCATCCAACAACTTGTTAGGAATGCGAGTAAGAAGTCGGCTACGAACGAAGTACGTTCACGCCGCGAGGGTGGGTCTCGACCGGTCGTCGCGGTCGCCACACCCTCGGCGGAGGGGGCGGACACGTCGTCCTCGGACTCGTCGTTTTCCCCTTCGTCCTCAGATTCGGACGCCAAGTCGGCGGGAAACGAATGACCGTTGGGGCTGGCCGTCCGAAGCTCACAACGGCAGCGTCGGCCAAGTGGGCCAAAAGGACGAACCAACCGTGCCGGATACTGCGGCGACCTAAGGGAGTCCGCCCACCTCGGGTAGGACTCCCCAAGAACGTAAACCCACGTCGGGTCATCGCGGTGCTGACGGGTGAGAACTTCCAGGTGGCTGGACGGGTGCAACTTGCCCCCGGCCGCGCCTGTTGTGCCCGTATCGTACTTGATACCGGGTCAGGAGCCTCCTTGATACGCAAGTCGCTATTACCAAAGGAGGTGAAGCTCCAACGCTGGGGGTTCAAGGCCGACCATCTGATCGACATCAATGGTGGGGTACTTCCCATCGTTGGTGCCGTGACCCTACCAGCTAGGTTGGGGACCCATGAGGTCGACGTGACCTATGGTGTAGTTGAGAATATATCGGTACCCCTGCTTCTGGGTACCCCTTATGTTGTTACACAAGTGCCTTTGATTTGTGACCCTGAGTATTGGGTCAGGTTGATGAATGGGGAAACCATCCCCATCCTTGGTAAGGGAAAGTCTGTGGCTCCTGTGACAGTCTCACAGTCGAAGCCTGTTTGCTCTGTGAGGGAAGGGTTTACTGCTACCCTGCGTTTAGCCCGTAAAGTCACGTTGCCCCCCAACTCGGTGGCGCACGTTGACGTTGTAACTGATTATACGGGGAACGGGTCGGTGCACCCTTACCCCCGTCTTGCTCGCAAGCACCAAGTGCATGTTGCCCTTGGCACGATGGACTCCAAAGCCGGAGTCCCGTGGAGGATCCAGGTGATGAACCTGAGCTCGTCGCCCAAGTACTTCAAGTCGGGAGCCAAGTTCGGCTATATCGACCAACACGAGGGACCGGTAGTAGCGGTCACCCTCAACGCGGGCGCAAGTAGCGACCCGAAGTCCGGAGAGGAGAAGCATCAAGCCAAGTCGGCCGCCTCTCCTCGGCCCCATGTGAACATGGAGGGTGTCCCACCCAGGTTGAGGGTTCAAGTTGAACGCCTCTTGGACGAATATCACAAGTTGTGGGATGGTCAATTGGGACTCATGAGAGCTACCCAACACCGGATCGAGTTGAAGCCCGGTGCACCCCCTATACGCCAACAACCGTATAGGGGAGGACCCCGTTCAAGGGCCCTTGTTAAGGAGCAAGTTGCTCGCATGGAGGCCCTCGATGTGATCGAGGCCAGTAACGCCGAGTGGGCGAGTCCGGTGGTTATCGTCCCCAAAGTTGATGGGACCCCCCGGTTCTGTATCGACTACCGTAAGCTCAACGAGAGCACGGTGAAGGACGGTTATCCCCTACCTAGGATGGACGACTGTCTGGACTCTCTGGGGGAGGCAAACGTGTTCTCTACCCTGGACTGTAACGCGGGGGACTGGCAAATTCCCATTGCCCCGGAGGACAGGCATGAAACTACCTTTACCTGTCACTGTGGTACCTACCAGTGCAAGCGCCTACCGTTTGGTCTGTGTAACGCGCCGGCAACTTTCCAGCGCGCTATGGACATGATTCTGGCCGGAGTACGGTGGCAGATCTGTCTCGTGTACCTAGACGATATCATTGTGTTCTCCCGAAGTCCGGAGGAACACATTGGCCATCTTGGCCAGGTGTTCAAGCTACTTGCTGACGCCGGTGTGTCACTGAAGGCGAGTAAGTGCCACCTCTTCACTCAAGAGGTGGAATACTTGGGACATGTTGTCCGTCCGGGGCGTCTCAGTGTCAACGAGAAGAACGTGAGGGTCATCCGTAAGGCTCAGTACCCCCGGACCCAGACCCAGATGAGGAGCTTCCTCGGGATGTGTAACGTGTACCGACGTTTCACCAAGGGCTTCGCCAAGGTGGCGAAACCGTGGAATGAGTTAGTGAGCTCAACGCTACCGAAGAACCTGCCTCCCCCAAGTCGGATGGAGCAGGAATCCTTTGAGACTCTTCGGGATCTTCTGCTGAAGCCCCCTATCCTGGCTATTCCCAGGTTGGGAGGCCACTACATCCTGGATGTGGACGCTAGCTACGACCAACTTGGTTGTTTGTTGCTTCAGCAGCAGCCGGACAAGGAGTACTTGCCGGTGGGATACTTCAGCAAGGGGCTGAACTCGGCCGAGAAGAACTACGGAGTCACCGAGTTGGAAGGACTCGCAGTGGTGTGGGCGGTGACGTCACTTCGTCAATACCTAGAGGGTGAGAAGTTCCTCATCCGCTGTGACCACCGCGCGTTGCAGTTCATCTTTAAGACGGACTGTACGAACACTCGTCTCAACCGGTGGAGGGTGCGACTGGCACCCTTCAATTTTGATATTGAGTACCGACCTGGCAGGCAACATGCCCTTGCCGACGGCCTCTCTCGGGTACCTACCGAGGGGCTGGACACTAACCCAGTCGATGAGGACATCCCCATCGTGGGGGCAGTCACGCGCTCGGGTCAGGCGTTGAACCCCGAGGCGCCAGGGATCAAGAAGTACTTGCCCCTGTCCCTGGACGAGGTGGTGAAGGCCCAGGCCGAGGATCCCTTCTGCAAGTCGCAGAGGGATATACTGGATACAGTGGCGGAGACGCGGTTCTTCTTGGGAGACGATGGCCTCCTCATGAGGAGGGGGGTATTCCAGGGGACCGAACAACTTGTCGTCCCCACATCCCTCAAGGGCAGTATCCTTGAGAGGGAGCACAACGCTCCCACGGGTGGACACCTGGGGTCTAGTAAACTGTACCAGACCCTGAGGACCAGGTACTACTGGCCTTCCATGGTGGTGGACATCTACAGTTGGGTGGCTGCCTGCACAAGTTGTGCACAGAACCGTCTGATGGAACGGCGGCCTACTACGGCTATGCTATTGTTCTCGGCCAAGGAGCCCTTTGCCGCGTTGGCGATGGACATCCTTGGGCCACTGCCAGTGACCGAGGAGGGCAACCAGTACCTCCTGGTCATCTGTGAACGCTTCACGAAACTTACGCGAGCGATCCCACTGGCAGAGATCACGGCCATGTCGGTCGTGTCAGCCTTCCTAGATCATTGGGTTGCCGCGTGTGGCAAGAACCACTTGCACACACGACACCCAAGTTGGGGCGGTGTACAAGGGCTGCCTCCCGTGTCGGGGGAACCGGAATAAGTGCAAGTCGCACACACTCTGTCCCTGTTGTGGGGCAAACCCCCCACTGACAAACAAGAGGATGGTGTGTGGTCCAACAGTTTCTTGGTCGGGACGGGGACGCAGGGCCAAGCCCCGCTGTCCCTCCCCTTATCCCCCCAGGGTCCCCTCAGAATCTCGCCACTCAGAATCTCCCACCCCAGCACCTGCCCACCGGGCCACACGAAAATCCAAGACAATAAATGCAGAAAACCCTCAAATCCAAGTTGGATTTACTACTAAGCTAACTATCCCAAACTTAGGGAATATGGACCCAAATGCAGGGGGAGGAACGGATCAGGCTAGTGGCCTGCCGTCCCTTGCATGGCACGTGTTGCGCCCCCTACCTGGGGGTCAATACTGCCACACTCCCCTCTCCTCAGTTCCGACCGACCCGGTCGGCCCTGTGAGGGGGTGCGTAAACGCACGTCTCGGCGTTGGGGGCGCGACTTGCTGTCCCCCATCGAGTAAGTGACGCGGATGTGGAGGCGGTCACGTTGACCGCCCCTCTCCTCAAGCTTGCCCACTCGGCAGCTTGCTCTCCCCGGTTCGCACTTCACCATCACCACCACCTCCCCTTCGCCTTCCACGGGGCCGCCCCACACTGGGGAGGCCACCCGTCTACCCACGATCCGAGTCCCCCTCAACTCGAGGCGGGTCTCGTGCCGCTGTAGCCAGGGCGTCTCTCCCCAACTTGGGGAGAGCCATGGCGACCCCGGGGGGGGAGACGGACTCTCTTGAAGAGCGTATGGAGGACACCACCTACGGTGCAGCACCCGCCGGGACTTCCGGCGGGGGCTCCACGATCGCTCCGGGGAATGGGACTCCCGCGTCACCCGGCTTTGGGTTGACGGCGGGATCTCCCCCGGAGGCGGGACAAGTTGTCCCGCGTGAGGCCCTGGGGCGGTGGTTTTACCCCGCTTGGCCTCTATATGAGGAGGGGTTGACTGTTCTTCGCTGTGGCCGACTTGGCGCAGCGATGGGTCGGGTATGGGACCGCCTACGGGAGAAGTATCCCCGTAGGGTCGGGTTCCCTGCCGGCTTCAGGACGGACCAGTTTGCCTTCCTGGACGATGACGAGGTTGAGGACGTTCAGCGGGCCAAGGCCATGGTGGACCGCGGGGGAACTATCCCGGGTCCCGGCGACTTGCCGACCTTTACTTGGGACGCGGTGGCAACTCGCCCCCCGTACCTTCACGAGGCCGATCCGCACACTCATCACTTTGATGTGCGGATGGAGAAGGACTTCCGGCGAGGTCCCTACTTGGTGGCCTCGGCTCAACTTGAGTTTCCTCAGCAGTCTGCTGCCAGTAAGGAGCAGTACTATCCGAAGAAGCCCGAGTGGTGGCCTCAAGTTGAGGTCCCCTACGGGTTCCCGGCGTTGCTGGCACGGTTGCTTGACCACTTCGGCTCCGTCATGTTGACGGCTGGCCCTGATCACCTGGTGTGGGCCATGTTGGCCACCCAGTGGCTCCTCGAGGTCATGTCGACCTGGGTGTCTTGTGTGCAGCGGCGGGGGTTGCTCTCGCATCTCCCCCTCCGGCTTATCCAAGGTTTGGAACAGCTCACCCCTCAGCTAGTTGCTGAGGGGTGCTCATCAGGACAACTCACTCTACTTGAGGAGATGCTCCGGCTCCACAAGTTTATCGAGTGGGAGAGCATCGAGCACAAGTTGCGCCGCCCCACTCGTGGGCCCAAGGACGATGGCGCACTTCGCCAGTTCGTGTGGGTCGCTCGTGAACTTCACGACGGCCGTGTGGTCCTACGAGAGGGGTTGGGCGTCGGGGACTACCCGTATGCTCCGGGGGTGGATCGCCACACTGCGCCACCCCCGGACAAGGCCATAGTTATGGCTGTGCCCTCATATGATGACCATATGACTCAACCCACTGCGGGCGCCCCAAGTCGGGGTCGCAGTTACACCCGGGTCCCGCCACCTCGGCGTGCCCCTCCGCTTCCTTCTGTCCCCTTCCAGCCGCACGGGAACATCCCGATTAGCGTGGCCGTTGAGTCGTCCACCCCGGTGTCCCCCAACCTGGGGGCCACCCTCCTGACGGTGTACCCCAAGTTGGTGTTACCGCCCACGCCTCTAACCTCAGAGATGATGATCACCACGTTGGTGCGCACCATTTCCTGGTTGGCCGCGTCGACCGCAACCCTTCAAACTTCCGAGACTCCTCAACTTGAGGAGCGCGTTCGTACTGCAGTGGCGACCGCGAGTTGCGAGTCGGTGGCGGAGTTTATGACGGCCGAGTTGGCTCGCATTGGGGCTATTATGCCCCAGCCAGCCCCACTTGGGCGTGGCAAACGTCGAGCGAGTCGGGCATACTCGCCTCCTCGCCGTCGTCGCCGACACTCGCGGCGCTCTCCCTTCGTGTCGGAAGACGAGTTGTCTTACTCCGTCTCGGAGTCCTCGACTCCGTCAGAGTCGGAGTCGGTCCGGCGTCTGCGTCGCCAACTTGCGCGCAAGACTAAGCAGAAGAGTAGCCACGGTCGTCGCCACTTGCGCGACCGTGAGGGGCGCGACGGTTCCGACTTGGAGCCGCCGCCCCCTCCGACTGGAGGGGAGCGTTATCGCCGCGGGTCTCGCCGCTCGCCTCTACGTGAGGGCGAGGGCCGCGGGGTGGGAGAGTCTAGCATGCATGCCTAGTTGGCAGCTGCCTTTGTTGTGAGAGTGTGAGGGTTAGGGCTGTAGTTAAAAGCCACTCTGCGTACCACTTCGACTTGAAGCACTCTCTTGGCACTGTTACTCGGCCATCCCTTACGTTGAGGGAGGGCTGCTAGGGTCTATCTCATTCCGGGCACAGTATGCCCGGACCTTCTCAGCGGAAAGGTCCTCCACATATTCTCACGTATCATCCTTGGCTTTGTAGCCAAACCAACGCACCCTCAACATGAGGCGGTCAGTGTCCTCATCCCAGCCGTGGTCGATGAACTTATCGAACACGTACTCCTGCGGGCCCTGTTTGGCCGCAGGCAGTGAGGGGAGGCGCCACGCTTCCAACGCACGCGCCCAAGCTGGGTCGCCCGCAGGCGGTGGTGCAACTTTGACCACGTCCTGGCCGTTCACTGTGCGGACCCCATCGTCACTTTCGATGTTGAAGCGCCGCCCATCAGTACGAACGACCTGGTACGGCCCCTTCGTCTGGAATACCAACTTACCCCCCGTTGGGGTGTGTGAGTGGACCAATACCCAGTCACCCTGCTCGGGGACATGCTTGGCGTTGCGCACCTTTTTGTCAAAGGTACGCTTGTAGCGCTTTTGTGCTTTGTCCATCTCAGCCCTGACTTTAGGGATGAGGTGTTCAAGCCTAGCAGCGAACTCCGCCTTACTCTCAGTAGGAGTAGGCGTCCTGCCACTCTCCTGCCTAGTTGGGAGCAACCGCCGCACGGCGATAGACCGCACACGACGGGGGGTCACAAAAGCGAGGGGTACTTCCCCGGTAGATGAGTGAACCTGCGAATTGTAGGCAGTAGTAAGAATAGAAATGTATTGGTCCCACGTTTTCACGTGCTCACTCACATAGAGGCGCAGCTGCCTAACAATAGTTTTGTTGAAGCGCTCCACCTGCCCATTAGTTTGTGGGTGGTAGGGGGTGGCATAGTTTGCCCGCACCCCCAACATATCCAGCACTCCCTGAAACAGTACAGCCGCAAATTGCGGTCCATTGTCCGATAGTGTACTATCTGGGATGCCATACGCGGCAACCCAGTGATCTAGGAAGGCTGACACGACCGACATGGCCGTGATCTCTGCCAGTGGGATCGCTCGCGTAAGTTTCGTGAAGCGTTCACAGATGACCAGGAGGTACTGGTTGCCCTCCTCGGTCACTGGCAGTGGCCCAAGGATGTCCATCGCCAACGCGGCAAAGGGCTCCTTGGCCGAGAACAATAGCATAGCCGTAGTAGGCCGCCGTTCCATCAGACGGTTCTGTGCACAACTTGTGCAGGCAGCCACCCAACTGTAGATGTCCACCACCATGGAAGGCCAGTAGTACCTGGTCCTCAGGGTCTGGTACAGTTTACTAGACCCCAGGTGTCCACCCGTGGGAGCGTTGTGCTCCCTCTCAAGGATACTGCCCTTGAGGGATGCGGGGACGACAAGTTGTTCGGTCCCCTGGAATACCCCCCTCCTCATGAGGAGGCCATCGTCTCCCAAGAAGAGCCGCGTCTCCGCCACTGTATCCAGTATATCCCTCTGCGACTTGCAGAAGGGATCCTCGGCCTGGGCCTTCACCACCTCGTCCAGGGACAGGGGCAAGTACTTCTTGTTCCCTGGCGCCTCGGGGTTCAACGCCTGACCCGAGCGCGTGACTGCCCCCACGATGGGGATGTCCTCATCGACTGGGTTAGTGTCCAGCCCCTCGGTAGGTACCCGAGAGAGGCCGTCGGCAAGGGCATGTTGCCTGCCAGGTCGGTACTCAATATCAAAATTGAAGGGTGCCAGTCGCACCCTCCACCGGTTGAGACGAGTGTTCGTACAGTCCGTCTTAAAGATGAACTGCAACGCGCGGTGGTCACAGCGGATGAGGAACTTCTCACCCTCTAGGTATTGACGAAGTGACGTCACCGCCCACACCACTGCGAGTCCTTCCAACTCGGTGACTCCGTAGTTCTTCTCGGCCGAGTTCAGCCCCTTGCTGAAGTATCCCACCGGCAAGTACTCCTTGTCCGGCTGCTGCTGAAGCAACAAACAACCAAGTTGGTCGTAGCTAGCGTCCACATCCAGGATGTAGTGGCCTCCCAACCTGGGAATAGCCAGGATAGGGGGCTTCAGCAGAAGATCCCGAAGAGTCTCAAAGGATTCCTGCTCCATCCGACTTGGGGGAGGCAGGTTCTTCGGTAGCGTTGAGCTCACTAACTCATTCCACGGTTTCGCCACCTTGGCGAAGCCCTTGGTGAAACGTCGGTACACGTTACACATCCCGAGGAAGCTCCTCATCTGGGTCTGGGTCCGGGGGTACTGAGCCTTACGGATGACCCTCACGTTCTTCTCGTTGACACTGAGACGCCCCGGACGGACAACATGTCCCAAGTATTCCACCTCTTGAGTGAAGAGGTGGCACTTACTCGCCTTCAGTGACACACCGGCGTCAGCAAGTAGCTTGAACACCTGGCCAAGATGGCCAATGTGTTCCTCCGGACTTCGGGAGAACACAATGATATCGTCTAGGTACACGAGACAGATCTGCCACCGTACTCCGGCCAGAATCATGTCCATAGCGCGCTGGAAAGTTGCCGGCGCGTTACACAGACCAAACGGTAGGCGCTTGCACTGGTAGGTACCACAGTGACAGGTAAAGGTAGTTTCATGCCTGTCCTCCGGGGCAATGGGAATTTGCCAGTCCCCCGCGTTACAGTCCAGGGTAGAGAACACGTTTGCCTCCCCCAGAGAGTCCAGACAGTCGTCCATCCTAGGTAGGGGATAACCGTCCTTCACCGTGCTCTCGTTGAGCTTACGGTAGTCGATACAGAACCGGGGGGTCCCATCAACTTTGGGGACGATAACCACCGGACTCGCCCACTCGGCGTTACTGGCCTCGATCACATCGAGGGCCTCCATGCGAGCAACTTGCTCCTTAACAAGGGCCCTTGAACGGGGTCCTCCCCTATACGGTTGTTGGCGTATAGGGGGTGCACCGGGCTTCAACTCGATCCGGTGTTGGGTAGCTCTCATGAGTCCCAATTGACCATCCCACAACTTGTGATATTCGTCCAAGAGGCGTTCAACTTGAACCCTCAACCTGGGTGGGACACCCTCCATGTTCACATGGGGCCGAGGAGAGGCGGCCGACTTGGCTTGATGCTTCTCCTCTCCGGACTTCGGGTCGCTACTTGCGCCCGCGTTGAGGGTGACCGCTACTACCAGTCCCTCGTGTTGGTCGATATAGCCGAACTTGGCTCCCGACTTGAAGTACTTGGGCGACGAGCTCAGGTTCATCACCTGGATCCTCCACGGGACTCCGGCTTTGGAGTCCATCGTGCCAAGGGCAACATGCACTTGGTGCTTGCGAGCAAGACGGGGGTAAGGGTGCACCGACCCGTTCCCCGTATAATCAGTTACAACGTCAACGTGCGCCACCGAGTTGGGGGGCAACGTGACTTTACGGGCTAAACGCAGGGTAGCAGTAAACCCTTCCCTCACAGAGCAAACAGGCTTCGACTGTGAGACTGTCACAGGAGCCACAGACTTTCCCTTACCAAGGATGGGGATGGTTTCCCCATTCATCAACCTGACCCAATACTCAGGGTCACAAATCAAAGGCACTTGTGTAACAACATAAGTGGTACCCAGAAGCAGGGGTACCGATATATTCTCAACTACACCATAGGTCACGTCGACCTCATGGGTCCCCAACCTAGCTGGTAGGGTCACGGCACCAACGATGGGAAGTACCCCACCATTGATGTCGATCAGATGGTCGGCCTTGAACCCCCAGCGTTGGAGCTTCACCTCCTTTGGTAATAGCGACTTGCGTATCAAGGAGGCTCCTGACCCGGTATCAAGTACGATACGGGCACAACAGGCGCGGCCGGGGGCAAGTTGCACCCGTCCAGCCACCTGGAAGTTCTCACCCGTCAGCACCGCGATGACCCGACGTGGGTTTACGTTCTTGGGGAGTCCTACCCGAGGTGGGCGGACTCCCTTAGGTCGCCGCAGTATCCGGCACGGTTGGTTCGTCCTCTTGGCCCACTTGGCGGACGCTGCCGTTGTGAGCTTCGGACGGCCAGCCCCAACGGTCATTCGTTTCCCGCCGACTTGGCGTCCGAATCTGAGGACGAAGGGGAAAACGACGAGTCCGAGGACGACGTGTCCGCCCCCTCCGCCGAGGGTGTGGCGACCGCGACGACCGGTCGAGACCCACCCTCGCGGCGTGAACGTACTTCGTTCGTAGCCGACTTCTTACTCGCATTCCTAACAAGTTGTTGGATGCGTTTACTCAACTTGGGCAATCATATGCCCAGTGTCCATCGGAGTTGCAGTTCCAACACCGATTGTCAGTTCCCGGAGGGGTCTTCCCGACTGGGGAAGACGAAGAGATACCCTGGGAAGGTCCCACGGCAGCTACCACCCTCTCCTTGCGGATTCGGCGTGCCTCTCTCAACTCTCGGGCCTGGCGCGCCTCCTCCCGTTCCTTGGCCAACTCGGCCTGACGCTCCTGGCGTTGTTCCTCCCGCAACTTGCGGTAGGCCTCGCCTCTGCGGTAGGCGAACCTAGCCAACTCGGCCAGGGTCGCCCGGGCAGTGTTATGCTCCCGGGTCTCCATCCGGACTGACCAATGGAGTCCCTCCACAAACCGACTCTTCACCACAGCTTGTGGATGAAGAAACCCACAAAGATTGTTGAGCTTACGGACTCGCTCCGCAAAGGACAACTCGTCCTCCGCCTCTTCCTGATGGGCTTGCGTAAACTCCTCGACTTGAGAAGCCAACGCCGCTTCATCAACCATGGCTCTCAACAACCAGTTGACGAGCTCCAAATAGGACGTCACCTCACCAGCGCCTCCACTTGAGGAGCTGGGCATGACGGACATAAGTTCTGTCCGTAGGTCTCCCTTCGTTAACTCCTGTAGCATGTAGAAAGCCATGCCTTCACTTATGGCATTGTCGTCACAGGCTTTTGTGAAACGACGTAGGAACTCAAAGACACGGAGGGGGGGGGTTCCATCCCGCTCCGCTTTGTGCCCAAAAGAATGAAGTGCATTCTTCTTGGCACGGCCCATGGCTTGGGCCTGGTCAGGACCATACGCCACCGACCTATTGTGGAGGGCGTAGGTCTCGCAGTCAAAGATCCCCTGGTAGACCGGGTTGGCTACCTGGATCTTGAGCGGCACCTCACGTTGAGGGAACAGCCGCTGTGGCACTGGGATAAGTTGACCCTCAGCGCCTGTAGTCTGGTACGGCGAGCTTGGTGTAGCCGCCGGCGCTTCCGAGGGGAAACTCCCCCGTGAAGGGCGTACGCCCCACCGAGTATGATGCGGCTCCCACGTTGGGAGTCACAGAGGTCGCCCCCTGTTCGGGGCGACCCGGAATAGGCGTCAGGGGAGATTCCCCCTGCGCCTGCGGGCTCGAAAGCCCCAATCCGGTCTGGACATTAAGGCCATCTGGCAAACTCGCCACAATCTGATTCAGAATAGTATTCGTCATCGTGACCACCAGGTCCGGCAAAGTCTGCCGCAACACATTGGTCGCCTCCCGACGGACAGTTTCCGCGAGGAGTGGATTGACGACTCCAATTGAGTCTCGGTCCGCCTCCGGGAGTCCACCTGAGGGGTAACCACATTCCTCAGGGGTCTCAACCGGGGGCATGGGCGCGAGCCCATCGCCGACCAACGGCGGTCCGCCGTCCTCCGAAAGCCTAGTTGGCGACGGCTCCAAGCCAAAGTTGGCTCCAACCCGAGTGGAACCCGCGGGGACAGTCCTCACCCCTTGGGACGTTCCCGTTGAGTGTACCACACGGTGGCCAGACTTCGGCCCACCCACATCAGAAGTGTCACCCGAGCGAATTCCCGACTGAGTCGGGGTGGCCTGTTGCCCGCCCGCACTTCCAGTCCTGCTGGCTTGAGGGACCTCTAGTCCCTCTGCGACCCCAGGTAATCCCACCTGTGTCTCACCAGTATTCAAAGGCACTGAAGTACGTGCGTCACCCGTGTACTCCCCGGACGACGGGGGGTCCGAACTAGCCATGTTGGCTGACGATCCGTATGACACGGTCCAAGTCCACCGTTCCTCTGAGACAGAGGGCCCCCTACACCCGGGTGCACCCGGAGGTAAAGTTTACCCCTGTCCCCTGCTGCTCCACCAAATGTGGCAAAAACCACTTGCACACACGACACCCAAGTTGGGGCGGTGTACAAGGGCTGCCTCCCGTGTCGGGGGAACCGGAATAAGTGCAAGTCGCACACACTCTGTCCCTGTTGTGGGGCAAACCCCCCACTGACAAACAAGAGGATGGTGTGTGGTCCAACAGTTTCTTTGTCGGGACGGGGACGCAGGGCCAAGCCCCGCTGTCCCTCCCCTTATCCCCCCAGGGTCCCCTCAGAATCTCGCCACTCAGAATCTCCCACCCCAGCACCTGCCCACCGGGCCACACGAAAATTCAAGACGATAAATGCAGAAAACCCTCAAATCCAAGTTGGATTTACTACTAAGCTAACTATCCCAAACTTAGGGAATACGGACCCAAATGCAGGGGGAGGAACGGATCAGGCTAGCGGCCTGCCGCCCGTTGCATGGCACGTGTTGCCCCCCCTACCTGGGGGTCAATACTGCCACAGTTACCTTGTCGCTCCGTCGCCGCGACGGCGAGACCGTCCCCGCTACGACAGTGCGCCTCCTCACCTCCTTCAATCTTTGTGCTGGTGACTGCGTCTGGTGATGACAGCGGGATTGGGCGCACCACCGCTGGTGTTCCGCCGCTGGACGTGCCCATTTGTAGCTGTTGGCCACCGCGGCTGTCTCTTGCGTTGCTCGTTGATTTTTTTTTTCACGGGTGTCTTCGTCACGGTTTGTGCGGCGCTCACGCTCCTCTGCCGACACCGACAGCTGCCGGTGTGTTCTGCTATCGGGAGCAGTCCTGTAACCGTCGACTACACTGGCCCGTTGCATCTGCTGCCCCGGGGCTGCTGCCGGTGACATACGTGGGCTCTACTGACGGGGTCTTCTATTTCATCGTCGGCGTCTCCGTGAGGCCGTGATCGTGGCTGGAGTGCTTCGTGTTGCGCTCTGTCGATGCCGGTTGCCTCGAAGACCGCGGTGGCCACCGGACGGATCCCCCTACTGTGGCTGCGCTCTTGGCCATCCGTCAACGTCTGTTTCGTGGCAGCCCCTTTCAGCGAGAGCGTGCCGTCGCCGCGACACACCCTCCCTGTGGCCGGCACGACCTTCTAAGGCGTCTCTGGGTGCACTGCCACGGCTGCTCTCCCCACCGCCGGTGTGCGCGGCGAAAGCTGGTCGTGAGGTCGGCGACGCACACCTCGGCGCTCCTCTGATGGACATGAGGGTTGCCGAAGCACGTCTTGCCGCGCTGCGGGGTCTGAACCGGCAAAAGTACTTGCAGCGGGGGCTGCAAGAGCTGGGCGTGCGTGCCGATTCGGACAAGAGCGTTCTACACCACTGGGCACGGCGCCTGCCTCGCGGCATGTTTGACGATCACCGTAGCGTCATGCCTGCACCCGATCACCTTCTCTTCCATGGATTGACAAAGTGCCTCATCTCTGGGCTTTTTGCGGAGCTGGGCGAAGCGGATTCTCGCCTTGTCGGAACATCCTTCCGCGACGCCCTTGCGCACAGTCACATGCCCAGTACGCGCATCTACAATCCTGAGACAAGAGCTGTCGTCCCAGTTGGCAGCTCGGAGTGGGCAGCCAAGCTCACGGTTGCCAGCGTCGTCTTCCGACGTGTAACACCGGGAGCTGGTGAACTTTCAAGCGGCGCTACGAGTCCTCTGCAGGTTGGTCTACAGATGCTGGACGCGCTCACGTCGCTCGAAAACGCGCTGTATTACTTCCCGCGCGTCGAGCTTGACGGGGAAGCGGCATGTCGCAGTCGTGCTGGGGCAGAGGAGCTGCGCATCTTGGGTGACAAGTTTTTCAAGCCGGTGTGTTCAACCTGCCTGCGAGGCGACACGGCGGCTCTTGGGAGGTCCGTGGACAAGCCCAACCTGCACCGACTGAGGGAGCTGCTGGACCGTGTTGTCCCTGCGTTGCAGTACATCCGGCGCGCGCAGGAGCTGCTCTTTGAGAATGCACACGAACCTGTCAAGCGGGCTATCATGACCGGCAACGGGTGGGATGACGCCGGTCGTGCGATGGAGCGCGTACGCCAATGCGAGTTGGCGTCGCGGTTGCTGGCACGGCCGTCTTTTTTTGGTGTACCGTCGGATTGGCTGGAGCATGCAGGAGTTCGTGCTGCCAGTAGCAAGGCGAATGCGCTGTGGAGCCAGTCAAGCGGTCCCTGGAAGACCTGCGGTGGGCGTCTAGTGAACGCACTGGTGCCGGCAGCGGGTCGGGAGCTTGCGTTGACTCGCTTCGGTTTATAGTTTTTGGAGAGGTGGTGGGGACGCGCGTCACGGTCAGGCAGCGGGGAAAAGGTGCAGATAAGCGATGCACTAGCAGTACTTGTGCTGCCCTCCGCAGGGCTGATGGCAGTCAACGTCGCGCGAGGAGCCGATAGCGGGAACCCGCTCGCGTCTGTGGCGTACTTCTCTCTTGCAGCAGTCCTCACGACACCGCGCGGTACCTGCGCTGCGGTGGTCCACCCGTTCCAGCCCATCGCGAACTCTGCAGACGCGAGCGTTGATGTGGGTCGCGTCATGTACCTGCCACTCGACGGCAGCGCGCGGCGGGCACTGGTCTTGCACAGCTGCCAGCATGGGTGCTTATCGTTGCGCTCTGCGGTTGGACGCAAAGACACGAATCGTTGGCGAGTGCTCGGCCGTGCTGACGGGTACCCTTCTAGACATGGGTGATGATGAACGAACGCTCTAGTGTCGACATGGGTACGCATGCCGTCAGGGAAGAGCACGTTTTGATATGACGCCATCTTCTTTTGCTGTAACTATTTGAGGAACCACGTGTATCTTGTTCTCTTGCCGAAACAGAGTACTGGCGCAGCGCCTAAGCACCTCAGTCGGACTGGTTTCAACTCACGGCAGGTAGCCCACGCCACATGAATGCGTCGTTCACGCAGCAGCAATCGACCACGCGTAGCAGCAGGTCAATCCTCACAGCACCCCATGGCGCCCGCTCCCTCCACACGAACTCACAATAGTACTCACAACGCAAGCCGCCTCAGCCAGTCATCGGACCCCGACGGTACGGGCGGCTGCGAACCACCACTTTAGTCAGATGCCGGCGTCACACCGCTCTCACCGGCTGCACCGCCAGCTGGCGTGCGTGCTGCACGCGAGTCTTCTCGCTGCTTCGCAAGGATGACGTTCTTCTCCTTGTCCGTCAAAGCCTGCACAAACCGACTGGCATCCTTCCGCACCTCCTTGCTGGGCAGAAGCAGTGCCCAAATCCCTGTCTCGTTGATTTCCACTGCGTCCTTGAGCTGCATCTCCGTCCACGAGGTGTTGGGGTCAACCAAGACGCCGTGCAGTGTGTCGGCGATAGAAAAGACCACCTCAGGGTCGAAGGTATACGGCTCGCGCACCAGCTTCGCCAGTATGGTGGACGCTATCTGGTACAAAGTTCGAGTCCGCACCACCTTGTGCACTCCAGCTAGAGGGAAGCCCGCTGGGGCATCGCTGTCGTGGCGAGGAGCAGGGATGTCCCCAACTGGTAGCAAGCCAGAACAGGAAGC
Organism: Pyropia yezoensis; assembly: GCA_009829735.1. Lineage (NCBI taxonomy): Eukaryota > Rhodophyta > Bangiophyceae > Bangiales > Bangiaceae > Pyropia > Pyropia yezoensis. The sequence continues at coordinate 11,335,166 of CM020619.1, forward strand.
AAGAAGCTCCATCTCTACAGCGAAGTAGTCCGCGCCAGCGCCGTCCGCTACTGCTGGCTTCTGCGCGTCAGGGAACAACAGCTTCACGCTGCCCTCGTTGTTCAAGAAGTAGTACAGGTACATGCGGACAGCGGACCGGCGCGTCTTGCACCTGAGGTCACGGAGACAATTTCTCGTGAAGTTCACCACCGCGCGGTCCACGCGGTCCATGGCGTTCGGTACGATGTGATCCTTGCCTTTGAAGATGTGCGGCTGTTTCTCCTGCGGCAGCTCGCCATTGGCCCTGTAGACCCGCTGGACGATGCCAAGGACAATCTTCGAGAAGGCCTCATTCACCAGCGTCTCGTACAGAGGGCTGCTGAGCGGGAAGCTGGCTGTCAAGTCGTCTCCCTTGTACCGGTCGTCCTCCATCAGCATTTTGATGCACTCGTTGAGCACTGGCCCATGATGCTGCTGAATGGACTTGGTCGGGAGCGACGCCAGAGCGGCCTTTTGGATCTCCTCGTCCGTCATCAGCTCAACGGGCTTCTCCTCGAAGAACTTGCTCATGCCCGCCTCCACCGCGTCTGTCGTCGACTTCACCAGCTTTTCTTGCTGCTCCACCACGGCTCGTTGACGGCGCTCCTCATACGCATCCAGCTCCTCGCGCACAACAGGCCGTACTTTCGCTTCGTTTGATGATGCGGCGTTCCCAATACCCGCCGCGGGACCGGCCCCGTCATCGACCCCCGAAGCGGAAGAGCCACCAGAAGGACGTGCCGCCGTCGAACGACCAGGACCACGAAGCGTAGCATCCAACCGCCCAACGAACGGCTCCAGTAGACCGACCACGAGCTGAACCACATCCGGCTTCATCTTCTTGTACAGCGCGTCAGAAAGCATGTTGATGTCCTCTGCTCGCATGGGCTCAGCGATGCGGCCCGTAGAGCCGCGAGGAGGAGTCTGAGACGAATCGCCTGCTACCTCGCTACTCGGAACTGGCCGAGGCGTCGCACGGCGACTGTCACGGCGTGTGCGCTTACCCCCCCGCCCGCGCCGACATGGCGAAGAAAAACCGCCCGCGGGCCCACCTGCACGCTCGCCAGGTAATCCACCAGCAGGCGGCGCCTGCCTTTGGTTTCGTTGTGGCATCTTTCCGTCCGGAGGCTGAGCCCTGGTCGATGGCGGGATACCGATGCCCGACCTCGTCTTCTGCGGCGGTGGCGGTGCAGTTCGTCCAAGCAAAAAACGCGCACATATGGCTACCGCCCGCGGGCACGCGGGGAGGGAGCGACCGCGGCAGCAGCCAAGCGCGGGCAGGCACCTGGCGGCGCTGGCACAGACCACCCCGACACAGACGCCGTCACAACCGCGCTCGCCAGCCGCCGCCGACGCTACCACCGCTTCCGCCGCCGCCACCGCCGCTGCCACCGCCGCTGCCACCGCCTCTGCTGTCACGGCGCCAGCACGGTCTACGACCGGTAGCCGCAACAAGCGCGCCGCCGCCACCGTCAGCGTTGTCGCTGTCGCCGCCGCCGCCGCCACGCCCGCACGGTCTGCGGTCGGGTGTCGCGAATCGGCCGCTGTGTTATCGGTCCCGCCTGAGCCGTCCTGGCCAGCCGTTGCCGCTCCCTCCCCCGCCGTGCCTGCCGCGTCCTGGCAGCCGGTAGTCAGGGGCTGCGACACGCTGGCCCCCGTCGCCGTCAGCGCCGCCGCCGTTACCCCCACCGCGGTGCGCCAGCACGGTCTGCAGTCGGGTGCTGCGACTCCGCCGCCGCGTCGGCAGGCCCGCCACAGCCGTGCTCCCCAGTCCCAAATACCGCCGCCCCCGCCGCGGCCGTAGCCGCCGCCGCCTTCGCTCTCGCGCGGTGGGCAGTCAGGTGCCGCCACACGGCCGCCGCGTGGGCGGCGAGGCCACACCCTCGATCGCAAAACGCCGCCGCCGCCGTTGCCGCTGCTGCTGCGCCTGTGTAGCCGGCAATCGGGTGCCGCGGCACCCCAGAAGGGGCCAAGTGCCCCACGACGCGGCCGCCGCGTCGACGGTGCCGCAAATGCGCGCTTGGGGGCCTCCGCCGCCACGGCCTCCGCCGCGCTCACACGGCAGATAGCCGCGGGCCAGAACGCGTCACACCGCGAGGGGATGGTACGAAGCTGGCGGAGCGCCCAGGGGGGGGGGGGAATGTCCCGGAGGTGGGGAGTGCTGGGATGCTCTCAGATCGGTGGTGAAGAAATGGAGAAGGGCACTGTGCGAAGGCGAGAGGGTGTCGACAACAAACGGATACCTGGATTCCTTGCGGTTCATTGCCAGGGTGCGACCGGCCAGCGGAGACAGCGGCATGGCGATGGCGAGCCCGCCGACGGCAGCCACCGATCTCCTCGCACAGGTCCATGAGCTGCTCGCGACCGCTCATATCGCGACCCGTGCCATAGCGGCCGATCCGCACTGCTCAGCGCCCGGGTTAGTCGCGCCCCATCTGGCCGAGTCGCATCTGCCACCGTGCTGAGTGTGCCTGTGCGCAAGGGTGCATACGAGCTGGATCGGTGCGCAGGACCGGACGCGATGTCGCTGCGTGCACGTCCATTGAGCTGCTCGCGGCACGGGGAGGGTCCAGACAAATTGAAAGAGAGGGTGCATATGGCGGGTGATGACGTCAGCGCTTGAACTGGAAGGCCTCGTAGGCACACGCCGGCCTGCGCGCGGAGAGTGGGATCTGCCCATCCTGCGTGGTCCCAGCCGGCGACCTGTTAGCAGCCTAGGCAACGTATGCGTTTGCCACCGGGCACCCCCCACGCCCGCGGGCTGCGGGCCGTGGCGTGCTGCGTGGCATGCCGCCATGGCGAGCGGGACGGGTGTGAACCGGGAAGCTGGCACGCGCTGCACGCAGGAATGGCGGCTTCTCCGGAGCTTCTGGCGCCCCGTCAGCACCGCTCGTCGCCACGTCAGGAAGACGGTTTGCAGATGAGAGGGTGCAGTAGCGCGGGGCGGACAGGATCCTGTCCCGTTCGAGGCGGCCGGGGCCGGACCGCCGCTGCTGCCGTCCCGTGTGCAGCTGGCAGCTGCAGCTGGGGGATTGCCGTGCGTGCTGGACTGATTCGGGCAGGAGCGCCCGACCTGAGCGCGAGAGCAGCAGGGAGCACAAGAGTTGGCCGTGAGGAGCTTTGCGCGCACGGGGATTGTCGGGTGCCGTCGCGGATTGGAGACGCACGCGCAGCTCAGGGAGGCCCTGGCACGTCGTGCGTGGACGTTGGTTCCACGGACTCCAGTCAGGGTGGGGTGCCTGTGAGCTGCCCGAGCGCCATCCGTTGTGAAACCGGACGTGCTGTCGCATGCTGCTCGCAGACGGCGCGTCTGCCGAGGCTGCTGTGGGTTTTTGAGGCCCGGTTGACGTCCGTCCGCGCACCTGTCACTCTTGGCCCCGCTGCTGGGGGTCGCTCCGGCCCAGTGCCACCCGCGCCACGTCGCAGCGTCGGGCCGCGGTGTCGCTTGTGTGTGGCACTGGGTGTCGGGCAATGCTATCGCGTTGAGCACGAACTTAGTCGCCGGCGAGCGCGCTGGCGGTGTTACGCTGCGTTCGCGGCGCGGTCCAGGCAGCCGCTTTTGGTGTCGTTGGGTGTCGAGCTCTGCAACTCGACGCGGCCGCTCAGACGGGGCGGCGCTTGTATGCCGGTCCGTTCTGTCCGCGAGCATGTGCGGTTCGGCCCGCGCGCCTGCAGGTCACGCTCTCTGCACCGACTGAGAGGTTTTTCGCACGTTGCGCGACCACCTGAGTTGGTGTCCTCGGCGGTTGAACCTCACCGCCTCCCGATGGGGCGCGCACTGAGAGCCCGGCACGCAGATCGACCACCAAGACGTTCTCGTCGCGCATCGCGCAAGGCCGCGCGCAGGCGGCTGCCCTTGGCGACTGGTACCATTTCTGCGGCGTGCGGCTCATTCACTCCTGAATCTGAGGTGGGCATGTCCGTTGATGAGGAGGAGAAAAACTGCCAGGACAAGGACGGAGCGGACAGCAGTCGGTCATCCTCGAGTCACTCAGAGCAGGACGACTTGTCTGATGCCGTCAACCCTTTCCTTCTCCCAGAGGATCTGTTCACAGCGCCGGCTGTGGATGATGGCGAGCCCGAGGAGGGGCCAGTCGACGGAATGCTCGACCTGCGTGAAGATGCTGTCGATTCACGTGCGGACGCGTACCCGTCACTATTGTCGTTACCCATGCCATTCAAGTGCGTCGAGCATTTATACGCCTACTTGCTGCTGCGGGGACAGTGCCATGGCACGGAGAAGCTGTACGATGTCGTCCGTGCTGGGATCAAAGTTACCTCGCCGGTGGGGCTCCCAACAGCCAACACCATCCGTTACAACATCTCGCCCGTGGTTAATGCTGCATGGATGCTGCCTCTCCGCACTTGTTCAACTCGCCATCATGACGAGATGTGCCTTCGGGAAGAGTTGTCGACGTGCGGTATATTGCACCCAGCGACCATGTGCGTCGGGACCTGCAGTTCGCCTCCACTTTTGAGCTGTTCAAGAATGCCGACGCGCGGAGCAACCGGGACAGAGAGATGCATCCGGAGTTCATTGACTCCCCAATGTTCCAAGACCGGGCGTCCGTGCTGTTGTCCGGCCGGCTGGTTCCACGGTTTCTTCTGGGTGGGGTGCATCTGGCGGTGGGAGACCGTGTGTGTGCGACTCTTGTCGGCGGCCGTGCGCTCCGCGGCATCTTTGTCAAGCGAGCTTTCTTCGCTGCTGCTCAATCGGGACTGGCACGCATCCTGGAGGCGCACGCTGGCGACTTTGTTGTTGATTGTGACAACGTCACTGGCGAGCCCGAGGGTGGCGGATACTTTGTTTCTCGGCACTGGTGTGCCGCATCCCTGCCGCCTATAACATGGCACTCCGCTGACGACATTGTCGTTGAAGTGCGCGACATCAACCGTGTTGGGCGTATGGGGTTCGCACCAGACGACGACAGTGGCAGATTTGCTGAAATCGCGGTACCGGTTGACGATTCCATTGAGTCGAGCGCCCGTCGGCCTATGTGGGGCCAGACTGATGGCGAGGCGTCGCTCATTGTCAGCTTGTCCGTGTACTCGGACGGATTCGGGACACAGTCGGGGAAGGAGGATACTACCATGGGCGGGGTGTACATGTCTTATCTTTCGTGGCTGTTTCAGGACCGTCGCAGCAGCAATGCGGCGCGGACCGTGTCTGTGACTCCTGCGGGCGTGGACTCTGATTGTGTTTTGGAGGCCATTACAGAGGACCTTCGTGCGGGAGCACGCGACGGGTGGCTGAGTCGGTGTGCGGACGGAACCGTTGTACGGGTGTGGGCGGACGTTTGCTTCTTCGTTGGCGGCTATCTGCAAGTAGCCAAGACGAGCAACCTGATGGGCTCAGCCGCGAACTCTCCCTGCACCCTCTGTACTTATCGGCTGCATGGCGCGCCCGGCTGTCGCTTTGGTCTGGCCAGTTCAAGCAGGTCAACCGAGCTGATGCGAACGACTGCGCGTACCACAAGTGTTTGCGTGGCTGCCGATGCCTGGGACGAGACTGATGAAGTTGAGTAGGCTTCATAAGCAGTGCAGTGTACAGGTGTTGACAAGTGACATTCTCCGCCTGCAGCCGCGAGCATGGTGTGACCAGTCGACATCTGAAGAGCAGTTTATGATGACCATATAAGCAGGATATACCCCGATGTCCAACTCAATACGCTGTACCGCCCCTGCCTCACAGTTCTCCAGCCAGAGGTGTGTCGTTAAACACCGGTGCCAACGACAGACGTTTCGGCTGGTCCACACGCATCATGGTCGTGTTCTGACTGCTGCTGCTCGGGCACCTACTGGATAACGTCCAACACCTCGTGAGCATCGAGCTCTAAGACGCAACACGGCAGTGACAGGGGGACTTTCCCGCAGGCAAGACCTTCCTCATGGCCCATCATTGCCGCAACGCCGGCAGGCCGCCACCGCCGAAATGCTGGGCACGACGCAGGAAGACCAGACAATTCGACAGAGGAAATCGTAGTACGCTCAAGAGGGTGCACGAGACGACGCCGTTGCGGGTCGAACTCTTCCGTCTTCCTGGTAGCGACATGTACATCTCCATCCGATTTTCTTTGTAAGATAAACCACATGGATCCATCGTCGTCTTCGAAGCGCTCAACCAGAACGCGAGATGGCGTTGAACCGTCACTCGGTCGGGTGAACGACCGCGCCATAACCCAAGACCGAAGACTCTCAGACATGCCCAACGCAGTGAGAGCAAAAGCAGGTGAAGTGAACTCAACCAGTCGCGCCGCCCTCTCGCGTCGACCTGGTCCCGGTATCGTGTAGGAGAGGGAGAGCATCTTCACCAGCTCGTCCATAGACCGGCGGTCAGCGTCCGCGTCAGAGGAGAGCACAGCCTTGGTGCGATTATTGCGCTGGCTCGCTCCACCACGCGACCTGTTCAAGCCGGAGGGTGGTCCGGCCTTCAGCCTTTCAACTAAGCGTGTCGCCAGACGACGCTGAAGAGAGCGGCCCAGCGGGAATTGCTCTTGCATAGCAACCTGCTGAAAAGCTCGAATGCCGTTCAGTGACAGACGTGCGGTCGCCATAGCGTTCTTGGTCGCCTCCATGCCGCTATCAAGCGCATCGCATCTCAGCTTCATTGCCTGCATCTCAGAAGACAGCTTGTCGAGGTCAGCAACCTTGACGGAGCGACGTGGACAAGCCGCCTTCGTAGCGGGTGATGAGGCGACTATCCCGCCACCCGAGCGATGCACATCTGCTCTCAAGGACTCATCGGGGGCCACCGAAGATCCAGCATGTGGCTGTGACCGCTCCGTCCCGCTCTGCCGATCAGTAGGTGACTAATTCATCACAGAGCAGGTATGCAATTTGCTCAGGTGGCATAGGACTGCGGGCACGGCCGCTTCAGGGCTCAGCTGCACAACAACGGCGTAGATCACAGCCGTAGTAGAGCAGGACTTGTGCATCCCACAGCAGACGAACAGGTCACCGCCGACAAGCCCGCCAAGATCGGAGTCCGTCGGCGGGGTGGCAACGGGCGCGTCCTCTGCTGCCAGCAAGAAGCACGCAACGACGGCGAATGCTGCTGGTCGAGGCGCATCGACAGCCAACGTACGACCAACACGCTCGTCAGCCCTGGCACAGGCTCCCGTCGGAAGAGCCGCGACCGGGCCCGCCGTCGCCGACTGGCAGGTACTACACAAGAGCAGCGAGAGCGGCTGGTCGTGGCTCACCGCCTCCGACCGCACCACGAGTGCGCCCGAAAGCTGCCACAGGCGGCCGCTTGAAGACAGCTACACGAGCTCGTAATAGACAAGGAGCAGGGCTCACACAACGGCTACAAGTGCTGCTGCACGCGGCGCACCGGCAGCGACCGTAGCAACAGCACGCCCGGAAGCTGCCACAGGCGGCCTTTGGATGAGTCGCAATCAGGCCCGTCCTGTTTGACAATGACAGCGTGCGCAACGGGAGCGCCAGAGACCGGCGGACCCCCCAACCTAGCAGCTGCTGTGGGCGACAGCCAAGAGTACCAGCCCCCTCAACCACGTCGTCGTGTCGGTCACCGCTGCCACGGCTCACGCGTGCAGCTGCCCTCACCGGTGCCGCCGTCGCCGCGGGCATCCGAAGACGGGAGTACGGTCCGTAGAGAAGATGCTGACCAGTGCGTAGCTGCTGCAGGCCACGCGTGGTCTGATGTCAAGAGAGGGCGCGGGGAGGGGACTGTCGTCTCTCGGGGGCCCAGCGTGGCAGAATTTCAAGCGAAAATGTAATTCCTTGTCGATTCATTCACCAAATCTCAAACGCGCAGTCGCCGCTCCCAGCCTCTCTGCCGCGGCCAAGCCGCGCCGCCGGGGTGTCCCACCGGCCGCGGCCGATCGCGATTCGTTGGAGACACAGGTCGGCCCCCTGCTGCGCGACCGTTCGCTGTAGCTGGCCGCCGTCCTCGGCACTTCCCGTTTGGCCGGCGCGTTCACGCTCGGCTAAGTCGTCCTTTCCCCAGTCGCCGTGCATCGGCCACGGACACTTTATTTCGGCCGTTGGCGGCCCTTCACTGCAGAAACTGTGCTGGCGGGAGATGACCTGCGGCTGGCTGGAGCCCACGCGGTTCCTTGCCTGTGGCCGCAGTAGCCGCACAGCGGTAGCCTGCAGGCTGGCCGGCGCCATGCTCGCTTCCTCGGCTGAAGACCGACAGCGGCGGCGACGTACTTATACGAGCCGGTCTGGCGGGCTATGATCGTCAGAAGCGGGCGCGACGTCATGTTTCGGCCTCTGGGGCGCGCGCCTGGTCAACGAGTGATTATGTCAGCGTTGCTGGCGACATGGCGCGCATGGTTTGGCGTGTTCGTGGGGTGGGGGGAGGGCTGGTGGTGGTGGTGTGACGGCACGGTACCGGCAAGTGCGCCGGGTCTTCGACGGCTTGGGAGCGCTTGGGGCACGCTGGGGCTGCCATTGCCGCGTGCGCTCGGTGTTATCCTGCCTCCATCTGGTTGTAGCAATATGGTTGTCCGTATTGTGACCCTAGTATTAGGGGGGCTACTTCTAATCCTTAACTTTCAATTTGAGAGTCCGAGCTGGTCACGGTATCTATAAGTTACGTATGACCAGAGGGACTTGCATCTTGGGGTGGAGGGTAGTTAGTAGTGTCTCCGAGGGTTTATAACGAGGGGGCCGGTGGCGAATCCACCGCCGGCCAAGGTAGAACAACAAACCCCTCCCATTTGGGCTCCCATCTTGGTCCCGTGGCTTGCGCTCCAAGGACAGCAACCTTGGCCTCCCGGTGACGTTGGTGCCGATCCCCCTTGGTGAGTGTTCCCTGAGAGTGGACGTGCGACGGATTCCTATTGTGTTACATTGGTGGAGCAGCAGGGGACGGGTTTCCGTCACCCTTGTGGTGACGCCGTCTTCGGCCCTGGCACACGGATAGGGATCCGGTCCTTTTCTTGTACTCGTGGTGTTGCGACCTGATCGATTGTGTTGAGCTTTTACCTGTGACTGTGACCTACTGTTACTCTCCCCAATCTACCCCCTCGCTCTCTTATTCGTGGTGATCGTTGCGTCGGTTGACTGATTGTGACTATGTCTACCCAAGAGAAGGGGAACGTTCAAGATGACGGATCGGCGTCTACGCCGACTCCGGAGGTGACTACGGGAACCGGGATCGGGAACCCGATCGATAACATTGAGACGCCAATGCTTTCCGGTGCCGGATCGACGTTTGGCACGGCTCGGACGGCAGGAGGCGGGGGCCCGCCTCAACTGTCGTCGACCGACCTCACTCCGCCGCCTCCTTCACCAGGGGATTCCCTGATGGCATCATTGGCCCGCATCGAGGCCCGGTTTTCCGGGCTCGACGCCCGTCAAGATCGGACGGAGGACGCAATGGCAGTGTTGATGTCAACACGGCACACGACGGGACCCCGTCGTGTTCCTCCCACACCGGTACGGTTCGAACCGGCCGGACTACTTTCGGAGTCCACCAGGGTCAATCCCGGGGTTGCTACTCCTGGACAACCCCCGGACACAATGGGGTATGGGTCCGACTCGTCGGCAGAGTTGGAACGGAGTCACACGGAGCGATACGCTCGGAGCACCCGAAGCGGACTCCGCGGACACGACCCGGTAGATACGTACGCCGGGGGAGAGTCGGTTATTGGGGGAGGGGGTACCCTCTCGCAGTACCCCCACGACGAAGGAGGCCCGGCAACTCGGGTTCCCGAGGTGCCGACGCCTGAAGTACCATCTTCAGTGGTGGAAGCTATGACCGCGCAGGTAACTGCGAGCCTACTGAAGCGGATGGAGTCCGATGAGTTCGCTCATCAACTGGCTAAGCGACTGGATATCCAGGACGCTGACACGGAGATCGTCAACGAGGTCTTCCGGTCGGTTCTTACTCCGGAACGTTATCGTTTGGAGGACCGCTCTACCACCGTATCGGAATCGATGCGTAATACGTCGCATCGGGCGATCCGCTCTATGCAGACCCTTATGAAGGGAGTCCCTATGTTCGGGGGGCCGAACGGACGCCCGTTGGCAGTCATCGGCTTCTTGACTAGCTTCAAGGCAGCCGCAGACAAAGCGCTCGCTAACGAGGGGCTGGCCCTGGAGATCCTCCCGTTCTTTGTTGATGAACGGGTGCGAGGCATTCTTCGCCAGGCATCCCCGATGCCGGGAATGAGGGTCGCGGCCACCCCCATGGATTACCGTGGGATATTGAAGGAGCTGCTGAGCAGCTACCTCAGTGACGACAAGTGCGAGGACCACTATCGGGCCCTTCGCACTGCCACCGCCCAGTCCTGGGAGGATGAGGAGATGTTTGGACGCCGGATCCAAGAGCTCGACTACGAGCTGGGGAAGCTCCTCGGAGAAGGGGAGCTACGGGCCATCCTGTTCGCAGGAGTACCCAACTACGTGCGGATATCCGCACGGGGCGCCAACACGGCACGGACGAACTTCAGTCGACTGATGCATATGTGCAAGTCCCTAGGGGACGCCTACCGGGTTCTACATCCGGAGTGTGCCTTGGCCCCGAAGCCCAAGGGTGAGGGAGGCAAGCCCAGTCTTACCCCGGTACCGAGGCAAGAGAAGGTGGAACGTAAGACCGCACCAGTACTGGTGGCGACCGAACATACCCCTATTGGTGAGGGTGACCCTCTAGTCGACCAACAGGGCCACCTGTTGCTACCGGCGACGCCGGTGATTGATGAACATGGTACGGTAGCGTACATCGCCCCGGCTGGAACCCAGTTCCAGGTCAACGAAGGAACGGGACGGCGCGTCCCGTATGTGCGGACTACGGGGTACTCCCCGGTGACGGGTAACCCTCACCAACCCTTGCCAACATGGGCGGTGCGCACGGAGGCACCTCCGCAGATTGCGGGCCGACCCAACCGGTTGGGGGAGTCCATGTTCCGGTTGACCCAAGGACCCAAGGCCTACCAGGGAGCAGGCACTCGGGCGCCCGAGGGAGGCAACCGCAGCTACGGGGCTACCCCGATGCGACCTCAAGGGGGGACCGGCACGTCCGGATGTATGCTGTGTGGGGATCCCCAGCACTGGGTGTCTTCCTGCCCACTCATCCCCGAGGAGTCTCGGCGGGCAGCGGCGCAACGCAAGGCATCCACCGGGGGGTATCCCCCCCGAGCACCCGGACCCGCACCGGGTAGTCAGCCAGCTCCAGGTGGAGTACTGGCCGTCGAGGGGGCACCTCCTCAGCCGGATGTCCCGGCGGACAGCACCCTACCAAGGGCGGGAAACGAGTAAGAGGAAGGATGACCGGGGGGCGCTGGGGTCACCCAAGCAAGCCACCCCGGAGTACCGCGGGGAAAGCCCCACGGAGAGCGCGGTTGAGCCGACGCCGCATCAACCCCCGGGTACACCTTCCGGCCCCGACGACACGGCGTCAGGGGATTGATGACCAACCTCCGAGGTTGGGAGGAGAGGACGGGAAGCCCCTTCACGTTGAACCAGACAAGGGCCCTGTTCAGGATGCCCGAGCTACACCGGATATCGGTGTAGGACATGTGTTGTTTACCTTGGAGAACTTCAAGGTATCAGCCACACTGGGGGTTGACCCCCAGTCGACACGATCGTACTACCCTGTACTGGACACAGGGGCTGGACCCAACCTTATCCGGAAGGATACCCTCCCGGACAAGTGGCTTCCACGAGTCAGAGTGACTCGGGGACCCACCATCAAGGACGCGAACGGTCGACTCATTCGTACGACCGCAGCGATGTCGCTGCAGGTTACCATCGGGGATCTCGCCACGGAAGTTGACTTCCTGGTATGAAAAACGCTATCGGTGCCCTGCATACTGGGGTGCACCTTCATCAACGTTCACGTTGATGCAATCCGGCCAGGCCGGAGGACCGTCGAGCTTCAAGAAGCCGACGGGACGAAGCGAGGACACACAGCTATCGTCAGGGACCTGACGCTACAAGGAAGCCACGTTAACGTGGCTGAGGTGTACGCAAGCGTCGAGCCGAAGACACTTCGGTTGGCCAAGCGAACTCGCTTTGAGCCGTTGTCAGAGACAGTCCTCCCGGTTAACTGCGACCTCGCAGGCATCTGCAGAGTCCAGTCCAACCTACGGACGTACAAGCGCCATGGGTTGACCATGGCCAACGGTCTCGTAGACCTCCCAGCAGGAGGGTCGTCCCTCCTAGTGATGGCGAACTACCGCCGTAAGGCAGTCACCCTCCCGAAGGGAACTATCCTCGGGATTGCCGAACTCTACGAAGGAGATGTCCTTACCCCTGATAAGGAAGGTCAAGTGGAACCACTTGAAGTACTGGCGGTCGCCGAGACCACCGAGCGACAGCAACCCGATGACGGGAAGCCTAACCCATCGGCGGCTCCGGCGGACCTGCCGCCAAAGGACCAAGAGGCCTTGAAGGCACTGGCCGAGGCTGACCTCGACCACCTTCCCCCTTCGGTAGCCGAAGGGGTACGACGGATGCTAAGAAAGCATGACGTTATGTGGACAGGCGGGGCCTTGGGGACCATTGGGGCAACCCAACATCGTATAGACCTGGTACCAGGCGCACGACCCGCCCGCTCACAACCGCACCGAGCGGGACCTATGCAACGAGAGATCGTTGATGGAGAAGTGAAGAGGATGAGTGAAGCTAAGGTGATCCGACCTTCGATGTCGGAATGGGGTGCCTCAGTCGTTATTGTGCCGAAGAAGGATCAAACCCCTCGGTTTTGCATCGATTATCGACGCCTCAACTTGGTTACCAAGAAGGACTCATACCCTTTACCAAGGATGGATGAATGCATCGACTCCCTGGGGGAGGCTACGGTGTTTACCACCATCGACTGCAATGCCGGATACTGGCAGATCCCGGTGGCGGACGAGGATATCCCCAAGACGGCATTCGTCTGTCACAGTGGAGTGTACGAGTTCCTAAGGATGCCCTTCGGATTGTCCAACGCCCCCGCTACATTCCAGCGGGCTATCGACATTATACTGTCGGGGGTGAAGTGGCGTAACTGCCTAGTGTACCTCGATGACGTCATCGTCTTCTCGCGCAACATGGATGATCATGTGCAACATGTTGACGAGGTACTCACCCTCTTGAGGAACGCCGGGGTAACCCTGCGTCTGAAGAAGTGCGCCTTCTTCCAACAGACGGTCGAGTATCTGGGCCACCAGATAACCCCTGGTAAACTAGGGGTACTCGAAGCCAATACCCGGGCACTCCGGGATGCCCGGTTCCCTAACACCCAGACGCAGCTCAAGAGCTTCCTGGGAATGTGCAATGTATACCGACGGTTCGTCAAGGACTTCGCTCGGATAGCTAAACCGTTAACGGTTCTTACGAGCAGTACCTTACCCAAGGTACTCCAACCCCCTTCACCTAGCGAAGAGGAGGCATTCGAGTCGCTGAAGCGAGCCCTACTAGCCCCACCCGTCCTTGCGTTACCGCATAGACGGGGTACCTTCGTCATCGATGTCGATGCGTGTGATACACAAGTGGGATGCACCCTGTTACAGGGAGAGACGTTGATCGGTACCGATAACGTTATCCCGGACCTACGTCCGGTAGGGTACTTCAGCCGGACACTCAACCCGGCTGAGCGGAACTATAGTGCCACCGAGCGTGAATGCCTCGGAGTTATATGGGCAGTGCAACTGCTCCGTCCATACCTGGAGGGCTCCAGGTTCATCGTGAGGTCCGACCACGAACCCCTACGATGGCTCCTCAACCTTGGTGACAAGGATTCCGATAGCCATGGGAGGCTAGCCCGATGGAGGCTGAAGATGGCCGAGCACGACTACCGCACGGTGTATAAGGCTGGGTCAACCCACCACCTCGGAGACGCGTTGTCTCGACTCGACACCCCGAGCGGGGATACCCGCCCGGTGGACGAGGACATCCCGGTAGTACCGGTGTGCATGGTGGGTAATGCTACCCAGGGTATGGCTGACCATACCATGGCACACCTTGCGTGCCCATTGACCCTCGCGGACTTCCGCGAGGCACAGGCCAACGACGATGACTGTAGACGTCATCGTGCTAACCTCCTGGCCGGTACGGCCGGCATCTTCTCCGAGAACGAAGACGGACTCATATACCGGCGGGCACCCGCCGATGGACGACATCAAGTCGTGGTTCCCGTGTCCTTACGGCAAGCCGTCATGGAACGAGAACATGAGAACCCTACAGCCGGACACCCGGGGGGTTCACGTATGTTCGCAGCAATGCGAAGGTTCTTCTACTGGCCAGCAATGGCCGTCGACGTGGTCGACCACGTAAGGGGATGCCACCCCTGTGCGCGTAACCGCATGAGTCTACATAGGCAGGCGTCTGCCATGAAGCTATTCCCACCCGATGGGCCCAACGAGCAAGTCGCTATCGACATACTCGGGCCACTTCCGGTAACGGAAGAAGGGAACAGGTACATCCTGGTCATGTCTGACCGATTCACCAAGCTGTCACGAGCGGCAGCCATCCCGAATGATACGGCATACACGATTATGAACGCAGTGGTTGACCACTGGATCAGTGCATACGGAGTCATGAAGCAACTCCTCTCCGATAACGGAGCAAACCTTACGTCGGCATTCTGCACTAAGGTCCTGGGCATGTTCGGTATCGAACCACGTCGGGCATCCGACTACCACCCGCAGTCCAACGGGCAGGTGGAGCGGCTCAATTGCACCATCGTAAAGATGCTACAGTGCTACGTGGCCGAGCACACGAACACTTGGGACAGGCTTCTGTCCGTACTCACCCTGGCATACAATGCCAGGCCACATCGGAGCACAAACATTGCTCCGCTGGAGTGGGTCATGCCACTAGGCGTCGGTAACCTGACGCTGCCACCCGGCAGGTGCACTCGGTATGATACACCGAAGGGCCGACCCGCCGAACGCATCCACCTAGCTTGGTTGGCCAAGCTATCGTGGATGATTCCTAAGCTCAAGGGTGCCCTGGACAGAACACAACTTCGGTATAAGAAGAACTTCGACGCCCGACTACGGGTGCGCAACGCAACCCTGGTAACAGGTGACTGGGTCTATATCAGACACCAGAAGTTCCGAGGGAACAAGCTTATGCAACCGGTCAAGGGACCGTACCAGATCCTCCACAGAGATGACCACTCTGTTATCTTACACTCCGATACGGAGATCCAACGCATCAGTATGAATGATGTCACACCTGCTCCGAAGCCGGAACAGCCTCAGCCGGTACCGGCTGGGTTGCTACATGAAGCTCTTACAACCCACCGGTCGGATGACCCGGTGGGACCGGATGGGATTCCATACCAAGTAGAGAGCGTGGTCGGACACACCGACCCGGACCTACCAGGACCCTGGTACGTCAAGGTTATGTGGGTCGGATACGACTCACCCACCTGGGAACAGGCGGCGAATATACCCCGCCAACTACTCATGCCTTACATGAGGCGACGACGCCTACTGTAACAACCCAACCGACACCGACTTCGGCTGTTGGGGGGTGAGGCTTATACCTACTAAGTAGGGTGTGACATGGTTACGGCAGACTTAGGTTTCTAAGTCAAATCAGACTTAGGTTTCTAAGTCGAACCAAGCTTAGGTAACTAAGTAGAGCTAAGCTTAGGTAACTAAGTAAAAACCTGAACCTTAATAAGTTAACTTAAAGGTAAAGGCTAACTCCGATAATATCGAAGTAACTAGGGAGCTTACACGGGAGGATGACCTCCCCAAGCCAAGACACAAAGTGAGGGAGGATAACCTCCCCAAGCATGAACCAACCGGAAGAAGTTGGGCGGGAGGCAAGGCACCACTGAGCCAGAAGGGGTACTCCCCAGGGCAGCGAACAGAGGCAAGCAATGCCCCCAGCGGGGGATGAGTTTATACTCACTACTACCCGGCTACCATAAGGGTTGCCGGGGCCCTCTCCCTCACGAACAAATAGCACTCCTCAGTGGGTAGACCCACTGCCCGAGGGAGGCCACTCACGCGTAAGCGCGTATACCTCCGTGCTCCACCGGTCGGCAATGTCACGACGGTCGACCACCCGAGTTACCTCGGTGCATAGCTGGACGAGGGTGCTGCGGCCAGCCTCCACGTCCTCCAGAGCTTTCTGGAGGCGGTCCAGCACGCCACCAAAAGCAACGCGCTGACCCAACCAGCGCAGCACCTGGGGGGATATCCCCCCAGCTAACAGAGAGACCCCCACGCATTGCGCGGGTAACAAGGGCGTCAACGCCTTCATACCAGAGACGGGGACCCCCGTCATGTAGGACAGGGGCGGGAGGTGACACTGGCGCAGCCAGAGGAGCCACAGGAGCCGACACGGCTACCACCGGAGCCGGTGGCACCTGATACGAGGCCCGGTAGGACCCTACCGAAGGGGCTCCACCGTAACCACGGCGGTACTCCGCCCGACGACGGGACACCTCACGCTCCCCACCCACAGAGCCCCACTCTCGGGGACGACGGCCAACCGCCGCCGGCATCGGGTTACCGAACCACGGAGCAAGGACCTGAAGAGGGTCATGGATAACCATGGGAATACCCAGGTCAGGAACGGCCTCGGTGGACGCCCACCCATGGCAACTAGGCTCACCCGGCTGAGTACGCCTGACACGCAACGAGTGACGAGGCAAGGGGGAAGCCCCAGCCTGCGGGTCCCGGTACGGGGGAAGGGCCAACACCCCAGCCCAGTTCACGGCATCGTGAACAGCCAGCAGGGCTTCGAACTCCCGGGCCAACCCGGTCTTGGCAGCTATCAGATCCACGACCAACTGCGCGATGTGCCGACGGACACCCGTCGGAAGATGAAACAGACGACCCTGCCGGCGGACGGACAGCAAGAAGGATGAAGCCTGCCCGAGGGTAACCTCAAGGGTGAAGGTACCCTGCAACGGGTGGACCGGTCGCGAGGCCAACACACTCCCGAAGTAGCGAAGACAGGAGCCGGTGTCAAACCGGAAAGCAGGGGCGGGTTCCCACCCCTCCTGCCATAGCG
The DNA here is from genome assembly GCA_009829735.1 of Pyropia yezoensis. Lineage (NCBI taxonomy): Eukaryota > Rhodophyta > Bangiophyceae > Bangiales > Bangiaceae > Pyropia > Pyropia yezoensis. The sequence continues at coordinate 11,352,119 of CM020619.1, forward strand.
GCGGGCAAACGGGAGTGTATACCGGAGCACGACCGTTGCCGGTCTGCAACGCACACGTTATATCCGTGCGGAACGCATCCGCCATGACACCATGCTTACGTCGCCAACTCGACGCCGACTTCAACCCCGCCATGGGCGGGTAGGGAGCCGTCAACGACAGATACGGGGGTACCCCCGGGTAGTAGTCAAAGTCGGGATACCGACCGGTACGGCTTACCGTCTCCCCAAACGCAACCGGCTCCGCCGCCGCCGCAATCCCCCGAGCACTAGCCGGGTAGTCAATCTCCCGCGGCAACGCGGGGGCAATCAAGTCGCAGACCCCGAAGTTGGGGTCGAGGTAGACCTCACCCCGTCCCACCCGGGTGCGCCAGAGCTGCGCATGCCGGTCGTCCGGCTGACTCAGGATCCAATGGTGTTCCACCCGGACCGCGTTCGGCTGGTTGACCAGCCGCACCAACTCCCGCTCCCAGCACGGGTCCACCTTGACGCGCCGGGAGGATTCTCCACGGGGATGCACCAGGTGGAAGTCCACCCGCATACGCCCATCGGACTCCATCGACTCTTGCACCGTGAGGCCTCGAACCCGAGCCACCAAGTCGGACACCGACATGGCGGGTTGACCCGCCGCCACGGCGACGCCGCCACCCAACGGGGCAACCCGGGCAGGACCAGGAAGAATCGGGGGCGCCGGGGGACGCACCACCGGCAGAGGGGCCGACGTCGGAGATGGACGAGGCCGAGGAGGAAGAAGAAGGGCGGGCGCCCGCCCGGAGTAACTCCCGGTGTCAACCGCCATGGGAGAAGGAGCGTCTTGACCGCTCGACGCCCGCGGCACCGCAGGTACGGCACCGGCGCCGGCACCACCCGTCGGCGTAGCCCCCGCCTCGGAAGGGGAAGGCACTTGGACAGCCTCCGGAGCCGGAGCCCCGGCCGTGCGGACACCCGCACCGTCTTGACCCGCCGCACCGGGTGTCGCACCGCCACCACCACCCGCGTCAACGTCGGGACCGCCTCGAGGAGTCACCGCCCGGACACCCGGACCACCTTGACCAGCCGGAGTCGGCTGCGGGTCGCGACCTCCGCCGCAGGGCGGACCATCTTGAGGTACCTGCGGTGAGCCGGCACCGGCACCAGGCCCCATCCGGGCAGCCGGCAGAGAGGGGGTAGAAGCCGCCACGCGCGGTTGACCGCCGGGTTGACCTCCGGCCGACGGCACCGTCGTGCCGATGCACACGGACGACAGTCCTCCGGCCGACAGACGGACGGACACCGCAGGCCCGTCGTCGTCAGACGAGCTCACCCCGTAACGCGCGGCGTCGGGACCGACAGGCGCGTCGTCCTCCATCTCCTCCCCGATCAGGAGGTCTTCCTCCTCTTCAAGCACCTGGGGATAGGACATGATAACGGGTGCGGAGTCCCCCGCGCCCACAAGCCGTCGACGGCCACAACCCGGTACGGTGGGATAACCGGGACGAGCCAGGGAAGCGCGGACACCCGCGCTTATGACCACAAACGGCCACGAGAAGCGCCGCAGGCACGCGGGTCGACCCGCGCCCCACGGGGCTACGACCGCGCTCCACCCAGGCACCTGGGCGGGACGGGGCCACCCCCACACACGGGGTAAGCAAAGGGGGGTCACCCCCAACCGCCCCCACGCAACGCGGGCAGCCCCCGCCCCCCACTCAATCGTCCACATGAGAGGGGCCCCCCTACCACCAGGCACCTGGTGGCGGATCCGCTTGCACCACCCCTCGGAAAGGGGGGTCGTGAACAAAAACCCGCATCGGGAAATTAACGGTCCGGAAAACGGATCGTGTGTGTACCACACAAAGGGGGGCACCCCCCTCGGACAACCTCGAAAAGGGGTGTCTGTCGCGACGGGGCGCAAAGCCCCACCCGACTGGTAAACAGTCACGCGACCCACTTACATTCGGTAACCCGAATGCAACTCGACCCGAGGACGGGCCGAATCTAAGGGGGGGATATGTAGCAATATGGTTGTCCGTATTGTGACCCTAATATTAGGGGGGCTACTTCTAATCCTTAACTTTCAATTTGAGAGTCCGAGCTGGTCACGGTATCTATAAGTTACGTATGACCAGAGGGACTTGCATCTTGGGGTGGAGGGTAGTTAGTAGTGTCTCCGAGGGTTTATAACGAGGGGGCCGGTGGCGAATCCACCGCCGGCCAAGGTAGAACAACAAACCCCTCCCATTTGGGCTCCCATCTTGGTCCCATGGCTTGCGCTCCAAGGACAGCAACCTTGGCCTCCCGGTGACGTTGGTGCCGATCCCCCTTGGTGAGTGTTCCCTGAGAGTGGACGTGCGACGGATTCCTATTGTGCTACACTGGTCCGTGTTGGCAAGTCCCGGTGACGGGTGGATGTGCATTGTGCAGCAGTTTCGCGCCCTGTTGGGGTTCTGGCGTGTCATCACGCGCACAAGCAGACCGGAGGTGTCGGAGCTGTGAAGGTCACCTCGCCGGCAGCGCTGGCCTGTGCTGCCATTTTACCTCCCTGCAACTTCTAAGCCCAACCCCAAGACGTTTCTGGTGCTGAGGACGTAGGCCGCGAAGTGAGAGGTCCTCTGTCAAGAACTGCAAGGCTGCCCGGAGCATTCAAGGTGCCGGCGGTGCCTCCGCAGCTGAGTTGACGCCTCTGAGTAGGCGACGGCTGTTGGGCGGAGGTTGCCCGCTGTGTCTGTTGTCGCAGTCGGACCTGACCAGGCTTAAGCTGCCGTCGGCACTGGGGGCAACCTCTCGTACCAGCATGCTGTGGAAGCAGCCGCCGAAATTCCCGACGCACACCTGCGTGTCCAACAGTGTGATAAATGCACTGCTGGGGATGGACGGCATGCGGGCGGCCAGCGGCTACAAGAATCTGTACGACACGCCTGTCTACGAGTGGCCTGCAGCGGCGGTCACCTTCTTCGACCACGCTGTCGATCTCTTCCTGCTGGAAGCCGACGCTGAGGGCGACAACGTGCAAGTCGGTTCGTCAACGGTGCCTGGAGGTGGACGAGGGGTTTTTGCGCGGCGGTTGTTTGAGGCCGGCGAGAAGATCCTGCCGTTGTGGGGCACCTTAGTTTACGAGGACCTCTCTGTCACCGCCCTGTCCAAGGACGCTGCGGAGAAGCATCGAGTGTACGGGTCCGGCGTGTTGTCTACCTCTGCCACGCGCTGGCTCCAGACATCGGCGGAGGTCAAGTCGAGTCAGCGCTTTTGGTCCAAGAGGCATTGGCATCCTGGGCACACGAGTGTGGCCAGCATTGACGTCGCGACGAAGCACTGTCAGTACCATTGCTCCTGTGTCAAGGACGAAGAGTACATAGTGTGGCTCGTGCCGTCAACACGCTGCGCCGCCGGTATGGTCAACGACGGCCGACAGAACAAGACACCCGGATGCGGCGACACGGAGGCGGCGGCTGCGAAGCGGATGCCCAATGTGAAGCTGGGGCAACGCAAGTTCCCAGTGGACTCGACGTACGACATCACCCGCGCCAATGTGGTGCACTTGGTGGTGACGAAGACCATTACTGTGGGAGAGGAGCTCTATTTGCACTACGGCGTGGGTCACACGGCCTTGCGTGTCTCGGCAGTGTAATGCGTGTTGCTGCGGCTGTGTGTTTTGTATACGTTTGGTTCGGAGGGTGTCTATCTTGTACCTCGTACTGTCCATGCATCTCCAAATCACTCAACGTACGTTTTGGGATCTGTGGTGACTCTTCGGCGAGCCGTCGTGTACTTATCAGAGAACACACTCCTGGGTGAGACGAGGCACACGTTGCAAGGCGTCGGTGGACGGGTACGAGCCATGAAAACCACAGATAAATGACGGCAGTCAGCACACTTTGCTCGGTGCTGCCCACACGCCAAGGACGCGAGGGGCGTCGACTTGGCCCCTGCCACGATCCCATCCGCGCCCCCGCGGCGCCTGCCACCACTACTCCTCGAACGACAGCGTTCCGTCATCGCGTGCTATATACCGCAAGCAGTAGTTGCATCCGTGAGCAAGGTGCCTCATACCGTTGCAGTGACCGCAGCACAGCAGAGGAGGGCTGGTTGTCTAGGGTGGGGCGGCGAGTACGCTGCCCACACGCTCACCCCCACACAGCCGACTGTGATGCCGTTCGCCACCACCGCCCATCCCTCGGAGGCGGCACAGTAGAATGGCGGTCCGTGAGGCGTCCATGATAGAGGCAGCTGTGCCGGCTGCGCACCGCAGACCATGCATGCCTGCAGGCAATGCCGAGTACGTCCATATCATCATGGTCACGATGGCAATCTCCTTTTTGCGAGATCATCTACCATGCGTATATTGGGGCATGTGTGAATTTGGAGGGAATTATGAGTGTCAGCAATTCGCGCAGTCGCTTCCGGGCTGCTTGATGCCGCTGCCCTTGTGTCGACACGTGCGCTGTGGCGGGCTGGCCGACGCAGCGCGCTGTCCCTTTGGCGCACCTGCGCGCGCCCCCTCCTGGCCGCCTGGAAGCAGGCCGTGCCGCTTGGGCGCCCTTTCCAACTATCGTGCCTGTGCACCGCGAATCTTTAGAGCTCCAAGCCGGGTACGCTGTGCCCGACGACGCGGGCGCCGCACCCCCCCTTTTCAATCCCCCTCTCCGCCTGTCCCACACCCAACTGCATTGTTGTTCCCCGCCCGATCAAGAGCCGATGCACCAACCCGCCCGCTCGTCACCGGCACCTGTGGCGTTGGGGGCCATCTGCAGCAAGTGGCTTCGTGCAAACTGTGGCCCGCGCACGGCAGGGATGGCGGCACTATGGGTTACGCCTCAACGTTATTAGTGCAAGTGGTATGGGGATGTGGCCGGTGGCGGCAGGTACGTGCGTGCACGGCAGGGATGGTGGCACTATGGGTTACGCCTCAACGTTATCAGTGCAAGTGGTATGGGGATGTGGCCGGTGGCGGCAGGTACGTGTGGATCGTGCACTACGAGGTGGGAGTGATGGTGATGAACGATGGGGTCATGGGACTTGAACTTTATGGAGCCCCGTGTGCTAACCAGTGTGAACGACTTCTCGTGGTGCTGCTTTTTTTTTTTTATGTCGGTGATGTTGCTGCTGTGTTTCCTTCTGTCGGTCCTTTTTTGCTCTCGTCTGGCAGCTTCCCCATTGTCTGACAACAGACGCGACACGTCCATGGTGGGTGCTTCGCCGTTACTTGGCCTTGACCCTGTTGCCGTGGGTGACGGGGGTGACCGTCGGGTGGAGATGACGGTTGTTGGGGGCACCTCAGCGGTTACCCAACAAGGATGGGGGCGTGGGCGAGCAGTGCTGAGGCTTGACCGGCCTTGTGCCGCAGCGACGGGTGCTCTGTGTGACCTTGGCTGCAGGAGGGACGTGTTGGACGAAGAGCTAACTTGCGGGGGTGAACGTGTGCTACTCTGTTCGTCGATTGTGTCGTATGCCGCCACTGTACTGAGCTGGCATGTGGTTTTCGGCATGGAGGTGATGGCCTCCCCTGCCTTCAGTTAGTGGACCCTGTTTGCTGTTCGAGATGGAGCAGATGGGCGACAAGAGGAGTACGGCGAGAACACAAAAGGATTTGGGGGGGGGGGTGTTGTAGGCGACGTGGGGATGGAAGGGTAGATGGGGCGTGGGGAGGCTGGAAGATGGGAGTACGAGGGATGGGATGAGGCTGGGGTGTGTGGGAGAGGGGGGTACGGGGGACGGGGTGAAGGTGGCGACCACGGAGAGGCAAGCAGGGTGGTGCAAGGGGGACGAGAGGGGGGGGGGAGTGTAACACTGAATAAATGAGTACCTCATGCCCGCCAGTTCTCCATCAGCTCTCGAGACGACCTCGTAGCCTCTCGTGCCAGAGAGGCCTGAAGAGTGAGCGTCCGAGACCTCAGTTTCTCAAGGGAGCTCTAGGCTGCCAGCGCCATCGCACGCGAGTCATCCTGCGATCGCGTGCTCGAACGAACTCGAGAAGGCGCTCACGAACAGTGAGTAAATGTTGAACGCAATGGTGTGGTAAGACTCGACCGCGTTAGAGTGTTTCCACGGGTCCCGACCATCTCGTGTACCATCTTGCCGCAATATATATTTTAAACGCCACGTGGGCGCCTCTGACTGGCTGAGAACAAGCGCTCGTCAGGATCATAAAGGAGTTGTTGCGGGACGGGGGCTACATGGTCTTCATGGACTACAGCATACCTGAGACACGACCGAGGGGTCTCTCGGACAGCGATTCGGATGTGGTTACGGAATTCCTCTGTGCGCTGAATGTATTGTCCGAGTTCGCACGCGTTCATACAATACGCGATAACATGCACTAGCCCCCCTGCTGTACTGCCCGGGACGTGGAAAGACCGTCCGAATGGTTCCTCGTATCGGCAAAGTAGCGAGACACGCAGCGCAAAGAGAGTCATTGTGGAGAAGTGTTGCCCTCCTTTGGCAGGAATGGGGATGCATTGGGCATGGGAGACAAAATAGTGTTCCACGTACACGAGTAGTTTGAGGCATAAAGGCGTGCCACATGCGACATTCACGCGTCTACATGCGCAAGTATGACGGTTTCGCATACTTTGGTGGTCGTTGAGTGATGACAGCCAATGATCTTGCTCTGTTCGTCGCGCTTCGCGGGACGGACGACCGGTCACAGCAACGCATCCAAATGACTGTCTCCCGTCGGGGCGGGCCGGCTCGAGTCGGCCTTGTCTCTGTGGCTCTCAGTCGTTCTGGGATGTCCGGCGGGACTGTCAACAGCGCGCGCGTCGTTTCCCTGCGTCGCGTACACCCGAACGCCGCGTTGGCGGTGCGGCCCGGGCCTCCGACGGCGCGCTTGCAGTGGATGTCGCCCAAGTTTTTGTTTCTCGATTTTTTCCAGAGCGCCCTTCCCCGGCCCTCGGCGGCCCCTCCGGCGCGGCCTTCCGCGGTATTCGGCCTCGAATTTTTCCCGCGCGTGCTTCTACGCCTCCCTTGCGCCGTTCCTCCCACCCCGCTCCCCGCGTCGCACCCCCCCCGACCCCCCCGCCCCCCCCTCGTGCTCTTCCGCCCCCCCTCGCCCCATCCGGCCCAATTGCGTTCCCCATTGGTTTGTCACACAGCCACCACACGTGCGCCTCAACGGCACTCCCCCACCCCTTCGAGGGAGGAAAGTGCGTGTCGAGGCTCAGCGCGCACCAAATCAAAGGGACATCCCCCCCTGCCAGCACAAGTTCCCCAGGTGTGTGGACAGCAGCTCCTCTCTCGGTCGGTGTCGGCCGTCCCGCGCGAGGCTGGGACCAGTGACGCCCCAACCCCCCCTCGACCCCCCTGCACCCCTCCGACTTTGACTGTTCTGGCCCTGGCCCCTCCCTGTGCTATCACCTGCTATCACCTGCCAGCACCTCCCGTCGTGCCAGCAAGGATGCTTGTGGGGCCGCCAAGCGGGGTCCGCCGCGATCCCCCCCCCCCTCCCAACTATCCCCGCGTGGCCCTGCGTGGCGCCTTCACAGACACCATGACCATGATGGTCTTGGCAAATTTTGGGGCGCCTCGTGGTTGCCCTCTCCTTTGCCCACTACCAAGTGGCCGCCTCTAGCCCCCCCAGGTGGCTCACCCCAGAGCGGGCCCCCCCGAGACGGGCCTCCACAATGCTTTGCGGCTGCCTGACGGCCGCGGGTTCCTCCGCCCCTTGCCGCCTCGTACATCGCAAGGATGGCCCGCGGCCGCTCGACGGCCGCGGGTCTCTCCCTTCATGGGTGATGTTCCCTCTGACGCTCTTGTAGCAATATGGTTGTCCGTATTGTGACCCTAATATTAGGGGGGCTACTTCTAATCCTTAACTTTCAATTGAGAGTCCGTACTGGTCACGGTATCTATAAGTTACGTATGACCAGAGGGACTTGCATCTTGGGGTGGAGGGTAGTTAGTAGTGTCTCCGAGGGTTTATAACGAGGGGGCCGGTGGCGAATCCACCGCCGGCCAAGGTAGAACAACAAACCCCTCCCATTTGGGCTCCCATCTTGGTCCCGTGGCTTGCGCTCCAAGGACAGCAACCTTGGCCTCCCGGTGACGTTGGTGCCGATCCCCTTTGGTGAGTGTTCCCTGAGAGTGGACGTGCGACGGATCCCTATTGTGCTACATTGGTGGAGCAGCAGGGAACGGGTTTCCGTCACCCTTGTGGTGACGCCGTCTTCGGCCCTGGCACACGGATAGGGATCCGGTCCTTTTCTTGTACTCGTGGTGTTGCGACCTGATCGATTGTGTTGAGTTTTTACCTTTGACTGTGATCTACTGTTACTCTCCCCAATCTACCCCCTCGCTCTCTTATTCGTGGTGATTGTTACGTCGGTTGACTGATTGTGACCATGTCTACCCAAGAGACGGGGAACGTTCAAGATGACGGATCGGCGTCGACGCCGATCCCGGAGGTGACTACGGGAACCGAGATCGGGAACCCGATCGACAACATTGAGACGCCAATGCTTTCCGGTGCCGGATCGACGTTTGGCACGGCTCGGACGGCAGGAGGCGGGGGTCCGCCGCAACTGTCGTCGACCGACCTCACTCCGCCGCCTCCTTCACCAGGGGATTCCCTGATGGCATCAATGGCCCGCATCGAGGCCCGGTTTTTCGGACTCGACGCTCGCCAGGAGCGGACGGAGGACGCGATGGCAGTGTTGATGTCAACACGCCACACGACGGGACCCCGTCATGTTCCTCCCACACCGGTACGGTTCGAACCGGCCGGACTACTTTCGGAGTCCACCAGGGTCAACCCCGGTGTTGCTACTCCTGGACAACCCCCGGACACAATGGGGTATGGATCCGACTCGTCGGCAGAGTTGGAACGGAGCCACACGGAGCGATACGCTCGGAGCACCCGAAGAGGACTCCGCGGACACGACCCGGCGGATACTTACGCCGGTGGAGAGTCGGTTATTGGCGGAGGGGGTACCCTCTCACAGTACCCCCACGACGAAGGAGGCCAGACAACTCGGGTTCCCGAGGTGCCGACGCCTGAAGTACCATCTTCAGTGGTGGAAGCTATGACCGCGCAAGTAACTGCGAGCCTACTGAAGCGGATGGAGTCCGATGAGTTTGCTCATCAACTGGCTAAGCGACTGGATATCCAGGACGCCGACACGGAGATCGTCAACGAGGTCTTCCGGTCGGTACTGACTCCCGAAAGTTATCGTTTGGAGGACCGCTCTACCACCGTATCGGAATCGATGCGTAATACGTCGCATCGGGCGATCCACTCTATGCAGACCCTTATGAAGGGAGTTCCTATGTTCGAAGGGCCGAACGGACGCCCGTTGGCAGTCATCGGCTTCTTGACTAGCTTCAAGGCAGCCGCGGACAAGGCCCTCGCTAACGAGGGGCTGGCCCTGGAGATCCTCCCGTTCTTTGTTGATGAACGGGTGCGAGGCATCCTTCGCCAGACATCCCCGATGCCGGGAATGAGGGTCGCAGCCACCCCCATGGATTACCGTGGGATTCTCAAGGAGCTGCTGAGCAGTTACCTCAGTGACGACAAGTGCGAGGACCACTACCGGGCCCTGCGCACTGCCACCGCCCAGAGCTGGGAGGATGAGGAGATGTTTGGACGCCGGATCCAAGAGCTCGACTACGAGCTGGGGAAGCTCCTCGGAGAAGGGGAGCTACGGGCCATCCTGTTCGCAGGAGTACCCAACTACGTGCGGATATCCGCACGGGGAGCCAATACGGCCCGGACGAACTTCAGTCGACTGATGCACATGTGCAAGTCCCTAGGGGACGCCTACCGAGTGCTACACCCGGAATGTACCTTGGCCCCGAAGCCCAAGGGTGAGGGAGGCAAACCCAGTCTTACCCCGGTACCGAGGCAAGAAAAGGTGGAACGTAAGGCCGCACCAGTACTGGTGGCGACCGAACATACCCCTATTGGTGAGGATGAACCTCTAGTCGACCAACAGGGCCACCTGTTGCTACCGGCGACGCCGGTGATTGATGAACATGGTACGGTAGCGTACATCGCCCCGGCTGGAACCCAGTTCCAGGTCAACGAAGGAACGGGACGGCGCGTCCCGTATGTCCGGACTACGGGGTACTCCCCGGTGACGGGTAACCCTCACCAACCCTTGCCAACATGGGCGGTGCGCACGGAGGCACCTCCGCAGATTGCGGGCCGACCCAACCGGTTGGGGGAGTCCATGTTCCGGTTGACCCAAGGACCCAAGGCCTACCAGGGAGCAGGCACTCGGGCGCCCGAGGGAGGCAACCGCAGCTACGGGGCTACCCCGATGCGAACTCAAGGGGGGACCGGCACGTCCGGATGTATGTTGTGCGGGGATCCCCAGCACTGGGTGTCTTCCTGCCCACTTATCCCCGAGGAGTCTCGGAGGGCAGCGGCGCAACGCAAGGCATCCACAGGGGGGTATCCCGCCAGAGCACCCGGACCCGCACCGGGTAGGCAGCCAGCTCCAGGTGGAGTACTGGCCGTCGAGGAGGCACCTTCTCAGCCGGAGGTCCCGGCGGACAGCACCCTACCAAGGGCGGGAAACGAGTAAGAGGAAGGATGACCGGGGGGCGCTGGGGTAACCCAAGCAAGCCACCCCGGAGTACCGCGGGGAAAGCCCCACGGAGAGCGCGGTTGAGCCGACGCCGCATCAACCCCCGGGTACACCTTCCGGCCCCGACGACACGGCGTCAGGGGATTGATGACCAACTTCCAAGGTTGGGAGGAGAGGACGGGAATCCCCGTCACATGTAACCAGACAAGGGCCCTGTTCAGGATGCCCGAGCTACACCGGATATCGGTGTAGGCCACGTACTGTTCACCTTGGAGAACTTCAAGGTATCAGCTACACTGGGCGTTTACCCCCAGTCGACACGATCGTACTACCCTGTACTGGATACAGGGGCTGGACCCAACCTTATCCGGAAGGACACCCTCCCGGACAAGTGGCTTCCGCGAGTCAGAGTGACTCGGGGACCCACCATCAAGGACGCAAATGGTCGCCTCATTCGTACGACCGCAGCGATGTCGCTGCGGGTTACCATCGGGGAACTCACCACGGAAGTCGACTTCCAGGTGTGTGAGACCCTATCGGTGCCCTGCATACTGGGGTGCACCTCCATCAACGTTCACGTTGATGCAATCCGGCCAGGCCGGAGGACCGTCGAGCTTCAAGAAGCCGACGGGACGAAGCGAGGACACACGGCTATCGTCAGGGACCTGACGCTACGAGGGAGCCACGTTAACGTGGCTGAGGTGTACGCAAGTTTCGAGCCGAAGACACTTCGGTTGGCCAAGCGAACTCGCTTTGAGCCGTTGTCGGAGACAGTCCTCCCGGTTAACTGTGACCTCGCAGGCATCTGCAGAGTCAAGTCCAACTTGCGGACGTACAAGCGCCATGGGTTGACCATGGCCAACGGTCTCATAGACCTCCCATCAGGAGGGTCGTCCCTCCTAGTGATGGCGAACTATCGCCGTAAGGCAGTCACCCTCCCGAAGGGAACTATCCTCGGGATTGCCGAGCTCTACGAAGGAGATATCCTTACCCCTGGCAAGGAAGGTCAAGTGGAACCACTTGAGGTGCTGACGGTCGCCCAGACCACCGAGCGACAGCAACCCGATGACGGGAAGCCTAGTCGACCATCATTACCGGCGGATATTCCGCCGAAGGACCAAGAAGCATTGAAGGCACTGGCCGAGGCTGACCTCGACCACCTTCCCCCTTCGGTTGCCGAAGGGGTACGACGGATGCTAAGAACGCATGACGTCATGGGCACAGGCGGGGCCTTGGGTACCATTGGGGCAACCCAACATCGTATTGACCTGGTACTAGGCGCACGCCCCGCCCGGTCACAACCGCACCGAGCGGGACCTATGCGACGGGAGATCGTTGATGGAGAAGTGAAGAGGATGAGTGAAGCTAAGGTGATCCGACCTTCGATGTCGGAGTGGGGTGCCCCAGTCGTTATTGTACCGAAGAAGGATCAAACCCCTCGGTTTTGCATCGATTATCGACGCCTCAACTTGGTTACCAAGAAGGACTCCTACCCTTTACCAAGGATGGATGAATGCATCGACTCCCTGGGGGAAGCTACGGTGTTTACCACCATCGACTGCAATGCCGGATACTGGCAGATCCCGGTGGCGGACGAGGATATCCCAAGACGGCATTCGTCTGTCACAGTGGAGTGTACGAGTTCCTAAGGATGCCCTTCGGATTGTCCAACGCCCCCGCTACATTCCAGCGGGCTATCGACATTATACTGTCGGGGGTGAAGTGGCGTAACTGCCTAGTGTACCTCGATGACGTCATCGTCTTCTCGCGCAACATGGATGATCATGTGCAACATGTTGACGAGGTACTCACCCTCTTGAGGAACGCCGGGGTAACCCTGCGTCTGAAGAAGTGCGCCTTCTTCCAACAGACGGTCGAGTATCTGGGCCACCAGATAACCCCTGGTAAACTAGGGGTACTCGAAGCCAATACCCGGGCACTCCGGGATGCTCGGTTCCCTAACACCCAGACGCAGCTCAAGAGCTTCCTGGGAATGTGCAATGTATACCGACGGTTCGTCAAGGACTTCGTTCGGATAGCTAAACCGTTAACGGTTCTTACGAGCAGGACCTTACCCAAGGTACTCCAACCCCCTTCGCCTAGCGAAGAGGAGGCATTCGAGTCGCTGAAGCGAGCCCTACTATCCCCACCCGTCCTTGCGTTACCGCACCGACGGGGTACCTTCGTCATCGATGTCGATGCGTGCGACACCCAAGTGGGATGCACCCTGCTACAGGGGAGACGTTGATCGGTACCGATAACGTTATCCCGGACCTACGTCCGGTAGGATACTTCAGCCGGACACTCAACCCGGCTGAGCGTAACTACAGTGCCACCGAGCGTGAGTGCCTCGGAGTTACATGGGCAGTGCAACTGCTCCGTCCATACCTGGAGGGCTCCAGGTTCATCGTGAGGTCCGACCACGAACCCCGACGATGGCTCCTCAACCTTGGTGACAAGGATTCCGATAGCCATGGGAGGCTAGCCCGATGGAGGCTAAAAATGGCCGAGCACGACTACCGTACCGTGTATAAGGCTGGGTCAACCCACCATCTCGGAGACGCATTGTCTCGACTCGACACCCCGAGAGGGGATACTCGCCCGGTGGACGAGGACATCCCGGTGGTACCGGTCTGCATGGTGGGTTACGCTACCCAAGGTATGGTTGACCATACCATGGCACACCGAGCATGCCCACTAACCCTCGCGGACTTCCGCGAGGCACAGGCCAATGACGATGACTGTAGACGTCATCGAGCTAACCTCCTGGCCGGTACGGCCGGCATCTTCTCCGAGAACGAAGACGGACTCATATACCGGCGGGCACCCGCCGATGGACGACATCAAGTCGTGGTTCCCGTGTCCTTACGGCAAGCCGTCATGGAACGAGAACACGAGAACCCTACAGCCGGACACCCGGGGGGTTCACGTATGTTCGCAGCAATGCGAAGGTTCTTCTACTGGCCAGCAATGGCCGTCGACGTGGTCGACCACGTAAGGGGATGCCACCCCTGTGCGCGTAACCGCATGAGCCTGCATAGGCAGGCGTCTGCCATGAAGCTATTCCCACCTGATGGGCCGAACAAGCAGGTCGCTATCGACATACTCGGGCCACTTCCGGTGACGGAAGAAGGGAACAGGTACATCCTGGTCATGTCTGACCGGTTCACTAAGCTGTCACGGGCAGTAGCAATCCCGAACGATACGGCCTACACGATCATGAACGCAGTGGTTGACCACTGGATCAGTGCTAACGGAGTAATGAAGCAACTCCTCTCCGATAACGGAGCAAACCTTACGTCAGCATTCTGCACTAAGGTCCTGGGCATGTTCGGTATCGAACCATGTCGGGCATCCGACTACCACCCGCAAACCAACGGGCAGGTGGAGCGGCTCAACCGCACCATCGTCAAGATGCTACAGTGCTACGTGGCCGAGCACACGAAACACTTGGGACAGGCTTCTGTCCGTACTCACCCTGGCATACAATGCCAGGCCACATCGGAGCACAAACATCGCTCCGCTGGAGTGGGTCATGCCACTAGGCGTCGGGAACCTGACGCTGCCACCAGGCAGGTGCACTCGGTATGATACACCGAAGGGCCCACCGGCCGAACGTATCCACCTAGCTTGGTTGGCCAAGCTATCGTAGATGATTCCTCAGCTCAAGGGTGCCCTTGACAGAACACAACTTCGATATAAGAAGAACTTCGACGCCCGACTACGGGTGCGCAACGCTACCCTGATAACAGGTGACTGGGTCTACATCAGACACCAGAAGATCCGGGGCAATAAGCTCATGCAACCGGTCAAGGACCGTACCAGATTCTCCACAGAGATGACCACTCTGTTATCTTACACTCCGATACGGAGATCCAACGCATCAGTGTGAATGATGTCACACCTGCTCCGAAGCCGGAACAGCCTCAGCCGGTACCGGCTGGGTTGCTACATGAAGCTCTTACAACCCACCGGTCAGATGACCCGGTGGGACCGGATGGGATCCCATACCAAGTAGAGAGAGTGGTCGGACACACCGACCCGGACCTACCAGGACCCTGGTTACGTCAAGGTTATGTGGGTCGGATACGACTCACCCACTGGGAACAGGCGGCGAATATACCCCGCCAACTACTCATGCCTTACATGAGGCGACGACGCCTACTGTAACAACCCAACCGACACCGACTTCGGCTGTTGGGGGTGAGGCTTATACCTACTAAGTAGGGTGTGACATGGTTACGGCAGACTTAGGTTTCTAAGTCAAATCAGACTTAGTTTCTAAGTCGAACCAAGCTTAGGTAACTAAGTAGAGCTAAGCTTAGGTAACTAAGTAATACCTGAACCTTAATAAGTTAACTTAAAGGTAAAGGCTAACCTCGATAATATCGAAGTAACTAGGGGGCTTACACGGGAGGATGACCTCCCAAAGCCAAAGACCAAGTGAGGGAGGATAACCTCCCCAAGCATGAACCAACCGGAAGAAGTTGGGCGGGAGGCAAGGCACCACTGAGCCAGAAGGGTACTCCCCAGGGCAGCGAACAGAGGCAAGCAATGCCCCCAGCGGGGGATGAGTTTATACTCACTACTACCCGGCTACCATAAGGGTTGCCGGGGCCCTCTCCCTCACGAACAAATAGCACTCCTCAGTGGGTAGACCCACTGCCCGAGGGAGGCCACTCACGCGTAAGCGCGTATACCTCCGTGCTCCACGGTC